>OX031064.1:39404360-40029360 GCA_943736015.1 Tridacna crocea | reverse complement strand
CTTCCAGGTCTAACCGCCAAATTGATTGATACAACAAGTCTCAGTAAGCCTGGTGGCTGGTCTTGGGTCTGGAAGAGGAGTAAACATTGAAGTGTAAGTAAGTGCAATCTATACCATGATGATAAAAATGGTGGAAATGATGATGATTAAAATAAAAGAAATTATTAGTCGAATGATAAATTTCATTACTTCAAATTCATCAAGTTCTATCTTATGACTACTTTTTTTGGAATCAACAGTTTCATGTCTATGATTTGCAAATTCAGATCGATAATAATGAAGAAAAACCTGATAAAGGAATAACAACATCTAAATCAATTATTTACAAACTTCGTGTCAGATCAATTACATGTATATACAAACTCCAAATCAGTTATATATATTTGAAAATTTCAGATGAATGATTTATAAAATTCCGACAATTTATATACATACATTTGAAAACAACAACGGCAAAAATCGTATACATGAAATTAGCCAGATATTCTTGCCACAAACACAATCTGTATAGATGGTATGATGAAAATAAAAACAAAAACAATTTAGAGTAACCTGTAGAATTAACCCATTACCAAACGACAATATTTTAGATTGGTCCAAATTGAAAGTATTTGCAGACAACAAAATAAGGGTGACTGAAAAATTGAAATTTGTCCTGGGAAGGGTAGAAACCACGGTGGGAAAAGGAGAAAATGCTGGTTACCAGCATTTTCTCCTTTTCCCACCGTGTTTTCAAAAGGCTTCTTACTTAGGGGCGTCAAAAGTAGGGATTGTGTGGTAATGGGTTAAAAGGGGATTTCAAAGTTTTCATTATGAAGTTCATGCGAATAATAAAAAAGTAATAACAATACATTATTTCATGCTTTCTGGTAGGATATCGAGAAATAACAGTGAAAATAATTTTCGATCTTACACTGGTACCAGTGAAAATACCGATTTTCATGTTCTTGTTGCCCAGGTTAATTATGCGTGCCTCACAACCGGATGGCAATATGACGTCATTAACCTTACATTTCTCGCGCTTGACGTAATATTGTTAGTTTGTTGTATGCGGGAGAGGTACGCCACGGAGAATAACGGGAAAAAAACTGTACTGGATTTTGATAAAGCTCCTCCCAGAAAGGGTTAAAAGCATGAAATAAATGG
The DNA here is from genome assembly GCA_943736015.1 of Tridacna crocea. Taxonomy (NCBI): domain Eukaryota; kingdom Metazoa; phylum Mollusca; class Bivalvia; order Cardiida; family Cardiidae; genus Tridacna; species Tridacna crocea. The sequence goes on along the minus strand of OX031064.1, from coordinate 40,028,214 downwards.
AATAATTGCTTTTTTTTCGGTGAAAGATCGAAATTTCTTTCATCTCGTGAACACCATCAGTAATTTTTTCACGAGTGACTGCGCCATTCGTGAAAATATTACCGATGGTGTCCATTCGATGAAATAAATTTCGACTTTTCAGCAAAAAAACAAATATCCTCTATACATTCTTTTCTAACAAAGACATGGAACTTTTTCACTCTGCTTGAATATCTTTTCGGCATTTAACAAAGGGGTTTACGTATGTACCATCTCAGCTAAACTCTTTCTGCATCAAAATGAATATTTCTATATATTTTAGTAAGTTTTGAAGGTAAACAAGTGAGTTCAGACAGTAGAGTGTGAAATTACCTGGACTTCAGCTTAAGTTTATTTGGAATAATTTGTTTTATAATTCTACCAGCTCCAGGTATATATTAAAAATAGATGTTTTTTGGCGACTGAATATACTAGTTAGCTACTGAAGGCGAATGGCAAATACCCAAGATCAACCTGTATGTGTTCTATGCTGTCTATACAGCCCACCTTGTTGACTATTGTGCTGAAAGGGTTTCCTATTATATGCCATAGACCGTTGTCTAAAGTTTGTGCCGTAGCCAACGATGTCGTCGAATTGCTCAGTTCTTCCTTGATCAATGCATATGTTTATAGCCAATCATCGAAAATTGAGGATTTCTTTGGAATATTTTGTCCAGAGGTATACTAGCGGTTATACGATGTTGACGTATTGCGATTGGTTACTTGAACTATATTTAGGTTGCAGCCTGTAATCGTAAGATTGGAATCCAGGGATCGTACTCACCAAGGGTCCGTTGTTAAATACATTATCAGTCATATGCTCCAGAGTAATCTACAGTTAGTATATGCCAATCAGGAGTTGGGTTAGTTTCAAATTTAGACAATCTCAGACAAAAAGACTAAGGATGTTTCTAAGAGTGGTAATTTAATAGCGACTCAGGATATGTTGTATGTACACAGTTGTATAGCTGGTTTATGTACACGTTCACCCTGAATGTTTTCTTTGAGCTTTGCTTACGCAGTAATCTTTAACCGTATGGTGATGATTGCCTACATTAAGTGACTTGGCTAGGTGCTGTTGTATTTTTTTCGGTTGGTGTCTTGAACTTTGCACACGTTGTTACAAGTCTCAATGAGTCAGATGGTATTGTTTCGTCCCCATGCTATACAAATTTTATTTGATACCAGTCAGTCCTTGCAGTAAGCGATCTACATGTACCTTTCTTTGATTTTTCCTGTGAAACCAGCGCCTCTCCATTTCTATCGAGCATTAGATAACTTATCAAAGATAAACCTTATCATACGTGTCAAATAGAAATTAGTGTTGTTTGTAAATGCCTTCGATATAGAAAAGTAAATTTTCGGCCGTCTTTTAAAGAGTTAATTTCTTTAGCCCCCTAACTTATCGGTTCGACCAATCTTGGCAGCTTTCGTCTTTCAGTATGAGAGTTAGGGACTGTTGACTCATTGACTCATCGGTAAAAATCGTATAACATTGACGTTGGCTCTTCGGCAAATTTTGTTAGCTTCGTCTTTCAATATGAGAGTTATGGGCCGTAGACCTTCAGAGACTGTCTACTAAGATATGACAAAAACAATATATATATATATATATATATATATATATATATATATATATATATATATACGCGAAAACTATGATCTGAAACACTTCATTATGATGTATAAACGATGGGTTCTTCAAAAGGAGAACGATTATCGGCGATTATCTTCCAAAAATTGATAATTAATTCTTCGGCTCATGTTTATCAATACGATTAGCCCTTTGATTAATGCACAACAGTCAAAATAAATTGCAAGCCTGGTCCTGATGCGAATTTACTCTTTACCATGTGATGGAATTTTAGCCCAGTCTATATCGAAAGCATTTCCCGACGCAAATAAAGGTTGACTCAAGTAATATAATTTGCCTTTTATGGGGACCGAAAACATTTTGGGAAAAGGAAAAAATGCTGGTAATCAGCATTTTCTCCTTTTCCACAATGTTTTCAAAAATCCTATTTCTGACAGGGGTCGTAAAAAATTGGATTGGATGGTAAAGGGTTAACTACGTTTGCGGCCATTGTTGAACCAATACTCAATCTTAATGTCGGTATGATGGCAGCTTCGGCGATAAAAACCAGCACACAGCGGCCTTATCTCCAACTAAAGAAAATTATCCGGAAATTAAGTGTATAAGTGAACTATTTGGTGGGTTGGTGAACGATGAAAACGTATAATTCATGACAGATTGTAAACGAGATATGATGGGAAGAATCCTGGCCCGCATTGGAAAGACTTCTGTATCTCTATCGTAGGATTCTTTTCTATTCATTTATGGAAATATATAAATATATATCTTTAGTTTGATGCAGATGATAATCTTAAAATACCTTCTGTAGTATATTTCAAATGAATTATTTATCAAGAAGTGGTATTTCAAGTCGTTTTCTCTCTAGTATTGTACGTACACTCTATCCCAACACAAGGTACTACAAAGATTATGCATTCTCCAATATGAAGGACAAAGGTTAAATGGGCAACCAATCTAGATTGCCAAAGTTTATCTTGCTCGCGCTATAACTGTGTCATTTAAGTTGAAATGCGTAATTAAATGACTGATATCGACGGCAAGGGACGCCCGGAACGTCAAATATTAGTGCAATTTGTGACAACGAGCAACGAGCAACGGCTACCCATTGCAATACCAGTACGAGTTTATACGTCCGTGTAGAAGATTTACTTTGAAAACTTAACAGAGAAAGGAGCATTAGCTTCCTCAGGGAAAAGAGCATTAGCTTCCTCTAAGAGATTTCGCCATTTTTGCAAATTGTTTTCCTTATATTGCCAAGAAGGCTGTACTTTCCATTTTACTTTCTTTACTCGACTTTCTTGTACATAATGTGCCATTTGCTTACAGTTTTGGAGTTGTTTTGTTATTGTTTGATAAGGCCAACAGTGAAATGATTAAATGAATATATTCATCAGTTTGTCAAATACATGCACAATGGCGTTGGAAAGGGGGCTTTGGTGGCAGATGGAATAACATATCATTAGCTTTTAAAGCGATTTATTGGTAAACAATTAATTAAAAGATGTAGAAAAGAGCATTTAAAATTTTTCAAACTAATATCACTCCGATTATAAGTTTAGTCTAACATGTAGTAAACATGATCTATGTGGCATTCAAAATATGTCTTGTTTAAGATCAGTGCTTGCTTAGTTTAGGGACTTCTTTAGAGGTTTCCACTCTCCGAGATCTCTTTATATTCTTCCTTTATACAGGATCCTTATCAAAGAACCATTTCTAAGAACATTATTAATCTTATTCTAAAGAGTTTTCAGTAACACAATTTCTGAACGTGCAGTCTGATCTTGGATCTACACTGTCCGATTTGGATATATTCTTCCCTAAAAGATAACTTTGAGATAGCAATATTAGGGTTTTTACTTTAGAAATGAAAAAGTTGTTTCAGTCATTTAGCAGGATAAGTGTTAACTCTTTCCCAAACAAGCACTGGTTTTTACGTGTCTGTAGTACAAGTCTTTGAAAACACTGTGGGAAAAGGAGAAATTGCTCGTAAGGAGCAATTTCTCCTTTTCCCATAGTGTTTTTTAGCCTATCGGAAAACTATTTGCCATTCTCATCAAATTCAAAATTGTCACATGCAAACACTTTGCATTTGGGACAGTCTAAAATTTGTCATTTGGGAAGGGGTTAAGAGTGATTGGTGAACTCAGACCCTGGTGTCTATATCAGCGCGCAGATGGTGTACAGACAACTAAAATATATAAGTAGACTCATATAAATAATTTGAAAGCATTCGCTGACCAAACAATAACATGTGACTCTAAAGGTTGGACTCGTCTTCAAATGGGAGGAAAAGCAGACAATGCTGGTCAGCGGCATTTTCTGCTTTTCCAACATTGTTTCCACGGGATATTAAGTAAGATACTCAGTGATTCCTAACCCAGAAATTACCCCTGATAATTTAGCAGTTTATTGAATTACTGTCTCTTTTTCCAAATGTTTATATATATATCAATTTCATGGTTTATTACTATTATTATTATTATTATTTAAGTAGTGGTTGTAATAGTGGTAGTAGTTGTTTTGATATAACCATCGTTAATATTTTATCATCATCATTATCATTATCATCTTCATCATCATCATCATCATCATCATAAACAGATTACGTCTATACTTTCACACACAAGGAGGATGGTTTACTATGGAGCTATACTGGGCTATACGTGTGACGTTTGAAATCCCGCTGCGCTTTCGACAAAATGCAGACCACAACTTTATATTAATTAACCAAATTTGAAATAGATTTATTTGTCGGTCTGGAGTGAACAAATTCTACAACTGTAAAATTTATTGATTTTGAGGTTTGAAAAAAAAATATGTTATGATATATGCCATAGTGTAAAATTAGCTTTATCTTTTAATTTTGACTTGCATTATTTTTCGGACGGTGTTGATCGGGAATGTAAATTCTCATCATGATTCTGTATACACCTTTGCTGCCACAGAGTCCCAGATAAGAAGGAGTGATGGTTTTCTAGATCAATTTTTTCCCTTCCAATCCTATGTTGTGGGTACTCATTAGAATCATCTCCATGATGGAGACGATTCTAATGAGTACCAATAACATAAGATTTAGTGGAAAATAATTAATATTTTTCAGTTTTGAAATCAAAATCACTCCCTCTATATATCTGGAGCTTTGTTTACAACTCAGTCCTTACCCCTTTTCCAGACGAGCCGAGCCACGGTAGTTGAGTCCGTAGCGTACAGAACCTGAGAACAGAAGTCTAAGGTTCGATCTCTGGCTTTGCTTAGTACTTTCCTCGGAACAGTGATAGACATTGCATCTAGATTCCTTTCTTTCTCGCCCCTTACCGTTGTTACGACGATCGTTCTGTGACAAAAGTACCCAGTGGCGTGGAAAGAATATTGTAAGGAAGGCTGGTAAAAGAAACTCCAGGAAAGCATGGATAGGTACACTGGCCGCCGTGATATAACTGAAATAATTTTGAAAACGGCGTCAAACACCACAAAATCAATTAACCACCCTTTCCCAAACGACGGACATTTGACAGTTCTATAATTAGTCGTATTTAGAGGGTTTTTTTTTTTATGCAGACAAATATGTAATCTTTGCTCCAACAAAAGGTGTTTATGTTTTCATCTCGGTTTTGCATCATGTTAAGCAAGTCATCACATAATTTTTGATCGATTAAATCCACTTTATATAACAACCGAGTGGATCATCGGGTAGAAGGGTCATTGGACATGGAGAAAACCGGCCAACACCGAAAAGTTTTGGCTTGCGCGACTCACTGACCTTTTAAGGACAGTGTAGATCAAGATCAGACAGCACAAAACGTGCAGTCTGATCTTTATTTACTCTGGCCGATAAAGTGATGTACTTTCCCTAGAAGTACCTTTGAAAGGTACTTTTGGGTTTTGCAGGCGTCGCGGGCTACGCAGGCTGACATGGGTCGATACTTTTATGAAAAAAAATCAAGTTTTCTTTTTAGACAGTAGGCCTATTTCTCATAATTATCATATAGATGTGGGAACGGCGACAAGTACAAACACTTTCTAAATGGACGAGTCCCAAACTTTGTGCTCTAGTAAAATTGTTCAGGGATAAAACCTTTGTTTATCAAATTTGATTTTCGAAATGCAATAACAGATTATACAGCGATAGTATCATAAGACCCATGCGAACAAATTTCAACGAGTAGATTTTACAATGTTCGTCATATCTTTCAGATATTATCCGTCGCCGTAAGTGATGTTGCTTTTTATAGGCCTCGTATCTCAGAAATCGTGGTAACTTCCGGCGAAGCACCGATAAATATCAGGGGAGAAATCGTTATATTATAATCCTCGCGTATATATATTATCTCTCTTAACCCAATAGACAGCTATGCCCGACTCCCTGACCTTTTGCAGACAGTGTAGATCAAGATCAGACTGCACAGAACTACACTGTCCGATAATAATATATTTTTCTAACCCCCCCCCCAAAAAAAAAAAAGTTAAAAATAGCAACATTTTCGTTATTACTATGGACTTGAGAGACTCATGTTGGTTCTTTAGCAGGACAAGGGTTAACAGGCGACTTGATATTTTAGACTCGTCCATATTAAAATATCTGCAGCAGATAAACGTGATTCAAGTTAGGTTTTTGTCATATTGTATTAAAAACAACATAGCTGCAAAAAAAGATAATGTTTTCCTTTTCCCAGTATGCTTTTAGATGCACTTCTTTCATTGGTCCTGCAAAATCGTTTTGGAAAAAGGATATGAAAATTAGAGCTCCCTGAGATAATAGATGGAACTTCATTATTTTAGACCAGATAAGAGAGATAAAGTTTGCATCATAAATATTAAGTAGAAATAAATTCGAATCCCATACATCATCGTAAACGACTTAATGTTATTTCTTTTTCACCCTTTACTCTTTTATTGAAAATGGCGATTAGTTTTTTTTTTTTTTGTCGGTGTCGTAAATCGAGATCAGTTTGTGTATAACATACAATCTAATCCTTATATCTAGACTGTCTGTTATCGTTCTCAGATATTATAGCTGAAAATAGCCGAAGAGTGGATGAACTGTCTTTCATTATTTACGAATACTTCATTTCATTTATTTATTGCATTCAGGGTTAATGGTGGATTTGTGATCATTAACTCCACTTACCTAACAGTCAAGCACAGTACTGCCAGCTTCTAGCTTTCGGAAAAGCAGAGACAAAGAGAGACAAAGAGGCTGACAGGGAGATGAATAGAGATACAGTCTGATAGACAGATCGACAGACCGACAGTCAGACGGACGGCTTTGGGACACATAAAGATTAAAGATACATAATATAGAAAGCTTAGCCACATTAAGCAACAGCTTCATGTCCTTCTCTTTTACATTCATAGCATTTGTACCCTAGTGTTGATTTAAGAGATTGCTTCTTTTCTACATGTATTTCAGACTACGAAAATGAAGGCCATGTATAACACTATAAGGTTTCAACAAGATCATTTTGCGGTTATTAACAAGCTGTAAAAATCACATAAACATAAGAATCAATTGAAAACAGCGGAACATGTACCTGACGATATTGATAGGTTCATAGCGTTACAGGCAAATGCAAATTTTCATACTATGTTTTTTGAAGCAGTATACTGCACTGGCGCAGATATACATTTAATTAAATAAAAAGTAGATGAAATGAATACATAGATAAGGTAGTAAATGCGCACAGAATAAATGAAATCAAGTTCTTCCTTTTTTTCAGGGTCACAAACTGTTTCTAAGAAAATCAAAGCACTGACATTACTGGAGCAAGGCGTGTGTCTTTGAGATTTTGGTTGTGAATGGTGTTAAAATCGACTGCAAATTGTTTATGCAAATAAAAGCCAATTAACTAAGTACATGACCTCGTTATGGCAAACTATAGCCTAATCCTATGCATATTTTGGCAGGACAAGTTCTGGACTCTGTAAAATTGAATTTTAAACCATGTTATTGTACTGTTACTGTGCATGATCCACACCGTACACTGTTATTACTCAGTAAAATGTAAAAGTCATTGTTTCTACTGGAGACAAAACAAGTGAATCATCTATAAACCACAAATGTTTTCATTTTCATTTATTCATTTATTCTTTCTTTTATCCTTTACTGGACAGTTTAGAATTTTGTCGACTATACTCAAAGAGGCTTTTAAAAAATCTTAAAAAGAAGAAAATGCTGGTAACCGGGATTTTCTCTTTTTCCAAAAATGTCTGTTAATCTGTCAAATATATCTAAGACTTATGCTAATTATAGTCTGCAAAATGATTTTAATCAGGATTTTCTTTTTCTTTTCATCCAATGGAGCGTTAATCATAAATATAATTTTCATTGTTGATGTCGGTGTTGTTGCAAAAATCAATTACAAAGTGGTACCTTAAGAATAAAAATATTCATTTGATAACATATCTACAATTCTTCAATAGCTTCATAATTTAAATTATGTCATTCATGTTACTGGCCATTTTAGAATACTAAGTTCCCATAAAAAGTTGCATTAAGTATTTTCTCTTAAAAAATTCATTTGTTTTCTCTTTCTCTGAATGTATCTACTGTTTTTGAATCCCTAAATATTTCAAATGCAGCCATGATCTACGCCGCATAAAGTACTTAACCCTTTACCAAACAATCCCTGGTTTTTACGACCCTGAGGTCAAAGCCCTTTGAAAACATTGTGAGAAAAGGAGACAATGCTGGGAACCAGCATTTTCTCCTTTTCCCACAATATTTTCTACCTTTCCTATATCAAATTTCAATTTTTGAGTTACGTTTATTTTGTCGTCTGCAAGTGCTTTCAATTTGGACCAGTCTAAAATTTTGTCATTTAGTAAAGAGTTAAGTTCCCATTTACAAATTAAAGAGATAATTATGTAGGATAAAAGTGAAAACCTCTTCCTTCAGTCCTGTATAATTAGACATACGTAAGAAAACTCGACACTTCGCTTTGACTGGACGGTTTCTAGGTATAAACCTGACAATAAAACAATAACAGATACTCTAAGTAGACAGAAAAATGTTTGTGAATATCTTTGATGAATACACGTACATTGTATGTATATTTTTTCATGGGGTTCAATTTTTATTAATTCTGAAATGTTTCTTATTCTAGTAGAGGACCAATAAGGCAAAATGGCAGCACGATTTAAAGAGGTATCTAATCCATTACTACATAAACTAACCTTGGAAGTACATGTACAAATAGTTAGAATATGGGACGCCAGTACAGACAGAAAATTTTATATCAAATATCACTTTATTTTGTTGAAAACACAATAGTCAAACAAAATTTAATATTTCCTTTTAACAAAAATTTGCTTCTTTACGCAAAAATTTCATAAGAGTTCTCTTTTAAAGAGATCCAAAAGTTGTATTTGTGTTGTAAGGATTATGCCCTATTTCAAATAATCACGTTTTTTTAACCTAACATACGCAGGAAAGCTATAGAAAAACATCATTGGAAAATGGGAAAATACTGATGACCACCATTTTCTCCTTTTTCTGATAATGTTTTTGTCTTATAAAAGATCAATGTATCATTTGAACCTCACCTAAGTTGTCAACATGCAAATATCTTTATCATAGCAAAATCTAAAATGTTGCCGTCTCGAAAAGGATAAAAAGAGTTTAATACTTTTCTGTTTTACCTACACCAGCAAATTTCTAGAGCTAGTTCCAGACAATTAAGGTCAATTATTCCACAATTTAACTGCGCCAGGATAGGTATAATTGAATACGTCGATACATACACTTAACTAGAAATAAGGGGAACCAAAACGCCCGCTGCCGTCTTGCAAATTCTTCCTAAATAAGCAGTTAATGTTAGTTTTATTGGCGAGATAGGCCCAGCAAACGCCGGGCCTTAATTCTAGCCTGCCACTTTAGTGACGTATAAGGAAATTAACTTTGTACTAATTCCCGATAGAAGGCACTCGCCGTCCAGGCCGAGTCGTACCGAGGGATGCCATAAAGATTTTGGGAACTTTTATTGTGTACCCTTTTCTGTGTCTGAGTCAATTATTTTGACACAAATGCCGAGGGCAAGGGCAATATTTGTATGTCAGCCTTTTCTTTCGTATAGATCCTATTTGAATTTGTCCCTGTCATTTTTTTTTATTAAATTCTATTAATCAGTGCATTTCTTTTTATTAGAGTGAGAGAGAGAGAATTCATTCCTTCGTTCATTTGTTCATCACATGTGCTTCGATCCATTAGTATTTTTTTAATCTCATTTTCTATTTATGTTCAAATTGTTACTTAGGTATTATTACTTAGGTGTCATATAGAAACTTGGGGCTGGCCGTTGAAATTTTATATTTATATATTTGTAGAAACATCATGTAATTGTATAATACATGTAGCTATATTCATGAAAAAAAAAACTTACATACTTTAGGAGGAGAACGGTTATTTGTATACTAAATGACGAACGAGGCCAAATATCAGAAAACTCGGCCATATACGAGACATTCTACCAATAGAGTAAAAAACACGGCTTTTTTGACTCGGCTATTATCAAACTCAAAATTGTCGACAAATACCGGGCTTTAATTAATAAAGTTATTGTAAATCATTTTGTTTCGGCAGTTACAGGTACCATCATAGCTGCGGTATTAGCCTTCCCTTCTTTTTGCATTGACCGAGCTACACGTCTGAGGTCTGCTAATACCGAAGATCTCAAACTAGTGACTTCACCAATATGAAAAAAACTTGAATGGATCTAATAACTTTATGATAAATATAGGATCTGACACGAGTTAGTGTTTGAGATAAAATTTCATTAAACGAGTCTATGGAAACTGTTATAAAGCAAGCCTTTAGCTAGGTTATAACATTTCTTTTTTAACAAGTTTAACAAAATTCATCTCAAACGCCAACGAATGTCAGATTCTGTTTTATGACATGACGATATTTCACAAATAACAGATCGGAAGATGAAAAACCATCTAAAGATTCATCAGCGGTAATATCTATGAAATCCTATTCACTTTTATGAAATACGTACTCAATGGCGTCACACAGTTATGACATCAACTGTGTATGACATAAGAAAATTCGTAACGGGAAAAACACTGCTCAAAAGAATTAAAGGATCACACAAATTCTGAAATTTAAATCTTTCACTTTGCTAAACACTCGACCTTTGTGCTCTTAAAACCATCAGCTGACATTCTCACAAGACAAAATGGCTCAATAATTTTCTTGTTTTGTTTCCTTTTAAATGCTGATTAGCACTTTTCAGAAGAAAATGAAGAAATTTGTTGTCCTCGTTTTTTGCAAAACATTTCATATTTTTTTTCAATCGTTTGTTGATATTCTTGTCAAATCTACTGAAATAAGAGGACGAGCTAAAACAGTGACACCCCCGTTTCTCTAAAATCTCTGTGTAATATAAAAAAAAACGGCTTTGACAGGAAAACCCATTTTACCTAAAAGCTGACTGAAACATGAAGTAGAATGAGGTAAAGCGGCCTTTGAAACGCATAGAATTTACAACTGGTAACTAGTATCCACTCATGTCAGTCTGCACTGACTTTCGCTGGTGTGTGGAAATGGGCCGATATATTTTGCATATGTGTTAAACCTTTTGCATGCATATGTTTGTGTAGTGTAACGGGAGAAAACAGCAACTTCCAGTACACCATTCGAATAAATTATGTAGGGGAAAAGTGTCGCCATCTTAGATCAAAGTTTTAGAGTTCACACCCAAAGTGGAGCTGGAACAACTTTTGGAAGTAAAATTATTATCAAACTGCATATAAATTCTCGCGATTTGATTGGATGATATGCCCCAAACATATATATATCATGTACACTGGCAAAATCCACGTTTTCCTTTTCCTTCCTTGGCGCTCTCGGCTCGGAGCGACATGATTCACCACAGCCGTGAACAAGTTTCCCAGTCCCCGCCAACTGACCGTACAACTTCTGTTGTATTACGGGGCGTGTACCTTTCCAGAGAAGCATCTATTGAGAGTAGTGGCCATTAGCTGTAAGAATTTGCATAGCAATCGAAATGAAATAGATATGAGCCATGCTCTGTGAAAAGGGAGTTTAAACCCTTGACTTGTTAAGTGAAACTCACTGACCCATTACGGTCAGCGTAGATCAAGATCAAACTGCACAGAACGTAAAGTCTGATCTTTGATCTACACAGTCCGACAAAGAGGTATATATTCTTCCAAAAATACACTGAAAACAGCACAATTTAGATTGTTACTATCGGCTCAAAATGTTCATTTCTTTGCTAGGATAAGGGTTAATGAATAAGAAAAAAAAGCACTGACTCAAGTCAGCCGCGCTCTCTGTGGAGGCTGACATGGGTTAAATCTTCTTGCTATTTGTAGATGTTCTGGATGTTAAAAGACCATTCTCCCTGTGGATTCAGTATGTTGTCTTATCACATAACCTCCCTTGGTTTCAGTGTAATATACCCATTACGAATCTTGATATCACATATGTGTGACGTCATTTTTGGGGTCATTTTGTACGTATTACATTGGTCTTATGGAAATTACCGCGGATGCATTTATGAATGTATCATTTAATCTATATTTTGTTAAATGCCATTATGTGATAAAAAGAATCTGACAATCATGGGCTTTTGAGATAAAATTTTATTAAACTCGTCAAGGAAAAATATTATTAAACTCGCCTAAAGCCTCGCCTTATAACATTTTCCTTGACTCGTTTAATAAAATCTTATCTCAAAAGCCTACTCATGTCAGATCCTATATATATAAAATAGATATAGAGGATATTTGTCTTTTTCGGTGAAATATCGAAATTTATTTCATCGAGTGGAAACCATCGGTAATATTTTCACGAGTGGCGCAGCCACGAGTGACAATATTACCGATGGTGATCACGAGATGAAATAAATTTCGATCTTTCACCGAAAAAGACAAATATTCCATTTATTTCATGCTTTTAACCCTTTCTGGAAGGAGCTTTATCAAAATCCACTACAGTTCTTTTCCCTCCCTGTGGCGTACCCCTCCCGCATAGCAACGCATTACAATATTACGTCAAGAAATGTAAGGTATATGACGTCATATTTCCCATCTGGTTGTTAGGCACGCGCAATTTACCTAGGCAACAAGAACGTGGAAATCGGTATTTTCACTGGTAGTGCCAGTGTAAGATCGAAAAGGATTTTTCACAGCTATTTCTCGATATTCTACCGGAAAGTATGAAGTAATATAGGTTCATGTATATATAATGACTTGCTTGGTGTAATGTGTCACAGAGAAATATAATCCTTACCCAGAGAAAACAAATAAAACTGAAATTTTCAATTTGATAGTTAACCCCCAAATATTGATATTTCAAAAGTATGTTTGGGGGAATAATATCTCCTTATCGGATAATGTAGCATCAAGATCAGACTGCACGAGCTGTGCCGTCTGATCTGATCTACGCTGTCGGCATAGAGTCAATGAGTGGCGCTTAGCAGCATATGGGTTAAACTCCCTTTTGTAACAGTATGCCTTATATGTTCAAACTGTACACAACTAATAAAACTTTTGGAACAAGTGTTTGAAGAGCTCACGCACACGTTTTAGCGCCTCGGCCGGATTTTCCATTTCGTTTTCCTATAGACTGAATATAAATATTTGTAAATTGTCTAATAATTTGATTTTCATGCAAGCGTAATAGCCCCCTATTCAGTGTCTAGGATCTTTTATTTTACCTAAAGATACAATTATGGAATTTTCTCTGGCAGTCGTTCTGTTAAACTGCTCTTGATCTGTAACTCCGTTTATGTGGAATTTATATCATATCTGAAAAAATCTCATGGTTGTAAACGGCTAGAAGAAAGATGGCCTTGGAAAACATTGTTGGAAAAGGAGAAAATGCTGGTAACCAATTGTACTTCATTAGTGCAAATTGTAAATAGTGGCTCGTTTCTTGTCATTATTTTACAGAAGGACAAATCATCATTGGTATGGTCCTGACAATTGGACCGCAGCCTGATGAAAATTGAACGGAGACTGGTTCCTATAAATTCTAGTTCAGGGGGATAACTGTTAAACAGTGGCTAGTTCTTGACGATCATACTGCAGCAGGGTAAATGCCAAGTTGGCTTCTTTAAAAAAGAAGCCAGGAGAGGTCAGCATCAATGTTTTCAAATAGATCAGTGGCTTTTAATTTCAATACATTTTGGTACATGTGAACAACCAAGTAAAAAAGCCACCGCCTAGAAACGTCATATTCTTTACTTGGCGGTTTTTTTGGCCTTCTTGTCGAGTTTTCAATCCGCATGATCTTGTCCAGCAGTCTCTTTTTCTCTTTTTTAACGAAATTATTCTTATTTTTTCTTCTGCTTAGATTTATTTACTTAATAAAAAAAATTCCAATTATTTAAGAGATCATTTGCAGCCATGACAAATTAATGTAACAAATATTTTTTTCTGAAATTCGTCATATAAAGATAAACCACGTCTTTTTCCTGTTTTTTTTTTTTAATTTCGATTTATTTACGAAACCATGGCGAAACAGTCTGTGTATCAGAATAATTTCGCAAGAAAAATGGATTTAGACAGCAGATTGTGTGACAGTCTGCCTTTTAAACTCACCACTGTTGGAGAGGTCTGATGATCTCTCCAATAAACACTGGCTGCTGATACGTAACAATCGTAACCCAGAGGGATGATTAATTTTGTTAACTCCTTACCAAATAACATAGTTTTTGACATGTCCAAATCGAAAGTATTTGTAGACAACAAAGTAAAAGTGACTGAAAATTTAACATTTGTTTTGTGAAGGGTAGAAAACATTGTGGGACAAGGAGAAAATGCTGGTAACCAGCATTTTCTCCTTTTTCCACAATGTTTTCTAAAGGCTTCTTTCTGAGGGTCGTCAAAAGTAGCCCTGATTGTGTGCTAATGGGTTGACAATGGGCAATTGCTGGTAATAGCATTGCAGCAGGGTAAATCTTGAATTCTGGCTGGTTCCTGAATAGGATAATGCAGCAAGATAGATCGTAAACTGGACAGTTCTCGTCAGTAACCTTACCATATACCTTGCCGCCTAAATTTTAACTTTTTACCAAACAACAAAATTTGAGACTGTTCCAAATTGAAAGCGTTTGCACACGACAAAATGAATTTGACTAAAGAATTGAATTTGTTCTAGGAGAGGAAGAAAACATTGTAGGAAAAGGAAAAACATGCCATCATTTTCTTCTTTTCCCACAATGTTTTCGAGAGACTTCTATCACAGGGGTATTAAAAGTCTTGATTGTGTAGTAAAGGGTCAAATACCAGCTTGTTCCCGACAACCAGATAACAGGATTGATCGCAAACAGTGGTTGGTCCCTGACAATGGTACTTCAGCAATAGAAATGTTAAACAGTAGATTGTTCCTGCACTGTTTGCTGCACCAGGAGAAATCATAAACTGTGGCAAGTTTCTGACAAAGCACTAATGGCTAGGTGAAAGTGGAATGTGTATATATGTGTAAAGCAGTTTGCATTCAATTAATATGAACTGTCCAGTTAAAATGGAGAAAAAAAATGTAGATTTATGCCAATGCGCAGTTGCCGTTTCTTAAAGTGAAAGTTTGTAAGTCGAAAAGCCGGGAATTAATCTGTCAAAAATATTTAGTTGCTTACCTGCCCCTGGTTCCATTATGATAGTTAACACCTACCCCAATTTTGAAGTAAATTTGATGATCAGCAACTATATACTTCAAGCTTAAAGTAAATGTCTTCGGTAATAACACAGACTGATCCGAGACGACACATTACGCCAATGTCTGAATGCCCCTTTTCGCGTGTTGCACGCCATATCGCCCCTCCCCCCTCCAAAGTTAATTTATCATACAATATCAAACAGTACTATATTCAAACCCTAGCGAAAAAAATGAAATCCTTGTCTGATCTCGAATCTATACTTAGAAATCCTGTCCAAAGAAACATTCAATCTGAATTTGAGCATCTTGTCTTAAAGAAAAACATTTTACTGAACAAAAGTTCAGGCATTTTAAGTTAGGGAAAAAAAGAAATAGAATAATTCACTTTTGATATAACCACAATGACTTTATGCATTTTTCGTGTTTATCAAATATCACTACTTTAAAATAATTCTAAAAATGTGTTTTAAAGTGGACGATTTTGTTGAATTCCTATGTTCGAAATTTCCTAAGTACAGCTAATGTATTTGTGACAATGGCTTTTAATACGTCTGCACTACGCGTAACCTTGCTGTACAATTATTTTTGAAAACTGAAAGTAACCTTAATTGAGAGTCATTTTGTACGGAGGATACTTCATGGATAGTACCATTTTATCAATTTGAAGCTTTGCAGATTTAATTATTATTATTATTATTATTATTATTATCATTATTTTATTCTATTTTTATTATTAAGTAACGACATGAGATTTATGCAACACGGTTACATATAACACTTGTGTAGTATGTAAAAAGTACAAAGACTTGATACCTGATAATACAGCTCGATCGGCTACCTCCTGAATAAAAAAAAAATAAAACGATTTTATCATCATATTTTTATTGTGAATCTCTATCTTTTTTGTTTAAATAGATATATAGATCTGTTTTATCCACTTTTTTATTCGGTGATATTTTTAGGTTATATAATATTGTGACCCTAAAACCCCAAGAACCCTTTTAAAGAGGTGTATTTTCTTTCCTAATGTTCAAAATTGATTAAGTAGACATGTTTTTACCTCGCAGGGGGTCGACGCCCATTTTATATTATCTGTTTAACCTTAATTGTTTTTGTATGTTACGTAAATTGTCTAGAAACGAAATGCTTCGTTCGTTTTTATGAAAAGGGATTTTTTTAAAAAAAACCTGACTGGAAGAACTTTATCGGAATTCATAGTTATAAAAATAAATCACGGATACAGGTCTAACTATATCAATTAAACAAAAATGTTGTATGCAAATAAAGTCTATTTGATAAACCAAACATCCACTGAACTGATGGATTTAATTCGTCATCTTAAAATCAAATACACATTGCCATTCATAATTTTTAGCTTCATCCATTCCGTTTTTCGACCTATTCCACCATTTTTACCCTACCAACATTGATTTAAAAAGAGATTGAGAGAGAGAGAGAGAGAGAGAGAGAGAGAGAGAGGCAGACAGAGAGAGAGAGGCAGACAGACAGGGAAGAAGAAAAGGGAGATGCGGAGAGAGATGCACTCTAAACCTCGGCTCGTTATGTATTATGATAATGAAAAAATGCATATATTTATAATTGCTTAAGCATTTTAAAGGTTGATTGGCGTTTCAGTTTTTATATTTCATTTTTGCACATTATTAACAGTATGGACATTTTTTTCTGTCTTGTACTCGGCTACTCTGGAAAACACTTACAATTTAAAGATCAAAGCCCAAAATGGAAATGGTGGTACTAAAGCAAAGAAATTTCTCTTTTTCGGCATTGTTTAAACATTTTCTAATCGTCGTATGTGCTTATTCCAAATTCATGATGATCGTTCGTACTTTTTTCAGGAATATTTTCATGTCGTCTGCAGCAATTCTTGGCAGGTAACTAATCATAAGTATGAAACTCTTTTCCATACAAACATTCCGAGTTTCAGCATTTTCTCCATTTCCCACAAAGTTCACTTTCATTGACAACTATCGTCTGTCTCAGCAAGTTCTTTGAATTTTACGAAAGGGTTAAAATTTTGTCGTATAGTGAGAGTTAACACACCTTCATGTTTTCATGCCGTTCTAGGATATCTATAACTTACCGGTACAATAACTAACAGGAAACGAAAAATGCATTATACATCGATTGCATTGCCGCGCGGGAAAACCACAAAACAGAATAACTACTTTCCTTACAATGTTTCCACAATTTTCCAGGTTCTTGAAAAAAAGGGGGTATTTCTGGTGCAGTAATAGGTACAACACTTCAAAATTTCAAGTGAGACAATTCCTGATGGGCGCCTTGCCGTCTGCGAGGGGCGTGAAAACCTCGTTTTAAAAACCGTTGATTATAACCGCGATACTCGATTAGATCTACAGGGCCCTCCTTTTACTCTGCAGGGAAGCATCGTGGCGTTTAACCCATTAACGAACAATCCGGAATTTCGACAAATTGATACATAGAAATAACTTGCATTTGTTGTTGTCGATGGTAGTCGTGGATGTCGCCATGTTTAACCTATACTTCTACATTGGTAAAATTGAATTCTCAAATCGCTAGTATAAACCCAAATGTTGGCTTATTGAAAATTGCTTTTGAAGAAAATATCTCCTTATCCGTCAGTGTAGATCCAAGATCCAAGATCAGACCGCACGTTCTGCGCAGTCTGATCTTGATCTATACAGTCTACAAAAGATCTGTGAGTCGCGTTTGGCAGCCCATAGGTTAAGATCATCTGACTCCAAGAATTTCAAAATAAAAAACTATATAAAACTATATAATACGGATGAGTTTAAATGTATCTTTTGTTTTGGAGAGGGTCAACAAGGAAAATGTGGAAGACAGAAGAATAGATCTGAAGTCTTCAGTCTCTCGTATCAGGGGTTCAAGGTTTTATTTAACTCATTACCAAAGGACAAAATTTTGGACTGACCCAAATTAAAGGCATTTGCAGCCGACAAAATAAGCCCGAGTCAAAAACCGAAATTTAATTTGGAAATGGTAGAAAACATTGTGGGAAAAGGAGAAAATGGTGGTTACCAGCATTTTCTCCTTTTCCCACAATATTTTCAAAAAGCTTTCTTTCTCAGGCTCATCAAAAATAGGGATTGTGTGGTAATGAGTCAAGTAACAATACAGGATCAAATATGGCCTGCTCAGGCTGATTTGATGACACTTTAGGCAAAAGTACGTATGCCCTTTTTTCGCATGTCGCGAAAAAAATTGAGTTTGATTGAGTTTATTCCCTCCAATTTTGCACAAAAAAACGATAGATGGTTCAATATTGAACATTTATTATTGAATTTATAGTGGCATTGTCTTCGACAAATGTTACAAAAATTAGACAGCCACACATTTTCGTGATTTGATGGAAAGAGCCGAACCTGAATAGATCTATATACACAGTGTAGTATTATAGGCCGTCAATACGATAATGCTCTGCACAGAAAACGTGTATGCTTGATGCCGACGAAAACCTACCCAGAGTACATGCATGGCAAACGTGACACGAAAAATGTTTGGTTATAATGTGCGTTTAAGTTAATGGCTATATTTGGTCATACCATTCATGATTAGTCTATATGATAAAGTCCAATACTTTGGCAGTATGGGTTACCTATATTTCCAGAGAGCTATCATTTAGAACCTTATTTGATTCATCGAATCAATGTAGAAATGTGTTCAATATGGGTGGGCCTAAACATTGTTGTCTGGTAAAGTGTTAATACCACACGTTTGGATAGCGTCACTGTAGTATTCACGACTTCACCGATGATAAAAATCGACAGCACTCAAAATGAACTTCTAAGGGTTGGTATGTTTTAATATTGCGCCCTTCCATAAATTGCGTACCAGACAAATGTGAGTTATCTATAAACTGCTGCCATTCTTTCACCTACAGTTCTATTTTTAATTTTCGTTCAAGTCGATATATTGCTTCTTCCTTTTTCAAAAGATCTTTGTCAGTTACAAATTAATTGCAGGTGGTATGAAGATTGCCTTTTATCAAACAATCCGGTTCTGTATTCACCAAACATTCTTCAGAACGCTCTTGGTCTTACTCTTAAAGATTTCCTAACTGTGAAAGTAACAGAACTTCTGATTGGCTAAGCCATTTGGTTTAGCCAATCAGAAGTTCTGTTACTTTCGCAATGACAAAATTCTGAAGAATAAGAGTAAGAATGTTCTTAAGAATGGTTGGTGAATATGGGCTCAGAATTCTAACGACCCTAGGAAAAGGGCTTTTGAAAACATGGGGGAGAACTGTGAAAATGCTTGTATCCAGTATTTTCTGATTTTCTCACGTAAGTTTCAACAAATTCTATTATTCAAATAAAATTGAGTTGGATAACTTTGTTATCAGGTAGAAAGAGTAAAACATTCTGTTCCTTAGTCTTACATCGCCTGTCGTCACCTGTTTGGTTTAGCTTATAGACTCATTTAAATTACAAAGACAGAGATAAGGAACTTCTAAAAAAGTAGACTGACACAAGAGAATCTTGACGGTGTTTATCAATTAAGATCTGATAATTAGGTTTAAAAAGCTTCGCTATTCTTGTTCGAAAATTGGTAATTAATTTTATCATCTGGAAACTAACTCCCCTTTTTTTAAAGTTCTGAAGATATGTAAATTTTTAGAAAATGTTTTAATTACAAAAACGTTTGCGCAAATTTCATAAACTGATTATTAAAAGGTAACTGAGTCGTGCTGTAGGGGAGGGGGGGGGGGGCTTAATACATCTGACAGCAGTGTTGATGTAGGTCAGCCTGTTCAGTCAGCTGACCTAGATCAAAACTTGTTGCTATTGCTCATTTGTTTGTACTTGGAATGAAAATTCTCCCTCATGATTCAGCGGTCTTGTACACAAAAATGAATATGAACATACTGTGTGAGGAGGGGACTTAATGCATAGATCTGCAAAAGGTATCGACCACGGTCGTAAAGGCTAACCTTGGCTGAACCTTTTGCTATTGGTCAATTTTCTACATGTCCTCGGACCACTTTGCCTCATGATTCAATAGGCTTTTACAGTAAACTGATCATGTATCTTATGCTACAGCTTGCTGAACCCTTTACCAAACGACAAAATTTTAGACGGGTCCAAATTGAAAGCATTTGCCGACGACAAAATGGATGTGACTAAAGTTTGAAAATTGTAGGAAGGGAAAAAAACATTGTGGGAAAAAGGAGAAAATGCTGGTTACCAGCATTTTCTCCTTTTCCCACAATGCTTTTTGAAGGCTTCTTTTACAGGGGTGTTAAAAGTCGAGATTGTGTGGTAAAGGGTTGCTATTATGCATCACGAAGATGCTTTTATCTCCATTCTTTTATAGTATTGCTTCAATATTAGTCATGCTCTGGCAAAAAGGGGCTTAAGGCATCTCTGTGATACGTTATTCTATACAAGCCATATCGATCTATAAAATTAAATTTTCAACGACCGCCTTAATCCTAAGGTACAGTGGTTCCAGGAGATTCAGAAAGTTGATCAAAAGTAAAAAGTTACGACCCCGGTCAGCTTGCACAGAATGCACAGTTGGTTGGTAATTTTCGTTTATTTATCGTCGCTACCGGTTGCCCATCTGAGCGACGACCCCAGAAGACAGTTAGTTGTTACGGGGGATAGTGCAAGGATAAAGGACGAAACTACTGAGAGCTTCGACTGGTTCTTTAACGTGCTCGGCATATAGCAGCGTCACACGGGACGTCGATTTAATATCTCATCCGAAAGACTATTAGTAATTATAGTTGGCCAGCCGGGGACTCGAACCCACAGGCTAGCAAGACTCGATACTATTTTTAGATGCATTAGACCGTCCTTCTACAGACCATGGCCCACATGTATGATCGCTTAAACTTTTCCCAAACAACAAAATTTTGGACTGGACCAAATTGAATGCGTTTGCAGACGACAAATCAAATCTAATGTAAATGATAACTTTGTCTGCGAAAAGGTAGAAAACACTGCGGGAAAAGGAGAAAATGCTGGTTACCAGCATTTTCTCCTTTTTCCTGCAGTGTTTTCAAAAGCCTCCCCCATCCTCCAACGCCGTAAAAACCAGGGTCTGGTTGGGACAGGATTAATACACAACACTGATTACTTAAGAGAGATGGCCACACTTTGACCAGTTTTTATTCTGCTTGTATACGCGGAAACTCTATTATTCTTTTTTTTCTTTACAGCAAGAGTTTCATTTTATTTTTTACGAAAATATGAAGAAATGGAATGGAGTAATGTGTAAGAAGAAATCCGATGTTGTATTAGATAAGAAGCAATTATGCAAATTCCCATTTAAACATAATTACTTGTAATCCTTTATGAGGTGACAAAATTTTACTTTTGTCTGTTTTCAAAACATTCTGAAGACAACAAAGTAAAAAGTTGCTTAAATATAAGGTCTTCTTTCTCTGTAATATCATAGAAAAAAAAATTGTGGGAAAAGGAGTCAATGCTGTTCAACAGCATTTCCTCCATTTCCCACACTGTTTTCAAAAGGCGCCTTCCCCTGGGTAGTTAAATTACTATTATTGTTTAAAGAAAGGTGTATGCAGAAATTATCATAATAAGGAACATTGTATTGTCAGTCTAGAAGTGAGAAATTTGAAACTTATCGTGTAAGTCCAGCACCAATCAATCATAATGTCGCTTACACTGACTGATGTTTTGCTCGTTTAAATGTAAATAAACTGCCAATGCAAACGACTTTTTCCGTAAAGAAAAATGTATCCTCCTGTCACAATGTTCTCATGAAACTGAATATTTAATATGAGGTCACACCACGAGCATCTTCGCGAGCCAAGGTTACGATGACTACGTGGATCTTACTTTGGCGGATCGAGCCCGATTTCTATATTCTCGCGATACGCCCCCAATTAGATGTTGGTTATTATACCCCTTTACATCATATTTCTTATAGCCAGTGGGATGTCGTTTTACAAACCGCTTACGAGTAGAATCATTTAATATGAAGCAATAACCACAAACGTACTTCGAATTCCATGGTCAGGTGCTGGGATATAGCTTAAAACCTCTGATAATTTATTGGTCACACTGAAACTTTCTGTAAATATTGTTCCTCCATGTTTTTTCGGTAATAAATCATTACAGATCCTTCACAGATCCGCGGAGGTATCCGTGCTTACCTCCTATTTTTATCCGAAAGGTCGCGACCTTGTTCTATTTTTATCAAAGATGAAATGCTACGAGTGATTTAATACGTTGCAGTTAGAGCTGGCTGCAACCAATGAAAAAGCATATCGGGGGAATGTCGAAATCAAGCTCGATCCGCTAAGGGTAGAGTAGCGTAGTGGATTATCACCCTTGGCTTGCGAAGATGCACCATTAGCGACCAACAGAAAAAAAAATATATAGGAGTCAAAATAATAGTAAAAACATAATATCTTTTTTGCGCCTTACGCAAACTAAAAACATAATATCTTTTTTGCGCCTTAGGCAAACACGAGCACTTTTGTGACCAGCTTTGAACAAGATCAGACAGCACAAAATGTGCTGTCTGATCTTGAATCTATATAATCCGTTTGTTTAGTCAAACCTATAAGACGAAATCTTCTGAGACTCGGTGCATTGTATTGTCACCCGTTACAAGAAATCGATATTATATTACTTGCACTGAAAGATTTAAATAGTATACCATTTAACAATTTCGGGACCATAGGTGAACAGTAACTTTTGCGGACGGCATAGATCAAGATCAGACAGCAAAGGACGTGAAGTCTGATCTTAAATCCATACCGTCCGCTTGTGTAGTAAAGTCTAAGCAATCAAAATCGTTGTAATTTTCAATCAACTTGTTTTTATTTAATTGTATTGATTGTATAATGCTTAACGGCGTTTTCAACATTATTTCAGTTACTAGTATATCTCAGTGGTCAGAGGACCTTTATATACATGCTTTCCCGGAGTCTCTTTTACTTGTACTCCACACAATTTTCCTTTCCAAGCCTTTGGCTGCTTTCCCAAATAACCACCGCCGAAACAATGGTCAGCGGTGGGGGATTAATGTATGCTGTCGCAATGACTATCATCAATCCTCGGAAGAAATTGGCCGAGCCGGGGAACGATCCCACTACGCCCAGTTCTCAAGTTCTGCACGCTACCGACTGAACTGCCCTGGGCTCGGTTTGAGTTTATTCATCTGCCGCTGAAATATCTAAAAGAAGCGAATTATTATGAGTCTAACAATGTATTATAGTGAAATCTGTCAAAGTCCCTGTCGCTGGCAGATAAATAATTGATATAAATACATGTATATAAAAACAGGCAACTTTAAGTCTAGGTCCGTATTCAACAACCGTTCTTAAAAACGTTCTCAGCCTTATTCTTCAGATTTCAACAATGCGAAAGTAAAAGAACTTCTGATTGGCTAAACCATTTGGTTTAGCCATTCAGAAGTTCTGTTACTTTCATAGTTAGAACTGGTATTACAGTTTCAAAGACAGAAATCGCCCCTTTAGAAACAGCTGATATATCGCCAAACAACTTATTTCGAGTTGGTCGAAATTCCCAAAGGACTAAACTTTTGTCGTCTGACAAAGAGTTGAATGTCTTTACAGTGTTTATAATATCTAACTTCATTGTAGAAAAATATTCAGTCACAGGTTGTCTCATTTTGTATACAACCAATTTCAAATTCGGTAACAGCTGTATATCTGTTGAAACAGTCATTGCTGATAAAATATTATTATATGCCAAACACTATTCAAAACCTTCCCTCTCTTATTATTGTTTACAAACAAAAAAGCTCTGGCAGATTACACCACGTCATCTATACAAAATCAAAGCACTGAAAAGACTGAAATACAAATTTCCTCTATATAAAATTGACAGTTCTTGAAAACGTTGTGACGAGATTTCCCATCCTTTTGATAAATAATAGTTCCTACATATGGCTCGCAACACGTGAAAAGGAGCATTTGGACATCTGCGTAAAGTGTAGTCTCGGATCAGCCTGCGCAACCCGCGCAGGCTAATCCGAAACGACACTTTCCGATTTTATGTGATTTTCTGTCTTACACAAGTCATCTGTTGCACAAAATCTAATGTAGTCGTAAAGAGTCGTCTCGGATTAGCCTGCGCGGACTGCGCAGGTTAATCCGGGACGACATTTTACGCAAATGTCCAAATGCACCTTTTCGCGTGTTGCACTCCATATGTAAACGTTTTTCCTTTTTCTCTGATTCCATAAAGAACCAGGCTCTGAGAAAAGGGGGATATGTGTATCTGCAAACAGTTTTGATTCTGACCTGCGATCAGCGAAATACAAGCCAGATCTTTTTCTTATTCACAGAAGCATTGTTTATTGCCATTTTCTCCAATTCTGCTTATTAAGCAGTAGAGGTTTAGATTATACATCGCGCATTATTATTTATCCTGTACAAGGTAGTGATATGTCATGCCAGACAGGTCTAATCTTCGAAGAATATGACATACGTAGACAATGAACATGTTTCACATCAAGTACATCATCTTCGCCAGCCAAGTTTACGATCACTACGTGGATGTTACCTTGGCGGATTGAGCTTGATTTTTACAACCCCCCGATACGCCTTTTCATTGGATGCAGCCAGCTCTAGCT
This sequence comes from Tridacna crocea, assembly GCA_943736015.1. Lineage (NCBI taxonomy): Eukaryota > Metazoa > Mollusca > Bivalvia > Cardiida > Cardiidae > Tridacna > Tridacna crocea. Next base: position 40,003,378 of record OX031064.1, on the reverse strand, counting down.
GCATCGAATAAAATCGCTCGTAGCATTTCATCTTTGATAAAAATAGAACACGGTCTCTACCTTTCGAATAATTAGTCCAGTCAAAATAATGAAAAAAAAGGGCTTAACCCAAAACTAATTGCAACACAAGCCATTCTTTGATTTTTATGAGGGGTTACCCTCCCTAAACAATATATAAAAAGTAGGACGAAATCGGAAGATATGAAATTCGATTTTTTCGCGCATTTTGTTTACATTAGTCGAACTGTTTTGAGCTTTCTATATTGCATGTAACATTTTCTGATAACTATGGTGTTGAATTATCTAGTTATTTGAAATATTGTTCTTCCTTCTTTCTGTTGTTTTACTTAAAGTAATGATAGAGCCGACATCAACTTACCCCACCCACTTCTTTTTGTATTAGATTTTCAGTGTCAATTTTTTTGGGGGAAGTGAACTGCTATGTGCATGATCATTCCCTTTATGATAATAACTGCTTATTAAAAGCCTACAAACATTCTTTCAATGCCTGTCATTTGATAAAGTCTGGCACAATGTCTTGTGATGGAATCGTGAATGCCGAATCTGTGTCTTATCATAGATTTTGTGAAACAACAAAATTGTTTATGAATAAACTTGAATGTTTGGTTGAATGACTTTTTATGCAACAATCAGCTTGGTTTCAGTCATACCACTGTGACATTTCATATATTGGTGTATTCCTTTGGTTTCACCAGTAATAGGCTTGGGATCTGAGGCGTCCTGCCAAACAACACTCTCACGAAAAACGTAGGAATAAACTTGAATCATTGTGTTTTAAGTTTTAATACAGTTAGAAAACTGTGTTAGGATGTTTTTGACCAGATGCAGGTAAGAATTCAACCTATGATAATTAACAAAATTTACAACATCTTTTTGGTTTTATACTTACCCTATTACTTTTTCTATAAATAAGCAAACCTTGAACCACCATTTTAATAAAAGGTAACATACCGCCATCAACTGCAGGGGCATATTAAGTCAATTAAAGGTTAAACACAAGTACTTCCATAGATGTATTCAAGCAAAGCTGTTATATGAACCAATGATTGTAAGTCTTATAACTTAGATTTGTAACCTACACATACAAAGTTCCAACTTTAAGGTTTCGTTGTTCAAGCATATAATGTTCTTTTTCTTGTTCTATTTTGAATTCCAGCAACAATTTCTTATCCAGTTTGTTACCACTTTAAGTTAAGAAAAAGCAACAATACTGGTTTTTTGATTGGTGTCTGTTAAACTTGATAAGGGACTCACTTTCCAAGTTAAGCAAATGATATTTCGAAAGCCATAAGCAAAGGTTGTCCAAAATGTACTCTTAATAAAAAATGCCAGCAGGTCTTTTATGATAACTGAATGACATCGGGCACTTTTTGAAAATAATTAAGGTTCTACCGCATCTTTTGAATTTAGGTGTGCACTATGGTAAAATGTTTCCTAGCCAACCAGTAGACACATGCCTCGAACGTATCTTGTATATAGAAAAGACTAATTGATAAGTTACAAACCATGCAATGAATGCTAAAGTACATCTGCATAAAAGCTGACGTTATGAAAGCAGAGTGTCTACAGAGATACAACAATATCTGCAACAGTGTTCCCAAGAAGAAACTTAAAGCTCTAATAATTTCAGACAGAGACATCATGCATCCACCCAAATCTAGTTCTTTGACGATTAAGTAGGATAGATATCAGTGAATTATGGACTCTGACAAGTTGCAGTTTGATCCAGTATTATTTCATTGCATGTTTACAAATAAAAGAATCGTTGGATAATATTCAGCCAAGTTTGGAAACAAACAGTTTAGAATGCTAGGTGGTATTGGGATGGGTGACCTTCTGACAATCGAATGATGTCCGCTTGGTGAATATGTTAGCTGATCTCCATCATGAACCAGTAGGTAACTGCACTGAGACCATCTAGGTCACTTCAGTCTATCAGTAGTTTTATATAGACTACTAATGATAAAAATGCCAGCAAAGAAGGACAAGGTAAAGTCAATGGCAAGACTGCTGTAAGAATAGAATTTGCCAAGAAGCGCAGATTCTTAGCCAGTTTAAACAAGGCGCCAACCTTTCGAGAACCTCAAGAATCTTATCCAGTTTCAGGTGAAGTTATGACTTGGAACTATTCATGACTCCCACATTAGAGCAAGGCTTTCTTCGTGGGCTTCTCCAGCTTTCCCGGTGTAAACTGCTGTGGCAACAAGTATGTTTCTTCTTTGCTGAAGAAACGCTCCATAAAGCCTCCGTTTCAAAAGAATGTTTCTTCTGATTATAATGCAAACAAAATCCTGACAATAGAGAATTTGGAATCTCAACTTTCATTAGTTACATGTAAGCCGGGCGGCTCCAGTCAGATAAGACTTCTACTACCTGCTGCCTGCACAGAAATCGCCCGATACCCTGACAATATGTAAAAGTCACTGCCTATTTGAAAAGAGGCCCGGATGACGTGAGTTTTGTTGTTGTGTTGTTGCCGTTAACTGTTAAGTTGTACATTAACCTCCAACAAACTCTGTCTACTGACAAAATTTTCAGCTGTTCTTGTTCATTTGCAACTGCCGCAGGGCTGGTGCAATCCCATTCTGCCCCTATTCCGGATAAAGGCGCACTAGCTGTCCGTTGGCAGTTCCTAATTTGTGACCGTGCCATTAGAAACGGCCCATGAACCATGTACACTCTCTCTTTGGAAATAGGAAAACGCTATGTACATGTATATTGGATTCTGATGGATTATATACATGTATACGAGAAAAGTCAGTGCAAGTTCAGACCCTCGGCCCTCAGTCCTGTGAACTGAGAGAAAATGATAATGGGATGTTCTGCGGAATTTCAGAATGGTTACAATTTTTTTTGCATTATCACCATGAATGGCAGGTGGAGATGATGGGAAAAATCCTGAAAAGTTAAACTATCCATGTAGGGTTCACTTAACTTTAGGCCCCCGAAGAAGAGTAGAATTCACAAGTCCAGTGAAACAAACATATTTGATAATTTTTACTGATCCCAGTTACATCTTGCAAGTGAACTGAGGACAGAGTGAACTGAGGACAGACATTCATGACGTATCATATTTCTACAAGTTTTTTTTTTTATCATACAATGCTAAAAAAAAATATATATATATATATATATTATTTTGATGATAATTTTATATGCAACATAAATGAAAATATCCCCAGTGTATCTCTGTGGAACTCTGTACTTAATATCTGTAAAGAGTAAGTCAGTATTTGCTAACGTATCCATTTGTAGGAAGAATACTAAAAGAGGTCTCTTGCTGTATTGTCTTACACGGATACGTAGCCTATGATTTAATGTAAATCTAGATTTCATGCTAATTTGCAAATGCAAGTTGGAATGTCACATGATCATTAGCCTGCAACGATTACGTCGAATGGCAGTCAAATGGGTATATTATATTCGGACGGCAAAACTACCTTCTCGCTTCTTCATCACCAAATTTATACCACTTAACGTAGTGGACCCGTAATAGAAAACAGCTATTTCCACTTTATTATTATCCTACAAAATTTGCTAATATTAAAAATGAGTATTATTGTACTACTTTCACCAAGCCACTTTTTCATTTTTCTCCTTGTTGGAATTATCATTTATAAATCGAAAACCACTATATTCTAATTACAAAGAGATGTGATAATTACCTCCCTTTTCTGGAAACTTACTAAAGTACCATTAGATAATTTGAAGATAGACAACAAAGGAATATCTGGTCGGTTAAAATGTGCAAAAGTATTATATTTATGTAAATCTGTCTTTATCAACAGTCAAGAAATTTTATGCCATGCTGCACTAGAAGTATTACGGGTCCTCTACATGTACCTTAACAAAGTGTTACCGACAAGTTTCTGTACATTTAAAGAGAAAAATATGGTCTAAAATACTTATTAGCATTTCCACAAACAAAAATTTATTCACAATAAAAATGTAAATTAACTATTTCAACTGTCCAACCTTAGTTTACTGTATATATACAGTAGTCCCTCCCTTTGTATTGGTGGGTGGGGTAAACCAACTCCAGTGTAGAACTAAATTAACAGAAGGGATGCTGCCTTATATGTAAATCATGGCGGGCAGGTTGTAACAAGTTGCTAGTGGATTTTACTTTTACTTTAAAGAGAAAAATCGAGTAGGACTGACATGTAAAACTTGCGAGATGAGCTGTAATAAAGTTTAAAATGGCACAATTCATACGAATTCAAAAAAGCTTAAAAAATCAAATTTCATATCCTCCGATTTCGTCCTACTTTACATATGTTAAAAAGGTGTCCCTAAGGATGTTGAAAACGAAAAAAGTGTTTGTGTTGCAATTTGTTTTGGGTCTTCTCACAATTTGACTGGACTAAATAGATAAAACATGGAAACTCACGTGGATGTCTGCTTATCGCTTCATGTGTATTCGTAAGCGGTTTGTAAAACGATATTTCATTTGCTTTTAGGAACATGATGTAAAGGGGAGTAATAACTAACATCCAATAGAGGGCGCATCACAGGAATCTCGAAATCGGGCTCAATCAGCCAAGGTAAGATCCACGTAGTGATCGTAAACTTGGCTCGCTAAGATGCAAGTACATATGAAGCCTGACTTTTTTTTTAAAGACGATTCCTATAAAATTTAGTCGCAGAATTTTTAAATTTTGTAAGTGGTAAAACTTTGGCGGAAAGAAAAGATAAATAAATTGATAAAAACAATGCGTCATTCATTTTTTTAAGAACAACGGAGCATTATCATGAAGATCAAAATAAATAGTCATGAATGAGCACCGAATGTTCTATTGAAATATAATCAGTACGAAAAAAGGGCAACAAAGGACTAACACTCCCTGACTGTTATAGGCTTAAGCCTTAATTTGCTAATTAATTGAAGTAAAGCTGTTTATTTGACAGATTGTTAAAAAAAATCAAATATTGCTATTTCAAAGTTCTCTTTTTTATATGACCTGATTGGACAGTGTAGATCAAACTTTGCACGTATAAAGCTTATCATTTGTCTTAGAGAATAAAGTAGAAAACGTTATGGGTTACCGTCCCTGTTTTTGAAAAATGTGCCTATGAAATAGCTCTAGTATACACCTCCAGTATACAGTTTCTTACACATTGTTTTAGATTCAAAAGCTGCACCATTACGTTGAGTTCGATCCTCACCCGGGGCAGTAATTTTTATTTCTTCCTTTTTCCCCATTTTTTTTTTTTTTTTTTTTTTTTAACATTACTCAAATATTGCAATTACAGTATACAGTGTTGAAGTTATATCTATATTTTTTTACGCAAAAAATATGTCTGCAAAATCTTTATATTTATCTTAGACTTATCTTCGACCAAAGGTGCAGTCTTATTTTGGATCCGTAATTTCCGATAAGGAGATATCTATACTCTCAAAAAAATACATCAGGAATAGCAACTTTTGTTTTTTAATATTGACTGAAAGTTTCATTTCACTTATTTAGCACGATCAACGGTCAAATTTAACGTTTCCTGAAACTAGATATCGCGTCTAGGTTAACTTGTTAAAGACTGTGACGACTGGGAAATTTCATTTTCTCTATCCAACTCTTTTTCAAGGGAATCCATGTTTAATATGACTCGTATATTGGACACTATAATCACAGTGCAAATAAAGTGTGGTAAAATGTATGTCATTCTATATAGAGTGACGTCATTCTGTTTAAAGTGACGTCATTTTGTATAAAGTAAGACAGAAGTTATTCAATTGAATATATATGCATCTGCGTATTTACTCAATGTATGAACTGGCTTTCCTTTTATTAAAGGTGGCCCTTCAGATTTTGGGACGAACATTTTTGCAAAAAAAAAAATTTTTATAGTCCCAAAGCCTTTGTATTTTCATTCATAAAACCCCAGTAGTCGAAAACCATCTGACAACAAGTGAAATTAGAGATTTACTACTGCCCAGGTTGCCACCAACGGGAGGGACGTTCTTTATTTTTAGATGATCAATTAGCTCATTTACATACAAGAATACACAGACGAAGTTTCAAACATAGCGTTCGAGGAAGACATTATGGAAAATAATTATTACATATTTGTTATGTAATGGAATTTTAGCATCATCAGTCATGTGCCAGACACTGACATTCCCAAAATGCTTTATTGATTTTTGGCGCGAAATCTGAAAATACCTTAAGAGGCTACGTAGCCTTTTAAGGGAATACCATCAAAAAATTTTATTGTCATTTTATGATTCTTAATTATTGATGATTTGTATTATTTTTTCATATGAATTTCAGTGTAATATATATATATTTTAATTTGGTGAGATGTAAAAATTCTAAATTCCCACCTTTAAGAGTTGATCACGCTAGAATTGAAATAATTGCTTTCTGGACATCGTGGTTTATCGTTCAATTAAACACTTTGTGAGTTATAGAGCGCAGTGAAATAAAGCAGTCGGGCTATCTCTTTCGTGGATTATTTATTCTGCCTCATTACTCACAACTGTGGATTAACGAGGGATAAACCGCGATAGAAAGAAGATTATTTCTTAACTAATATTTCAGGGTATAAATACAAGTCTATCAAGCGCTGTTAAAGACGTATAGATTGTCACATTTTATTTCTTTAAGACAGTTTCTTTTTTACACTTTGCACGTATAAAGCTTATCATTTCTCATGAAGAATAAGGTAGAAAAAGTTATGGGTTACCGTCCCTATTTTTGAAAAATGAGCCTATGAAATATCTTCAGTATAGTTTCTTACACATTGTTTTATATTCAAAAGCTGCACCGTCACGTTATTATCTGCCTCGGTAGCGCGCGCTCCCTCGTTCCCGATAGTCGAGGTTAATTCTTGGTAGAGTAGACCAATGAGAACGTGGAATACTACCAAAAATGTACCATGAAATGACAGACCTACCAAGAATTGACCAATCAGCGTACAAGCTACAACCAAAAAATCAACCAATCAAAACTGACCAAAGCAATCAAAATTGAGCGGCCATATTTGATTTTGTTTTTGTTGACAACGAAGGGACTCGAAACAGGTAAAGTGTTTGATTTTTGTTTTAATGTTGTTTTAATGTTGCATCTAAGATACGATCGTATAGTCTGTTAGAAACTGACCCAAACTAACAATATTTCACAGGTAGACTTGTTTTTCTGGTTCACTTTCCAATAGTTTTTTTAGCGCTTCAAGGCCGATCTGACCTAGTTTCAGTGTTGTTAATTTTGTTAATTCTCACTTAAATTGCGTACATATAGCGAAGTTTTTTGGCTTGTCTGTGATTTTTATAACTTCTATTATCATTTTACTACTTGGAAGTTAGTCAATATCAGACTATATTTGTTTGAAAGATCATTGTTTAGTCTGAATTAGAAAGTACATGTAGGTAAGGTGGGTGAGAAAGTGCAGTTTCTCATTTTTCTGTGACATAAATGTGATAGGCTCAAATCTGCTGTTGATATTTAAAGCAGGCGACAAAAACAAAGAATCAAGAAAGACTGCATGTATACAGACACATCAGTCTCCACTGTGAAGCATGCATCTCAAACATTCAGTGAAGTATAAGATTAGACTGCTGAAGTAAATCAAAGGAAAAAAGTTTGCCTGACTCGAAACCACAACCGCCCTGAACGCTAGTACTGCAGCTCTACGGACGGAGTTAGCCCCGGGCATCTGGTCATAAGTCTACCAATATCAATTTCACCATTGCTCAGGACATTTCGATAAATTATATCTGTACTACTGGCCTAAATTAGATCCAGTTGCATAATTAAATGTATCTTAAGTGATTAGATTTTATCTCTCAGGGACAGTAGCCAAAAAGGTGTGAAATTGTAAAATTTAATCATTATCATATTATTTAGAATTACTGTCAATATTGTGTAGATGATAATCTTTTATCGTGTCTTCCTTGCAAGGGTTAGTGCTTGCAGAAAAATGAATTCCAGAATCAGTCAAAAATAAAGGATGACTTGGCCATTTTAACCCCTTTACCACACAATCCCTACTTTTAATGACCCTGAGAAAGAGAACTTTGGAAAACATCATGGGAGAAGGAGGAATTGGTGATAACCAGCATTTTCTCCTTTACCAATAATGTTTTTTAACCTTTCAAAGATGAATTTCAATTTTTGAGTCACATTTATGTTGTTGTCTGTGAACATTTTTCAATTTGGACAAGTCTAAAATTTTATTGTGTGCTAGAGTTAACCCATTACCAAACAACAATATTTTAGACTGGTCCAGATTGAAAGCATTTGCAGACGACAAAATAAAAGTGATTGAAAATTTGAAATTTGTTTAGTGAAGGGTAGAAAACATTGTGGGAAAAGGAGAAAATACTGGTTACCATTATTTCTCCTTTTCCCACAATGTTTTCTAAAGGCTTCTTTCTCAGGGTCATCAAAAGTAGGGATTGTGTGGTAATGGGTTAACATGGCATTGAAACCCCTGGATGATCTCAGTCTACCGACTCCATTTTTAGCACAATTTGGTTTTTACGGTTAAGATATGGAACCCTAACTGAGTTGTCCAGACTTTTACAGACAGAACTGAGCAGACGACCCTGAAATATTCCAAGCTTGCATATCTTCAAACAACAATTGTAGATTGGGGAGGGGCAGAGGAAAAAAGGAATATACAAAAAAGTAAAAATGAATCAAAACAAAGGTATGTCTAGATGAATAGTATTAGGTCTAGATGAGAAAAAAGATCATTTTAGACATTTAGTGGAAAACACAATTCAGGCCATTGGTTTGTGTTTGATTCAGAGGAAAGTGACATGTTTTCTTTGTTGACAGCTTATAAAATGAAGGATCTGTTAACTCTTTACCAAAGAAGAGAAATTTAGACTTGCCCAAATTGACAGCATTTGCAGATGAAAAAATACATGTAAATGCTGGTCTGATAAAATGAAATTTGTTCTGGGAAGGTTAGAAAACATTGTCAAAAATGGATGAAATGCTAGTTACCAGCATTTTTCTCCTTTTCCTGCAATATTTTGAAAAGTTTCCTTATTCAGGATCATTAAAAGTCGGGTTTGGGTGATGAAGAGTTAACTCTTTACCAAATGACAAAATTTAAGATTCCTCCAAATTGAAAGCGTTTACAGACAACAAGATAAAAGTGACTAAAAATTCGAAATTTGTTTTATGAAGGATAGAAAATATTGTAAGAAAAGGAGAAAATGCTGGCGTTTAGCATATTCTCCTTTTCCCAATTTTTTTTCAAAAGGCCTCTATCTCAGTCATAAAAACCAGGGATTTTTTGGTAACAGGGTAAAGGATCGGTTGATGTTTTACCAAAATGTTTTTTATCCTTTTAACTCTTTACCAAACAACAAAATTTTAAACTTGTTCCACATGAAAGCATTTGCAGACAACAAAATAACTCAAAACTTGAAACTTGTTTTTAGTAGAGTAGGAAACATTGTGGGAAAAGGAGAAAATGCTGGTTACCAGGATTTTCTCCTTTTTCAACAATGTTTTCAAAAGGCTTTTTTCACAGAGTCGTAAAAAAAAGCAGTGATTGTTTGGTAAAGAGTTGCGGTATACTGGAATTGTCACTATATGATTGCAATGGCTGCTTTCCAGTCAGACGAAACACCGAAATACCACCAAAATACCCAAATTTTTTTGCTATTGAGTTCAGATTACTGATAAAAGTCAGAATTAGATGTCTTTTTTCATGATATTTGACACAAAATTTAAGCCTTGACAGAACTGAACACATTTGCAGACGACAATTTCAGTGTGCTACAAATGAGTCAATTTCTCTATGATAGGATAGAAAATATTGTGGAAAAAGGAGAAAATACTGGTTACCAACAATAGTTCACTCAATATCACAAAAAAAGACAAATATTTCATACTGTTATCAGTTATCAAAACTTGATACAAAAAATTGGGGTATTTCGGTGTTTCGTTGGTATTTCGGTGATTTGTCGAACCCCTGCTTTCAATCCAGAAAAGGAATCTGGCAAGACAGCCCTGTACACTATCAGGCTTGACTGGTACAGTTGAAGTTTCTTGTTATAGATATCAAGTCAATTTATGCACAACTCCTTATTTTGGTGAAAAACTTAAAGTTAGTATCTTTAAGAGTCAACAGTAGCACAGTCGGTATGATACAGGACTCAAGAACAGGGTTTCTGGTTTGGTACCCAGCTCAGCAAATTTCTTTCAGAGGATTGATGACTGTCTCTGTGACAGGATTCATTTCTCTTTCACTGTTCATCAGTGTTTAAGTGATGGTAATGTGAGAAAGCAGCAGCAAGTGGCTCGGAAGAAATATTTTGCCGAACACTGGTAAAAGAAACTCCAGGAAGGCAGGGATAGGTGCACTGGCTGTCATGTTATAACGGAAATAAATTTGTAAATAATATTTAACACCTTGCAAACAATCAGTGGTGTTTCAGATTAACCTTCATGAAACCAGTGTAGAAAAATGTAAAAAAGACAGCCTCTGACAAACTGAATTATAATTCAACCCTTTACCACACAATCCGCAACAAACCTCCTACAATGATGATCACTTGACGGTTGAGTATAAAAGTAAAATTGATGTCAGGAATGTTTTAGAAATAGCGGCAAGTCTGACATTGCTATAGCATGACAATCTTGAAATGGAAGCAACATAGCTGCGAATATTGTGACAATGGCATTATTGGTTTTTGCTGTTTTGATATTCAGTAAGGTGTCATGAAAAAAGGGGGCTTCATGTATATTTTAGTTAGGGATCAATATCTTTTTGACTGAAAATCCTACACAAAATTTATGAAAATTCATGCCTGTGTTCCTTATGATAGTCCGCCATTATCATTATTTTACCTTTCTTCATTAAATGTTGTGTAATGGAAAAAAGGGAGCTTGACATATATTTTCATTATGAACCAATATCTCTTAAACTCTTTAAGTACTACAAAATCCCAAGTTTTGACATCCTTGAAGAAAATGCCTTTTAAAAGCATTGTGGGAAAAGGAGAAAATGCTGGTAAGCAGTATTTTCTCCTTTTTATCACAACATTGTCTACCTTTCCCATAACAAATTTCATTTTATTGAGCAATGTTTATTTTGTGGTCTGCAAATGCATTGAATTTGGATCAATCTGAAATTTTGTTTGGTATAAAGTTAACTACAGGACAAAATGTTATGAAACTTCATTTATATGTTGTTTATCAAAAGTCGCAGACAATATTAACTTGTTTCTTTTTTCTCATGAGATGCCATATCAAAAAAAGGGGGACTAAATGTGTAATTCCATTATCCATGGATAGTCTGTTGATTCAATTTCTCTCTCTCTCTCTCTCTATTTAATATATAAACAATGTGTCATAGAAAAAGGGGGTTTGATGTATATTTTCTTTATTGTAATGTTTTTATTTAATGAAATGTCATGTTTTAGGAAAAGGGGACTTAATGTATAATCTTGTTATGGACCTCTTTAGTCTTATATATCTTTTTATGTAATGAAATGCTGTGTGCCATGGAAAAAGGGAGCTTAATGGATACTTTCATCCTGTACCAATAACAAAAAGGCCACATGTACATGCAAAACACAATACCTCTAATATGTTTGTATCAAAAAAGGTCTTTTTGGCAGGGATATCATTTTAACAAAATTGCTTGTTCAGACTAGAAATTGATACCTTTTTCACAAAACTCAAAGATGGAAACCCAGTCAGGCTTACAGTTTAAGAAATAAACACAGAGAGAAAAGGAGGGCTGCAGCATTGAATCCTGCTGTTCTTAGACAGGAGGCTGCAGATACATGTAAGTGAAAAAATCCAAATTAAAAATTCACCTTATCGGCTGTTGTAATCTTCAGTTTGTCAATTTAGGTTAGCATCATTGACCTGTGACTTTTATTTTGAGAAAGATATATATATAAACAATTATAACTTTTTGTCAGCTAATAACTGTTTTTACTGTTTATCATACTGCTTATTTGTACACTTGCCCAAACTGATGACATTTTAAGTGTGGCTCAAATGATTGAGTTTGTCTGTTATATGGCAAAAAATATTTTCGAAAAAAAAAAAAGGGAATATGCATTTTGTCGTTTCACTCAGTAACTCCAAGAGCCTTCTTTCTCAGAATTAGTTAAGCTCATGATGATGTGGTAAAGGGTTAAGGCTTTATTTATTTCCTTCATTTGTGCTATTACTACATGAAGCCTAAAAAACCTACATTCAACATTACCTCTATGTGAACAATTAGTGTCTAGGGATGAGGAGGGCTTCACAGTTTTGTTAAGTATTAAAATTACTAGTATTATTTCAAACTTAAGTTAGTCCCTTTTTTGTGGTTCTGGCCTTTGGCAAAGTACTGCAAAGCCTAAGCCCATGGCTGGTGATACCCAGCAGAAGTGTGAATTAGTGAGTTGCTACAGCAATAATAATAATAATCTGCTGTATGATAATTACTTCTCATTAAATGCTGAAAGTGGCTTTATCTTTTCCAAAACAACAAAATGTTGAACATCTGCAAACAACAAAATGTGAAACTAGTATAAATGAGCTGAAATTTTGTAAAAGAAAACAATATTGAAAAATGATTTTGAACAAAGAATTTCTCCTTTTCCCTAATAATGTCTTTGACAGATTTTTTTTAATTCAAAATTTTATTGGTAAATGGTGAAATCATCATCTGAATATTTTTCATGACATTATGTGGGTTTTTGAAATAGAAGAGGACAAACCAGCAAAGTTCTATCACAAAATCCAGGTAATTCTTTTTATTGTTTATGATCTTGAATCACAGATAAATTCTATGCATACATTTTTTTTCAAAATGTTTTGTATGAATGACTTTTTTAACTTTGAAAATTCTAACTCTTTTCCAGATGACAAGGTTATAAGCTGGTCCTTATTGAAAGCACTTGGAACATAGTGAACATATTGGTAGAAACTTGCAAATATTTCTCATTGTGTGGACTTTTATTTGAAAGGTTAGACTAGAAAACATTCCTTAATACAAGCATTTTTTCCTTTTCCCTCCTTGTTTTAAGTTCAGCTTGCTAAGGGTAGTTCCACTTTCGGTAACATTCCAACACTTGAAGATTTGGCATTATAGTCATTTCAACAGGATTTATATTCTGTCTCCTGGCTGAAATTCTTTGATAATGTATGTGGGAAAAGCAGCCTGTGAAAGGGAGTTTTTGGAAAATGCATGTGAAAGAAATTCAAGGAATGTTTAAATCAGTTAATCTCGATTACAGGTATAGGGTGAAATAATTATGGAACTGGTCTTCAACACTGGGAGAACACAATCAAGTCCAGTTTTTGTCATAGCAGATGGTAAGAAGACCTGACATTTCTAACTTTTGGAGTTGTTCATATTAAATGCAGTTTTATGACAACAATTTAAATGTAGGTGGATTTATAAAATTTGGCTTTGAAAGGGTAGAGTACATTGTGGGAAAAAGAGAAAATCCTGGTAGCCACAGCTTTGAAAAAGTAGAAAGCATTGATGGAAATAGAGAAAATGATAGTTACCAACATTTTCTCCTTCTCCCACAATGTTTTCAATAGGCTTTTTCCTCAGAGTAGTTTGGTAAATGGTTAAAAATGGCTTTTTGATTGTATTTGTCCTTGAAAGGGTACAAAAATTGTGGTTAAGGGCAAAAATGCTGGTCAAATTGTGCAAATTAATTATCATATCATTGTATCAAATATAATATCTAGTATAGTTAAACCCAGTAACTTATTACTGAGTTACTTTTTACTAAAAGTGCCCTCAGTAACAAGAATTACCAGATAAGTGATACCAGAGTTTCTTTATTGTGAATATTTGGAGGACATAAAAACACAGACTGCTAAGTTTTTAATGCTACATGGTATAATGCTTACTTAAGTGTATTGTATACTGCTAACTTAATCTGCTATTGTATACCTACTTTTAGCAAAAGCTGTAATCCTACACTGCAAAACAAAAATTGACAGGAAACAGTGATTTTCAACAGTATGTAAAACACTGGAAAAGTGAAGTAATTGCATGCCCTAAGAAATTACTTTTTTTGCCCCCAGTGGTTTCTTAACTCTACCAAAGGACAATATTTTAGGCTTGTCCAAATCTAAAGCATTTGCAGACGACAAAATAAAAGTGACCGAAAATTTAAAATTTATTTTGTGAAGAGTACAAAACATTGTGTGAAAAGGAGAAAATGCTGGTTCTGCTTTTCCTACAATGTTTTCTGAAGGCTTCTTTCTCACAGTCATCAAAAGTAGGGATTTTGTAGTGTGGTAATGGGTTAATCTGTCAACTAAAGAGGTAAAAACCAGTGTATTTGTCAAGTAACTACTTATGACAAGGAATACCAATAGAAGTTTCCAATCCAAGCCCTTATAGAAACAGAAGTAAATTTAATTAGAAAATTGCTGGGTCCTAAGTACAACTTTAAAACTTCCATGTTGTAAATGGTAAACATATTCACTCAAGCAGTGAAAGATCCAGGTTCAAATCCTGGTGGAAGTAAGAGTTGGAAAAGATTCCAGTTATTCCAAAGAAAAATATAAGGATAAAAGATAAAACTGAGCATATTTTCTTATTAAAATTGGCTTATTTTATGAAATAAGTTTCCTTTTCTTAATTACACAGCTTTTTTTAGCTGAAAAACAGCACAAAAACACAATTTTCATGAAAAAAAAGGCATTTTTAGGTTTTCTTTTACAGAGGTCAATGGGTGCAAATTCTTGGTTAATTCTTGGTAGCGTAACAGAGACTAACAGGTACCAGCCTTGGCTCAGTTGGTAGAGCGTCAGTCTCATAATCAATCAATTCAGAGAAATCTGAAGGTCGTGAGTTCGATCCTCACCCGGGGCAGTAGTTTTTTATCTATTTTTTCCCCCCATTTTCTTTACATTACCCAAAAATTGCAACAACATTACACAGTGTTCAAGTTATATCTATATTTTTTTACGCAAAAAATATGTCTGCAAAATCTTTATATTTATCTTAGACTTATCTTCGACCAAAGGTGCAGTCTTATTTTGGATCCGTAATCTCCGATAAGGAGATATCTTTACTCTCAAAAAAATACATCAGGAAAAGCAACTTTTGTTTTTTAATATTGACTGAAAGTTTCATTTCACTTATTTAGCACGATAAACGGTCAAATTTAACGTTTCCTGAAACTAGATATCGCGTCTAGGTTAACTTGTTAAAGACTGTGACGACTGGGAAATTTCATTTTCTCTATCCAACTCTTTTTCAAGGGAATCCATGTTTAATATGACTCGTATATTGGACACTATAATCACAGTGCAAATAAAGTGTGGTAAAATGTATGTCATTCTATATAGAGTGACGTCATTCTGTTTAAAGTGACGTCATTTTGTATGAAGTAAGACAGAAGTTATTCAATTGAATATATTATGCATCTGCGTATTTACTCAATGTATGAACTGGCTTTCCTTTTGTTAAAGGTGGCCCTTCAGATTTTGGGACGAACATTGTACAAAAAAGAAAAAAAAAAAAAACATTTTTATACTCCCAAAACCTTTGCAATTTCATTCATAAAGCCCCAGTAGTCGAAAACCATCTGACAGCACGAGAAATTAGCGATTTTCTACTGCCACCAACGGGAGGCACGTTCTTTATTTTAGATGATCAATTAGCTCATTTACATACAAGAATACACAGACGAAGTTTCAGACATAGCGTCCGAGGAAGACATTATGGAAAATAATCATTACATATTTGTTATGTAATGGAATTTAAGCCTTATCAGTCACGTGCCAGACAATGACATTCCCAAAATGCTTTATTGATTTTTGGCGCGAAATCTGAAAATACCTTAAGAGGCTACGTAGCCTTTTAAGGGAATACCATCAAAAAATTTTATTGTCATTTTATGATTCTTAATTATTGATGATTTGTATTATTTTTTCATATGAATTTCAGTGTAATATATATATATTTTAATTTGGTGAGATGTAAAAATTCTAAATTCCCACCTTTAAGAGTTGGTCACGTTAGAATTGAAATAATCGTCTTTCTGGACATCTTGGTTTATCGTTAAATTAAACACTTTGTGAGTTATAGAGTGCATTGAAATAAAGCACTCGGCCCTTTATTTCGTGGATCATTTATTCTGCCTCATAACTCACAACTGTGGTTTAACGAGGGATAAACCGCGATAGAAAGAAGATTATTTCTTAACTAATATGTCTGGGTATAAATACAAGTCTATCAAGCGCTGTTAAAGACGTATAGATTGTCACATTTTATTTCTTTAAGACAGTTTCTTTTTTACACTTTGCACGTATAAAGCTTATCATTTCTCATGAAGAATAAGGTAGAAAAAGTTATGGGTTACCGTCCCTATTTTTGAAAAATGAGCCTATGAAATAGCTCCAGTATACAGTTTCTTACACATTGTATTATATTCAAAAGCTGCACCATCACGTTGTTATCTGCCTCGGTGGCTCTCCCTCGTTCCCGATAGTCGAGGTTAATTCTTGGTAGAGTAGACCAATGAGAATGTGGAATATTACCAAAAATCTACCATGAATATGACAGACCTACCAAGAATTGACCAATCAGCGTACAAGCTACTACCAAAAAATCAACCAATCAAAACTGACCAAAGAAATCAAAATTGAGCGGCCATATTTGATTTTGTTTTTGTTGACAACGAAGGGACTCGAAACAGGTAAAGTGTTCGATTTTTGTTTTAATGTTGTTTTAATGTTGCATCTAAGATACGATCGTATAGTCTGTTAGAAACTGACCCAAACTAACAATATTTCACAGGTAGATTTGTTTTTCTGGTTCTCTTTCCAATAGTTTTTTTTAGCGCTTCAAGGCCGATCTGACCTAGTTTCAGTGTTGTTAATTTTGTTAATTCTCACTTAAATTGCGTACATAGAGCGAAGTTTTTTGGCTTGTCTGTGATTTTTATAACTTCTATTATCATTTTACTACTTGGAAGTTAGTCAATATCAGACTATATTTGTTGAAAGATCATTGTTTAGTCTGAATTAGAATGTACATGTAGGTAAGGTGGGTGAGAAAGTGCAGTTTCTCATTTTTCTGTGACATAAATGTGATAGGCTCAAATCTGCTGTTGATATTTAAAGCAGGCGACAAAAACAAAGAATTAAGAAAGAGTGCATGTATACAGACACATCAGTATCCACTGTGAAGCATGCATTTCAAACATTCGGTGAAGTATAAGATTAGACTGCTGAAGTAAATCAAAGGAAAAAAGTTTGCCTGACTCGAAACCACAACCGCCCTGAACGCTAGTACTGCAGCTCTACGGACGAAGTTAGCCGCGGGCATCTGGTCATAAGTCTACCAATATCAATTTCACCATTGCTCAGGACATTTCGATAAATTATATCTGTACAACTGGCCTAAATTAGATCCAGTTGCATAATTAAATGTATCTTAAGTGATTAGACTTTATCTCTCAGGGACAGTAGCCAAAAAGGTGTGAAACTGTAAAATTTAATCATTATCATATTATTTAGAATTACTGTCAATATTGTGTAGATGATGATCTTTTATCGTGTCTTCCATGCAAGGGTTAGTGCTTGCAGAAAAATGAATTCCAGAATCAGTCAAAAATAAAGGATGACTTGGCCATTTTAACCCCTTTACCACACAATCCCTACTTTTAACGACCCTGAGAAAGAGAACTTTGGAAAACATCATGGGAGAAGGAGGAATTCGTGATAACCAGCATTTTCTCCTTTACCAATAATGTTTTCTAACCTTTCAAAGATGAATTTCAATTTTTGAGTCACATTTATGTTGTTGTCTGTGAATGTTTTTCAATTTGGACAAGTCTAAAATTTTGTTGTGTGCTAGAGTTAACCCATTACCAAACAACAATATTTTAGACTGGTCCAAATTGAAAGCATTTGCAGACGACAAAATAAAAGTGATTGAAAATTTGAAATTTGTTTAGTGAAGGGTAGAAAACATTGTGGGAAAAGGAGAAAATGCTAGTTACCATTATTTCTCCTTTTCCCACAATGTTTTCTAAAAGCTTCTTTCTCAGGATCATCAAAAGTAGGGATTGTGTGGTAATGGGTTAACATGGCATTGAAACCCCTGGATGATCTCAGTCTACCGACTCCATTTTTAGCACAATTTGGTTTTTACGGTTAAGATATGGAACCCTAACTCAGTTGTCCAGACTTTTACAGACAGAACTGAGCAGACGACCCTGAAATAGAACAAGCTTGCATATCTTCAAACAACAATTGTAGATCGGGGAGGGGCAGAGGAAAAAAGGAATATACAAAAAAGTAAGAATGAATCAAAACAAAGGTATGTCTAGATGAATAGTATTAGGTCTAGATGAGAAAAAAGATCATTTTAGACGTTTATTGGAAAAAGCAATTCAGGCCATTGGTTTGTGTTTGATTCAGAGGAAAGTGACATGTTTTCTTTGTTGACAGCTTATAAAATGAAGGATCTGTTAACTCTTTACCAAAGAAGAGAAATTTAGACTTGTCCAAATTCACAGCATTTGCAGATGAAAAAATACATGTGAATGCTGGTCTGATGAAATGAAATTTGTTCTGGGAACTTGGAAGGTTAGAAAACATTGTCAAAAATGGATGAAATGCTAGTTACCAGCATTTTTCTCCTTGTCCTGCAATATTTTGAAAAGTTTCCTTATTCAGGATCATTAAAAGTCCTGTTTGGGTGATGAAGAGTTAACTCTTTACCAAATGACAAAATTTAAGATTCCTCCAAATTGAAAGTGTTTACAGACAACAAGATAAAAGTGACTAAAAATTTGAAATTTGTTTTATGAAGGATAGAAAATATTGTAAGAAAAGGAGAAAATGCTGGCTTTTAGCATATTCTCCTTTTCCCAAATTTTTTTCAAAAGGCCTCTATCTCAGTCATAAAAACCAGGGATTTTTTGGTAACAGGGTAAAGGATCTGTTAATGTTTAGTTTTACCAAAATGATTTTTATCCTTTTAACTCTTTACCAAACAACAAAATTTTAGACTTGTTCCACATGAAAGCATTTGCAGACAACAAAATAAATATAACTTGAAACTTGTTTTTAGTAGAGTAGGAAACATTGTGGGAAAAGGAGAAAATGCTGGTTACCAGGATTTTCTCCTTTTTCAACAATGTTTTCAAAAGGCTTTTTTCTCAGAGTCGAAAAAAAAGCAGTGATTGTTTGGTAAAGAGTTGCGGTATACTGGAATTGTCACTATATGATTGCAATGGCTGCTTTCCAGTCCGACGAAACACCGAAATACCACCAAAATACCCAAAATTTTTTGCCATTGAGTTCAGATTACTGATAAAAGTCAGAATTAAATGTCTTTTTTTGTGATATTTGACACAAAATTTAAGCCTTGACAGAACTGAACACATTTGCAGACGACAATTTCAGTGTGCTACAAAAGAGTCAATTTCTCTATGATAGGATAGAAAATATTGTGGAAAAAGGAGAAAATACTGGTTACCAACAATAGTTCACTCAAATATCAGGAAAGAAGACAAATATTTCATACTGTTATCAGTTATCGAAACTCGACAGAAAAAATTGGGGTATTTCGGTGTTTCGTTGGTATTTCGGTGATTTGTCGAACCCCTGCTTTCAATCCAGAAAAGGAATCTGGCAAGACAGCCCTGTACGCTATCAGGCTTGACCGGTACAGTTTAAGTTTCTTGTTATAGATATCAAGTCAATTTATGCACAACTCCTTCTTTGGTGAAAAACTTAAAGTTAGTATCTTTTAGAGTCAACAGTAGCACAGTCGGTATGATACAGGACTCAAGAACAGGGTTTCTGGTTTGGTACCCAGCTCAGCAAATTTCTTTCAGAGGATTGATGACTGTCTCTGTGACAGGATTCATTTCTCTTTCACTGTTCATCAGTATTTAAGTGACGGTAATGTGAGAAAGCAGCAGCAAGTGGCTCGGAAGAAATATTTTGCCGAACCCTGGTAAAAGAAACTCCAGGAAGGCAGGGATAGGTGCACTGGCTGTCATGTTATAACGGAAATAAATTTGTAAATAATATTTAACACCTTGCAAACAATCAGTGGTGTTTCAGATTAAACTTCATGAAACCAGTGTAGAAAAATATAAAAAAGACAGCCTCTGACAAGCTGAATTATAATTCAACCCTTTACCACACAATCCGCAACAAACCTCCTACAATGATGATCACTTGACGGTTGAGTATAAAAGTAAAATTGATGTCAGGAATGTTTCAGAAATAGCGGCAAGTCTGACATTGCTATAACATGACAATCTTGAAATGGAAGCAACGTAGCTGCGAATATTGTGACAATGGCATTCTTGGTTTTTGCTGTTTTGATATTCAGTAAGGTGTCATGGAAAAAGGGGGCTTCATGTATATTTTAGTTAGGGATCAATATCTTTTTGACTCAAAATCCTACACAAAATTTATGAAAATTCATGCCTGTGTTCCTTATGATAGTCTGCCATTATCATTATTTTACCTTTCTTCATTAAATGTCGTGTAATGGAAAAAGGGAGTTTGACATATATTTTCATTATGAACCAATATCTCTTAAACTCTTTAAGTACTACAAAATCCCAAGTTTTGACAGCCTTGAAGAAAATGCCTTTTAACCCATTACCACACAAGAAATATTTAGACTGGTCCAAATTCAAAGCATTTGCAGACGACAAAATAAATGTGACTGAAAAACTGAAATTTGTTTTGGGAAGGGTAGAAAACACTGTGGGAAAAGGAGAAAATGCTGGTTACCAGCATTTTCTCCTTTTTTCACAGGGTTTTCAAAAGGCTTCTTTCTCAGGGGCGTCAAAAGTAGGGATTGAGTGGTAATGGGTTAAAAGCATTGTGGGAAAAGGAGAAAATGCTGGTAAGCAGCATTTTCTCCTTTTTATCACAACATTGTCTACCTTTCCCATAACAAATTTCATTTTTTTCAGCAATGTTTATTTTGTGGTCTGCAAATGCATTGAATTTGGACCAATCTGAAATTTTGTTTGGTAAAAAGTTAACTACAGGACAAAATGTTATGAAACTTCATTTATATGTTGTTTATCAAAAGCCGCAGACAATATTAACTTGTTTCTTTTTTCTCATGAGATGCCATATCAAAAAAAGGGGGACTAAATGTGTAATTCCATTATCTATGGATAGTCTGTTGATTTAATTTCTCTCTCTCTCTCTCTCTCTATTTAATATATAAACAATGTGTCATAGAAAAAGGGGGTTTGATGTATATTTTCTTTATTTGTAATGTTTTTATTTAATGAAATGTCATGTTCTAGGAAAAGGGGACTTAATGTATAATCTTGTTATGGACCTCTTTAGTCTTATATATCTTTTTATGTAATGAAATGCTGTGTGCCATGGAAAAAGGGAGCTTAATGGATACTTTCATCCTGGACCAATAACAAAAAGGCCACATGTACATGCAAAACACAACACCTCTAATATGTTTCTATCAAAAAAGGTCTTTTTGGCAGGGATATCATTTTAACAAAATTGCTTGTTCAGACTAGAAATTGATACCTTTTTCACAAAACTCAAAGACGGAAGCCCAGTCAGGCTTACAGTTTAAGAAACAAACACAGAGAGAAAAGGAGGGCTGCAGCATGGAATCCTGCTGTTCTTAGACAGGAGGCTGCAGATACATGTAAGTGAGAAAATCCAAATTAAAAATTCACCTTATCGGCTGTTGTAAGCTTCAGTTTGTCAATTTAGGTTAGCATCATTGACCTGTGACTTTTATTTTGAGAAAGATAAATATATAAACAATTATAACTTTTTGTCAGCTAATAGTCAGCTGTTTTTACTGTTTATCATACTGTTTATTTGTACACTTGCCCAAACTGATGACATTTTAAGTGTGGCTCAAATGATGGAGTTTGTCTGTTATATGGCAAAAAATATTTTCGCAAAAAAAAAAGGGAATATGCATTTTGTCGATTCACTCAGTAACTCCAAGAGCCTTCTTTCTCAGAATTAGTTAAGCTCTTGATGATGTGGTAAAGGGTTAAGGCTTTATTTATTTCCTTCATTTGTGCTATTACTACATGAAGCCTAAAAAACCTACATTCAACATTACCTCTATGTGAACAATTAGTGTCTAGGGATGAGGAGGGCTTCACAGTTTTGTTAAGTATTAAAATTACTAGTATTATTTCAAACTTAAGTTAGTCCCTTTTTTATGGTTCTGGCCTTTGGCAAAGTACTGCAAAGCCTAAGCCCATGGCTGGTGATACCCAGCAGAAGTGTGAATTAGTGAGTTGCTACAGCAATAATAATAATAATCTGCTGTATGATAATTACTTCTCATTAAATGCTGAAAGTGGCTTTATCTTTTCCAAAACAACAAAATGTTGAACATCTGCAAACAACAAATGTGAAACTGGTATAAATGAGCTGAAATTTTGTAAAAGAAAACAATATTGAAAAATGATTTTGAGCAAGGAATTTCTCCTTTTCCCTAATAATGTCTTTGACAGATTTTTTTTTTTTTTTATTCAAAATTTTATTGGTAAATGGTGAAATCATCATCTGAATATTTTTCATGACATTATGTGGGTTTTTGAAATACAAGAGGACAAACCAGCAAAGTTCTATCACAAAATCCAGGTAATTCTTTTTATTGTTTATGATCTTGAATCACAGATAAATTCTATGCATACATTTTTTTTCAAAATGTTTTGTATGAATGACTTTTTTAACTTTGAAAATTCTAACTCTTTTCCAGATGACAAGGTTATAAGCTGGTCCTTATTGAAAGCACTTGGAACATAGTGAACATATTGGTAGAAACTTGCAAATATTTCTCATTGTTTGGACTTTTATTTGAAAGGTTAGGCTAGAAAACATTCCTTAATACAAGCATTTTTTCCTTTTCCCTCCTTGTTTTAAGTTCAGCTTGCTAAGGGTAGTTCCACTTTCAGTAACATTCCAACACTTGAAGATTTGGCATTATAGTCATTTCAACAGGATTTATATTCTGTCTCCAGGCTGAAATTCTTTGATAATGTATGTGGGAAAAGCAGCCTGTGAAAGGGAGTTTTTGGAAAATGCATGTGAAAGAAATTCAAGGAATGTTTAAATCAGTTAATCTCGATTACAGGTATAGAGTGAAATAATTATGGAACTGGTCTTCAACACTGGGAGAACACAATCAAGTCCAGTTTTTGTCATAGTAGATGGTAAGAAGACTTGACATTTCTAACTTTTGGAGTTGTTCATATTAAATGCAGTTTTAAGACAATTCAAATGTAGGTGGATTTATAAAATTTGGCTTTGAAAGGGTAGAGTACATTGTGGGAAAAAGAGAAAATCCTGGTAGCCACAGCTTTGAAAAAGTAGAAAGCATCGATGGAAATAGAGAAAATGATAGTTACCAACATTTTCTCCTTCTCCCACAATGTTTTCAATAGGCTTTTTCCTCAGAGTAGTTTGGTAAACGGTTAAAAATGGCTTTTTGATTGTACTTGTCCTTGAAAGGGTACAAAAATTGTGGTTAAGGGCAAAAATGCTGGTCAAATTGTGCATATTAATTATCACATCATTGTATCAAATATAATATCTAGTATAGTTAAACCCAGTAACTTATTACTGAGTTACTTTTTACTAAAAGTGCCCTCAGTTACAAGAATTACCAGATAAGTGATACCAGAGTTTCTTTATTGTGAATATTTGGAGGACATAAAAAAAATGCTGGTCAAATTGTGCAAATTAATTATCATATCATTGTATCAAGTATAATATCTAGTATAGTTAAACCCAGTAACTTATTACTGAGTTACTTTTTACTAAAAGTGCCCTCAGTTACAAGAATTACCAGATAAGTGATACCAGAGTTTCTTTATTGTGAATATTTGGAGGACATAAAAACACAGACTGCTAAGTTTTTAATGCTACACGGTACAATGCTTACTTAATTGTATTGTATACTGCTAACTTAATCTGCTATTGTATACCTACTTTTAGCAAGAACTGTAATCCTACACTGAAAAACAAAAATTGACAGGAAACAGTGATTTTCAACAGTATGTAAAACACTGGAAAAAGTGCAGTAATTGCATGCCCTAAGAAATTACTTTTTTTGCCCCCAGTGGTTTCTTAACTCTACCAAAGGACAATATTTTAGGCTTGTCCAAATCTAAAGCATTTGCAGACGACAAAATAAAAGTGACCGAAAATTTGAAATTTATTTTGTGAAGAGTACAAAACATTGTGTGAAAAGGAGAAAATGCTGGTTCTGCTTTTCCTACAATGTTTTCTGAAGGCTTCTTTCTCAGAGTCATCAAAAGTAGGGATTTTGTGGTGTGGTAATGGGTTAATCTGTCAACTAAAGAGGTAAAAACCAGTGTATTTGTCAAGTAACTACTTATGACAAAGAATACCAATAGAAGTTTCCAATCCAAGCCCTTATAGAAACAAAAGTAAATTTAATTAGAAAATTGCTGTTTTCTAAGTACAACTTTAAAACTTCCATGTTGTAAATGGTAAACATATTCACTCAAGCAGTGAAAGATCCAGGTTCAAATCCTGGTGGAAGTAAGAGTTGGAAAAGATTCCAGTTATTCCAGAAATTAAATAAGGATAAAAGATGAAATTGTACATATTTTCTTATTAAAATTGGCATATTTTATGATATAAGTTTCCTTTTCTTAATTACACAGCTTTTTTTAGCTGAAAAACAGCACAAAAACACAATTTTCATGAAAAAAAAGGCACTTTCAGGTTTTCTTTTACAGAGGTCAATGGGTGCAAATTCTTGGTTAATTCTTGGTAGCGTAACAGAGACTAACAGGTACCAGCCTTGGCTCAGTTGGTAGAGCGTCAGTCTCATAATCAATCAAATCAGAGAAATCTGAAGGTCGTGAGTTCGATCCTCACCTGGGGCAGTAATTTTTTATTTATTTTTTTCCCCCATTTTTTTTTTTTTACGTTACCAAAAAATTGCAACAACATTACACAGTGTTCAAGTTATATCTATATTTTTTTTACGCAAAAAATATGTCTGCAAAATCTTTATATTTATCTTAGACTTATCTTCGACCAAAGGTGCAGTTTTATTTTGGATCCGTAATCTCCGATAAGGAGATATCTTTAATCTCAAAAAAATACATCAGGAATAGCAACTTTTGTTTTTTAATATCGACTGAAAGTTTCATTTCGCTTATTTAGCATGATAAACGGTCAAATTTAACGTTTCCTGAAAGCAGATATCGCGTCTTAGTTTACTTGTTGAAGATAGTGAAAATAGGGTGCACATTGTGAAGTCTGATCTGAGACCTAACATTTTTGATTGGGTGTGATGTTTACGTCGAAATGATTTTTGAAATCAGAAAGTGTTATTAAGGTCTTTCTTGACGACTGGGAAATTTCATTTTCTCTATCCAACTCTTTTTCAAGGGAATCCATGTTTAATATGACTCGTATATTGGACACTATAATCACAGTGCAAATAAAGTGTGGTAAAATGTATGTCATTCTATATAGAGTGACGTCATTCTGTTTAAAGTGACGTCATTTTGTATGAAGTAAGACAGAAGTTATTCAATTGAATATATTATGCATCTGCGTATTTACTCAATGTATGAACTGGCTTTCCTTTTATTAAAGGTGGCCCTTCAGATTTTGGGACGAACATTTTACAAAAAAGAAAAAAAAAAAACATTTTTATACTCCCAAATCTTTTGAATTTTCATTCATAAAACCCCAGTAGTCGAAAACCATCTGACAACACGTGAAATTAGAGATTTACTACTGCCCAGGTTGCCACCAACGGGAGGGACGTTCTTTATTTTTAGATGATCAATTAGCTCATTTACATACAAGAATACACAGGCGAAGTTTCAAACATAGCGTCCGAGGAAGACATTATGGAAAATAATTATTACATATTTGTTATGTAATGGAATTCTAGCATCATCAGTCATGTGCCAGACACTGACATTCCCAAAATGCTTTATTGATTTTTGGCGCGAAATCTGAAAATACCTTAAGAGGCTACGTAGCCTTTTAAGGAAATACCATCAAAACATTTTATTGTCATTTTATGATTCTTAATTATTGATGATTTGTATTATTTTTTCATATGAATTTCAGTGATATATATATATATTTTAATTTGGTGAGATGTAAAAATTCTAAATTCCCACATTTAAGAGTTGGTCACGTTAGAATTGGAATTATCGT
Source organism: Tridacna crocea (assembly GCA_943736015.1). Taxonomy (NCBI): domain Eukaryota; kingdom Metazoa; phylum Mollusca; class Bivalvia; order Cardiida; family Cardiidae; genus Tridacna; species Tridacna crocea. Next base: position 39,977,222 of record OX031064.1, on the reverse strand, counting down.
CTTTCTGGACATCGTGGTTTATCGTTCAATTAAACACTTTGTGAGTTATAGAGCGCAGTGAAATAAAGCACTCGGGCTATCTCTTTCGTGGATTATTTATTCTGCCTCATAACTCACAACTGTGGTTTAACGAGGGATAAACCGCGATAGAAAGAAGATTATTTCTTAACTAATATGTCTGGGTATAAATACAAGTCTATCAAGCGCTGTTAAAGACGTATAGATTGTCACATTTTATTTCTTTAAGACAGTTTCTTTTTTACACTTTGCACGTATTTATAAAGCTTATCATTTCTCATGAAGAATAAGGTAGAAAAAGTTATGGGTTACCGTCCCTATTTTTTGAAAAATGTGCCTATGAAATAGCTCCAGTATACAGTTTCTTACACATTGTTTTATATTCAAAAGCTGCACCGTCACGTTATATCTGCCTCGGTGGCTCTCCCTCGTTCCCGATAGTCGAGGTTAATTCTTGGTAGAGTAGACCAATGAGAATGTGGAATACTACCAAAAATGTACCATGAAATGACAGACCTACCAAGAATTGACCAATCAGCGTACAAGCTACAACCAAAAAATCAACCAATCAAAACTGACCAAAGCAATCAAAATTGAGCGGCCATATTTGATTTTGTTTTTGTTGACAACGAAGGGACTCGAAACAGGTAAAGTGTTTGATTTTTGTTTTAATGTTGTTTTAATGTTGCATCTAAGATACGATCGTATAGTCTGTTAGAAACTGACCCAAACTAACAATATTTCACAGGTAGACTTGTTTTTCTGGTTCACTTTCCAATAGTTTTTTTAGCGCTTCAAGGCCGATCTGACCTAGTTTCAGTGTTGTTAATTTTGTTAATTCTCACTTAAATTGCGTGCATATAGCGAAGTTTTTTGGCTTGTCTGTGATTTTTATAACTTCTATTATCATTTTACTACTTGGAAGTTAGTCAATATCAGACTATATTTGTTTGAAAGATCATTGTTTAGTCTGAATTAGAATGTACATGTAGGTAAGGTGGGTGAGAAAGTGCAGTTTCTCATTTTTCTGTGACATAAATGTGATAGGCTCAAATCTGCTGTTGATATTTAAAGCAGGCGACAAAAACAAAGAATGAAGAAAGAGTGCATGTATACAGACACATCAGTCTCCACTGTGAAGCATGCATCTCAAACATTCGGTGAAGTATAAGATTAGACTGCTGAAGTAAATCAAAGGAAAAAAGTTTGCCTGACTCGAAACCACAACCGCCCTGAACGCTAGTACTGCAGCTCTACGGACGGAGTTAGCCCCGGGCATCTGGTCATAAGTCTACCAATATCAATTTCACCATTGCTCAGGACATTTCGATAAATTATATCTGTACTACTGGCCTAAATTAGATCCAGTTGCATAATTAAATGTATCTTAAGTGATTAGATTTTATCTCTCAGGGACAGTAGCCAAAAAGGTGTGAAATTGTAAAATTTAATCATTATCATATTATTTAGAATTACTGTCAATATTGTGTAGATGATAATCTTTTATCGTGTCTTCCTTGCAAGGGTTAGTGCTTGCAGAAAAATGAATTCCAGAATCAGTCAAAAATAAAGGATGACTTGGCCATTTTAACCCCTTTACCACACAATCCCTACTTTTAATGACCCTGAGAAAGAGAACTTTGGAAAACATCATGGGAGAAGGAGGAATTGGTGATAACCAGCATTTTCTCCTTTACCAATAATGTTTTTTAACCTTTCAAAGATGAATTTCAATTTTTGAGTCACATTTATGTTGTTGTCTGTGAACATTTTTCAATTTGGACAAGTCTAAAATTTTATTGTGTGCTAGAGTTAACCCATTACCAAACAACAATATTTTAGACTGGTCCAAATTGAAAGCATTTGCAGACGACAAAATAAAAGTGATTGAAAATTTGAAATTTGTTTAGTGAAGGGTAGAAAACATTGTGGGAAAAGGAGAAAATACTGGTTACCATTATTTCTCCTTTTCCCACAATGTTTTCTAAAGGCTTCTTTCTCAGGGTCATCAAAAGTAGGGATTGTGTGGTAATGGGCCTTTATCAGATAAATGGAAAAAATAACCTCCATCACACTAAAATTTTCTAAATCTTATTTTGGCATTTTTTTTGCTTTATACTGGTAAAATATTCACTAAAGTTTCATAAATTGGCAAAAAAAAGATAGTTTGTGATTTTTTATAAACGTTATGAATGATTAATTATGGCCTATCAAATGTGATGGAAGTTACCTTGTCAATATATTATGTGCATTATATGACATTGTAAGTTTTGTTATTTGTATACATACGCTTTTAATTAAATAGTTAAAGAAGTGGTATTTCTTTTAAACAAATATTTGGCTAAGGAGGGATTCTTATCTCTCCTTTTTGAGACTTACCTTAAAGTGACGGATGTTACTAATTTTTCCAATGCATTTTACATTTTCACCAAGTCAGCTTTGTGGAAAGGGCATTGATTATGAAGTTGGTAAAAGTGAAATTTCTACTGTTTAAGGTTGACTGCCTTATAGTATGCAATAGTTGTAATACATTTCATAATTTAACCTTTTATAGATATAAACGTGTTTGGATGTTACACTTGACAGATTGACTAATGAAGAAAGGTGACGGATGTCACACCTGACTTGATATTCCATCCATATCCATTTATCTTGTCCTTTTTCATATTTCAAGAGACTGATGGACTTTGAGTCTGCCATGTACAAAAAATTAAATAGCTGAAGAGTAATAGCCCTAGGCCTTATGGTTTAAGACAAGAAGATTTTCGAACAAATTCAATATTTTTCATTTCTGTTACCATGTCAACCAGAGTTTTTCAAGGATTTTTTTTCCTATAATTTTTAATAGGCCTATGGTAGGAACATTTCTATGAAGTTTCATCAAAATTGGATGGGTAGTTTCAGAGAAGACGATATTTAAGACAAAATGTTGAAGTATACGCTGAAAAGGGCACGGACAGAGGGATACATGACAGACATCAGGCCATGACATAAGCCTGCTGGCCTATGCTCAGTGTACCTGAAATACTGGAACAAATGAAACTTAAGGTAGAAACTCTGTTATTGGTGGAAATTTCTTCTGTTCAGTAATTTGGTCAACCTATCACATCAAGTAGAACCTGACGATGATAAGTTAACAAACCCTTGTACTGGGGCAAACATACTTGATACTTGATTGAATGGTGCTGTATGCTGCTTTCAACATTTTAAGCCATATGACAACACCTCACATAATTAGTGCATTTCATGGGTTGCAATGCTACAAGGCTGGGGCTCTGAAGTGTCTTGTCAAATGACATTCCCAAGAAAAACCCAGTGGATCCAGGTATCAAGTCCTACACTTTACCACTGAGACACACGGGACCCCTCTTACTCTGATACAGGGATAAAACATACCAGATCCTTTTTTCTGAAAACAAAATATGAATCAAAATTAAGATTTAACAGTATGATAGACTGTATGAATTTATGAACAGTATCAAAGTTGTCTGGTATGTGTTACTTTTTAGTAAAAGACAAGGCAAGATAAACATGGAATACATTAATTTATTTTCTGCTACAAGTTCCAGAGTACAAAACAAAAATATGAGCTTTGGAAACTTTGGTATCCACTTCATTCTACAAGTTTTCATCAGCTGAAAAGATAAAAAGGAAATGTATGGAATTAAAGACAACATAAACAGCCATTTGAAGTCATTTGTGTGGTGCTATGAATATTTTTTTCTCCCAGATGACAAAATAGCAGCACTTTGCTTATAACTACTTCAAAACATAGCTTGTAGATCTACAGGTGACTTAGAATTGCCTTGTCAAAGCACTATCAACAAGTAATTCAAAGATAAGAGAAATGAACATCAGTAACTACTTATTATGAATGGGCAAAGGAGAAAATATCAGTAAGTAGTATTTTCTCCATTTTCAACACTGATTTTTTCCCTATCAAAGACAGCAATCATAACTTCTGCAGTGTTGTTGTAATGTCTGCAAAGGCTCTTAATTTGGCTGTTTGGCAAAGAGTTAACTCCTGATTAATGAAGATTTGGATTGGTCTAAATTGACGACAAAATTAATGTGACTTTAAAGTAACAAAATTTTAGACTGGTCCAAATTGGAAGCATTTGCAGACAACAAACTAAACATAGATACAAAAAATTGTTTGGTGAAGGCGTGAAAACATTATGGGAAAAGGAGAAAAGGCTGGGTACCTCTTCCCACCATGTTTTTAAAGGACTTCTATCTCCGGGTCCTAAAAACGAAGGATTGCTTGTTATAGTGTTAAAATTGAAAAGTTCTCATGAAAAGGTTAGAAAATATTAAGGGAAATTGAGAAAAAGCTGGTTACCAGTATTTTCTCGGCTTTCCACAATGTTTTTAAAGGGCTTCTTTTCTCTAGGCCAAAAAAATATGGTTTTGTTTGGTAATATATGTCCCCCTTTCAAGTAATTCTTTCAAAAAAAAATGGAGTTAAATGGGGGTCACGGGTGTAATTCAGACAAAATCCTACTCTTGTCAGAATGTTACCTGATGGCTTGACTGAAGAAGTATGTGACGTCACCTTGCTGTACTCTGAAAAGTTTCCGAGATAAGGCTCCCTCATTTGAACATATGCTGATGTCTTCATTCTTCTTTGAAGAGAACTTTATAATGGCTACTTGATCGCTAAAATTAGATAAAATTCAACTCTGAATTTGTGATGCTGTGCACAATTTGAGTTCTAGGCAGCCTTATTAATGAAAAAAAAAAGTACTTAGATTAGCCTCAATGTTATATCTTGTGTCCAAGCAGATTATATACATGCATCCTTTGTTGTGAGAAGGCCAGGTTATAACCAGTACTGCATGCAGGTGCCACAATGCTTCGCTGTGGTTTCTTGATTTCAGTAGAATTTCTGAGTCAACAAAAAAACTTTGATGGTTATTGTACAGGCCTAGTTTTTGATAATTAACAGCTTGTCAAAGTTTAAAGGTAAATATATAATGTCAGAAGAGAGATCTATATTGCAAACTGTCAGAGATGTTGCATGAATCTAAGATCAATTTAAAAAAAAAAAAAGCCAAAGTGTAATGGAATATTATAAGACTGCACAGTCAGATCAACTTGAGTTTGCTCCAAAGCAAAAAAAATCAATGACAAATAATTAAATAATTCTGGGAATTTTAATGTTGTTGGAAATTTCTTCATAATAAAAACTTGTTTTGTTCATGAAAATATAATTTGACTAGATATTCCTATTGACAACTTTTCCAAGTCAACTGTTACTTCCATACAAAGGCATTTCAAAAATTTTGCAGGTGGGGAATGATTCAGGCAGATATCAATTAATTCGATTCAACCAAACAACTTACTTAAAAAGTGAATAAAAGGAATAATTATCATTGAGAGAACAACTATTTTGTTGCTAAAACCAACTGATATCTGTTCGGCAGTTATCTCTGACATACCAGGGCAACACAATCGAGTCAAATCTAACGCTGCATCAGACGCCGTCCTGTCAAAATGTAACCGCCGATCGAACTTGTCTAAAATGTGTTACCTCTTCTCAAAATTCGAGCCTTAGTTGAACAATGTTATCGAAAGAATAGGCATAAGAAACCATTGGATATCAAGCGACAACAAGAACATAATATTTTGAATATGTGACGGAGGTAACAAGGGGAAAAGGCGTTGACCGACAGACCACTTACCTGGTTGTCATCGACGAGAAAGCTTGATCACAAAAATTGATGACGTAGTCCTCTAGATAGTATTGATACAGGTTCGTTCAGCGCTAAATTTACTCGAGTAATCTTTTGCATTACGTGATAAGACGATTTGATTGGAGGTTACGAAGTTGACCGACAGATACCGTAGTTGTAAAAAATCGGTCTTATTTTGAAGAACGAAAGCCCTTTCAATCAGTAAATGCTGTTAATCGGCAGTTTAACAACTGCTTTTGAAACGGATATAATAAATCTGTCCAGATTTAAGACGAGTTCGTTGTCTCGGATCACACAAAAAAATCGCGTTTTTGACCGACAGCGTAACCGGTGTATAACGTTTTTTGGTAACTGAATTTTATTTAATTAATTACATAAAAACGTCAAATAAACACAGAATAATCCAGAAAAATCATTCTAGTTTGAAAATATTATGAACACGCTACCGAGAATTTCAACAGGACGCCACCTCGATCAAATTTGACATATCATACCCAACACATCGTTTTTGGGGAGCCGAAAAATGATGACTTTTTTAATCAAAAATCACATTTTGTAATAATGACCAATACTTTTAATTCTATATTATCTTTAATATCTCTCTATTATGGGAACTACATCAATATGTACTAAATTTTAATTATTTTCTGTCAGAATTGTATTTCTAGGGGAAAAAAGTGATGGAAGTTATTTTTTCCATTTATCTGATAAAGACCCTAATGGGTTAACATGGCATTGAAACCCCTGGATGATCTCAGTCTACCGACTCCATTTTTAGCACAATTTGGTTTTTACGGTTAAGATATGGAACCCTAACTGAGTTGTCCAGACTTTTACAGACAGAACTGAGCAGACGACCCTGAAATATTCCAAGCTTGCATATCTTCAAACAACAATTGTAGATCGGGGAGGGGCAGAGGAAAAAAGGAATATACAAAAAAGTAAAAATGAATCAAAACAAAGGTATGTCTAGATGAATAGTATTAGGTCTAGATGAGAAAAAAAATCATTTTAGACATTTAGTGGAAAACACAATTCAGGCCATTGGTTTGTGTTTGATTCAGAGGAAAGTGACATGTTTTCTTTGTTGACAGCTTATAAAATGAAGGATCTGTTAACTCTTTACCAAAGAAGAGAAATTTAGACTTGCCCAAATTGACAGCATTTGCAGATGAAAAAATACATGTAAATGCTGGTCTTATAAAATGAAATTTGTTCTGGGAAGGTTAGAAAACATTGTCAAAAATGGATGAAATGCTAGTTACCAGCATTTTTCTCCTTGTCCTGCAATATTTTGAAAAGTTTCCTTATTCAGGATCATTAAAAGTCGGGTTTGGGTGATGAAGAGTTAACTCTTTACCAAATGACAAAATTTAAGATTCCTCCAAATTGAAAGCGTTTACAGACAACAAGATAAAAGTGACTAAAAATTCGAAATTTGTTTTATGAAGGATAGAAAATATTGTAAGAAAAGGAGAAAATGCTGGCGTTTAGCATATTCTCCTTTTCCCAATTTTTTTTCAAAAGGCCTCTATCTCAGTCATAAAAACCAGGGATTTTTTGGTAACAGGGTAAAGGATCGGTTGATGTTTTACCAAAATCTTTTTTATCCTTTTAACTCTTTACCAAACAACAAAATTTTAAACTTGTTCCACATGAAAGCATTTGCAGACAACAAAATAACTCAAAACTTGAAACTTGTTTTTAGTAGAGTAGGAAACATTGTGGGAAAAGGAGAAAATGCTGGTTACCAGGATTTTCTCCTTTTTCAACAATGTTTTCAAAAGGCTTTTTTCACAGAGTCGTAAAAAAAAGCAGTGATTGTTTGGTAAAGAGTTGCGGTATACTGGAATTGTCACTATATGATTGCAATGGCTGCTTTCCAGTCCGACGAAACACCGAAATACCACCAAAATACCCAAATTTTTTTGCTATTGAGTTCAGATTACTGATAAAAGTCAGAATTAGATGTCTTTTTTCATGATATTTGACACAAAATTTAAGCCTTGACAGAACTGAACACATTTGCAGACGACAATTTCAGTGTGCTACAAATGAGTCAATTTCTCTATGATGGGATAGAAAATATTGTGGAAAAAGGAGAAAATACTGGTTACCAACAATAGTTCACTCAATATCACAAAAAAAGACAAATATTTCATACTGTTATCAGTTATCAAAACTCGATACAAAAAATTGGGGTATTTCGGTGTTTCGTTGGTATTTCGGTGATTTGTCGAACCCCTGCTTTCAATCCAGAAAAGGAATCTGGCAAGACAGCCCTGTACACTATCAGGCTTGACTGGTACAGTTGAAGTTTCTTGTTATAGATATCAAGTCAATTTATGCACAACTCCTTATTTTGGTGAAAAACTTAAAGTTAGTATCTTTAAGAGTCAACAGTAGCACAGTCGGTATGATACAGGACTCAAGAACAGGGTTTCTGGTTTGGTACCCAGCTCAGCAAATTTCTTTCAGAGGATTGATGACTGTCTCTGTGACAGGATTCATTTCTCTTTCACTGTTCATCAGTGTTTAAGTGATGGTAATGTGAGAAAGCAGCAGCAAGTGGCTCGGAAGAAATATTTTGCCGAACACTGGTAAAAGAAACTCCAGGAAGGCAGGGATAGGTGCACTGGCTGTCATGTTATAACGGAAATAAATTTGTAAATAATATTTAACACCTTGCAAACAATCAGTGGTGTTTCAGATTAACCTTCATGAAACCAGTGTAGAAAAATGTAAAAAAGACAGCCTCTGACAAACTGAATTATAATTCAACCCTTTACCACACAATCCGCAACAAACCTCCTACAATGATGATCACTTGACGGTTGAGTATAAAAGTAAAATTGATGTCAGGAATGTTTTAGAAATAGCGGCAAGTCTGACATTGCTATAACATGACAATCTTGAAATGGAAGCAACATAGCTGCGAATATTGTGACAATGGCATTATTGGTTTTTGCTGTTTTGATATTCAGTAAGGTGTCATGGAAAAAGGGGGCTTCATGTATATTTTAGTTAGGGATCAATATCTTTTTGACTGAAAATCCTACACAAAATTTATGAAAATTCATGCCTGTGTTCCTTATGATAGTCCGCCATTATCATTATTTTACCTTTCTTCATTAAATGTTGTGTAATGGAAAAAAGGGAGCTTGACATATATTTTCATTATGAACCAATATCTCTTAAACTCTTTAAGTACTACAAAATCCCAAGTTTTGACATCCTTGAAGAAAATGCCTTTTAAAAGCATTGTGGGAAAAGACGAAAATGCTGGTAAGCAGCATTTTCTCCTTTTTATCACAACATTGTCTACCTTTCCCATAACAAAGTTCATTTTTTTGAGCAATGTTTATTTTGTGGTCTGCAAATGCATTGAATTTGGATCAATCTGAAATTTTGTTTGGTATAAAGTTAACTACAGGACAAAATGTTATGAAACTTCATTTATATGTTGTTTATCAAAAGTCGCAGACAATATTAACTTGTTTCTTTTTTCTCATGAGATGCCATATCAAAAAAAGGGGGACTAAATGTGTATGTAATTCCATTATCTATGGATAGTCTGTTGATTCAATTTCTCTCTCTCTCTCTCTCTCTCTCTCTCTCTATTTAATATATAAACAATGTGTCATAGAAAAAGGGGGTTTGATGTATATTTTCTTTATTGTAATGTTTTTATTTAATGAAATGTCATGTTTTAGGAAAAGGGGACTTAATGTATAATCTTGTTATGGACCTCTTTAGTCTTATATATCTTTTTATGTAATGAAATGCTGTGTGCCATGGAAAAAGGGAGCTTAATGGATACTTTCATCCTGGACCAATAACAAAAAGGCCACATGTACATGCAAAACACAATACCTCTAATATGTTTGTATCAAAAAAGGTCTTTTTGACAGGGATATCATTTTAACAAAATTGCTTGTTCAGACTAGAAATTGATACCTTTTTCACAAAACTCAAAGACGGAAGCCCAGTCAGGCTTACAGTTTAAGAAACAAACACAGAGAGAAAAGGAGGGCTGCAGCATTGAATCCTGCTGTTCTTAGACAGGAGGCTGCAGATACATGTAAGTGAAAAAATCCAAATTAAAAATTCACCTTATCGGCTGTTGTAAGCTTCAGTTTGTCAATTTAGGTTAGCATCATTGACCTGTGACTTTTATTTTGAGAAAGATATATATATTTAACAATTATAACTTTTTGTCAGCTAATAGCTGTTTTTACTGTTTATCATACTGCTTATTTGTACACTTGCCCAAACTGATGACATTTTAAGTGTGGCTCAAATGATGGAGTTTGTCTGTTATATGGCAAAAAATATTTTCGAAAAAAAAAAAGGGAATATGCATTTTGTCGTTTCACTCAGTAACTCCAAGAGCCTTCTTTCTCAGAATTAGTTAAGCTCTTGATGATGTGGTAAAGGGTTAAGGCTTTATTTATTTCCTTCATTTGTGCTATTACTACATGAAGCCTAAAAAACCTACATTCAACATTACCTCTATGTGAACAATTAGTGTCTAGGGATGAGGAGGGCTTCACAGTTTTGTTAAGTATTAAAATTACTAGTATTATTTCAAACTTAAGTTAGTCCCTTTTTTGTGGTTCTGGCCTTTGGCAAAGTACTGCAAAGCCTAAGCCCATGGCTGGTGATACCCAGCAGAAGTGTGAATTAGTGAGTTGCTGCAGCAATAATAATAATAATCTGCTGTATGATAATTACTTCTCATTAAATGCTGAAAGTGGCTTTATCTTTTCCAAAACAACAAAATGTTGAACATCTGCAAACAACAAAATGTGAAACTAGTATAAATGAGCTGAAATTTTGTAAAAGAAAACAATATTGAAAAATGATTTTGAACAAAGAATTTCTCCTTTTCCCTAATAATGTCTTTGACAGATTTTTTTTAATTCAAAATTTTATTGGTAAATGGTGAAATCATCATCTGAATATTTTTCATGACATTATGTGGGTTTTTGAAATAGAAGAGGACAAACCAGCAGAGTTCTATCACAAAATCCAGGTAATTCTTTTTATTGTTTATGATCTTGAATCACAGATAAATTCTATGCATACATTTTTTTTCAAAATGTTTTGTATGAATGACTTTTTTAACTTTGAAAATTCTAACTCTTTTCCAGATGACAAGGTTATAAGCTGGTCCTTATTGAAAGCACTTGGAACATAGTGAACATATTGGTAGAAACTTGCAAATATTTCTCATTGTGTGGACTTTTATTTGAAAGGTTAGACTAGAAAACATTCCTTAATACAAGCATTTTTTCCTTTTCCCTCCTTGTTTTAAGTTCAGCTTGGTAAGGGTAGTTCCACTTTCGGTAACATTCCAACACTTGAAGATTTGGCATTATAGTCATTTCAACAGGATTTATATTCTGTCTCCTGGCTGAAATTCTTTGATAATGTATGTGGGAAAAGCAGCCTGTGAAAGGGAGTTTTTGGAAAATGCATGTGAAAGAAATTCAAGGAATGTTTAAATCAGTTAATCTCGATTACAGGTATAGGGTGAAATAATTATGGAACTGGTCTTCAACACTGGGAGAACACAATCAAGTCCAGTTTTTGTCATAGCAGATGGTAAGAAGACCTGACATTTCTAACTTTTGGAGTTGTTCATATTAAATGCAGTTTTATGACAACAATTTAAATGTAGGTGGATTTATAAAATTTGGCTTTGAAAGGGTAGAGTACATTGTGGGAAAAAGAGAAAATCCTGGTAGCCACAGCTTTGAAAAAGTAGAAAGCATTGATGGAAATAGAAAAAATGATAGTTACCAACATTTTCTCCTTCTCCCACAATGTTTTCAATAGGCTTTTTCCTCAGAGTAGTTTGGTAAATGGTTAAAAATGGCTTTTTGATTGTACTTGTCCTTGAAAGGCTACAAAAATTGTGGTTAAGGGCAAAAATGCTGGTCAAATTGTGCAAATTAATTATCATATCATTGTATCAAATATAATATCTAGTATAGTTAAACCCAGTAACTTATTACTGAGTAACTTTTTACTAAAAGTGCCCTCAGTAACAAGAATTACCAGATAAGTGATAACCAGAGTTTCTTTATTGTGAATATTTGGAGGACATAAAAACACAGACTGCTAAGTTTTTAATGCTACACGGTATAATGCTTACTTAAGTGTATTGTATACTGCTAACTTAATCTGCTATTGTATACCTACTTTTAGCAAAAGCTGTAATCCTACACTGCAAAACAAAAATTGACAGGAAACAGTGATTTTCAACAGTATGTAAAACACTGGAAAAAGTGCAGTAATTGCATGCCCTAAGAAATTACTTTTTTTGCCCCCAGTGGTTTCTTAACTCTACCAAAGGACAATATTTTAGGCTTGTCCAAATCTAAAGCATTTGCAGACGACAAAATAAAAGTGACCGAAAATTTAAAATTTATTTTGTGAAGAGTACAAAACATTGTGTGAAAAGGAGAAAATGCTGGTTCTGCTTTTCCTACAATGTTTTCTGAAGGCTTCTTTCTCAGAGTCATCAAAAGTAGGGATTTTGTAGTGTGGTAATGGGTTAATCTGTCAACTAAAGAGGTAAAAACCAGTGTATTTGTCAAGTAACTACTTATGACAAAGAATACCAATAGAAGTTTCCAATCCAAGCCCTTATAGAAACAGAAGTAAATTTAATTAGAAAATTGCTGGGTCCTAAGTACAACTTTAAAACTTCCATGTTGTAAATGGTAAACATATTCACTCAAGCAGTGAAAGATCCAGGTTCAAATCCTGGTGGAAGTAAGAGTTGGAAAAGATTCCAGTTATTCCAGAAATTAAATAAGGATAAAAGATAAAATTGTACATATTTTCTTATTAAAATTGGCTTATTTTATGAAATAAGTTTCCTTTTCTTAATTACACAGCTTTTTTTAGCTGAAAAACAGCACAAAAACACAATTTTCATGAAAAAAAAAGGCATTTTTAGGTTTTCTTTTACAGAGGTCAATGGGTGCAAATTCTTGGTTAATTCTTGGTAGCGTAACAGAGACTAACAGGTACCAGCCTTGGCTCAGTTGGTAGAGCGTCAGTCTCATAATCAATCAATTCAGAGAAATCTGAAGGTCGTGAGTTCGATCCTCACCCGGGGCAGTAATTTTTCATTTATTTTTTTCCCCCATTTTTTTAACGTTACCCAAAAATTGCAACAACATTACACAGTGTTCAAGTTATATCTATATTTTTTTACGCAAAAAATATGTCTGCAAAATCTTTATATTTATCTTAGACTTATCTTCGACCAAAGGTGCAGTCTTATTTTGGATCCGTAATCTCCGATAAGGAGATATCTTTAATCTCAAAACAATACATCAGGAATAGCAACTTTTGTTTTTTAATATCGACTGAAAGTTTCATTTCACTTATTTAGCATGATAAACGGTCAAATTTAACGTTTCCTGAAACTAGATATCGCGTCTAGGTTAACTTGTTGAAGATAGTAAAGATAGGGTGCAAATCGTTAAGTCTGATCTTAGACCTAACATTTTTGATTGGGTGTGATGTTTACGTCGAAATGATTTTTGAAATCAGAAAGTGTTATTAAGGTCTTTCTTGACGACTGGGAAATTTCATTTTCTTTATCCAACTCTTTTTCAAGGGAATCCATGTTTAATATGACTCGTATATTGGACACTGTAATCACTGTGCAAATAAAGTGTGGTAAAATGTATGTCATTCTATATAGAGTGACGTCATTCTGTTTAAAGTGACGTCATTTTGTATAAAGTAAGACAGAAGTTATTCAATTGAATATATATGCATCTGCGCATTTACTCAATGTATGAACTGGCTTTCCTTTTATTAAAGGTGGCCCTTCAGATTTTGGGACGAAAATTTTACAAAAAAGAAAAAAAAATCATCCTTATACTCCCAAAGCCTTTGCAATTTCATTCATAAAACCCCAGTAGTCGAAAACCATCTGACAACACGAGAAATTAGAGATTTTCTACTGCCATCAACGGGAGGCACGTTCTTTATTTTAGATGATCAGTTAGCTCATTTACATACAAGAATACACAGACGAAGTTTCAAACATAGCGTCCGAGGAAGACATTATGGAAAATAATTATTACATATTTGTTATGTAATGGAATTTAAGCGTTATCAGTCACGTGCCAGACAATGACATTCCCAAAATGCTTTATTGATTTTTGGCAAGAAATCTGAAAATACCTTAAGAGGTTACGTAGCCTTTTAAGGGAATACCATCAAAAAATTCTATTGTCATTTTATGATTCTTAATTATTGATGATTTGTATTATATTTATATGAATTTCAGTGATATATATATATTTTAATTTGGCGAGATGTAAAAATTCTAAATTCCCACCTTTAAGAGTTGGTCACTTAGAATTGAAATAATCGTCTTTCTGGACATCGTGGTTTATCGTTCAGTTAAACACTTTGTGAGTTATAAAGCGCAGTGAATAAAGCACTCGGGCTGATCTTAGACATAACATTTTTGATTGGGTGTGATGTTTACGTCGAATGATTTTTGAAATCAAAAAGTGTTATTAAGATCTATCTTGTCGACTGGGAAATTTCATTTACTTTATCCAACTCTTTTTCAAGGGAATCCATGTACAACTCTTTACCTAACCATCCCTGTTTTTACGACTGTGAGGTAGAAGCCATTTGGAAAACATTGTGGGTTTAGGAGAGAGTGCAGGTAACTTGAATTAGTTCCACAATGTTTTCTACTCATTCAAAGGAAATATATTTCTTTTCAATGGTGCCTTTTCTGGCCTTCAACACGCGAAAAAGGGCATTTGCGTAAAGTGTCGTCTCGGATCAGAATGGACAGTCCGCGTAGGCCAATCCGAGACAACACTTTCCATTTTACGTAATTTTCTATTTTGTGTAAGTATACTGTAACACAAAATATAATGTAGTCATAAAGTGACGTCTTAGATTAGCCTGCGTGGACTGCACAGGCTGATCCTAGACGACGCTTTACGCGAATGCCCGAATAACCTATTTTCGCGCGTTGCGTGTTGCAGGTCATTTTATACATGCATGTTGTCTGCTTTAGTTTTTGACACGTCTTTTCACCGTTCATAAAACGGCTAAATTTATACGCTATTATATACATTTGTTTTTACTTCCCTTACTCCATAGATACTCATTTCTACGCATTGCTTGTAGGAGGCTTTGGAAAACATTGAGGCAAAAGGTGAAATTGCTCGTGACGAGCAATTTCACCTTTTGTCACAATGTTTTCTATGCTATCAAAAGGTGTCATATAGACATAAGAAATTGCTTCATCTTTGCTGTTATTTAAGGTCAATTAGAGATACCATAGAAATGCCTTATGGGGTAAAAGGTTAAAGCCCTACTGTACCGTCCATAACGTATAATTCAGGAGCTTTATACAGAAAAAAATGTGAGGCGGCTAAACATTCTGTTATCCCTTTTAATATGGAGCAGTTCCGTCTTTAAGTCAAAAATATTCAAAAATGAAAATTTCCATCCGGTAGTCCAAATTCAGTAGGTTGTTAGGCGAAGTGGGTCGTGGATCGCTAATAAAGTAATAACTTGCTCTGTAAAATGAATTACGGTTGTTGGTTGTATTGGAGTTTAACGCCACTTTAACAGCTAAGGTCATATCATGGCGGTCGGTGACGCACATGTGTTTCCTGGCTTTCTCACACCGGTATTAACACAACTTTCTCTCCATAGCCAACGACTATTTTACTCACATGCTTCAGCAGAGGTGAGAGGCGAAAATACGCCGGAAAGAAAGTTCGCCTCAACCGGGTATTGAACTCACAACCACCAGATCATGAGTCCAACACGCTCACCACTGTGCAATCCGGGCGAGCAATGAATTACGGAGATGCATTAACTCTTTACCAAACGACAATATTTTAGGTTTGTCTAAATCGAAAGCATTTGCAGACGACAAAATAAAAGTGACTGAAAATTTGAAATTTGTTTTGTGAAGGGTAGAAAACATTGTTGGAAAAGGAGAACATGCTGGTTACCAGCATTTTTCTCCTTTTCCCAAAATGTTTTCTAAAGGCTTCTTTCTCCGGGTCGTCAAAAGTAGGGATTGTGTGGTTATGGGTTAAACCGTCTTGTGCCATACCATGGCACACACTATTAAGGTATAAATAAGTTAAGCCATTATACTTTGAAACAAATTATTTGTAGTACACTTCTTGACAGCTTTGCTGTTGAAATGGATGAGTAGAAACGTGTCTTTGTTTATCATAGAACTATGGTCATCCTAAATACATAGTACACTACTGGAAAGAGAAATTTTTCCGTAACTAGTTTTTTTTTTTTTATTATCATTAATATTATTATTAAACATTGAAGGTTTCGCTGTACGTCGATAACAAGCCTTGATATTATTTACTGTCATTCTCCTGCCCATAAATAACACTGTACTTTAACTTTTTAACTAAAATGTTTCGGACGGTCAGGTTTCGCCCATTATCAAACGATCCAGCCTGTTTACGTTCCTCATGAATAATGTTTAGGAAAACTTTATTGGGAAAGGAGAAAATGCTGGTGGCCATAATTTTCTCCTTTTCCAATAATGTTTTGAACGTTATGGAAGACGGGGTTATCATATGGGCCATATTTGATAATATCATAATCAGCTTTCAAAATTGGGAAGTCTTAAATACATGTAAATTGTCGTCTTGTAGAGAGTTAACAAGAAGTTTCTCCCCTCGGCTTTTGTAATGGGATCGTGCGATAAAAATCTTAAAACACCTATTATAAACATCAGTCAAGATGGCCAGCTTAATGGCTTGGACCACAAACCAGCGCCATTATGCATCTAATTTGAAATTAATGGCGGTCATTTGTTGTGTGAAAGCGTCCATTTAACTTTGAAATGAACGCCCTACCAGGTATGGTCAGATTCCTATCAGCCGTTTGATTGACAGCTAACGAGTGTAAAAATAGCACATAAAATTGTTATTTACATTTAATAAGGAGAACTACTTCACATATATGGGAAGGAAATACGCGAAGCTCGCCTTTCTAACACTATATTGTATTTCATAGAAATTAATATGAAACGGGACGTCCAAAAATGTGACTTTTAAGTTTTTTTTTTCCGGGCGGCGGCGGGGATCCAATTGTCAATGTTTTATCTCAAAACAAAGTTCCCGCCTATCCGTAGTGAAAGTATTTGCGGACAACAAATTTAAAATGTCATTAAAAATGTGATTGCTTTATGTAAGAATAGAGAGCATGTTAGGAAAAGAAGGCGATAAATAATCAGAGTTTTCTCCCTTTTTCCTCTGATATTTTTAAGCCTTACCTCTCAGGATTGTGAAAGCACAGAATTGTCTAGTAACGGGTTTTACTTTATCCTATCGTTTGCGGCCATGATACTTTGTAAATAGTGTAGACTCAGTACCAAACTGCACATATACTAGTATGTAGTTTAATCTTGGTTCACACTGCACATTTCTCTATTGATGGATCTGTCATAAATTACCCCATTAGGTACCTATATACTTGACTCCTTACCACGCGATACCGTCTTTTATTGACACGGATAAAGAAAGCTTTTATAGAAATTTTGGGAAAAGAAGAAAATGCTGGTGACCAGCATTGTCTACTTTTTCCACAATGATTTCTATCCTTTCAGAGACAACCCCTATTTTCTGAACCACATTTACACTGTGTCCTGTACTTTTTCCCAATTTGGACATGTTGAAAGGATTGGCGCGTACCAAATGACAAAAGTTTAATGTTTGGACACGTGTACATGGAAAGCGTTTCGTAGACGACAAATCTAAGGCTACTAATTTGATAGATGTCAGTAAACGAATCAAATGCACCTTGGGAAAAAGACAAAATATTGGTGACCGGCGTTTTCTCATTTTCCAGCGAGTTTTCAAAAGCTTACTCCCTCCATCCTCGGTGACCCACGCTCGATTCATTCGGTAATGTAATGCATGCACCTAGAGTGACGTAATGCTTCAAACCTGAGTTCCGAACTTTAATACTGGAGATTCTATAGTGAAGGATTGAAAGAAATAATATCTGTTTTGATCGGTACAGGGCTCACCGGCCAAAAAGAAGCGATAGATTTATGAGGCATTTGTCTTTTTTATTGTAGAAAAGCAGGCATTTTTTTTTTTCTCATTTATAGATATTGACATACTACCTACATTACAGCTAACTTCTACACGCGATAGAGAACTTTTTGCTACGGATATTGATAAAACTGGTTAAAAAAGTGTCAAATCTTATTAATTCATATTTATGCCAATTGTTCTTTTTTCCTCAACGTTTAACCCTATACCAATGACGACTTTTAACGCCCCTGAGGAAGAATCCTTTTGAAAATTTGTTGGAAAAGCATTTTCTCCTTTTCCAACAAACATGTCTACTCTATCTAAGAAAAATTGCACCATTTGAGCCATTTTGAAATTGTTGTCTACAAATGCTTTCGATTTGGATAGATCTAAAATTCTAAAGTGTGGTAGAGGGTTGAAAAGATGCCGTCTGAAGGGCGTAAATAGAAGTACATATACATGCTGCACGACTGTTGCTATTCTTATCGATTATTTCTTCATTTATTGATTCTGTTTATTTCTATTTTTGAGGACTGGTTATATGGAATATTGTCACAATCATTATAATCATCAGCTTAATGATGATTTCCATTTTCATTATCTAGATGAAAGCCATTACTGTTTGGTCTGTTAAATCGGATTATATAATAATGGCTGTCAGTAATTGTAAATAATCTATTTAAGATCTGGGAAACTCCCAACTTCCATTAAAAACACTATACGTCGTCCCTCCTGCCGCTCCTTCCACAGCATCAAGTTGATCTTTCACCTGATAAAAATACCCTGAGAAAGCCATGCGCAACTTCAGTCGGTTATCCGGACAGTGTAGATCCGAATCTGACTGCACAGAACATGCACTTTTATCTAGCCTCTCCCCAATTCAGAGTGTCGTTTTATTTTCTGAGAAAAACAACCATGAAAAGACAGTATCAGAGCCTCTGACATTCATTAAATTTGAATCTGTATGAATACACCCACCATCTTCTGAAACATACCATTCATGGTCTAAGTCTAAATCTAGGAAGTAACGTAAAAATGACAAACATAAGGGACAAAATGTGTGAAAATCATTACAGAATCTTAATAATTTGAACCGAGAATCGAAAAATGATAAAGCTATACCTGGATTAGTATTCACCAATCATTCTTAAGAACATTCTTAGCCTTATTCTTCAGAATTTTGTCAATGTGAAAGTAACAGAACTTATGATTGGCTAAACCATTTGGTTTAGCCAATCAGAAGATCTGTTACTTTCACAGTCGGGAAATCTTGAAAAATAACAATAAGAACGTTCTTAAGAATGGTTCGTGAATACGGGCCCTAGTGTCTACTACTTGACAGTTGCTGATGCTGCACAGTTTGCTAAAATAAATGTGATATACCGTTTCAGAAAAATGCCAGCGAGTCGCTCATTAAACTAATAACTGAAATTTGACCACATGGCCCTGTTCTGGGGTCCCCTTGTTCTGACTTCATACTGGACGGATCAGCGGAGCAAGGGAAATAACTCAAATCAACAACACACTAGTACAAAATGTAGATGGTTAACTTGTTTCTACCTAAGTTGTCCAATGAGAAAAATGACGAAACCACTCTGTGGTGATTAATACATTCAGGCACACTTATACATTCAGGCACACAGAATCATGCAAACATTTTGGCAAATGGACAAACTTTTTCATATAAGAGTCCTAGCCCTTTGAAGAGAAGGCATAATTTTTAGACCTTCTAAAATTGAAAGCATTTGCAGACAGCAAATCTAATGTGGCTCAAACGATAGAATTCGTATTTGAAAGGGTAGAAAACATTGTAGAAAAAAGGAGAAAATGCTGGCTACGACCATTTTCTCCTTTTTTCTACAATGTTTTCTAACGCCGGGATTGTTTAGTAAACGGTTAAAGTACATATATATCATTGTTAAATAATCAGGAAATATTTTGTAGGGTCAGCGAATTGAACACATTTCATACAACAATATAATGAAAAGACGTACTTGAAATTTGGTGTATCCCAAATAACGACAGTATATATAACTAAATATCGACTGCTGTATCTGTAATTTCTAAGTATTTCCCTTTACCGGACCACACCGGGTAAACTGTTGAACGCTCCTGCAAACAAGGAACTGTAGAGGTGAATGCTGTTGCCGACATCGACCTGTAAAGCTGAATGTTCTTGCACACATTAACTCTTTACCAAATTACGAAATTTTGGAATGGTCCAAATTGAAAGCATTTGCAGACGACAAGGTAAATGTGAATCAAATATTGAATTTTGATTTTGGAAGGCTAGATAACAAAGTGGGAAAAGGAGAAAATGCTGGTTACCAGCATTTTCTCCTTTTCCCACAAGGTTTTCAAAAGGCTTCTATCTCAGGGTCGTAAAAACCAGGGATTGTTTGGTAAAGGGTTAAACTGTAAATATGAATGTAAATATGGAACAGCAAAGATGAATGCGTTTGCAATTATGGAACTGTTACATGCTACTTACAAACATAGAACAG
Source organism: Tridacna crocea (assembly GCA_943736015.1). NCBI lineage: Eukaryota > Metazoa > Mollusca > Bivalvia > Cardiida > Cardiidae > Tridacna > Tridacna crocea. The sequence continues at coordinate 39,956,918 of OX031064.1, read as the reverse complement.
TAAGGCTGAATGTTCTTCCACACATTGAAGTGTAAAGATGAAAGATCTTGCAAACATAGAACTGTAAAGATAAATGCTCTTGCAAACATAGAACTGTGACGGTGAATACTCTTGCAAAAATTGAAATTATGAGACTGAATACTCTTGCAAACATAGAACTGTAAAGGTGAATATTCTTGCAAACACAGAACTGTAATGTTTGTGCTATTTCAAATATTGAACTGTAAAGCAAAATGCTCTTGCAAATATAAAACTCTAAAGCTAATTGCTCTTGCAAATATCGAAGTATGAGACTGAATGCCCTTGCAAACATAGAAATGTAACGCTGAATGCTCTAGATAGCCAACACTAAAATATGAGATTGAATACTCTTGCAGACGCAATACTGTGATGATAAATGCTCTTGCAAACATAGAATTGTGAAACTAAATGCTCTTGCAAACATAGAATTGTGAAACTAAATGCTCTTGCGCACACAGAACTGTGAAGCTAAATGCTCTTTTTCAAAAAGAGAAATGTGAAGCAGAATACTCTACCCAACATTAAAATATGAGGTTGAATGCTCTTGCACACACAGAACTGTGCACCTAAATGCTCTTGCAAACATAGAAATGTGAAGCCGAATACTCTACCCGACACTGAAATATGAGGTCGAATGCTTTTGCGTACACAAAGCCGTGACGATAAATGCTCTTGCAAACATAGAACTGTAAATCAGAATTCTCTAGTCAACATTGAAATAGAAGGTTGATTTTCTTGCACACACAGAAATGTGAGACTGAATGCTCTTGCAAAGATAGAAATGTAAAGCTGAATACTCTACCCCGTATTGAAATATGAAGCTGTATGGTTTTGCACACAAAGAACTGTGAAGCAAACGTAGAAATGTAAAGTTCAATACTCTACCCAACATTGAAATATGAGACTGAATGCTGTTGCAAACACAGAATTGTGAAACTAAATGCTTTTGCAAACATAGAAATGTAAAGCTAAATGCTCTAGCCAACATTGCAATATGAGGTTGAATGCTCTTGCAAACATAGAACTGTGAAGCTAAATGCTCTTGCAAAGATAGAACTGTAAAGCAGAATGGTCTACTCAACATTGAAATAGAAGGTTGAATCCTCTTGCACACACAGAAATGTGAGGCTAAATGCTCCTGCAAACATAGAAATGTAAAGCTGAATGCTTTAGCCAACATTGAAATATGAGGCTGAATGCTCTTGCACACATAGAACTGTGAAGCTAAATGCTCTTGCAAACAGAGAACTGTAAAGCAGAATACTCTAACAAACACTAATATATGAGGATGAATGGTTTTGCACACACAGACTTGTGAAGCTAAATGCTCTTGCAAATATAGAAATGTAAAGTCGAATACTCTAACCAACATTGAAATATGAAGCTGAATGGTTTTTACACACAGAACTGTGAAGCTAAATGCTCTTGCACACATATAAATATAAAGCCGAATGCTCTAGCCAACATTGAAATATGAGGCTGGATGCTCTTGCACTCACAGAACTGTGAAGCTAAATGCTCTTGCAAACATACAAATGTAAAGCCAAATGCTCTACCCAACATTGAAATATGAGGTGGATGGCTTTTGCACACACAGAACTTTGAAGCTAAATGGTCTTGCAAACATAGAAATGTAAAGCCGAATGCTCTACCAAACATTTAAATATGAGGCATACACAGAAATATTAAGCTAAATGCTCTTGCAAACACAGAAATGTAAAGCCGAATGTTCTAGCCAACATTGAAATATTAGGCTGAATGCTCTTGCACACACAGAACTGTGAAGTAAATGCTCTTTTTCAAACAGAGAAATGAAAGCTGAATACTCTATCCAACTTTGAAATATGAGGTTGAATGCTCTTGCACACACAGAACTGTGATTCTAAATGCTCTTGCAAACATAGAAATGTGAAGCCGAATACTCTACCCAACATTGAAATATGAGGCTGAATGCTCTTGCACAATTAGAACTGTGATTCTAAATGCTCTTGCAAACAAAGAAATGTAAAGCTGAATACTCTACCCGACACTGAAGTATGAGGCTGAATGGTTTTGCACACACAAAACCATGACGCTAAATGCTCTTGCAGACATAGAGCTGTAAAGTTGCATGCTCTAGCCAACATTGAAATATGAAATTGAATATTCTTGCAAACGCAGATCTGTAAAGTTAAATGCTCTTGCAAACATTGACCCATATGACTGAATGCTCATGGAAACTACTTGTAATTGTTAAGCTAACGCTCTTGCAAAGATACAGCTGGTAAACCGTATGCTACCGCATACATAGAGCTGTAAAGCTAAATGCTCTTGCAAGCATACGGTACTTTAATGCTGTATGCCTTTGGAACAGCTATGAAGCTAAATGCTCTTGCAAACATTTAACTGTAGAACTGAACGGTATTGAACACAAGAAAATGTCGGCTGCATGTTCTTGCGAAATTGGACCAGTAAAGTAAATGCTTATTGCAAATATGGAACTAAAGAGGTGAATGTTCTACACATGGAACTGTGAAGCTAAATGCTTATTGCATACACAAAACTGTAAAGCTTAGCTCCATGCATACAAAATTGTCTAAAAGTTAATGCTTTTGCAAATATAGCAATCTAAACTTGAATGTCCATGCAAACAAAAACTGTAAAACTGAATGCTCTGCCAAACATTGAACTATACGGTTGTACGCTCTTGCAAACATAAAACGGCTGAGTGCACTTGAAAACATACAACTATAAAGCTGGATGCTCTTGCAAACACTGAACTGTAATGCTGAATGCTTATATACTGACGTGAAACTGTAAAGCCGAATGCGTACTGCAAAATTGAACTGTAGAGTTTAACGTAATTCAAACAAATACCCGTCAAGCAGAAGTTTTGCAGACATGGTACAATAGTCACTGCTTTTGCAAACATTAAAATCTGGGATTTTTTTGAACACGAAACTGAAGAGCTGAATACTTATTGCAATCAATGAACTGTAAACTTTTATGCTCTTGCAAAAATATAACTATAGGGTTGAATGCTCTGTAAAAAATTCAGATTTAAAGCTACATAAACTAAAAACACAGAATTGCAAAGCGGAATGCTTATGCAAACATGAAATTGTTCAGCTAAATGCTTTTGCAAACAATGAATTGTACAGCTAAGTACGAGTACACTTAGAAACACAGGGCTGTACATGTAGAGCTAAATTGCAAACATGAAGTTGTAAAACTGAACGCTTATTGCCAACAACACGGAACTGAAAAGCTATATGTTTTTGCGAACATTTTACGATAAGGCTGAACGCTCTTGCAAACAAAAAATCTGTATCAATGAATACTTCTTGCTTAACATGGAGCTATTAAGCGGAATGTATACTCCAAACACGTAACTGTAAGGCTGGCGCCCTCGCAAACGTTGGACTCTGCAGATGCATACACCAAGAAACACAAAAACGTACAACTAAAAGCTCATGTAAAAGTGGAACAAGTATACTGAAATTTCTTGAAAAGCATGGTCCTTAAAGCGGAATACACGTACAAAGATGAAACTGTAAAGCTGAATGGTTTTTGCAAACATTGGAATTAATAGTTGAACGCTCTTGCAAATATGGAACTGTAAGCTTGATACTCATAAAACATGGATCTGTACAAATGAAAGGATCTTGAAAACATGATACTATAAAACTGAATGCTCTTGCTGATGAGAAACAGTAAAACTGATTGCTCATGCGAAAAAGGAATTGTAGATTTGAACGTTCTTTTAAACATGGAACAGTAAAGCCCAATATTCTTACAAGCATAGCTCTCACATTACAGCTAAATGCTCTTTCAAACCTGGACCTGAAAGCTGAATTGTCTAGCTAACATAGAACTGTTCAGCTGAATGCTTTTTAAAACATGTAACTGTATGGCTCAATGTTCTTGCAGACATGGAAGTGTTCAGCTGCATGTGAATACGGACATGGATTGTCACAGCCGAGAACCATGCAAACATTTAATTTTAAGGTTGAATGCTCTTGCTAACACGAACTGTAACGCTGAATCCTGATTGCAAACACTGAACTTTAAAACTGAATGCTCTTGCAAATATAGAACAGTAACGTTCTATGCTCTTTAAGAATAGAATTGAAACTGAATACACTTGTAAAACAAGGAACTGTAAAGCTGAATACTCTTGTAAACACGGAATTGTAAAGCTGAATACACTTGTAAACACGGAACTGTAAAGCTGGATACTCTTGTAAAACACGGAACTGTAAAGCTGAATACACTTTTTTTAACATGGAACTGTAAAGCTGAATACACTTGTTAACACGGAACTCTAAATCTGAAATACTCTTTCAAACACGGAACTGTAAAGCTGGATACTCTTGTGAAACACGGAAGTGTAAAGCTGGATACTCTTCGTAAAAGACGGAACTGTAAAGCTGGACACCCTTCATAAAACACGGAACTGTAAAGCTGGACACCCTTCGTAAAACACGGAACTGTACAGCTGGATACCCTTCGTAAAACACTGAACTGTACAGCTGTATACTTTTGTAAAACACGGAATTGTAAAGCTGGATACCTCTTGTAAAACACGGAACTGTAAAGCTAAACACTCTTGTAAAACACGGAGCTGTAAAGCTGGATACCTCTTGTAAAACACGGAGCTGTAAAGCTAAACACTCTTGTAAAACACGGAGCTGTAAAGCTGGATACCTCTTGTAAAACAGGGAACTGTAAAGCTTACCACTCTTGAAAAACAAGGAACTGTAAAGCTGGATACCCCTCGTAAAACACGGAACTGTAAAGCTTGACACTCTTGAAAAACAAGGAACTGTAAAGCTGGATACCCCTCGTAAAACACAGAACTGTAAAGCTTGACACTCTTGAAAAACACGCAACTGTAAAGCTGAATACTCTTGTTAAACACGGAACTGTAAAGCTGAATACCCTATTAAATTATGGAACTTGTAAAGCTAGATACTCTTGTAAAACATGGAACTGTAAAGCTGAATACACTTATAACCATGGAACTGTAAAGCTGAATACTCTATTAAATTATGGAACTGTAAAGCTGGATACTCTTGTAAAACACGGAACGGTAAAGCTTGATACTCTTTGTAAAACACGGAACTGTAAAGCTGAATACTTAACAATCTTGAAAAAACAGGGAAGTGTAAGGCTGGATACTCTTAAAAAAACAAGGAACTGTAATGCTGAATACTCTTGTAAAACAAGGACCTGTACAGCTGGATAATCTTTTGAAACACGGAACGGTAAAGCTTGATACTCTTTGTAAAACACGGAACTGTAAAGCTGGATACCTCTTGTAAAACACGGAACTGGAAAGCTTAACAATCTTGAAAAACAAGAAAGTGTAAGGCTGGATACTCTTGTAAAACAAGGACCTGTAAAACACGGAACTGTAAAGCTGGATACTCTTTGTAAAACACGGAACTGTAAAGCTGGATACCCTTCGTTAAACATGGAACTATAAAGCTGAATAGCCTTCGTAAAACACGGAACTGTAAAGCTGGATACTCTTGTAAAACACGGAACTGTAAAGCTGAACACTCTTGTAAAACACGGAGCTGTTAAGCTGGATACCTCTTGTAAAACAGGGAACTGTAAAGCTTAACACTCTTGAAAAACAAGGAACTGTAAGGCTGGAAACTCTTGCAAAACACAGAACTGTAAAGCTGAATACTCTTGTAAAGCAGGGAACTGTAAAGCTGGATATTCTTGTAAAACACGGAACTGTAAAGCTGAATACTCTATTAAATTATGGAACTTGTAAAGCTGGATACTCTTGTAAAACATGGAACTGTAAAGCTGAATACACTTGTAAACATGGAACTGAAAAATATGGAACTGTAAAGCTGAATACACTTGTAAACATGGAACTGTAAAACTGGATACTCTTGTAATACACGGAACTGTAAAGCTGGATACTCTTGTAAAACAAGGGACTGTAATGCTGAATACTCTTGTAAAACAAGGAACTATACAGCTGGATAATCTTGTAAAACACGGAACGGTAAAGCTGGATACTCTTTGTAAAACACAGAACTGTAAAGCTGAATACACTTGTAAACATGGAACTGTAAAGCTGAATACTCTATCAAATTATGGAACTGTAAAGCTGGATACCTTTGTTAAACAAGGAACTGTAAAGCTGGATACTCCGGTAAAACACGGAACTGTAAAGCTGGATACCCTTTGTAAAACACGGAGCTGTAAGGCTGGATACTCTTGTAACACACGGAACTATAAAGCTAGATACTCTTGTTAAACAAGGAACTGTAAAGCTAAATACTCTTGTAAAACAAGGACCTGTAAAGCTGGATACTCTTGTAAACACGGAACTGTAAAGCTAGATACATTTGTTAAACAAGGAACTGTAAAGCTGGATACTCTTGTAAACACGGAACTGTAAAGCTGGATACTCTTGTAAAACAAGGACCTGTTAAGCTGGATACTCTTGTAAAACACGGAACTGTAAAGCTGGATAGCCTTGTGAAACACGGAACTATAAACCTTAACACTCTTATAAAACACAGAACTGTAAACTTGGATACTCTTGTAAACACGTGACTGTAAAGCTTAACACTCTTGTAAAACACGGAACTGTAAAGCTGGATACTCTTGTAAACACGGAACTGTAAACCTTAACACTCTTGTAAAACACGGAGCTGTAAAGCTGAATACCCTTTGTAAAACACAGAACTGTTCAGCTGGATACTCTTGTAAAACATGGAACTGTAAAACTGGATATTCTTGTTAAATACGGAACTGTAATGCTGGATACTCTTGTAAAACACGGAACTGTAAAACTGGATACTCTTGTTAAATACGGAACTGTAAAGCTGGGTACTCTTGTAAAACACGGAACTGTAAAGCTGGGTACTCTTGTAAAACACGGAACTGTTAAGCTGGATACTCTTGTAGACATGGAATTTCAGAGCTTAATACTCTTGTAGACATGGAACTGTAATGCCGAATTCTCTTGTAAAACATGGAACTGTAAAGCCGAATACTCTTGTAAAATACGGAACTGTAAAGCCGAATACTCTTGTAAAGCAAGAAACTGTAAAGCCGAATACTCTTGTAAAGCACGAAACTGTAAAGCCGAATACTCTTGTAAAACACAGAACTGTAAAGCTAAATACTCTTTCAAACATGGAAGTGTAAAGCTGGATACTCTTGTGAACATAGAACTGTAAAGCCGAATACTCTTGTAAAACACGAAACTGTAAAGCCGAATACTCTTGTAAACACGGAACTGTAAAGCCGAATACACTTTTAAACACGGAACTGTAAAGCTGGATACTCTTGTGAACATGGAACTATAAAGCTTGATACTCTTTCAAACACGGAACTGTAAAGCTGAATACTCTTGTAAAACACGGAACTGTAAAGCTGAATACTCTTTCAAACACGGAATTGTTAAGCTGAATACTCTTGTGAACACGGAACTGTAAAGCTGGATACTCTTGTAAAACACGGTACTGCAAAGCTTGATACTCTTGTGAACATGGAACTGTAAAGCTGTATACTCTTGTAAACATTGAACTGTAAAGCGGAATACTCGTGTAAACCATGGAACTGTAAAGCGGAATACTCTTGTAAACCATGGAACTGTAAAGCTGAATACTCTTGTAAAACACGGAGCTGTAAAGCTAAAGATACTCTTGTAAACATGGAACTGTAAAGCGGTATACTCTGGTGAACATGGAACTGTAAAGCGGAATACTCTTGTGAAGATGGAACTGTAAAGCGGAATACTCTTGTGAACATGGAACTATAAAAGCGGTTTACTTGCAATGTCGGAATTGTAAAGCTGAATGCTCTTTCAAACACTGAAATGTTCTCTTGAAAACACAAGACTGTGCGGCAGAGTGCTCTTGCAGTCAATCAAAATGCTGCATCACTATTTTCAGGAAGCATGTGTCTTTTAATTCTTTCGAACGCCCCATTTTTAGGACGACAACGGTACATAGAGGTTACGATTAATGTTATTAATTTTGATGAGATTCCTGTTTTTCTAGTGATTATTCCGATAATGCAAAAAATAAAAATGTCTCGAAATCTAGTTTTTTTAGTTTTTTCGAACAAATGAATATAGATAATGTACTATAATGCGCAATAAATAGAGGTATAACGCACTGAAAGAGATTTTTGTTATTGTTGTTAAAAGATTTGCTATCAATGTTTGCCAAAAGCCTTGTAATTTAGATGTAATTATGAAATAAATAGTTTCATGTGGGGATACCTGAGTGATAATTTATCTGACACGAAGACAAACGAGTTTGATTTAACAAAAACAGGCATCATAATTTATAATGGGAGATGGAATCGTTAAGCCCCCCTCCGTTAGGTACAGCACTGAACAGACAAAACGTTACATCAGCGGAAGATGTCAATAACTTCTTAAACAATTTTCCAGTAGAGGAACTTGATCCATCGTTACTTTTCGACAGTGAAACTCAAACTACGATTTGAAAATAATCCACGACTGGAAATGATATTGGAGTATATGATAAACCTTTGTTGTCTTTTTAACTATTTATCAAGCACTTCTGTGTTAAAAGACCGTAAGGTGAATAGATCTCGAAAGCCAAATTTACTACATAAATTATATGTTGTCTTCAAACGTTTTCAATTTGGAGCAATCTATAAGTCTGGCATGTGGGACGTGTAATTAATTGAATATTTGAAGCAGTTAATGCAACAACTTTAGATAGAACAATTTAGCACATGCATTATAAAGTGGCATCTCACAGTCCAATTTCAAAACGTGTGGACTAGTATAAAACTTACATTAATCCCCAAAACATGATGGTAAAGAATTGAACTTGCAAAGATGACCTGGTACCTTGGAGCCAAATTGTAGGATTTTTCTAAGAAGCAGCACACAAATTTGTGGGAAAATAAAAAAGCTGTTCCCAGCTCCCCAAATGTTTTCTGAAGAGCTTTCTTTTTCAGAGTTGCTGGAATACGGGATTTTTGTAGAAAGGCTAACTGCAAGAGATCCAATCCAAAACCGTTCTCAACAAAATCTAGCCGGGAAAAAATCCTGCTGTACACGACGACAACGTCAAGCTGAACATTAAATGCAGTGTACAGGCTGAGGGAAAAGACGTACTATATACGTCAACAGTATCAGCTGAAAAAAGGAGTTCAGCATACAGAAAAAGGAAACTGACCTCCTCTATACGACGAAAATGTTTACCTATGAAACTGAGCGATGTATACCTACTGACGAAGCAATGAATGAATATATACGCAATGTCTTCGACAAATGCCACAAAAATATTTGCTGATCCGAGGCGACACCTTACGCAAACGTCCAAAAGTCCCTAGTTGCGTAAATGCAACTATGAGATCAATAATGAATGTTCAAAATTGAATTTTGAATACCATATATGGTATTTTGTGCAAAACCGAAGGAAATAAACCCAAATAAAACTTAATTTTTCTAGAAAAAAGTGTTTTTCAATAGCACCCAGATATATACATGTAATTGGAAATTGCGTATTGAAAAAAAACTGCAAAAGGCCATCGATCGTGAAAATACTTCTTTTTGATTGAAAATATCTTCACCCCTTCATAGCATTCTATTGACGCAATGTCTTCTGGTTGCTTTGTTTCAGGGTTTGTTAGTTCCAAAACCAGTTCGTTCCTGGGTTTGTTCGTCCCATGATTGCACGCTACTCATTTGATTGTGTAGGGATATTTACAGGTAGAAAACTTTATTGTAATTTTGGGAATTAGATCCTGACGGCCAAAGATATCTCAAAATCATGAGATATGCTTTCGATTTGGACAAACCTAAAACTTTGTCGTTTGGTAATGTGTTAATGGAAAACAGTTATTTTCACTATAATTTAATCCTACAAAATTTACTATGATTAGAAATAAGCATTATTGTACATGTTTCACCGAGCCACTTTTTTTTCTGTTTTCCTTCTTAGAATTATCATTTATAAATCTAGAACCACTGTATTCTTTTTACAACGGGAGATAGTAATTACCTTAATTTTCTGGAAACCACCAAAGTATGAACAAATAATTTCAAGATAGAATCACAGGAATTTCTGATCAGTTAGATATGTGCAAAAATCTGATCAGTTAGATATGTACAAAAATATTGTATCATTATAAATCCCTATTTATCAACTGATAAGATTTTTTATTCCATCTTGCACTAGAAGCGTTAGAATGATAATACCTGAAATGCGGTATAAAAAATGAGGAAACATTGAATACATATGTAGTGTAACAGTCTCAGGTAGCAATAGATGCAATATATAGCCTGAGGAAATGTTGATTGTTGTGTACAGACTGGTGAAATACTAAATGCATTGTATGGACTATGTACTCTTTCAACGCATTAAACATACATGGATACCATCCTGCATTTCACACATATGGGTCTGTATCCATAAACCATTCTTAAGAACGTTCTTTGTCTTATTCTTCAAGATTTCCTGACTGTGAAAGTATCAGGACTTCTGATTGACTAAACCATTTGATTTAGCCAATCAAGTTCTGTTACTTTCACATTGACAATTTTTGGAAGAATAAGACCAAGAATGGGCTTAAGAATGGTTGGTGAATACAGACCCAGGAGAGCAATGACTGCAGTATACAGGCCGAATAGACATTGAGTTATGTGTACAGACTGCTGAAACACAGAATACTGAGGAAACATTAAATAAGTAAGCTCACTGAGGAAACGTTGAATGCGGTATCCGGTCTGGTGACATGTGCCATTGCATGTACCTACATTTATACTCCTGAGTCTTGTTGATTTATCACATTGTTAAAATTTGCTTTAAAGATTACCGGCTGTAAATGAAATTCAAAATTTCAGTAAATGGTCGAATTCAAACGTATCAAAGACGTCACCGTGCTGAACAACAGCGCTGTCTTGGATACACAAGAGAGAGTGTGGCAAATTCAACCCTTTGGTCGCCAAATATATAGAAGTGAAACGGAAAGCTTCATTTTGAACGTACCAGATATCATTAGCCAGAATACCTAAAAAGCAGTATAGATGCAAGACCAGAATATACAGATGAGTAGCGTATGATCTGGAATTTGCACTGCTAGTATCCTTTTTTGGCCGGAAAAGTTTTTATTGGTTTCTAAAGGAATTTGTTCTTACCAGACCGCAAAATTTAATATTCAGTCATCTTTAAAGCATTTGCAGAAGTAAAAATTAAGATGTCTGTTTTGGCTAATAATGAGGTTTGTTTTTGAATGGGAAGAAAAACTCGTGGAAAGAGAATATGTCGTGAGATCCTCGTGATCGTTATAAACGCGTGATCGTTAAGTAAATAATAACATTTTACTAAACGAATAAATTTAGTACTCGACCATACTAAAAGCATTTGCAGACAAAAAATTAAAAGTAGCTTGAAAATTTATATATGTCATTCATAGGACAGAAAACATTGTCAAAAAAGGGAGAAAATGCTGGTTACCAACATTTTCTCCTTTTTCTAGAATGTTTTCAATATCCTCCCGCCATGGAGTTTGTGGTACTTGGGATTGTGTGGTAGAAGGGTAAATGTGTTGTATATTATAGAGAAATAATTGGCTATCTTTAACATCCTTGCCGCTATAACACTGTTAATTATATATCATGTTTGATGTTAACGACTGTACAACGTACAAGTTATTCTAAGTAGGTATAATCGGGACGTTAACACTATACATAAACAAGAAATTGCGGGTACGGAATCTTATGACGGCCATCAAATATATGTAGCGATAATATTGCGATGAAAACATATTTTTTTCAACGACACTGACTTAAGGCCCTTCCCCTAACGCTCATTTTAAAAGACGGAAGCTACCGAGATTGGCCGAATAGCCTTTACGAAAACGTCGATATTTACCGGTGAGGATCGTAATTCTTAATTGTTTATAGAAAAAAAATGTAGACTGAGTGAAACCTTTTAAGTATTTGCAGACGAAAAATAAGATGCAGATTTGTATCAGACAGGGTAGAGAAATTGAACTTGAAGGAGAAATGCTGGTTACCAGTTGCAAACGTTAAAACTAGTGTTAAGGTTTAATTTTTATGACAGCAATTGAAACTATGACCCACTGTACTGCAACACACAAATTCATAATAATATTCACACGAATAAATGGTATTAAGTGAACGTGTCCGCAGTTCGACCCGAATTTATTCACGTTTGGCAACTGATCGAGAATCCTAACGATTATATGGCATTTCATCAGTCTAATTGAACTCGCAATAATCTAAGTCCATGCTGAAACAAACATGTCTAAGGTATTATTATCGAAATAAATAATCGGGGACGAACTAGTTCTATGACAAACAAGTTCGTTAGCATCGCTGATATCTCGGTACTAAATTTTTTCTGCCAACAGGAACGATCTCATGTGACATAAAAGGGTAGAATTGTAGGCATGATTGGACTAGTATTTGTAACTCTTACTTCAACTCATGTTACAGAATTGCCATATTCAACCATTCTGACAGATAGTACAGTTTCTTCAATGTCTGTTGCAGTCATCCAAGTATCGCTTTCCTGAGCAAGACACATGGCCTTAACGGCTAGAGCAACTGGACGTTGTTACCATCAACTAAATAGGGTTAATGTTACCACCGACGGAGCGACCATTCTTGAGTCTAGTCACTCATTGTAAATGGAACTGCATCACCGAATTTCCAAGTGAAAGTTCCGCAGTGATTGTTCACTCCTTTGCCAACAGCAACAATCACGTCAAAGACACAGTGGCGTGATAGCCACACCTACAACATAATCAAAGTCCCCCAACTCCCCTCGAAAAAATCATAGTTTACCGTGCATCAAGCCAGAGCCATGAGCCAGTGCCTTGAGACACCGTGACAACCACACTGAACATCCCGTGACTTGACACAAAAATTCTCTGGAAATAAGCAAGACGTCAGATATGAATGGTCTATTGTCAAAGGTCTGTTTAGGAATTATCAACTACATTCCCGTCTACAGTAAACTATTGCCACCTATTCTTCACAATCTGCCGTTCAGGCCAATAACAGCTTACACCCTCACCTTAATTCGTCAGTGAGAGTCGTCTTTTTCCAGGACAAGTTTTTCATCCAGAATTACCAATGCCTTATTTCCGCTCGAAGAGCCTCATTTGTAACGAGGTATATTGAAAGACATCCCTATGAGTGCGTGACAGTACTGTCCCATCGATCAATCCCATCTTCTCTCTGAATAAGGACGAGCTGATTGACATGTATGCAGGTATAATTCTGAATAACCCCAGGGCATACTTTATTCACTATTTGAAATTGTTCATCTGTGAATCTTTAGATATATTCCGAACCAATGGCTTAGAACTCAACTTACCTCACAATCTGGTGCCAAATGAGGACCTAAAAAGGAATTTATCATCTGAAATGCATGAATTTTGTTAGCATACCGAAATCCAAAAATTTATCATAGAATTCATCTAGGCAACATCCAATTGAACACCAAAAGGCCAGAGGGCAGTGCAAGAAAGCTTGATGGCACCTCCCTCAAAACTCCACTAGATCCCCAACCTGATATCGCGAAAACCCACGACAACGCCATGTGACCATCAACACACACTGATCATGTTAGTGTCACACTTGATCGCATTAGATGGAGCAGTCGACTACAAAACGACCAGCTGGACACCAAACTCCTAACTTAGACCTCCAGAAAATACCGCCACTCTACACTTGAGAAAACACATACTGCGGCTTTTCCCAGATACAGTTAGGAACATCCGACTTCTATAAACATGTTATATGTAGTAAATTTGACTCAAAACTGAATAAATCAACTTTGATGGTATGAAACACACACACACACAAAAAACTTACCTACTAAAGTTTCTAAACGTTTTCACTTAACATAATACAGGTGTATATCTATAGCTAAACTATAAATTTGTAAATTTACCACAGATTTACAAAAACATATGACTTATCCAGAATTTTTCAAATCCTAAAATTAGTTATTTTTTCAACAGATTTAAAGATTCACAGGCTGTGAGGGCAATAAAACCCTAAAACCCTGCTTAACGCTTTCCTCGCCCCAACCCCCAACCCCGGTGATTGGTATGCATGCATGTCCCTACCAGAACATGAATAATGAATATCATTCCCGGCAAGAACGCAGCTGCAACACAGTTTGACACTGTGTCAATCTAACTAATCTAATTGCTGCATATCAGACAACAGTATTAACCTTGTACTCCATAGATACTCATTTTTACACATTGCTTGTAGGAGCCTTTGGAAAACATTGTGGTAACAGGTGAAATTGCTCGTGACAAGCAATTTCACCTTTTGCCACAATGTTTTCCATGCCATCAAAAAGTGCCATTTAAACATAAGAAACCGCTTCATCCTTGCTATTATTTAGGGTCAATTAGAGATGTTATAGTAATGTCTATGGGGGTAAAGGGTTAATATTCAACAGCACGCTGACCACCATCTAGTCCTCGCCAGCGGAAGACATACTTACGGGTTTATCCAAACCGATCATACTTATGAACTCGTCAGTAGAGGTGAACTGCTGCCACTTTATATGCACATGAACAGATCTCAGGGCAATCAAGCAAACACAAAGCCACGAATTGGTCTATCTTCTAGGTAGAGCACAAACAAATATGGCCGGCGAGTCCATAGAATCACGCCGGATCCATCATCTTTGAACGTTGAAATCGCCTGAGACGATACCACACTTTTAACATCCGTAAAGTAACTTGCGCTTACTTCGGAGACAGTCCACCATCCAGTTTCTTACCTGCATTTAGTCCAATTGTCCTGATGTTCATAATATCAACGAAGTAAAAAATATGACTAGTATCGCGTGAACCGGTTTCCATGTATAATATCTATATATCTAATGATTAATTAACAATATAATTTTATTAACGAAGTGATTTCGTATTGGACCAGTAACAGGTCCGAGGTCAGCCGTATTGGTCCGAGGCTGGCCTCGGGCCAATACGGCTGACCTCGGACCTGTAACTGGACCAATACAAAATCACTTGATCAATGACATTTTTGTCAATTAACTGTTGGCCCAGAATCAATATGACAGCCTAAGAGAAGTGAAGATAGGGTTTACTAGTCACATTTCTTACTTCGTGAACGTGATTGGTCAAAAGTAAGTGCAGACCCTCACGCGACTGAACTTTTGACCAATCACCTCCAAGGATTTCTGTATTGGTCGCGGGTCATCAATATTGATACGAGGTAAACTGTATTGATCGGTGGTCAAATTGTATTAAGCCGGGGTCACGACCTGTATGCTATACGAAGTAAAAAATGTGACTAGTATCGCGTGGACCGGTTTCCATGTCATTTCCGCGAGCCAAGATTACGATCACTACATGGATCTTACCTTGGCGGATCGAGCCCGACTTCGAGATTTCCGCGACACGCCCCTATTGGATGCTGCTTTTTATTTCCCTGTACATCATATTTCTTATAGCCAGTGAAATATCGATTTACAAACCGCTTACGAATACAATAATTCAACATGAAGGAATAACCACAAACGTATTTCGACATTCCATGGTCAGGTGCTGGGATATAGCCTAAAACATCTGATTGATAATTGATTGGTCACATTGAAACTTTACGTACATATTGTTCGTCTATGTTTTCTTCGATAATAAATCATTACAGATCCTACACACATCCACGGAGGTATTCATGTTTACCTTCTATTTTTATCGCGACCCTGTTCTATTTTTATCAAAGATGAAAAGCTATGGGCAATTTGATTTGATGCAGTTAGAGCTAGCTGCAACCAATGAAAATGCGTATCGGGTGAATATCGAAATCAAGCTCAATCCGCCAAGGGTAGAGTAGCGTAATGGATCGTCACCCTTGACTTGCGAAGATGTTTCCATGTATAACTTCTATATATCTAATAATTGATTAATAAATCATTATACATCACACAGAATTATAGAAATGTGTAATGTATAGTAAGCAGGTAAAAACCAACATCTGGGAAAGAAAAACATCAATGCTGACTGCAGTACGGTGAGGGTGACAAGGGTTGTTACTGATAGCTTTCTAGCAATTTTCTGCATGTCAAAGGACCATTTTTCCTGATGATTTCATTAGACAAAACTGCTTATAAGGATCCACAATAATGTGAAGTTCTGCTCGATGTAATGTATTACGGAGGTACAATATCAGTTGTACGGTCAGGTGGCAGGGGACTTGGAAACTTGTTCACGGCTGTGGTTAATCATGTCGTAGTACGATCAAGTGGCAGGGGACTTGGAAACTTGTTCATGGCTGTTAATCATGTCGCCCCGTACAACGAATTTATTATACTGCAAAGTTATACACTTTCAAAGCGTATTAAGCAAAATTTTCCTGTTTTATAGTCTCACGAATCGAGTATTCTGGCGAAAGAGAAATTCGCTCCTGAGTGCCCCAATTCATTGAAAACTGACGTCACTGGAGACTGAGTCAACGTCACTAAAACATGCAGTTTGGTGCATGAATATGCAATCTGGTGATCGATCGACGCCGCCATTTTGGATGGGGCATTCAAAAGGGAAACTGGCCTTACGTGGTTCTTGCGAGGGAACATGATATATATGTTCCCGGCTTGTTAACTAATCAGATCACGAGAAATTTCTTTGCAGTATAATAATAAGCCCTCTTTTTCTCAACGTATAGGTACAACATCAGATTGTATGTTTCATTATGTATAATCTTGCTCTATATAGGGCCTACTACACAAAATTTTCTAGGGATCACCCTAAAAGATTCACTCTAAATATATATATACATGTATGGCATGTATCATGTATGTTTTTACAATAAGTTAGATTGCCACACTGAGCAATAAAATGACTGGCGGAAATGGATCTTTAAGCCTTTACCTCACAATGCCGACTGTTAAAGACTCTGAGAAAGAAGCCTTTGGAAAACATTGCTGGAAAAGGAGAAAATGCTGAATACCAGTATTTTCTCCTTTTTCAACAATGTTTTTTACCCATAGTGCACGTTGCATTTAGTTTTTGGTCAGCAAATGTTTTCAGCTTGGACAATTCTAGAGTTTTTTACAGTACGGTAAAGAGTTTATGCAAAACTGTTGTAACTTATAAACCCATACACAGAAATGTGTAAGTGATCCCTATCAAAGTTTGAGTAGTATATATTGTCCTGGAAAGCAATTGAGATGCGGCTGGCATTACAAGGAATAAAACTACACTTGTAAAGGAGGAAACAAAAAAACACATAATAACACACATTTGCCTCCACGATTTTATCCCTTCTCTATGGTATTTTCCTTCTATGAACTTTGTGTACCGATCAAATGACACAGACCTGTTGACGTGGAACCCATTTTCTCTAAAGCAATGCATTATCTTGCCCCAGTCTTGCATTCTGGTTAGAAGAACTAGAAAGGCTGTATTAGAATCACTCAATCGACGGTTAACCTCCACATCGAATGTTGAGTACGTATTGGCAATTTCAAATGGAAAGAGTCGAGACTGTGGGGTGCCTCTCAAAATAGTCTCTTAAAAACCAGAGAAAACATTTAAGTTGGCATTATAGCCCCATTTATTATGAGATACGTTCTACAGATGCTTTCGTCGGATTGCTCAAATTGAGTTCAAATTCATTTTGATAATTTACAAAATTGTAAGCGATGGTATCTCAGCGTGGCACAAATCTATGTAATAGTGCTAAAGCCTGTAAAATATTTTCATAACCTCTTCTCAATCTAGACTCTCAGGGAAAATTGCGGAGAGTAATTTCCACGGCAATGCGGGGAGTTTAGCATTTGTCTAATAAAGCAATTATGGATTTATTATGAAAGTATGTGCTTTTAATTGAAGCTGTGATGATGTTTCGCTAATTTCAACATTTAAAATACATAATGGCTAATGCTCGCGTAATTTAGTTACGATATGGGTGATTTGAGATATGAAAATAGCGTTTACGCGAATTCGGAACGTATTAGTAAGCATTTACTGAGATAATGTTGATCAGAAATGTTGCGAGTGGTGGGGTTTTATTCGTGTCCCTCTTTGTGGCAGAAAACACGGTAATATCGAGGGTAATTTCGTTATCTGAGGAAATTCTACCTCGAGTTAATAGCGATATTAAAAGTAAAACATGATTACCAGCAAATCTTTTTTCCCTGTAATATTTGTACTTTAATCCTGCTTATGCTTTCAGGGCCTTTAAAGCTTGACATCGGTGAGTCCGTTCAATATTGTGTAACTCTTAACCATACAACAAAATTCTACAAATGTCCAGACTCTCAGCATTTGTTAGACGACCCAAACATTGTGTCGAAAAAAAAAAAACGGGGATTGTCTTTGACAGGGTAGGAAAAAATGTGGGACTGGAGGAAGGAGAAAATGAGAGTAGACCTAACTAGTATTTTTAATCCCCCTTCATTTCAAGGGTATTGAATTTATGGTTTGTGTGTTATAAGGGTTAAACAAAGGGCGAGGTTTGACGATCGTCTTCAATGAAATATGCACGTACATGTAAGTACCCGTACAAGATCATGGGTATTGACTGACTGGTCATCGTTCATTTGCGCTATCGTTGCCACCAGTAGCCATAAACAACGTCCCATGGAGGCCGTTAGCTTTTTGATGGGTAATAGCGCAAGACACAGAACGAAACAAATACTAAATTACCGCCTCTTATTTAATATGCTCAGTGTTTACCACCGTCAAACAGAACCTAGACTTCAGTAACTCAAAGAGATCAGCCGTGGGAATCGAGACCACACTCTGTTTCAAGTGGCCTAAAATTTGACATTTACAAGCCCCATGTTCAACTACCAGGGCTGTTAGGGCTCATCAGGCCATTGATAATTCTATATTGTGTAATCTGACAACAAAAAATACAACCCCTGTCCGTATTCACCAACCAATTTTGCGATCATGCTTTGTCTTAGTCTTCAAAACTTTCAACATTTGAAAGTTGCACAACTTCTAATAGGTTAAACCAAATGGTTTAGGATGTGTAACTTAGAAATTTGATAATTCTGGAGAATAAACAGAGAATGTTCTTAAAAATGGTAAGTGAATACGTACCTTGGACTTCAGAGCCCATACAGGCAAACATAACCAAGATGCTGATATTTCTTATCCTTTGCCACTGCCAATTTTTATCCGCAACAAAATTAGACAAGAGGCATGCCATCGTCATTAAAACTTTTTATTGTAGCGATTTTTTTTTTAACATGTAGATCTAATGTTCATTTCATTTATTGTTCAAGCCGAAATTGACTTCGGTGTAAACATGTTAAACGGTGCTCTAGTAAACGGTGTTGAATGTATCTCGATGATGCATCGTGTCAGGCAAGTCTTCACACACCTGTGGATTCATACAACACATTTTAACCAACAACCTGTCAAATCAAACTTACATACAGGAAAAACTTTCAACCCATATCTGCCTGTGCAGACTTAAAATTCGATACTACTTGGAAATGGTGTTCCATCCTAAACTTATACCATCACCAACTGTATACTGCACCCCAAGGCCTTATGCTAGCATGTTGGGTACGTGACACTTCGGCGTAGTTGACAGCGCTGGATTCTAACATATTTCTTGGAAATGATATAGCTGTACCCAAATAACTCGTAATTAGTAATTAATTTTGTACTCTAGAGGACATGTACATGTATATATGATTCAGAATGATTAATTAAAATTGTATTCAAAATGGGGGGGGGGGGGGGAGAGAGAGGGGGGAAAGACATATAATCTTTCCATCTTTGATCGAGATGTCCTTCAGGAAATGTCCATACATTGACTTTACCTCTTTTCAACAGCAAGCCTTGCTTTAGCTGTCGCTTTGCATGTATGTTTATCTGTCTGTTTGTTTTCAATATTATTTCGTATATATCGTGGCGGCCAGTGCACCCATCCATGCTTTCCTGGAGTTCTTTTTACCAGTATGTCGCACAGCAATCTCCATACACCACTGGCTGCTTTCCCTCATAACCAGCAAACAAACATCAATCACTAGCTAGAGAGGAATGAAGCCTGTTGCAAATACCACAGGAATTTGACATTCTATAACCAAAATAAATGAAAAAAAATTAAAAAAAAAAACTCCCCTATATAATATAAACACAAGGAATGCAACGTCTCGATCGCCAACGTCAGCACAAGACAGCCTTTCTCACCCAAAATCACCCACGAAACAAACATTGATCATAATTTCCTTTAGCCTATCGATAGACAACACGAAAATGTACCTGCGACATTCGGCGATTCCTCAGTAGGCACCTTTTAACAGGAGATATCCGTCATACTTTACAATTTTTCTGAAAATTTGTATTCATCGAGGAGGCCATTCGCTGACGTCATGGGATTCCCAGGAAAGGCCAGGAAGTGTATTTTCGAATTACGTATTAGAGTCAATATCTTTTCTTTTAAAAGAGAATACGGTCAAATACTTTTGTTAGTTAATTCTAGAAAAATCTTAAGTATCATGTAATGCCCATACATATATATCAAAAACGAAAAAAAAAGTAATATTAATCCGAAAATACGCTTTCTGGCTCTTCCCGTGACGTCAGCGAATGGCCTCCTCGATGAATCAAAATTGTCAAAAAGAAAAGTAAAACATGACGGATATCTCCGGTTGAAAGGTATCTACAGAGGTATCGCCGAATGTCGTAGGTACATTTGTGTGTTGTCTATCGATAGACTAAAAGAAATTATGACTAATGTTAGTTTCGTGGGTGATTTTGGTTAGGAAATGCTGTCGGGTGCTAGCGCCAGCAATCGAGACGTTGCATTCCTTGTGTTTATATTATATAGGGGAGGTTTTTTTTTATATTTTTTCATTTACTTTGGTTATAGAATGTCAAATTCCTGTGCAATGACTATCATCGATCCTTGGGAAGAAATTAGCTGGGATAGAGGTACGTACCAGCAACCCCTAACCTCCCTGGTCTCAAGTCCTATGCTCTTCCGAGTTCGGCCTCACTATCTCTTTTTACCTATCAAGTCCAAGATCTCAGCATGGAGTAGGGTCTTTAAGAGTACCGGTATATCATAGCTCTTATATCAGTAATAAACCCTGACAAACTATTTTATCGCCAACGGTGTAAACGGTGTTAACTCCTATAATTCACTCGTGCGATTACTCCACATGTGTAAGTGATTTTTCGACGCAATGAAACTTCCATTAAGATGTCGTTATAGACATGCCTTATTGACAAAATTTATTCCTGTGAAAAATAAATTTGAAACCGGATCATGCAAAAATAAGGCTTTTATAAAGAAAACAAAGAATGAAACATTCCTGACTTCAGGCGAGACAAATGAAAAGGGGTTTTATTTCTAGTGCCCCGTTACATCTGTAGATATCAAGATCCTTCCGCTGGAGTCGAGGAAATTGTAAACAAATATAAAAAAAGAAACGTTAAAGGCCCATTAGCAGTAAAAACAATCAATTCGGAAGTCAAAACGACACCAAATTTATACCACTTAAAAGAATGCATATCAGTATAAATGTGACAGTGTTTTACAAAACCATCTGTCAAAGTTACAGTGTCTGGCAGACAAAAGATTCTTAAAGCCAGACACATACAAAGAGAAAACCGAGAAAGGAAGAAAATCCTGGTAATCAACATTTTCTCCTTCTCACTCGATTTTTAAAAGGCTTCTTCCTTAGGCTCTGTAATGCACTCGGTGCTTTCTTAAACGCTGTATATCCTATAGTAGATCTATGTAGGGAAAAATGGCCAGACGAGAATGTTTCGTACAGGCAATGGCTCTTTTTTTATTTTCTTTCTGTTTTTTTTTTTTTTTTTTTAGAACGTTTCAAGTATAATGTTTTCTTCAGAATTTTCGCCCAGAGTCTCTTAGTTAAGCAGATTATATCCTTCAGATGAATACCTCGCAACTTTCAAAATTTAAAGCCAAATGCCTTCTTTGATGAGAAAAGTGGGCAAAGAGATAAAAGTAAGTTCTTAGATTCCTAAACAATATTTTCAGAAAAGATATCAGAAGGTTGTTTTCTTCAAGAAAGTTTTAATCCATTGGATTATCACGGAAAAATTCCTTCATGCATATTTCCAGGCAGGACGCGAATTATTGTAAAGAGGTGTGGCTTAATTAGCATACCGCAGGGATGTGTCAAAATAATTTCACAAAATGCATTCAGGGTGCGTATTCACGAACCATTCTTAAGAACATTCCTAGTCTTATTCTTCAGAATTTTGTCAGTTTAGCCAATCAGAAGTTCTGTTACTTTCACAGTTAGAAACTTTTGAAGAGTAAGACAAAGAATGCTCTTAAAAATTGTTGGTGAATACGGACCCAGAACTTATATCTACCTCGAACTTTATCCGTTGCTCAGTTCGATACTTCTTGTTCATAGTTTATATATATTTTATAGGTCATAACCGCAGATCTCTCCGTCTCCTCTCCTATTTTTTTAGGCCTTGGCTAAATGACGTACACAAAAATACGCCTTGTCAGTATCTCATTTCAGACGTCATCAATTATTATAATTAATTTATCATTATTTTTCTTTACCTTATCTTCAATTTTTACTCTCTTTTAGAACAAAAAAATGAAGAGTGTGTGTGGCTTTAACTCATTACCAAACGACATATTTTCATATATCCAAATCAAAAGCATTTGTAAACGACAAAAAAAAAGTGACTGAAAGTTTGAAATCTGTTTTTTGAAGGGTAGAAAACATTGAAAAGTTGGGATTGTGTGGTAATGGGTTAAAGAGATAATTCATGACTAGGTAAAAATGAGCTCTAATGTGAAGTTTCGTACCTTGCCATATTTGCTTTCCTCAAGTGTTCAAGAGCTCACATGTTATTTACATTTATTATTCATCTTTCACATTTTTCTTTCTTTCTGTGTTTTTCTATTGCAAATATCTGTCTTAGGATAACGAGTTAAACTTGTACATTTTATTAGCTTCAAAATCTTGTAACGAAGAAAAACGAAACAAGAGTATCTGTTAAAAGAAGATAGACCACGTAAGAGATCCTGGAATATGAGAATTGAAACTCTTTGATGGTTTCATACAAACAGATATAAAGAAAAATAACTTCACCACCGCACCAAACCTCATTGGTTTGTATATCTTTGATCAGCAAGTAAATTATTGTAGTTTATAGGCAGAGATTTTCAACCAAGTCATCGCTGGAAATGGAGGTATGGCTGCTAAATATTATACTGTGTGATAAATCTGCCAGCGAATAGGCCGACAGGGATCCGCCGAATAAACATGTCTACATTATTTACCAATTGCAGAAAAACCTATGTATTCATACGGGTATAGCAAGGCCAAAAAGTAGGTCAAAAGCCAGTGTAGTCAATTCGCCGAAAAATACGAGGAATCTGTTTGAATAAACTTAACCCTTTCCCAAACAACAAATTTTAGACTGGTCCAAATTCAAGGCACTTACAAAACAAACATAACTCAAAAACTGAAAAATGTTTCCTGAAGGGTAGAAAATATATTGGGAAAAAGAGGAAATGCTGATAACCAGCATTTTCTCTTTTTCCCACAATCTTTTGAAAAGGCTTTGATCTCAGGGTCGTAAAAATCAAGGATTGTTTGGTAAAGGGTTAAAGCTTCTTCTGATAAATCATAACGAATGTCTCCTTCGGCGCCCCGAACAACTCTAGTTGCATTTGAAGGTTGTGTAGATCAAGATCAAACTACGAAAACATAGCGTCTGATCTTTGATCTTAATTTTCCAAGAATTTGAAACTTTTCATGTTCTTTTTTATATTTGAATACGTGTCCAATCTAAAGCAATTATGGACGACAAAACGATGTGATTTGTACAAACAAGGTAGAAAATATGTTGATGGAAAAGGAGAACCTGCATCTTCTTTTTTGCCAACAATCTTTTAAAAAAAGCTTTCTGTCTTAAGACCGTTAAAACAATGTACCGTTCGACAAAGGGTTTTAATTCATTAACCCTCTACCAAACAATCCTTGGTTTTTACGACTTTGTGAAAGAAGTCTTTTGAAAACTTTGTAGGAAAAGGAGAAATACTGGTAACCAGCATTTTCTCCATTTCCCACTATGTTTTCCACCCTGCTAGAAACAAATTTCAACTTTTGAGTTATTTATTTTGTCATCTGCAAATCCTTTCAGTTTGGACCAGTGTAAAATTTTGTCGTTAAGTAAAGGGTTAAACTGTTTCACGTGCTTAGCGCTACGAGACTTTAATGTGTGTGTATAAGAGGCACCTTTGAAATCCACAGATGAACGGGATGGCGTCGCAAAAGCTCGGACAGTATTTTATGTGGTAGCATAAACTTCCAACTTCTCCTTTCATCAAATAATTGGTTATCTGCAGCATTCTTCACTCTTCTGCGAATGAATGAATGGAATCCATTTCAGTATGAAAAGTTTTCTTTAAAATGTCTTTGAAGTGTTTACAGGGCCATTAGCTTTCTAATTATACCATACCATAAATATCTCTTTAGGCAAAGTTTAATACTGTTGGAAGAGATCAGACGCGTGCTGATGTATTCTCCCATCCGAATCATTTTTTTCCATTGTCTCATAATTTTAAAGGTGGATATTTGGTTTATCACATCACATCAAATTAATATATACATATATTACTAAAATTTATATGAAAAAGCAATACAAGTCATCAATCATTAAGAAACATAATTTTTTTTTTTTTTTTGGGGGGGGGTGGTATTCCCTTTAAAAGCTACGTATCCCTTTAAGCTATTTTTAGATTTCGCGCCAAAAATCAAAACAAGCATTGTGGGAATTTTAAGTGACTGGCACGATACTAATGCCGCTGATTTCCTTAACATAACAAATATGTAATTATTTTCCATAATTTCTTCTTCGGACGCCAGATTTGAAGCTTCGTACGGAACCCCTAAAGTGACATACTCGACTTTTTTTTAATATGCAAATTTCTCAAGTTATTTCGTTTTTACGAAATAATATTTCGTAAAAACGAAATATTATTTCTTATAGACGAAATATTATTTCGTAAAAACGAAATATTATTTCGTAATTACGAAATAATTATTTCGTAAAAACGAAATAATTATTTCGTAAATACGAAATAATCTGATAAGTTGAAATACGGGCATCCTCGGTTCGACTCGGGGTCGATGCACTTGGACTGCCTTGCGATAGTTCTGCATTTTAGGGTTCATTGACAGCCTCTCACATCATAGGCTATAAAATTCAGAGTTGAGCTGTCTTATTCCTGAATTGCCCACACCATGTTCGAATTTGGGTTCTGTTTCAAGGGAGCTATCATCTAGAGTCATTGACCTATGTTGTGCTTTTCCAGATCGATGTCAAATATATAATCCTAATATCGGTACATTAGACAAAAGGGGGCAAGCATAAATGATATGACTGGTAAACTCAAATCTATTCATTCATTCAGTCAGAGAGTCAGTCAGTCAGCCCCTCGTCTATCCGTCCGTTTGTTATTTCTTCTGTTTATGAATTGTTTACGCACAGTTGTCATTGATAATTAAAAGAAAGTTACAATATTAAGTTACAGCACGGCCCAGTCGAAAACTGGAGATTAAGGATCCGATTCCCAGCCTAGTCATTTTTTTAAATCTAATACATGTATTTACGAATAGCACTTATTCGTGTATTCTTATGTTTCACCAGTTGCCGGCTGCGGCTCTGATCTGCATTGGCGAAGAACTGACGCTCAAACATCCCCGCCAGTGGGATTCCAACCCAGAACCTCTTTATTGTAAATACAGTGCCTTAACGTCCGTATATAAGAGGACTCGTAACGTTCAGGCATCTGCAAATGCGTCTTTAAGATGAACAAATCAGCGTCTATGTATTTTCAAGTAGATATACAGCTTGGTTACTTTCAATGCATTTGCATAGAATACAGTGCACACCAGGGCATTTCTATTTCGGGAGGTCATACTGCTTCTTTAGGCGGGTGGATAGGCTGTCCTACTGGAGAATTGGAGGCAGCGGGGTCGATCCCCTGCAAATCCATTTTTTAAGACTTGCGTAACGGTAATAATAGCGCATTCCTTCTTCCTTTCTTTTTTGCTCTTGGAAAGACGGGATAACATTACAACTGTGTCGCTTAAGTATCAGGGTATGAGATTTGTAGAATGATGATTAAGAGAGAGAGAGAGAGAGAGAGAGAGAGAAAGGGGGGAGGGAGGGAGCGAGGGAGGGAGACAGAGACAGAGAGGCGGGCAGGCAGGCAGGCAGACAGACAGACAGAGAGCTAAGATAACGACGTTAAACACAAACCAATCAGACCTGATTGAGCCTTGCTCTATGAAAAGGGGGCTTAATGCAACTGCGCGATCCATGGTACCAAGCAAGACATCACCTGATCATGCACCGGCGGATTAGCTGGGGGTCAGGTGGGCCCTCCTCTACAACTGTCAAAGTAGCCGCTGTCTGCCGGAAATTTTGACCAAGTCTGAAAGTGTCATAAAAATTCTAGATCTATGCGAAGACTTAAGTCAAATCCGCAAAGAACTTCTTCTATCTAGATGAATTGCGTCAAGGAATGATGTTTAAGGCTGTACGCAGTAGCAAATTTGAAATTGAGCCAGCTCTGACAAAAGGAGGCTTATTGAATCTCTGTGATCCATGGCACCAAGCAAGCCATCACATACTGATGGATCCATAGTAGATCTATCCGTTTTTTGTAACAAACGACGGAATCTTACGGTAGTTCTAGTCCATTGACATACAGAAAATTTACTGATAGCGAACAGTTTAGGTCCAGGCCAGCCCAATCCGTGCAGGCTGGCCTGGGTTGATACTTATCATGCAGAAAGTTGGAAGATCATATTGAAAAAGGATTGGCCCATGTCAGCCTGCACAGACTGCGCCGGCTGGTATGTGTCGATTTTTTCTAAAATGCAAAAAGTACCCTTTTCAATGAGCAGGGTTCATTATGTTTTCGCCTGGGTATAAATAGAATAATGATGACAGTGGCGTTAACACCAGATAATAATGGAATTCAAGGCTACGGGGCCTTATTGAATATACAGACTGGTAAAATCATTTCGTAATTACGAAATAATTATTTCGTATTTACGAAATGATTATTTCGTATTTACGGAATAATTATTTCGTTTTTACGAAATATTATTTCGTATTTACGAAATAATTATTTCGTAAATACGAAATAATTTTACCATTCAAAAAGGCCACGTAGCCTAGAATTCCATTATTGAATGGTATTAATGCCGCTGTCATCATTATGCTATCTATATCTGGGCGAAATCATAATAAACCGTGCTCTGTGAAAAGGGTGCAATATGCATTTGAGAAAAGAATTGACCAATCTCGGCCAGCGTAGTCCACGCAGGCTGACATGGGCCGAAACTTTTCGAAATCTTAAGTTTTCTGCATGTCAAAGGGCTATTCGAACTCATTTTTCTATCGGACATAAGACAAAAAAGATTTTCTGGATCCATAAGAAGGGCAGTTCAGGATATTTTTCTGGAGGGAGTCCAGAATGGATCATTTTTTATAATACATGCTCTGTGAAAAAGGCGCTTAATGCATATGCATTTAATGTAATCCACGTAAGCTGTCTTGGGCCAAACTTTTCGCTATCAGTAAATTTTCAGTATGTCAAAGAGCTAGAACTACCATAAGATTCCGTCGGCTGTTACATATATGTACTATGGATCCATCAGTATGTGATCGCTTGTTTGGTGCCATGGATCACAGAGATTCAATAAGCCTCCTTTTGTCAGAATATGGGTCAACTTTGCTACTGCGTACATCTGTAAAGGTTATTTTTTTACGCATTTCAGCTACTTAGAAGAAGTTCTTTGTAGATTTGACTTATATTTGGCATAGATTTAGAATATGTTTGACAATTTCATACTTGGTCAAAATTTCCGGCAGACTGCGATTAATTTGAAAGTTCTAGAGGAGGTGGGGATAACCCTGACCCCAATCCCCACCCCCACTCCTAAACCCCCAACCCCGCTGAGCCGCCGATGCATTATCAGATGATGTCTTACTTGGTACCATGGATCACGTAGATGCATTAAGCCTCCTTTTCATAACGCACGGCTCAATCATTTTCACAAAACATTTTTCACCAGCTAGTACTTGAAAAGGTCCATAATCCTAACACTGGTAAGGCAGACGTTTTGCTGTACTAGAGACCCTGAGTACCAAGGAAGGAATTCCATTACTATTTTAGAATTTGTTTGTATGAGAACGAAACAACTAACGTTACCCCTCGCTGTTCTCAACCTCCAAGGCGGTTTCTTAAGAACCTGGTCTCCGTCTCTTAGCTTAAAAAAAGTTCTGTCAGTACTGGTGTAAGAAAGCTGGGAAACACATGGTTGCATCGCTAACCACCGTGATATTACCTAAGCTATCTGTCTGTCTGTCTGTCTGCCCTTTGTTCACACAGCATATCTCGTATATAATGATCTATTATGGTCCCCCTCTCGAAAAAGATCCTGGATCCGCCCTTAAAATGGATCCATAAAGTCTTATTTGCGATCGAATGATGAGTTCGATAGCTTTTTGACATGCAGAAAATTTGAAGAACGCGAAAGGTTTCGGCCCGTGTCAGCTGACGCAGTCCGCGCAGGCTAACATGGGCCGAATGTGTCGATTCTTTTCTGAAATGATTTAAGCACCCTTTGCACAGAGCACGGTCCATTATGTTTTGGCCTAGATATAGATAGAATAATGATGACATCGGCGATAACACCGGTCAATAATGGAATTCAAGGCTACGAGGCCCTTTTGAATATACAAACAGGTAAAATTATTTCGTAAAAACGAAATAATTATTTCGTAATTACGAAATAATATTTCGTAAAAACGAGATAATATTTCGTAAATACGAAATAATATTTCGTTTTTACGAAATATTATTTCGTAAAAACGAAATAACTTGAGAAATTTGCATATTAAAAAAAAGTCAAGCATGTCACTTTAGGGGTTCCGTAGCTTCGTCTGTGTATTTCCACTATGTGAATGAGCGGGTTGCTCATGTAAAAACAGACCGTGTTTCCCGTCGGCATCGACCTATGCTGTAGTAAATCTTTAATTTCTCTTTTTGTCGGATGGTGTTCGACTACTGGGGTTTTATGAATGAAAATTATAAGGCTTTGGGAGTATAAAGATTATCTTTTTTGTATTTTTTGTAAAATTTTGTCCCAAAATCTGAAGGGCCACCTTTAGAGTTCAATGGGCATTTGGACCCCCGGCACCTTGGATACTAGTATGTAATGTACAATGGGCATTTGGGCTCCAGGCACCCTGGATACTAGTATGTAATGTACAGCGGGCATTTGGACTCCCGGTACCTTGGATACTAGTATGTAATGTACAACGGGCATTTGGATACTCGGCATCTTTGATACTATAGTGCGTAATGTGCAACGGGAATTTGGACTCCCGGCACCTTGGATACTATAGTGCGTAATGTACAACGGGCATTTGGACTCCCGGCACCTTGGATACTATAGTGCGTAATGTACAACGGGCATTTGGACTCCCGGCACCTTGGATTCTATAGTGCGTAATGTACAACGGGCATTTGGACTCCCGGCACCTTGGATTCTATAGTGCGTAATGTACAACGGGCATTTGGACTCCCGGCACCTTGGATTCTATAGTGCGTAATGTACAACGGGCATTTGGACTCCCGACACCTTGGATACTATAGTATGTAATGTCGACTCCGATAGACGCCTAAAAATCCAATCCACTGAACCTCAGAACGATTGCTTTATCTTTTATGCTTAACTAAAAAAGTGGACGCTATCGTTCGCAGAATAGACTGGACGTTCTCTGCATCTGATCTTGATTTATGAAATGTTTGTTTAGCCTATTGAGCTGAAAGGATGAGTTGGCTCATGCTTCTAAATGTGCTAGAAATATATACAATTAAACTGAAGCTTAATCCTTTACCAAGCAATTCCTGGTTTTCACGACTCTGGGAAGGAAGGCGTTTGAAATCGTTGTGGAAAAAAGGATGAAATGTTGGTCACCAGCATTTTGTCCTTTTCTCACAATGTTTTCTATCCTTTTAGAAATAGAAATCATCATTTGAGCTACATTTAAAATGATGTCTCAAATGCTTTCAGTTTGGTCTGGTCCAATTTTTTTCTGTGTGGTAAAGGGTTAAGAGTAATATTGGTCTGGTTTAAAACCTAGAAGTGAACAACAGTGGTCGTAGATCAGATTGCTCGCTCTGAGCAGTCTAAGTTTGATCTACGCCGTCAAAGGAAGATTCTAATGTCGCAGAGAAAGGGATGTTTTAATAGTCTCTGTGTATTTAATCTTGCAATTAATTAAGGATAAGCCTTGGTAATCAAAAAAATAATTAGCGCCCCCTCCCTGTTTCCATTTTCATTGCTTATTAATCCGTTCCGTTGCTTTTAAGATTGCATGCTCTGATAAATAAAAAGATTGTAAGAAGTGATTATTTACCCTTTTACCAAGCAAGCCATAGTTTGTACGACCCTGAGAAAAACAGCTCTTGATATCGTCCGAAAGAAAAGTGCTGTAACCAGCAGCTTGTTCATTTTACCTTCTCTTTTCCGTTCTGTTGACCCGTTACCGCACAATCCTGAGTTTTAGCAACCCTGAGAAGTAGGCATTTTGAAAACATTGTGGGAAAAGGACAAAATTCTGGTAACCAGCATTTTCTCCTTTTCCCACAATGTTTTCTAGACGATCTGATTCAAATCCTGTCATTTGTGCCTAATAAATTTCGTCATTTGCAACCGCTTTCAAATTGGACTCGTCTGAAATATTGTTGTTTGGGAAAGAGTTAAAAGAAAAAAAAAATTTTTTTTTTGAGATTCATACTAATTGAATTTGTCGTCTGCAAATGCTTTCAAAATGGACAAGTCTACAATATTGACGTCTGGTTAAAACTTCAAATACGAGTACTGTCAGACCTTGTAACGTTATAGACCAAAACGTATACTTTTGGGGACGATAAACAACCAAGATCAGACTCCGCGTTGTGTGCAGTCTGATCTCTAATCTATTTCATCGGTTTAGTCAGTCGAGCCAATAGAGTACAATTCACAAATCTTCCTTACTGGTCAGTGAATTATTTTCTAGCAGTCGAGAGAGGTCGAGTTTATATAAGACACACTCTGTGAAAAGGCTGCTTAATACGTCTGCAAACAGTATAGACTCAGATCAGCCTGCGCAGTCCGCGAAGGCTGACCTGAGTCAAAACATATTGCTATCAGTAGATTTTTTTCTGTATTACAAAAGACCAACCCACCTCATGATTCGGTTACAAAATTTGGTGTCAATGAAGACATAACTATGCGATGGCTTGCTTGGTATGATTTGTCGCAGAGATGCATTACTTCAGATTTTGGGACGAAAATGTTACAAAAACACACAAAAAACATCCTTATTCTCCCAAAGCCTTATAATTTTCATTCATAAAACCCCAGTAGTCGAAAACCATCCGACAACAATAGAAATGATAGATTTACTACAGCCAAGGTCGACACAGAGGGGAAACTCGGTCTAATTTTACATGAGCACCTCGCTCATTTACACACCGGAAATACATGTATACAGACGAAACTTTAAAGATAGCGTCCGAAGAAGAAATTATGGAAAATAATTACATCTTTGTTATGTTATGGAATCTCAGCGTCATTAGTTACGTGCCAGTCACTTAACATTCCCACAAATCCTTTTTTTATTTTTGGTGGGAAATCTAAAAATAGCTTAAGAAGCTACGTAGCCTTTGGAGGAAATACCATCCTTTTTTTGTAATTTCATTATTCTTAATTATTGATGATTTGTATTGTTTTTGTTTTTTTCATATGAATTTCTGTGATACATATATTTTTTAATTTGGTGGTGTGTGAAAATTCTAGATACCCACCTTTAAGTCCCCTTTTGCCAGAGCACAGCTCCATTAAGTCTAGGTCCCGAAAAAGGGATGGATGGGGTGATTACAATATCTCGAACTTACAGTTTCACACATTACCACACAATGCTGGTGACAAGCATTTTCTCCTTTTCCCACAATGTTTTCTACCCTTCACAAAACAAATTTCAAATTTTCAGTCATTTTTATTTTGGTAACCAGCATTTTCTCCTTTTCCCACAATGTTTTCTGAAGGCTTCTTTCTCATGGTCGTCAAAATTAGGTATTGTGTGGTAATGAGTTAATACGAAAATGGATCTAATAAGGACACCCGTCCTCTTTTCTTCCTTGTTTTCTGTTTTTTCTGTAAATGCAATGGTGTGAAGGTCATCTTTGCAGGCAAACATAGTTTTCACTTTAAATTCAGATTTAAAAAAAAGAAAGAGATTTTGCCAAATAAAATTTGGTTGCATGGAGCTTTATATAAATAGAATGTAGAGGTTTTGAAATGTTCAGAGGACATCTAGTGCATCAGATTTCTGATTCGAGCCTATTTGTCTATTCCTGTCGATATAAATCAACATTTTCGTGCATGATTTATGGTTTTGATTATCAACCAATCGACAACCGTTTTACATATTTCCCTGGTGCAGTAATCTCAAGTGCTTGATCAACTTTGATGGTTTTTGGCAATGATGTACAGACACAGAAGTCGTTAAAAATGTATGTTACTGCGGTGTTGAAATTTATTATCATTGAAAAATAATCAAACACTTAAATTCTGATATCTAAGAAAAACTCAGAAACAGATAGGCCGTAAAATAATAGATACGTGCTATCTTTATTTTTCTGAACTGATAAAATTTGCGACATAACGAGAATGTAATTTTGAATGAAACATAGATGTTGCAATCACTGATATTCCTGCCATTTGCATTCTCTGTTTAAAATTTACATCACTCTTAAAGAAGATAGCACGCATTATCTTTGCATACTTAACACTCTTTCCCAAGTTTATTGCATTTCAGTACATCTTTCAAATCAACTCGAAACATGATTTCTTTTCGGCAGATTATACAAATTCACATAACATTATTTGCCAGCACAACTGGTCATTTAAGTAAGACATTGGCGAAGAATACATTATGTCGAACACTCGACAGCCGTCTTTTTCCCCATTATCTGTGAAATGTCTTACATTGTTAGTAACAGGCTATAAGATATAAATTTCTGATAATTAATGTATTTTTCATTCTACGAAGTTATCAAGTTATTTTAGGTAAATGCGACTATGATATATGAAAAAAAAAACCTGACTGATGACTGGCTATATACAGTATAGCCGGCGAAACCAATTGCCATTTATACACACCCAATCATGCATTGTGTGGTGCCTCAGTCGGTAGTGGGCCCAGCTTTCAACCTTTTTAACCCTTACAAGGCTTGTTTCGACTCAATGATCTTTTATAGACAGTATAGATTAAGATCTGACGGCACAAAACGTGCCGTCCGATCTTAGGTCTGCCCTGTCCGGTATGAAAATATTTTTCTCCTAAAGTACCTTTATACAGGTCCAAATATAAAGCACTTGCAGATGTCCAAAATAAACGTAACTAACAAATTGAAATTAGTTTTCAACAGGATAGAAAACAATGTGGGAAATGGAGAAAATGCTGGTTACCAACATTTTCTCTAATTCCCACAATGTTCTTAAAAGGTTTTTATCGCAGGGTCCTAAAAACCAAGGATTGTTTAGTAAACGGTTAAATTGGCAAACCTCGGATGATCCAATTATCCAATCAACTGAAGTTACGGAATGTACCGAGTTGTGACGTGTTTGCAACAGTTGTTACAAATTCCAGGATTTTTGCGAAATTATTAATTTTGATATCGCTACAGCTATGAAAAAAAGATTTTATCCCATCAGTCTGTCTAGAAAATAAAACACCCACTTCATACATCTGTTCTCGGACTGTTAAAATTGTAAAAGTAAACGCTTTATCTAATAAATAAATGAAATGAAACTTTCAGATTGATAACTCAAAATAAAAAGGGAAGATTTTGTTAATTCAAAGATATTTCTTGTCGAAAAAAGATCTTCCTATCGACAGTGTAGATCTAAGATCAGACTGCACGTTTTGTGCAGTCTGATCTTAATCTACACTGTCCGCAAAATATGTTTGAGTCACTCGCTTGGTAGAGGAAGGGTTAGGACATTAGAAAAAGAATTTGATGGGATACGCAACATTTGAACAGTAGGGTGGGGGGTGGATAAAAGTAGTTTCTTATAGGAGGATATCTCCATGCAGGTTAGAAACTTTAGGCAAGCCGTATTTCATGAAATTATCAAATTTCGTCAGTTGGTATATCATCTTTATGTGACGACAGCAACAGTGTAACGCCATAAAAATTAGATACATCTACTTCCCCAATGCATTATTATCTAGATAGGCCTTTAACCCATACACTGCTAAGATCAACTTACTGACCTTTTGCGGACAGCGTAGATCAAGATCAGACTGCACAGAACGTGCAGTCTGATCTTGAATCTACACCGTCCGAAAAGGAGATATTACTGTTCAAAACAGAACTTTGAAATAGTGATTTCTCTTTAGCATTATCGAAATAAATATATTTTATTTCATTTATTTACAGGACAAGGGTTTACACTTCTCGTCAAACGATCGCCAAGTCTTGCTCTAACGACTCTGAAAAAAGAGACTTTTTCGTGCAAAAAAATCTCCTTTTCTCATTTTTTTAAAAACCTTCATCTAACTGTTCATGTACAGGGGCTGAAGTTTTGTTTTTGAAGTATAACGCCGCCCATTACCACACAATCCCTACTTTTGACGACCCTGAGAAAGAAGCCTTACAAAACATTGTTGGAAAAGGAGAAAATGCTGGTAACCAGCATTTTCTCCTTTTCCAACAAAGTTTGCTATTTTTCACAAAACAAATTTCAAAATTTCAGTCACTTTTATTTTGTCGTCTGCAAATGCTTTCGATTTGTTCATGCCTAAAATAGTGTCGTTTGGTAATGAGTTAAATAACGCTCAAGTCTCATCACCCACGCATTTGTTTCCTGGCTTCTTCATACCAGTACTGACATAACTTTCTCCCCAAGCCACGACTACTTTTCTCACATGCATCAGAGGCAAGGTGCTAAAAAATACCGGAAATAAAGTTCGTCTCAATTGGGTATAGATACCTTTCGGTCACGAGTCGGATACTCTAACCACTGAACTACCCGGCTAGGCTGCAATGATGGAATCATTGGTGAAAGGTAAAACAACATTGTTCCAAAGGGAGAAATGGCTGTTTTTAAAGGCCTTTTTTTCATAATGGAAAGGATTCGTAGTCTAGATCTATTTATAATTAAAGAAAGAAAAACATTTTGGAAAAAAGAAAATCTCTCGTCACAAGCTGCAGCCATATAGATCTAGATCTCCCGTA
This sequence comes from Tridacna crocea, assembly GCA_943736015.1. NCBI lineage: Eukaryota > Metazoa > Mollusca > Bivalvia > Cardiida > Cardiidae > Tridacna > Tridacna crocea. The sequence goes on along the minus strand of OX031064.1, from coordinate 39,921,595 downwards.
GTCTAAGTTACCACACACACAAAATAAAATGAACTGCTTCAAATTGACAGCATTTGGAGACGACAAGATGAATGCAGCCAAAAAAAAAGGGGGGAGAGTGTGATAAACCAAGTTGTTTTCTTAAGAGCGCTGAATACTGTTGATACCCGTGGGTCCGCCATATCTTTTTTGTCGCATTTATAAATGACCCTATGTAAAACCCTTGGGGAAGAGCTAAAAAATGTCTTCGACATTCGGCAAAATACGGTAGACACATTAGATAGTCTTACGGAATCGGCCGATTAGCGCCGAGTGAAACTGTAGGTCGCTTCGGAGCTGTGACGTCAGCGCTCCGTTGAGTGTTGAGAAATAATCTATTCGCTCACTTGTACATGGCGGCCACACTGAATTAAAACCACTTCACAGAGATCATACTGGAACTACTGCGATTTTTGCTACAGACTAAGACTTTGACATTATTCTGTGTGAGTACTGCTTGAATTTTGTTCTTACGTTGTAACTAAACGGTACTCAATTTATTCAGTCGGTTGCAAAGCATTGTGCGACACGAGATAACATGCCTAGCCTAGGTCGATTCCGTAACTGCATCCAACCAGTAGTGCTCGGTCTCAGTTTAATATTGTTGCATGTGTTTAACATATATGTGCATGTTTGTAGACCTCATAAGGTTACAAACATGCAACCATATTGAATTAAGATGAGTGCCAGTGCTTCTAATGAAAAAAAAAAAAATGGCGTATGGCGCGACACGTGGCACGAGCTTTGTCTGCGCATGTCATACTCTTCGAAGATTCGACTGTCTTACATGACGTATCACTAGCCCCAAAAGCGGACTGACTGTAATATAAAGTAGCAATGTGGAAAATAGCTTTTATCAATATGTATGAGGAGCAATGAGACCTGCTTTAGCTCCATATTTCTCTAAACTGCTGATCATAGCTGTGTGAATTGCACGAGGTAGCGTTTTATTGAGTAAACGTTTATTTTAGTTGGAAATTCAAAGTAACGGTTGTCGAGTAGGAAAGTGGTTCGGTTCTGTACCCAGGAGGTAGATGAGTATTTATAGAATGCCATCTAGCGGGAGATAATGGTTCACACCAGATGTCCTACCTTCAAGTCTGAAGGTCTGCTCCGATGCCATTTTTGTTACTGGTCTCTGCATACTTTCAAAGCAACATTCATCAAAAGTATCTGGAATTAATACGATTTTACTTGCATCTTTTCAAACGGTGCTATTCCACAAAATTTCCAATGTCTGCTAGATCTAATGAAATAGGTGTTGATCATTAGATCACAGGAATCTGACATTCTATAACCAAAATAAATGATAAAATATGGAAAAAAAATCCCCCCCTATATAATATAAACACAAGGAGTGCAACGTCTCGATCGCTGGCGCGAGCACCCGACAGCCTTTCCCAACCAAATTCACCCACGAAACAAACATTGATCATAATCCCCTTCAGCTTAGCGATAGACAAGACATTAATGTACCTGCGACATCAAATGATACTAAAGACTCTAGAAAAATCTGTAGTATCATGTGATGTCCATAAGTATCTTAAAAATGAAAAAATTAATAGTAATAAGTAATACGAAAATACGCTACCTGCTACTTTCTGTGACGTCAGTGAATGGCCTCCCGGATAAATCAAAATGTCCTGATAGAACTGTAAAACATGACAGATATCTCCGGTTGAAAGGTGTCTACTGAGGTATCGCTGATGTCGCAGGTACATTAATGTCTTGTCTATCGCTAGGCTGAAGGGGATTATGATCAATGTTTGTTTCGTGGGTGATTTTGGTTGGGAAAGGCTGTCGGGTGCTCGCGCCAGCAATCGAGACATTGCACTCCTTGTGTTTATATTATATAGGGGGGGGGGGGGGGGGGGGTTTCCATATTTTATCATTTATTTTGGTTATAGAATGTCAGATTCCTGTGATTAGATAAATGATTAATCTTTAACATTACACAAACTGCTGCAAAATACCAATTAAATCAATGGAAATTCACCTTTATCCCCCATGGTAAATAAATCCAGTGTAATTTGTAAATAGGTTACATTAAACAGACATATTAATTACAGGCATGGTTGATGAAGGTTGCTTTGAAGTTTTGTGGAGACCAGTAACAAAAATAGTAATGGAGCAAACCTTCAGACTGAAGGTAGAGATGTCCTACCCCCAAATTTGGGTACTATAGCTCTGATGTTACTAGCTCCACTGGCCAAAGGCCAGTGGGCTTATGTCATGGCCTGGTGTCCATCATGCGTCCGTCAGTGTGTCCGTCTGTGCATGCGTTAACTTTTATTCAAACATGTATTCCTCTATAACTACCCATCCGATTTTGACAAAACTGTACAGAAATGATTGTCTTGCTCCTCTTCAGAATTTAGAATTTGTTGAAAGAAGTTGATTCCTTCAAAAACTGGTTACCATGGCAACAAAACTGGAAAATATGGAAAATCTTTGTAAGAAATCTTGTCTAAAACCATAAGGCCTAGGGCTACCAAATTTGGCATGTAGCTTTATCTAGTGGACCTCTACCATTTTCCTTCAAATAGTAACCCTGGGGCCAGAATTGGCCATGTCCCTGGGGTCACAAGTTTTATATGGTCTTGTATACGGAAAACTTTAAAATCCTTTTGGTACCTAGCCATAGGGCCTAGTGCTACCAAATATGGCATGTATCTTTATCAAGTTGGTGTCTACTAAGAGTGCCAAAACTATAGCCCTGGGGTCAGTTTTGGTCTGGCCCCGGGGGGTCAGAAATTTGACATGAGCTTATTTTGGGAAAATTTTGATAATCTACTTGCACCTTGCCATAAGGCAGGGTTTTCCTAGACGCACGATTTTGTGCGTTTTGACGCACTTTTAAGGAAAATGACCCGCATTTTTTTCAGTAATGCGCCGTGGTGGACGCACAAACACAATAAAAGGTAATAATGATTGTATGTACTTCTGACACTGTTACATCGTGAGCAGATGAAAAATCTGGAGTACGAAGGGAAAATGGGACGTAACACTGGACTGTGTATCGATTTTACTAAAATACCGTTGGTCTTTAAACGGGTCTAAACTAAACCAGTCGATCTCAAATGAAAACAATATGGCTCTGTCAAAATCGATGTCATTCTTGCTGTCTGTTAGGAAGAAGAGCCCTTAAACAAAGATTGGACGATACTGCGGCAGGTAAGAGTACCCAGAACAACATTTCAAGGTCTCGAGGGTTTACTGTAAATTAGCTAGAGATACACTTTGTTTTTTGTTGAAAACAGCGGCATAAACACAAGAATTGGTCATTTATCGAATTGGTGAAAATAGTTTATTTTCGGCCGAAACAGATAATCTTTGTCAAATAAAATAACAGAGACTTTCTACTCTGTGCAGTTCACAAAAACCAAAACTCTGTCTTCAGATATTTTTGAGTTATTTCCCTTTGTTAATTTTTTACTTTGGATTTCTGTCTGGCGTATATCTCCAAAAGTATAAAAGCAAGGAATTTGAAACTTCACACACATATAGAACTAATTGAGGAGAAGTTATGTGCACAAGAACCATAACTCTATCATCAGTATTTTTGGAGTTATTGCCCTTTGTAAATTTTTACTTCGGATTTTTGTTCGCACATTTCCATTTAGATTCACAGGCTTTTTTTGACTGATTACCCTTTGATGAATTTATCCTGTTCTGGGACAAGTGCTAGTTTTTTGCCCTTGTTTTTGTAATAAGGTGTCATGGAAAAAGGGGGTTTCATGTTATATTTCATTCCATTTCTTGTGAAGGCAACTCCTTTCACATTTCTTGACGGAATTGAATAGAATTTTGACAAAATATTTCTTGTCATGTGACCTATTGCATATTGTCAACATTTTGCGATTTGTAGCTGCATCATGAAAAAAGGGGGCTTCATGTTTTATTTCATTTTATTTCTTGTGAATGCAACTCGTCCCATATTTCTTGACGGATTTGAATGGAATTTTCACATAATCGTGTGACCCAACACAACGCCTCCCACATATCTTGGCAGATTTGGATGGAATTTTCACATGATCATGTGACCTATGGCATATTGTCAAGGTTTTTGGATTTGTAGCTGCATCATGGAATAAGGGGGCTTCATATTATAATTTCATTTTTCACCAGAATCATTACTGGACATATCTCAATAGATTTGGATGAGATTTTCACAGATCATGCGACCTAGAACATGTTGTCAGGGTTTTGCAATTTATCACTGTATCATGGAAAAAGGGGACTTATGTCAAATTCAATGTTTTATCAGTGTATCTCCAACTTTTGCACATATTTTCATAGAACTTCATATTTTTATTGCTTGATCAAAGCCAGTGACCAATGAGTCAATTGTGCATTCGTCTCTCCATGCATCAGTCTGTTCGTAAACCTTTTAGATCACAGTAATACCATATATCCATTCAGCTACCCAGGCAGGTGCTACAAATTTCAACACTTTAGTCTCTAGCTACCTGATTGAAATGGCAGTAGTGTGGCGGCTTATATTGTGAGAAGGATATCTTCTAAAGTCCTTGACAAAAATTGATGAAACTTCATGCAGGTTTTCCATTGGATAGTCCGCGGATACATTGTTTTTTTTCCCCACATATATGAAATCCTGAAATGGGTACTTAATATATAATCCTGTTATGGACCTCTTTTATATTTTTTTATGTAATGAAATCCTGTGCCATGGAACAAGGGAGCTTAATGTATAATTTCATCATGGACCAGTAACAAAAAGGTCTTTTTCGGCGGGGGATATCATTTCAACAAAATTGCTTATTTTTCTAGAAATAAAGCTGTAATAGGAGCAATTTTAAGGTTGCCTTGTTCCAGAATTTCTCTGCAAAGTGGACAGCGCAGATCAGTGATCAGACTGCACATGTTGTGCAGCCTGAACTTGATCTACATGGGCCACAAAAGCAATTAACATAGTGAAAGCTGCTTCTAGGGTTGAGCAGGAGTAACATTATTTCACCGATTCATTTCTTTCTTATTGTTTTCTTTAGGGTCATTGACAACACCACTGACACTGAGCCAAATGTCCAGGACCATGAAACCTTCACCTCTGACCTTTTGGAATGGATTGTACAGACCATTATGATTCTGAATGACTGGCAATTTGCCAATTGGCTGGTTGGTGTCCAGCAACAGCTTATAGCCTTTTTAAAGATTACAGAACCACAGGGAAACCACCCTATAGTAAAATGTTCAACCTTCTGCAGGGAACCAATCCAAATTAAATTTGATTGCATTTATACTCATTCACATTTGTTTGTTAATTGCAGGTAGCTAGTGTGTATCTGGATTGAATTGGTATCACATTGTCGATTTATTTTTCTTTGAATTTGTACCTGATCGGAGTTTCTGATAGAAGGAGTGATTTTGATTTCAAAATTTAAAATATTAACCCTTTACCAAAATTTCAGACTGGTCCAAATTGGAAGCACTTGCAGATAACAAAATAAACTCAAATCAAAAATTGAAACTTGTTTCCCGCAGGGTAGAAAACATTGTTGGGAAAGGAGAAAAAGATTTTCTCATTTTCCCACAATGCTTTCAAAAGGCTTCTATCTTGGGGTTGTAAAAACTAGGGATTGTTTGGTAAAAGGTTAATTATTATTCGCCATTAAACCCTATGTTGTGGGTAATCATTAGAATCCCATCATAGAGACAACTCAAATGAGTACCCACGTCATAGGTTTTTGAAGAGAAATAATGACTTTTAGTACACCATCACTGCCTGATATCTGAAGCTCTGCCCAATATGAATATTTAATTTTCTGTTAGAATTTGGCTCGACCTACCTGTGGAAAGGCAGTGATTTTAGGGTCAGAAATGAACAGTTGATTCATCACTGCAAGATTTTGTTATGTTGCTGATTATATTCAAAAGGACCTGTTATTTCTAGGGATGGCAACGAGTATCGATTTTAATACTCAAGTACTCGATCATTCTTCCGATCGAGTACTCAGTTACTCGGACGATTTTTACTAGAGTCTACATTTTATACTAAAATGTCAAAGCAAGATTCTTTTTTTTTTTTCTTTGTCCCAAAGAACTGTAACAGTGAGAAACTATTCATTAAAAAAATCTTTCAATCTGTTTGATATCCTTTGTTTACAAGCTTTTATTTCGCGTAGTTTCATTTCTTCACACGTAACGTCATAAGCGTGCTTCCCGACCCTCCCAATTTCAAAGAGACTTTCCAGATTCTAAACCAAAAAATCCGATCATCTGACAATTTAAACCCAAATTAAAAAAAATGTCGAATATATCATTATGGGTATAAAGGGTGTGATAATCCTGTATCCAAAATACATAACATATACACGTACATCTCAAGTTGCTATAGAGTTAATTGCACGTATTTCACGGTCAATTTGGTTCGTTGTTTATAAATAGAAATCAAGGTATAGTAATCTAGTCTAACCGAGTTTTATCGATTGAAGATTGACGAACCAATAAAATTTGAGAACGGGTTGAGCAGGTACTTGACAGAGTGGAATATTTACGTCATTCACTTCATGTAGGCAGGTAAATTATATTGAGAATTTACCAAAAACGCTAAATAACGCAAATCCCAATCGCGATCCCAGGGCACAGACAAAAATGAGTGACAAGTTAATCATCAACGAAAACAATGGGAAAAAGCTTTTAACTGTTTAGTGCACAAATTGACCCCTGGAATTCCAATCTGTCAAAAAGTAGACCAACCTGCGAGGTTCATTGCAATCAATGGCGTAGCAATCTTTTAATATTTTAGGCGATCACAGGGTAAAAACGACCCCGAAATAGTTAAGTTTCACAGTCAAACTGTGAAGACTTTACAGGATAATTATTTTCCTACCTAATTAGACCATATCAGCTGGCCTCTGATTTTAAAACCGAAATTACGAAAACTTTAGTGATTAGCAATTGACGTAAGCGGCATTAGGATATAAGCGACATAATATTGTTGTGAAGTACAAACACATGTCAAACTGTGAATTGTCTAGCTACTTTCGCACCTGTGCAGCGATGCTTTGATGACATTTGCATAAGGCAATAAATCACGATGTTTTTCGCCAAGTAAAGGATTTGACTTGAATTGACATTTAATCAGCTGCAGTGTTTGTTTTGCATGAAATGCAGCAAAATGGTATATTGAAAAAGAAAAATACCGAGTACTCAAGTGTCAATTTCTGTAATCAATACTCAGACGTTCGATCGAGTACTCGGTTAACCGGTTACTCGTTGCCATCCGTAGTTATTTCAAAAGATTCAATAATTAACTATTTTGTGGATTTGGGGGAGATTTTGTCCAGCATGCTATGTTAGTCTGAAATGAAATAGAAAAGGAGATTTACCCATACATGTATCAAGTTTCTTGTTTACACTGTATGAGTTTTGGGCCATCGAATGGATAAACATAACTTCTGTATTTCAACTTTTGACGACATTCTGCAGAGCTCCAGATAAGAGGGAGTGATGGTATTCTAAATCCATTATTTCTCTTTAAAACAATATGTTGTGGGTACTCGGAATCGCCACGATGAGACCATTCTAATGAGTACCTACAACATAGGTTTTAGTGGAGAATTATTATTTTCAATTTTGAAATCAAAATCATTCCCTCAATCTGGAGCTCCGATTTTGGCAAAAGATAAATATTTGTAAGGAGAAAAAAAAAAATGTTTTTCTGTAGTGTTTTCAAATTAATTCTGTACCAAACAATCCCTGGTTTTTACGACCCAGAGGAAGAAGCCATCTGAAAACATTGTGGGAAAAGGAGAAAATGCTGGTAACCAGCATTTTCTCCTTTTCCCACAATGTTTTCTACTCTCCAAATGTCAATTTTCAATTTTTGAGTCATGTTTATTTTGTCAATTTGGACAAGTCTTAAATGTTGTCGTTTGGTAAAGAGTTGATTCATGTATTAAACCTTAGTTTTTGTGTGATCGTTCATATTTTTCATGGATGTTTTCGAAGCTGTCGGCTGCAAATTTCTTTCAGGATACAATGAGTAAATGGCACTTACGATTTTCTAGTTTGATGTATGCAGTTGTCTGTTCAAGAATTCTTTGTATATTAGTTCTTTATGCATTAATTGTAGATAAATAGATTTTTTGTCAGCAGAGATGAGAAAGCGTTGCCTTGGTACAAAATGACAGACAGCATCTTTGATCTACACTGCTTTCAAACCTGCCTGATAAGATGTTTTGAGTTGCCATACAGGAAAGAACACTGTACAAATTTTCTAACAAATTTTCTCTCTGTATCTGTATAGGAAAGACAATATCACACATCTCTGGAACTACTTTTTGGACCTGTTACGGACTAGAAGAATGCGCATGGAACTCTCCCTACAACTGCAAAAGATCTTCCAAGAAATGCTCTATATACTTGATTGGATGGAAGAAATTAAGTTTGGAAGGACAAAACTTTAATTTAAACTCTTTGTCTTGTATAAAGTATGTTTTGACTTGCAAATGTCCCAATTCTAGACAGATTGTTCCCGAGGGGCACTTTCAAAAGCTTTCTCTTCCAGGTGTGTTAAAAGTTGTCATAGTGTGGTGAAGGGTTAAATGATAGAACATTCTATCACAACATCAGCTTTTTTGAATCTTTTAGTGCTAGGTTTCTTTATTTTAGGAGATACAAAATGAGTTTGGACATGAAGATCAGTTGTGATTTAAATTGCGTAATACCATACTTGAAGAAAGAATTTTGCATTTGAATGGTTTTGATTTACACTAGGCTACAGACCAAGCGACCCAGAGATCGTCAAAGATCCAATCAATACACTGGAGAATGCCTATGAAGAATTTAAGAGATTGGCAGAGGAGAAAAAAAATCGGTTCCTTGAGTAATGCAAACTCTGGCAGTTCTACTGTGACATGGCTGATGAAGAAGGATGGATTAAAGAGAAAAAATTGCTCATGTCTGCTCCAGATTTGGGTTGTGACCTTACCAGCATTCATCTCTTACTTAACAAGAAAAGGTTGGTTATCATTCCTACATATGTTTATCATGGTTTATGCTATCTTGCATATTATATTTGACTGATAACCTATGGGGTTTGAATACATACCGTAAAACGCTGTGTATACCACGCGGGCATGTATAACACACAGGCCTTTTTCAGCATCAGATCCGAGGAAAAAAGGTTGTTCGGATGTACAACACGCATCAAAAATTGACCAAAATATCGTAACATCTGAAGCCTACGATGCTATCTTGGAAAATTGTAAATGGCGATATTTTATCAAAGGGAAATAACCATTTTTTATCAAAGTGGAAATGGTAATGATTCGATGTGTACTCGGGGGATTATAAAAACATGCCAGCTTATGACATGTTGCAAATTCACACATTGAACTGACGACCATATCGTAGTTAATCTCTTATTTTCTCACCTCGATCGACAAATGTGACAGGTGTGAAATAAACATAGATCAACATGATGTAAATCAAGGTTTTTGTAAAAAGTAGCGATAAATACATATATTTTTAAATCATTCATATCTTTCTGAATCATTATTTTACTCTTTTATAATTTTAACTATTAACAAAGAATAAAAAAAAATATGAGACGAATCAGACGATAAAAGTAAATCAATATTTATCATTCCAGGGTACGTTCGCCATTGCCAAAATGACTGATAGAATCGGGAAATTACGAATCCTAATCCACAAATTAAAAATGTACATTTTAACAAAATTAAAACATAATGCTTTTTTTAAATCGGTAAAATGGGATGATGACGAAAGTTAAGGCTGTGACGAGAGAACTTTGCTATTTTGTACCTACGCCCCGACCCCCCCCCCCACACTTTGAACAGGTATACGACCGACTTTTAAGGAGAAAAAACAGGTTTTTGCCTATTGTAGTGTATAACACGCAGTCCTCAGTTTGAAATTGTTCAGAGCTGAAAAAATGTGCGTGTTATACGCACCAAAACACGGTAGGTTTTGGGTTATTCCAAACATAGTTCCTTGTGTTTTATGTTAACAGAACTTAATGATCTCATGGCCCTCTGTGGCCATGGTAAAGATGTTAGCATGTAACCTTATATAACACTGAGATTGATTCCAGCTAGCAGTAACTGGCATTAACTGGCACTGTTAGTCAAATCAAACCTTCATTATAAGATCTTACGAACGAAGTCCATAACAAAGAAACAAATGAATAAATGCATCGCAGAAATAAGGGTCGGAGCGGGATTCGAACTCTGAACTCCCGGACGCAAAGCCAATACCCTAACCACTGAGCCAAAGAGATATCTCTCTGACGCAGTAGCCAGGTATTGTATTTAAATCGGGAGTATGCCATGCAGGAAGGAGTGGTCTCCCATAACAAAGATGCTATTGATTTACAGAATATGGAGGATGAGATGACAGCCAGACACACCCATCTCATTTCGGCTGGCAATTTCGGTTCGGACAAGATCCAAGAGCGCAGTGGGAAAGCATCATAGATCTGGAAGCCATCAGAAAAAAACATCTTAAATGAAGCTGTGGACTTGTATCAGGTAATCAGCCACAAAATCAAGTTGTAAAAGTTGAAAATGCATGCAGTAGGTAAAAATGCAATGTGGATAGGTAAAAGGTGATAAATATACTTAGTCAGTTTTCTAGCTTTTACAGACACCGGTGATGGATACATTGATTGAAGATAAACTCTTTACCAAATGGCAAAAGTTTGGACTTGGCCAAATTGAAAGCATTTGCAGACGACAAAATAAATGTGAATTAAAAACTGAAATTTGATTTAGAAAGAAAACATTGTAGGAGAAGGAGAAAATGCTGGTCACCAGCATTTTCTCCTTTTCCTACAATGTTTTCAAAGGCTATTTTTCTCCGGGGCTTCAAAAGATTCAAAATTAAAGATCCACTATGTGCCAAAAGTAAAATTTAATTCACACCATGTAAAAGTATTTATGTTACCATGTCTTGTCTTGACTTGTTGAGACTCATCTTGACAATGTATTTAGTACAATCTAAGTTCCCGAGAGGTCTTGACCAAACAACAAAATTTTTTACTCGACCAAATTGAAAGGATTTGCAGGCAACAAATTTAGCTCAGGCGATGATTTCTTCCATTGATGGTGTAGAAAACATTTTGGGAAAAGGGGGAAATGCGATGATTTCTTCCTTTGATGAGGTAGAAAGCATTTTGGGAAAGGAGGGAAATACAGGTTACCAGCATTTTCTTGTTTTCCCACAATGTTTTCAAACGACTTCTGCTTCAGGCTTGTTAAAACGCAGATTGTGTTGTAAATGGATAGGCATAGATTAACCTAAGCATGAAATCTAAATGCAATACAAATATATCACAATCAACTATGTTCTCCTTCATCTTTCAGGTTTTTTTGCTGACGCTGACGACATAGACACATGGATGCACAATACATTGCGCATGGTCTCTAGTGATGATGTGGGTCATGACGAAGCCAATAATCAGTCCTTGTTGAAAAAAAACCAAGGATGTGACAGATGAGCTAAAGAAGTACTAGACAGTGATAGAAGCCTTGTATGAACAGGCTGCTAATTTGGGAGAGCAGGTGAGCCCTCAGTGTACTCTATGTGTCATCTTCATTAAGTAGATGTTTATCCAATATAAATGTAAGCTGAAAGGAATACTGTTTGATACATTTTCAAACAAGAGTATATTTGACCTTCGAATAACTCAGATTTTGAAAGGATAGAGGGAAATGTAGTAATCGACTGTTTGTTACAAAGAGTGAATGGAACACTGTCTTGACTGTTGAGCTTTATTAATGCTTTTCAGTACTTTGTCAAGAAATAGTGCTAGATTTTGGCCTGTATTTCATGGTTATGACCAGTGAAAAATACTGATCTCCTACTTTCTAACTGTTCTAATTAAAGGGGGAAACAGTAGTGCCATGTATAAGTTGCCTTTGTAAAAAGCATGTGCCATTCAACCAGAGAGAAATATGAAGTTCATGCATTTAGTTCTCGTGCTTTGTGTAATATTGCAATATATTGTTATGTGAGGGTCGTGCCATGGGGAAACCAAAAACAACTGTACTGGATTTTGGTCCCAGTTTAACAGGGGCTTAGAAGTATGAAATGAATAGAATATCTGGGGAAGTTTTTTGGTTAACCCTTTACCACACAGCAGATTTTTAGCCGTATCCAAATCGAGAGCATTTGCAGGTGATAATTTCATAGTGGCCCAAATGATGTAATTTTTCTTTGATAGACAAGAAAACTTAGTTGGACTAGGAGAAAATGCTGGCAACCAGCATTTTCTCCTTTTTCCGCAAAGTTTTCAAAAGGCCTCTTCCTCTGGGTCGTTAAAAGTCATCACTGTGTGGTAAAGGGTTAAAGATCAGAATTTGTCATGGTGTGAACATCATAGTTAGTGTTTTCACTTGTGGCACTTTGCCAGTCGTGAAAATATTACTGATGATGTTCATTTGATAACTTTTGATCGTTCACCGAAAAGAACAAGTTATATCCTTTATTTCATCAATTTATGTTGTATTACAGGATAGAGTCTGATTCTGTACAGCGTACATTGGGTAGCATCGACTGACTATACCAAAAACTACTACTACGTACTAAGATTAGAAAACAAAGACTATTGGAAACATTGTCCTTGTACAAACTCTTTGATGAAGCTGACAGTGTGGTTACTTGGATCAATGAGAAGGTAATTTTGTGTAACCAGTTATAAATGATCAATCTTGCGTTTATGCCACATTGAGGTAGAAGGCTTTTGAAAAGATTGAGGGAAAGAAGACAATGCTGGTAACCTGTATTTTCTGTTTCCACTATTTTCTATTTATTTGAAAGATAGATTCAAACGTTGGAGCAGCACTTCATATGTTGTCTTCCAAAGCTTTCATTTGAGACGAGATCAAAATATGGACACTTGGTAAAGACATGTATTGTTGTAGAGTGGAAAATAGCCACAAATAGTGGGAGTTTACATATAACATGCACATAGCTGTGAAATTGAAAAAAAAAAAAGCATTTTTGAAGAAAGTGAGCTTACTAATTACATACAATTATAGGAAAAACCCAAGGAAAAAAAAAACTCACAAGTCGTATATGGTACAACCATTGCAGTGAAAGAAAAAGTGTGTGTTAGCAATGTAAAAAACAATCATTTTAACCCATTAATACACAATCCCTACTTTTGACGACCCTGAGAAAGAAGCATTTAGAAAACATTGTGGGAAAAGGAGAAAATGCTGGTTACCAGCATTTTCTCCTTTTCCCATAATATTTTCTACCCTCAAAAACAATTTCAAATTTTCAGTTACTTTCATTTTGTCATCTGCAAATGCTTTCGATATGGACATGTCTAAAATTTTGTCATTTGGTAATGAGTTAACTGCCATACCTGAGAGTTTTTGATTTTTAATATAAGGAAACTATTTACTGAATAGTGAAAAACTATCAAATATACAAATCAATATTGTCAACCCATAAACATCTTTCTTGGCTATTCTAGGATAAACTCCTCACTACTATGATTGTAACTGACGACATTGAAGAGCTTGCCATCATGAGGCACCGTTTTGAAGGCGTTGAGCATCAGATGAATGCTAATGCTTCCAAGGTTGGTGTGGTGAACCAACTCGCATGACAGCTTCTACAAGTGGAACATCCAAATGCTACTGAAGTTATCCAGCGACAAGTATGTGCTTAATTAACTTTTTACCAAACAATTCCGACTTTTAACGACCCTAACAAAAGAAGCCTTTTGAAAACATTGTGGAAAAAGGAGAAAATGCTGGTAACCAGCATTTCTCCTTTTCCAACAATGTTTTCTACCCTTCCCAAATCAAATTTCAATTTTTGTTTCACCTTTATTTTGTCATCTGAAAATGCTCTCAGTTTGGACTCGTCTAAAATTTTGTCACTCAGTAAAGAGATAAAGAAAAAAAAAAATCTATTTCATCCATAGCTCCAAATAAGAGTCAGTAATGGTATTCTAAACCCATTATTTCTCTTCCAGACCCTTTGAGAAGAGATATTTCTATTGGGTACCCATAACATAACGTTTAGGGGGTTTGATTTATATTTTCAATTTTGAAATCAAAATCACTCCCTCTAACCAGAGTTCTGTATTCTCATGTAAGAACTTTGAAAGAGAATTCAAGAAGGGAAAAAAATGTCTGTTTATAGTCATGCAGAAGTATTTACTTTAAGGGCTTAACGCTTTACCACACAATCCCAACTTTTAACGACCCTGAGATAGAAGCCTTTTGAAAACATTGTAGGAATTTAAGGAAAACATAATGGTAACCACTATTTTCTCCTTTTCCCACAATGTTTTCTACCCTGCTAGAAATGAATTTCAATTTTTGGGTTTCATTTACAGTGTTTTCTGCAAGTGCTTTCATTTTTGGACCATGTAAAATTTTGTTGTTTGGAAAAGAGTTAAACTCATTCACATGATCAATTACTTTTGGAAGATAACTTGTAGAAATTTGAAATGGCTGCAAAATTTTTGAAGAGAAAATACTGACAATGGAATTAATAATTTTCTGAGCAATTACCTCTTTTTCACAATGTGTTAAAAATTCATGCAGAGGAAATGAAGACAAAGCTACTCTTCACCCTTTGTATAGTTAATACCTTTTTCCAAAAGAAAGCACAGTCTTCAACTATCTAAACCTGTTATATGTTTATTTTCAAACTGCAGCTGGATACAATCTTAGAGACATGGTTGAAGGGAAGAGAGATGAAATCGACTCAACCCATGGTCTTCAAAACTTCCATATTGTAAGTTATTCCCAATTCATCTTCATGTTTATATACATGTAAATTCTTGAGAAAGTTCTTTACTACTATTTAATCATTTAATGCAGTTTTACAAAAAAAAGATGAAAGTATTAATACATGTAGTTACATTTTTCTTTTAGAATTATCCAAGTAGCAGTTGTCTGGAAACCAGCAAGTTAACAAAAGAGAATGTGCTGGTTTTGATAGTAATTCTACCAGTTACTAACACATTGGCCATTTTTATGATTCCTTTCAGAAAAATACTTTGTCAGAAATCCCAATACTGTCTTTATTAAGATAATTTTCTAAAAATGTGTACGGAGCTTGTCCAAAACATTGCTTTTTTTACTTACCTGATAACATAGTGTTAGGGGCATGTAATTCAGACTATTGGGTTTTTTGGATCTGTCATGCACAATTGACAAAAAAAGTTGGCGCAATTTTAAGACAACTTTTTTTGCAGAATGTGTTTCAATTTTATTATTGGAATTTATACTGCTCACAAATTTGTGTCAAGCCTAACCATAAACCAGCTTTGTTGAATTCCTGTGATTGAAGCAGATGACATTAAGAGCTGTGCTCTAAACTACATGGTATTGCCAAGCATGTAGTAACTGTATGAATATAACCATGCTGTCTGCTATACTCATGAGTTCTGAAATGTTCTTTTTTCTTAGGGACAGGGAGGTCGGAGATAGTTCTTTAAGTAATGTATTGACATTCAAAACCATCACTAAAAAAGTTTGCCTGTATGGGGGCAATTGTATTTCACAAACACATCTTGTCTAAATGAAACTTCTTCAATGAACTTACTTTAATAAGGAAAATGCATATAAGCATTTTCTCTAGAGTTACGTAAAAACTTGGAAAATTTTGTTTGTAACTACCATAGTAAAATGGAGCCATGGTGATAAATGGAGCAAACCACGTTTCTAAATAGGCTGGTCATTCTGAAATGAAAAATGATATCATTATCTGTTTAACTCTTTGTCGCATGAAAAAAATCTGGACACCTATTGAAAGCACTTGCAGGCTACAAAATTAGTGCAGCTCAAGCGATGCTCAGTGTTATCAAAACATTGTCTTTTTATGTCAGTAGAACCACCTTTTTCCATGAAGTTTGTTACCCTTTGACACTCAAGTTATTTTGCCATATTTTCTTTGCTTTTTCGAATAATTTCTAATTGGACAGGTATACAATTTTGTTCTGTAGTAAATGATTGAGGTAACAAGGAAATTATGAAAAGAATAATACACATAGGGGGTTAAACTTTATTTATCAATTATACCTTAGGGCAAAAGTTAAGACTATTTTATATTCCTTGAACAAGAGGTAAACAAAGACCAAAATAACATGGCATATGACTTTACTTTGGGTGGTGCATTTCATCCATTCATTTAACTCTTTACCATACGACAAAATGTTTGGGTGGTCCAAATTGAAAAACTTTGCAGAAAACAAGATTTATGCGACTCAAAAATTGAAATTTGTTCTGGGAGGGTAGAAAAGTTTCTGGAAAAAGGGAGAAAATGCTGGTTCTCCTGTCCCCACAGTGTTTTCAAACGGCTACTTTTTCAGGGTCAAGAAAGCCAGGGATTGTTCAGGAAAGGGTTAAATGCTAAACATAAATATTAAAAGAAAATTGATATATTTGGGCAAAAGACTGTTTTAACTGAATGAGATGGAATATGCTGAACTCTTTACCAAATGACAAGATTTCAGACTGGTCCAATTAGAAGGCATTTGCAGACAACAAAATAATTATATGTGATTGAAAAAATTGAAAATTAGTTGGGAAGGGTGGAAAACATTGTGGAAAAAGGAGAAAATGCTGGTTACCAGCATTTTCTTCTTTTCCAACAATGTTTTCAAAAGGCTTCTTTCTAAGGGTCATTAAAAGTTTGGATTGTGTGGTAAAAAGTTAACTTTTTCCCTAGGTATATTTTAGTTCTTTATTTTTCCAGATAATAGTTCTAATATTCGATTCCGAAAGGACAAATCAAATTTGATGACTTATACAGTAACAGTGTGACAGAAGCACCAATACTTACCAATACAGAATCATGTAAGTATCATCTTTTATCATCTTTTAGTATTGTTGACTTTTTACTAGACAATAACAACTTAAGATATGTCCAGAATTTGGCTGTATTGGTGGGACTTGTTTTTTATAGTGTGGAGAACATTGTGGGAAAAGGAGAAGATGCTCCTGAGGGAAAAAAAGAAAATGTTGGATACCAGCTTTGCCTCCTTTTCCTACAAAGTTTTCAAAAACTGTCTTACTCATACATCTTCTGAGATATGATTGTCTCAAATTATTTTACAGCACAGTCCTGACTTTTAATGATCCTGAAAAAAGCAAGCTATTGAAAACATTGTAACCAGCATTTTCTCCTTTTCCCACAACCCCCGTGTGGTCCCGGGGTTTTTTTACTGTATAGAATAGGACCTCAGCCTTTCTCTATGGCATGTCGTAGAAGGCGACTAAAATTAGAGATCAACGGCTGCTTTCCTTGTAATTCGTAGGATTGCAGCAGGCTGGGTAGTTCTTGTTCCAAATCCTATATTTTTTTGTCAATGTGAACATGGTTTGGAATGGGAATTAATTGGCCTGTGGGAGCCCGTTTGGTTTAATGGGGGGGGGATGCTTGCAATTTGGACTAGACCAAAATTTTGTGGTTTGGTAAAGAGTTAAGACAATCATTCTAACAAATTGGACTGAAAGCATGGCCTCTAGAGTGCATCCAAGCTTTTCTGTAGTACTTGATTAAGTTACATACATTATAGCTAAACATAGTTCATTTTCAAACTTTTGCAGATATCATAATGACAAATATTCTGACTACCTTTCATAAGTATTGGAAAGAAAATGTGGCTGGCCCACAGATGCATTATATGTAGCAAGACATCACATCATTTTGGATCCATAAGATCTATTTAGTGTTAACTCTTTCCCAAACAAGCCCTGGTTTTTACGTGTCTGCAGTAAAAGTCTTAAGAAAACATGTGGAAAAAGGAGAAATTCCTCGTAACGAGTAATTTCTCCTTTTCCCACATTGTTTCTAGTCGTTTTGAGAACTTTCTGCCATTTTCTCCAAATCTAAAATTGTTGTCTGCAAACTCTTTTGGTTTAGAAGAGTCCAAAATTTGTCATTTGGGAAAGTGTTTAAAAATTTGGGAGAATTGGCTAAATCATTAGGAAGAATGGTCCTTAGAGATGCAGAAAATGCAAAAAGTTTCTTCCCACGTCAGGTTTAAAGAACTGCGCAGGTTGACATAGGTTGATACTGTTTGCAGATGCATTAAACTTCCTTATTCCCTTCAGTGATGGCATTTCCATTGTCCATCTCTCAGTGTTTGCATTTTTTATGCCCAGCCAGGGTTTGACAGGGTTGTAAACGAGGGAAAAGCTATGCTGTTAAAACTCATTAAACTCAAGTGCATGGATTTTTTTTTTTTCACATAAAAGATAACAAATTTGTCAGATTTCTACGGAGTTCATCAGGTATGTGATTCAGATGGTGCCAGAACTAGGACAACAGCTCTTCACTTTCTGTTAACTCTTTACCGCACAATCCCTACTTTTATGGACCCCAAAGAAGAAACCTTTTCAAAACATAGTGGAAAAAGGAGAAAATGCTGGTAACCAGCATTTTCTCCTTTTTCCACAATGTTTTCTTCCCTGTAACAGATTCAAATCATCACTTGGGCTGAATTTAATTAGTCGTCTGCAAATGCCTTCCATTTGGACTACTCTAAAAGTTTGTTGTTTGGTAGACTTAAACCTTTAGCACACAGTTTGGATTTTTAACGACCCTGAGAAAAAGGCCTTTTGAAAACACTGTGGGAAAAGGAGCAAATGCTGGTAATTAGCATTTTCTCCTTTTCCCACAGTGTTTTCTACCTATCCCAAACCATATTTTAATTTTAGAATTGCCTTCATTTTGTCGTCTGCAAATGTTTTCAGTTTGGACCAGTGTAAAATTTTATCATGTGGTAAAGAGTTAAGTCTTTACTTTACAATCCTGACTTTTAACGACCCTGAGAAAGAAAGCCTTTGAAACCAGTTACCAGCATTTTCTCCATTTCCCACAATGTTTTCTACCCTTTCCAAATTAAATTTCAATTTTTGATTCACAATTATTTTGTCATCTGCAAATGCGTTCAATTTGGCCTAGTCCAAAGTTTTCTCGTTTGGTAAAGGATTAATACTGCCAAGCTAAAAATCATGCGTGAAAAGGCTGGAAAAGGTTGTTGGTGGAGAAAATGCTGGTAAACAGCATTTTATTCTTTTACCACAATGTTTTCCTAAGCTTTCTTTTACAGGGTCATGCCTCGAAATTATGATTTTTTTTTTACCAGGACTAAATTAAAGGCATCTAAATGCAAAAAGTCAAATCTAGCTTAAACATTGATTTCAATCTTTGATAGGATGGAAAGAATTGCGGGAAAAGTAAAAAATGCTGGCCTTGTCCACATTTCTAAGATTTTTGTGACAAAGATATCGAAAGTCAAATTATTTGTCTCTTTTAGACTGAAAAGTATCTGTTGTTCACGATGGTAGAGATTGATTATTAAGGGTAAACATATTTTTTTTCATGCTGTTTCTATCAGGACAACCATTATCAAAATGCCAATTACTATGGAAGGTGCAATATTGTGTTGCTTTATAATTCTGCCAAAGATTAATTTTCTAGGGTTTTCTTTATTCAGTATTAGAAAAGACAGTAATTATTATTCTGTAAATATTTACCGAGAACCAAGTGTATACCTGATAGAAATAATGTTCTGTCTCGCTGTTCAAAAGAATGCCACCAAAAACTTGCCTTTTCAGATTTCAAAATATCTGATGATTATATAGATTTATCTAATGGATCTATATTAACTCATTACCTCACGACAATATTTTTGGCTTGTCCAAATCGAAAGCATTTGCAGATGACACAATAAAAGTAACTGAAGATTTGAAATTTGATTTGTGAAGAGTAGAAAACATTGTGGGAAAAGGAGAAAATGCTGGTTAACAGCATTTTCTCCATTTCCCACAATGTTTTCTAAAGGCTTCTTTCTCAGGATCGTCAAAAGAAGGGATTGTGTGGTAATGGGTTAAGTTTCATCAAATTGTGGCCCTCGGGGTCAAAAGTTTTACATGGGCTTAAATAGGGAAAACTTCAAAATTCTTCTGGTACCTAGCCATAGGGCCTGCGGCTTCCAAATTTTGCATGTAGTTTTATCTCGTGGACCTCGACCAAGAGGGCCATAATTATAACCTTGGGGTCGAGTTTGGTCCCACCCTAGGGGTCACAAGTTTTACATGGTCTTTTATAGCGAAAACTCTACAGATCTTCTCGCCACTATCCATAAGACCTAGGTCTGCTTAATTTAGCCCTGTCTTAGGGATTTCATTTTCTTGGGTCTTTCAGTTTATAACCACACATTCTGGACCTATATTATTTGGTGTGGGGCTTCATATTGGGGACCTCCACCACAAGTCAAGTTATTGTAGAATTGTGGCTTTTCCCTGGGGTCATAACTTTCTCATGTGATTTTATTGTAAAGATTTTGTATGTCTTGTGTATATAATATAGCCCCTATAACTGAACCACTCATGGATGATAAGATTTAAATATTATAGCTCCTTTCATCAATTAACTCTTTACCATATGAGAAAATTTTAGACTGGTCCAAATTGAAAGCATTTGCAGACGACAAAATAAAGGTGACTGAAAAATATAAATTTGTTCTGGGAAGGGTAGAAAACACTGTGGGAAAAGGAGAAAATGCTGGTTACCAGCATTTTCTCCTTTTCCATAGTGTTTTCAAAAGGCTTGTTTCCGAGGGGCGTCAAAAGTAGGGATTGTGTGGTAATGGGTTAAAATGTATATAACTGAACCAGCTCATGGATAACAACATCGCAAATAAGATAACCCAATCAATGATAATTATGCTTTCAACAATTAAAATATCCATATATGGACACAGTATAACCATTGCCCCGGTTAACGATTAAAGCATCTCTGAACACACTCATTTATAATCATGTACTACTATCCCTTTACACAATTTAAATATGCATAATTGCACACCCTCAAAGATATTGATACCAACAAAGTCAATATTCAAACCCTTAGTTACTTTGCAATCTGTAGCTTTGTCCTTTTTTTTTTTTATGAGATATAATATCATTTCATCACACTGTTGATGCTATTTCACATAATTAATGTATAGTTGTGCATAGAATCAGCCTGTCCCTATGCCATGAGTTTTGCAATATGTAGTCCTTTGTATATTAAAAGTTACATTTGATTTACTGCTCTCTTCTTAAATCCCTTGCCCATTTTCAGTGAAATTTTAAAGGAACTTATAGTCAATAACTGATAGTGCTTTCTGTCAGCATATCCTTTTTCAGTGAAACACTAGCAGAGTTATGTCGCTTGTTGAATTATATGCTACTTTGGATTGTATTAAATTTAGTATGACTCAGTTCAACTGAGGAGTATAACAGTCCCTGTGGCCAACGTGAGCTATCCTAAAATTGAATAGGGCCAAGGTTTCTCATAAATTTTTGTGAAAAATGAACTATCATTAGTGCTGGTCATGGTTAGAACAATTACAGGCAAGATAAAATATGTGCTTCTCATTGTTTTGGTCTAGTAATAATTCTTTATAAGAGCATGATGTGCTGTATAATTACTGGTAGAATACAACTAAAGAAACAAGTGTAAAGATATGATGAGGGCCAATGTCAGCTACCCTATAACTGGAAACAGTCTAGGTTTTATTTAGAAATTGTGGGAAAAGTTAGATTCCCACCAGTATAGATCATGATTAGAAGAATGATGTCAGGCAAGATATTTTATATGTTCTACTTACTGGTTTGGGTCCAGGAAAATTTCTTCAAAGTGTATGTATTTTACATAAATGGTTATACTAGCAGTCATGGAAACAATTATTTGGTTATAATAAAGGCCAATGTACCACTATTAATTACCCCTAGTACATCTGCCTTTCATGGTTTGAGTCTCGGAAAAAAGTCTTCATAAAGGACATGACATTGTGCTTTCACTTTACATTAAATGGTAGAACTTGCAACCATAAGGACAAGTATTAGGTTCTGAACAAAGGCCAATGTCAGCTACTCTAATACTGGTTATGGTAAAGGTTTTATCCATAAGTAATGGAAAAGGCTGAATTGTCTTTGTCATTGGTCATGGTTTCAACAATTAAATCCAAGTTTTTCTATCTATGGGCTGCTCACTTGTTTGGATCTAGGTAATGGTAAAGGTGGTAAGTGTTTGGCTGTAGGGCAGGAGGAAGTCATAATATATCTCTGAATTATAACACACACACACACACACACACACAAAAATTGAGAAAATAAACAAATATTAATACAAAGACATTTGGTAGGATAAAAGGTGGTAAGGGTTTGGCTGTAGGGGAGGAGGAGGCCATAATATTTCCCTAAATTTTGACAAGAAAAGCAAACAACAAAATTTAGAGTACAAATAGTAATACAATGACAGTGATAAATAAAGGTGATAAGAGTTGGCTTCAGGGAGGAGGATGAGGCCAATATCTCCTTGAATGATGGCAAAAAACCAATTAAATAACAAAATTTAAAATACAAACAGTAATACAATGATATTAAGTAGGAAATAAAGGTGGTAAGGGTTTGGCTGTAGGGGAGGAGGAGGCCATAATATTTCTCTTCATTATGACGATGGTAAATAAAGGTGGTAAGAGTTTGGCTGCAGGGAGGAGGAGGAGGCCAATATCTCCTTGAATTATGACAAGAAAAACTATTAAACAACAAAATTTAACATACAAATAGTAATAAAATGATATTTGGTAGGAAAAAAAGGTGGTAAGGGTTTGGCTGTAGGGGAGGAGGAGGCCATTATATTTTCCCGAATTATGACATGTATTGGACTTTAAGTTCTCATACAACAGGTTACAGTATAAATGGTTGGCACTGTGGAAGGAAGAGGCCATTATACTTTCCTGGATTATAACATATATATTTGATTTTATGCACTCCTCCAACAAGTTACAGTATAAACGGTTTGCAGTGGGGAAGGAGGAGGCCAACAGATACCATTCCAAAATGGCAAAAAAAAAAAGGGAATTTGGTTTTAGTCAGGGAAAAGTCGGGAAAATTTGCTTTAATTTAACCCTGGGAAGGTTTCATGGTTATTGCATAGACCTGTTGTTCCATTTTGTACCCATTTTGGTAGTTTTTCGCCTTTAATTACTCTTTTCAAACTGAATTTTGAATGGTTTAAACAGAGGATTAGAAAATCAAAGTTGAGTTTTGAGTTGTCATCTCTTAGTTATTGATCAGTGTGGATTTTCAGGTTATGTATGTACATATTTATGTGATCATTATGACAACTTTGTAAAATTTTTACACATTGACAACACATATCATAAACTTTGGATTGCTTCCACATTTGTAAGACTGAGATATGATAAGGGACAACTGTACCAGAATTGCAGGGTTTGGGCCTGTCTTTAACATCCAACTCTGTTTGTGTCATCTAGCAAAAGATAGCTCCTCAAATCTTGGTTATCCATACTTGCCTGTGTAAGACATAGGAATACGTTTAAGTACTGTATCTGTACCGAGCCTATGTGAAATTGTATATGCGAGGTCTTAACGTTTGCACTCACCAAAGAAAACTTTTGTTAACCATAATTATCCAATGGATGACAAATGTATATGTTACCTGTCAGCTAGAATATGACTTGTGAAACAACATGTGAGATTAGAGTGCAAGCACATTCCAAGAGAAAACATGACTTTTAGGAGTTGTTGTGGTTGTGTGTTTCCCATGCATACTATGCAGACAAAAACAATGACAGTCTACCGGCATTGCTAATGTTCCCCGTGTGGTCCCAGGTTTTTTTTTATTGTATAGAATAGGACCTCGGCCTTTCTCTATGGCATGTCATAGAAGGCGACTAAAATTAGAGACGAACGGCTTCTTTCCTCGAAATTCATAGGATTGCAGCAGGCTTGGTAGTTCTTGTTCAAAGTCCTATATTTTTTTCTCGATATAAATAGGGTTTGGAATGGGAATCAATTGGCCTGTGGGACCCCATGTGGTTTAATGGGGGTATAAGAATAAACCACTGCAGTCCCGCGATCGTCACATCTGCCATTTCAGCTAGCGGAACAAACGTGACAGCATGCATGTTGTAAAAGGCGACAAAAGGGGCATCATTTTGTGTTTTGTCCATTCCTCATTTATCATGTTTGTCTTGTGTTGTTTCACATGTATGTTATTTTCACCTTGCATTATTGTTTACGAAGTAAGTGCACTCAATATGACCCAAGTTGTTGACAGGCCTTAAAATGCTATTCATTCATTCATTGTGGTGTCCGTGGTCGTGAGGTAGAGCGTCGGCCTCATAACCCAAGGGTCCTGAGTTCGATACCTGGGAGCGGGTGTCAACTTTGGGATTTTTCATTGGCCCACACATTCGGCGCGAGTACTGGTGTAGTTCCCAGGAAGCAGAATCGAGAGAGATTAGTATAAGTTGTAAGAACTTGTTTCTCAATCGATGTAAAATAAATATGTTTAAACTAAACTATTCATTCATTGCCGTTGCTAATGTGTATGTTTCAGTGATAGAACTACAAAATTTGATAGGATGTGATATTCATAATTTGATGTGAATAAGTGGTCCTCAGCAAGGTTTGAGATGTGTATTTGTTACTCCATAAAAACCATCTGCTGTTTAGTCCTTAGGAAGCTATATTTTCCCATGCAGCAGACAGTGTACAAGGGTTGTCCCATTGAATCATAGACACTTGATATAAAAAGATTTCTTAATGTCTGATTGCAGTTATTTTACAAGTATATATATTTTAGAGCTGTGATGTGCTATATTTTAGAGCAGTGATGTGCTATTTCTAAAGAGCATAAGCTTAATGTTACATGTAGTTGTTAACTTCACAATGTGCACTGGTTGGCAATTTGTGATATATTTCAAAATGTTTAAGTTAATGACTATATTTTGTATCTGATTGATGTTTTCAGCAAATAGTAATCTAAGGTTAACCCTTTACCAAACAACCCCTGGTTTTTCAGATCCCGAGATAGAAGCCGTTTGAATACATTGTGGGAAAAGGAGAAAATGCTGGTAACCATCATTTTCTCCTTTGCCCACAATGTTTAACACCCTACTGGAATTAAATTTCAATGTTTTAGTTAGTTTATTTTGTCATCAGCAGGTGCTTTAAATTTGGGCCAGACTAAAATTTTATTGTTTGGTAAAGAGTAAATAAAATGATGAATAGAAACTGTACCCCTCAGTTTTATTGTCACTCTGATTGTCTATGATTCAATGGGACAGCCCTCTTAGATCTAAATCAGGCTTCACAGGGTTGCAGTCCCTACTTTGATGTACAATGATATTTTGTGAGGTATTCTGGTGAGAGCAGCCTTGAAATTGCTTTAATTATACCTTTACTACCTATAAACTCACCTGAACACAAAGTGCTTCATGTGAGCCGTTGTGATTGCTTATTGTCCAACAACAGCTACTGTATGTCTATTCAACCACAATTCCAAAAACTCCCCCCAGACACTAATGGATGAAAGAAAATTGAATGCAAAATCCAAACTCCTCTAAATATGTCAATCAAAAGTTGATTCGAAATGATTTTAATAATGTGAGCAATTTTACTAATTGCGGCATGTGTTGAAGACAGCATTTACATTTACATTTTTTTTTACATTTAAGATTTTTAAGAACTTAGACTTTCCAAACCATATGGTTTGGTTCATATTTGTTACAATGATAGATATAATGGTAGGTTCAGAGTTTCTGTCAGCAGTACAATGCCCATAATCTTAAAGTCCATATTGTAGACTTCAATACTGTACATGAAAGTTATACTTTCTGGAAGTTTTTTAAGAGCTCATATCTTCCAAAGTGAATGATGGATTAGGTTCATAGTTTTGTTGTAGCCTTGCATTTTTAGGTTAAGCTTTATGTTTATTTTTGTTATGCCCACTGTTAACTTGGTACATTTTTGGTAGTTTTGTATGGGTTTTTAAATGCTAATCATTTCTAGCTAACTTTTGAATTTCATATTGGTCATTAAAAGTTTACTTCAAAATTTTTGAAGAAACCACATCTTCAAAACTGTATGATGACTTTGGTTCATATTTGTGATTGAGATCCAAGGTTTCTCTCAACAATATACCCCTCCCCACACCTATGATTTTAAAGTCTTGGTCATGGACAATTTTGAAATGTCATGTTTAAATTGGTGTAGAGCGTTTATTTTCTCAAGATCAAATGTTTAAGTTGTTTCATATTTAGTTTGGTGATGGATAACCATGCTACTGAGGTAGTCTTGGGTTTTCTGTCCTAGGCTGGGACCCTGTTGTTGTTTCAGGGTACTGCCCCGTGCCCCTCCCCTAACAAATTAACTTATACAGGCAAACTGCTGTATGATGACAGTTTTTGTTTATGGATTCTATGTACTGTGCTACACAATCATGTATCAAAAACTTTGCAGATTTTCTTTTCCAGGACCACTAGACCTGGAATGTTGATACTTGATATTTAGCATGATTGGATAGTTGTTGGTCAAAGATCTTCATTATATGTCCCTGGGATAAAATAATGTCCTGCCATATTGGTTACAGGTCAACCATGGAGTAATAAGAGGAAAATGGTAGGAAAAATCTTGCCTGATACCCCAAAACATATAATGTTGATGTGCGTCTACTACATAGGTTGATCCATTGTCAAAGTTGTTCGGATTGTACCCAAAGATGTTAAAGATTGTCCAGTCCCAGGGGTCTCATGTTTACATTGTGTTCTGTTGGAAGAACTTCATAATTCTCTTGGTTCTGTAGTTTTTAAGATTCTATGAGTTATGTCTGTAAAACTTTACTGTGATAAAAATCTTTATATGGAGATGATCTGCTCACCCTCATTAAGTAACATTGTCATGTACACTGTTACTATAAACAGCAAGAGTGAAACCTACAGTTTCTTCAACACTCTGAGCTATGTTCATGGAATTTCAGCTGGCAATAGGTTTTAGCAGGTAGATTCTAACTACTATTCATTTACAACACATTTTGCCATTACTTAATGAAGATAGAACAATCAAGATTCAAACTCTGAGCTAGTATGAGTCTTACCTTTATTATATAGTCATGCAGTTGTAGCTCTTATTAACTAGGTGAGCGATGTATGACTACCATGTTTTTCTTGCTCAATTTGTCATTTTATTTATATGGCAGGCACTTAAACCCTTCTCTGGTGAAAGCAGCCTTCTATTAGGGCCAAAACAGAGATAAACCTTGGTAATTTGGAACTAAGTTGAATCATCTCTAGGGGCACAGTCTGTTTTGATCACCTGTGAATGCCAACAAGTCAACGGTGTGGCACCAACACACCAGTGTGGCGAGATGGGACGACTCTGTTAAGCTTTAGAACATCACCGGTGGCAAACCTGCAGTAGTCTGTCACAAACTAGGGCTGAACCTTGGTAGCCTTTGGTCAGAACATGCAATCCATCTTCTTGAACTGGGACAAAACCAGGTAACGTTGGGTCTATGAGAGTGTTACCCCATTTTTCGGTGAAAATGCCCCTGGTATACATGCTACACTTCACCATGAGGAATTCAGACCATAATCATGACCATGAGTGTGAGAATGGGGTTTAATTGGAGACTTGGAATGATCTTCAGTAAAGTAGATTTTGAATTTTTCAGAGTCAAGTACAACTTTTAGTTCCTATTGCAGAGTGTAGATTAAGATCAGACTGTTCAGAACATGCAGTCCCATTTTTGATGTACACTGTTTGACAGTTTGTGAAGAGTGATGGTGAAAGAAACATTGAAGTTGCAATATCTGTGTCTTGTCTATCAGTTTAAGATATCCTTTTCATATTTGGCAGGCACATTAACTCTTTCAAACAATACAAACATTGAAATTGAAAGTATTTGCAAATTAGAAATTCCTTGTGATTCCATTCATAAGCTTTGTATTTCAAAAGGAAGAAAACAATACAGAAGCAAATAAAATACTGAATACTCTCAATTTTTAGCTCTGTTGGTCAAAGGCCAGCAGAGCTTACATCATGGTGTGGTTTTCCTAGTCATTCTGTCCATACCGTCAACAGCCTTAAAACCCTATTGATTTAAAAAAAATATTCCAATTTGGGAAAAGTAGCCGTAAAAAGATGCAAATTTACAATTCTTGTTGATGGGATGAGGTCCACATTTTGAGGCTGGATTTTTGTGAAACATGCAGTTTCTTTATATCGTCATTAGCTTGAACCCTATTAATTTTGAAATTAACCTGATGATTCAAAGGGTAAACTAGCCATTGGAAGTAGAATATTTGCATTGTTTTCACAATAAAACCTACCTTTGTGGTCAGATTTTTGTAAAACTTGCACAGATGTTATTTCAATAGCTTTTACCGTATTGATTTTGAAAAAAATGTGACAATATGGAGGGGAAAAGTAGACATTTAAAGGTAAACAACAATTGTCTTTCTTATTTACACAATTTAAGACTACATTTGTTGTCAAATTTTCTTTAAACTTGTAAAGGTTATTTTTATCATCAACCCAAACCCATTAGAAAAAGTTGCCATTTTGAGTTGCACTTCTTGTTCACTTGATTGAGTAGGCAATTTTGATTCACTTGTTTGGAAACTTGCACAGATCATTCTTATAATCATCAAGGGATTTTACGCTTTTGAAAATGAAGAAAATCCAGTACCATTTAGGGTAAAGGAGCCATTTGATTACTAAAAGTCTTGGGTATTCAACAAAGTCTACATTTTTGATTCACGTAAACTGCATGAAATCCAAAACTTTCGTCATAATGAGCAGCAATCTAACAAGTACTAAATCCTTGTCAGATTTCCAAAGTGGTTTGAACAATATCTATTTTTAGTATTTCACTAATTGTTTATGCCTACATATTATGCTGTATTAAAGGATTCAAGCCCAATTACAGGTCCCACCCCCCCCCCAGTTTTGTCAATGTTTTCATCTTTTTCCTTTTAGCATTCATGATTGTATGCTAGAAAATACTTGTAAGCAAACTTAAGCCAGTAGAGCAATTCAGGGCCTCAAATGCCTCTGGTTTCCCCAACTTCCTCAATTTCGGATTTTAAATTCACAACTTTTTCTGTAAAGGGTTAACTCATTACCACACAACAAATTTTTAGGTTTGTCCACATTGAAAGCATTTGCAGACGACAAAATGAAAGTGAAAATTTGAAATTTGTTTTGTGAAGGGTAAAAAACATGGTGGGAAAGGAGTAAATGCTGGTCACCACCATTTTCTCCTTTTCCCACAATGTTTTCAAAAGGTTTCTTTCTAAGGGTCGTCAAAAGTAGGGATTGTGTGGTAATGGGTTAACTCTTAACCAAATGACAGAAAAAATCTGGACTTGTTCACTCGCAAATTGAAGTTTTGATGGATTTTTCTTTGCAATGGTAACCAGCATTTTCTTATCTCACAATTTTTCCAAAGCTTTATTCAGTAGAGGATTAAGAGTAAGGAGGTCAAGCTTATGCCATTATCCCCACATAGGTTTTTGTCTACTCTGACTTTTATGCTGCCAGAGAAATGCAAAATAAGTAAACCCAAAATGAAGACAAGATTACAAATAAAAATACATGTAGGCAAATGGAAAAATTGCTCACCAAGATACATGTAGGCAAATGGAAAAATTACTCACCAAGAAGAGTTTCCTTTTGTAATGGCAGAGACAAGCAATGGAAACTTTCTCTAAAGTCAAATGTGATTGTTGTCAATGCATTTTTCCATACTTAGTTACAGGTACATAAATTGCCTGTCTTAAGAAACAAAATTAATGGGCCAAATGAAAGAAGTGTGTAAACTCGGAGGTAAATTATAAAGAATTATTCTTATTCAGGACAGAAAACCTAAGATTATTCTTGAGCTGAAATTGCAAAAACCTGGAGCCAGTTTTGCAAAAACTTGGACCCAGTTTCACAAAAAGCCAAAACTCTTATTTTGCTCTTATCCACTAACAGACTCGGTGTCTGATTTAAGTTGACTTGATCATTTCAGTCAAATTTCTTAAACATTTGCAGGCTGTAGAAACATTCTCAAATCCCATGTTGACTCAATGTTTCAGACACAGCTTATCAAAATGATTAGCCCCCCCCCCCCCCCCCCCCCCCAGGTGGCTCAGTGGTGAGCGTGTCTGACTCATGACCTGGTGGTTGTGAGTTTGATACCCGGTTGAGGCGAACTTTCTTTACGGCATATTTTCACCTCTCACCTGTGCTGAAGCATGTGAGAAAAGTAGTCGGTGGCTTTGGAAAGAAAGTTGTGTTAGTACTGGTCTAAGAAAGCTAGGAAACACATATGTGTCACCGACCGCCATGATATGACCATAGCTGTTAAAGTGGCGTTGAAATCCAATACAACCAATCAATCAAAATAATTGACTTAAAAATGTCATTTTAACAGAATTTATTCCATTATTTTGCTGAAATGAGTCAGAAATGTTGTGTCAATTTAGGAGTTATATCTTCTAAAATCCAACAGATTTTCATGTTATGAACAGAAAAGTTGAAATAGACTGTCACCAATGACGGATCAAGTCACTCCAGAAAGCTTGTTGACCTATTAAGGGGCAGATAATTGTAGGAAAGTAATCCCAGCATGATTTATTTGTCTCTATTCAATGCAGATAATTGTAGAGAATTCATTACAACAGCCCTTATCTTTCTCTATCCATAAATTTTTGGGAGAGTAAGATTTCAATCAGAATAAGTCCTGGTTTGTACAGTTATAGTTAGCAAGATATTTTATATAAGCTAGACTAGTACTGGCCAAAGTCCAGGATAGTGGCGATTGGTAACTGTCCACAGATGGGGTGAGAATGCTGTCACCAAAGACGGATCAAGGCAAGCTAGAAAAGTTGTCGGTCTATTCAGGGACAGCTGTGTTCAAGTGTAAAATCAATCTTACACATCTGTAGTATTTCTTCAAACTGAAGAAATGGACAATAATTATCAAGTAAATCACCCACGGGGCAGACCATTTTTACAGACCACATCAATGGACTTTTTTCACCTTCTAATCAAAGATTGTAATTTAAATAAATTTAACATATCACAGATATCAAGACTAGACTGCAAAAAATATATAAAGACCAGTACTAGGCTAGTTATAACCGAATGTATTTTTCAGGGGAATTTTTTCCAGGAGCTTGGAAAGTAATGAGCTTGTGTGACAACTCTTGCCTAAAATTGTCCTAACCAGGACTTAAAATGGTGCAACTCAAACTCTTCCTTAAATGTATGGATAGAACCTAGACTTTTACCAGTATTAGAGTTGCTGACATTGGCCCTTGTTATTACCTAATACTCACTGAGATAATCTTCAGTCCTACAATAATTTTCATTCCTACCAAATTCAAAATACATCTTACTTGAAGAGTTTTTCCTGGATCCAAATCAGTATATGGCTTGCATATTTTTACTTACCATTGCACTTACTGTTTGGATTCTTACCTTAAAATAATTTCTTTTTAAACTGGGTGGTGACAATGTACTAGGAGCTTTGATATCTCTGATAGAGAAAATAAAGCTTGAGAGGATAATGTTTTTTACAATAATCTACCCCTGAAAGATCAATAACCATTCCGGTTTGTTCTGATCCAACTTTAGAGGCAGTATATCTCCACTTTTGTGCTGAGAAACCGAAAATCGTGATCTTTTCACTTAAGAAATAAGACTTCCACTATTCTGTCTCCCGTTGAGTAATCAACTTTGCACTTTTTCCGACTGGAATTTCCCTGATACTAGACAGAGCAAATTAAAAGTTTGGAAAGGTTTTGTGAAATTGATTAAAAAAAAAATCTACATTTTTTTTTGTTTACAACATGCTTTTAAGATTTTTTACAACTTTACGACCCCCCCACCCTTCATCCCACACCCGGCTCAGCAAATTTCTTTCTGGGGATTCATTCCTCTCTCACAGCTGACTATTGTTTCAACAATGATTATGTGGGAAAGCACCCAGTAGCTTGGAAAGAAGATTATGTGGAGTACTCGTAAAAGAGACTCCACGAAAGCATAGATAGGTACTCTGGCTGCAGCAATATAACTAAAATAATGTTGAAAAACAGCATCAAACACCATACAATCATAAGGGTACCAGTGCCAAGGCAAGGCTTCGGTCATCTATCCATTCATATGTCCATTTCAATATATTATATTTGTGATAAATTTTAGACACAACCAAATTGAAAGGATTTGTAGAAAACTAATTGAGCAAGGCTCAAATAGTGAAAATGTTCTTTAAGAATGGTACAAAATGTGTGTGAAAATGATGTTTACAAGCATTTTCCCTTTTTTCCTCAGTATTTCAAAGCTACTATATTTGTTGGCTGATTCTTGTGTACAAAATGAAGTACAAATTATTTGTTGCACTTTTTTTAAAGCTTGATGCTATTCTGTATTACAGTGATTAATAAAGCTGTGTTGAATTTGGACTGATTTCTAAAGATTTGAGGATTTTCAATGATTATTGCCAATTTTGTCCATTGCAAGATGTGTATAATGCTGTTTTTATTCTGTTACTCCAAACTATCACACATTCAGGCCCAGTGCAAACCTGATTTTTTAGCTATACTGGCTGAAAGCCAGCAGAGCTTATGTCATGGCAGAGTTTCAGTTGTCCGTGCGTCTGTCCGTCCGTTAGTCTTTTTCTTGTTTACGTGATAAAGTCTGTATTTGTTGTCAGATTTTCATGAAACTTGCACAGTTTATTTATCTGATCAATAGCTTCAACCCTATTGATTTTGAGAAAAATTCAACAAAAAGTATGGGGAAAAGTAGCCATTTCCAGTTGAAAATTTCCAATTCTTGTTTACGCGATAAAGTCTGCATTTCTTGTCAGATTTTCATGAAAATCACACAGTTTATCACATCAGTAGCTTAAACCTTATTGATTTTGAAAAAAATCCAATAAACAATATGGGAAAAGTAGCCATCTCAAGTTGAAAATTTCAAATTCTTGTTTATGTGATAAAATATGCATTCGTAATCAGATTTTTGTGAAACTTGCACAGTTTGTTTATCTCTTCAATAGCTTCAACCCTATGGATTGTGAAAAAAATCCAACAAACAGTATGGGAAAAGTAGCCAGTAGAGCATATTCAGGCCCTTCAGGGCCTTCTAGTTTTATTAGCTCACCTGAGCACAACGTGCTCAAGGGGAGCTTTTAGGGTCACTGGGTGTCCGTCGTCCGTCGTGCGTCGTCAACAATTCTTTAAACATCAACTCCTCCTAAACCGCTGGGCAGATTTGGACCAAACTTGGCAGGAATGTTCCTTGGGAGGTCCTCTTTAAAAATTGTTCACAGAATTTGATTCCGTCAAAAACTCTGGTTGCCATGGCAACGAAATGGAATTTTTTAGCAAATTCTTTAAAAATCTTCTCCTCTGAAACCGCTGGTCGGATTTTGAAATGATTTCACAGATATGTTCCTTGGGTGACCCTTTTCAAAAATTGTTCGTGAAATTTTGATCCGTCAAAAATTGTGGCTCTGGTAAATGGGGGCTACTTGCACTATACAGAAATGAAGGAATTCTTAAAAAATCTTCTCTCCTGAAACCGCTGGTTGGATTTTGAAATAATTTCACAGATATGTTCCTTAGATGACCCTTTTCAAAAATTGTTCATGAAATTTTGATCCGTCAAAAAATGTGGCTCTGGTGAACGGGGGCTACTTGCACTAAACAGAAATGAAGGAATTCTTAAAAAATATTCTCCGACGAAACCGCTGGTCAAATTTTGAAATAATTTCACAAAGATGTTCCTTGGGTGACCCTTTTCAAAAGTTGTTCGCGATATTTTGATCCGTCAAGAAACATGGCTCTGGTGAATGGGGGCTACTTGCACTATTGGGAAATGAGGAAATTCTTAAAATTTTTTCTTCTCTGAAACCACTGGTCAGATTTTGAAATAATTTCTCTGGGATATTCCTTGGAAGACCCTTTTCAAAAATTGTTCACAAAATTTTAATCCGTCAAGAAACATGGCTCTCTGGTGAATGGGGGCTACTTGCACTATAGGGAAATGAAGAAATTTTTAAAAATTATTCTTCTCTGAAACGGCAGGACAGATTTTAAAATGATTTCACAGTGATGATCCTTGGGTTACCCTTTTCAAAAACTGTTCACAAAATTTTGATCCATGAAGAAACATGGCTCTGGTGAATGGGGGCTACTTGCACTATATGGAAATGAAGAAATTCTTGAAAATTCTTTTTCTCTGAAACCCCTAGTCAGATTTTAAAATAATTTGACAGAGATGTTCCTTGGGTGATCCTTGCTCTTGTGAATGGGAGCTACTTGCACTATATGGACATGTTGATATTCTTGAAAATTCTCTTTCTCTGAAACCCCTGGTCAGATTTTAAAAGAAATTTTCCGAAATGTTCCTTGGGTGACCCTTTTCAAAACTTGTTCGTAAATTTTGATCCATCAAGAAACATGGCTCTCGTGGATGGGGGATACTTGCTCTTATACAGAATTGAAGAATTCTTAAAAATTCTTCTTTTTAAAACTGATCGTCAGATTTGGAAATGAATTTTACAGGTGACCTTTTGAAAATTGCTTAGCAAAATTATAAATTTGGTTCCAAAGTTTCAATACCTCAAAAAAAAATTGGCTATGGTCATCTCAAAACTCAGGTGAGCGATCCAGGGCCATCTTGGCCCTCTTGTTTTGGTATTAGTGACTAATGGATGTTAGAAAATGATAGAAATTTCCCGAAATATTGCTTTATAGGAATTACAGAATTTGTCCCTATGGCTTGAAGCTGATGATACTGTAGGAAAATTTAGCATAAATTTAACTGCTTCTTTCACTTTATTGGTCAGTGATTGCTGGTAGAGCAATTTAGGCCCTCATGGGCCTGTTGTTCCATTTTTATACGCCCGTCGAAGACGGGACGTATTATGGGATCACCCGTGGCGGACGGGCGGGCGGGCGGGCGGCGTCCAGTTCTTTGTCCGGAGCATATCTCCAAAACTATACTAGCTAGGGTTATGAAATTTCATGGGTGGATACATCTTATCGAGGGGGAGTGCAGTGCACAAGAATCATAACTCTTGCTCGCTTAATTTTTGAGTTATTGCCCTTTGTTGTTTTTCATACTTGAATTTTGTCCGGAGCATATCTCCAAAACTATACTAGCTAGGGTTATGAAATTTCATGGGTGGATAGATCTCATTGACGGGGAGTGCAGTGCACAAGAATCATAACTCTTGCTTGCTTAATTTTTGAGTTATTGCCTTTTGTTGTTTTCCATACTTGAATTTTGTCTGGAGCATATCTCCAAAACTATACTAGCTAGGGTTATGAAATTTCATGGGTGGATAGATCTCATTGACGGGGAGTGCAGTGCACAAGAATCATAACTCTTGCTTGCTTAATTTTTGAGTTATTACCCTTTGTTGTTTTTCATACTTGAATTTTGTCCGGAGCATATCTCCAAAACTATACTAGCTAGGGTTATGAAATTTCATGGGTGGATAGATCTCATTGACGGGGAGTGCAGTGCACAGGAATCATAACTCTTGCTTGCTTAATTTTTGAGTTATTGCCCTTTGTCGTTTTTCATACTTGAATTTTGTCCGGAGCATATCTTCAAAACTATGATAGCTAGGGTTATGAAATTTCATGGGTGGATAGATCTCACCGAGGGGGAGTGCAGTGCACAGGAATCATAACTCTTGCTTGCTTAATTTTTGAGTTATTGCCCTTTGTCGTTTTTCATACTTGAATTTTGTCCGGAGCATATCTCCAAAGCTATACTAGCTAGGGTTATGAAATTTTATGGGTGGATAGATCTCATTGACGGGGAGTGCAGTGCACAGGAATCATAACTCTTGCTCGCTTATTTTTGAGTTATTGCCCATTGTTGTTTTTCATACTTGAATTATGTCCGGAGCATATCTCCAAAACTATACTAGCTAGGGTTATGAAATTTCATGGCTGGATAGATCTTACCGAGGGTGTGTGCAGTGCATAAGAATCATAACTCTTGCTTGCTTAATTTTTGAGTTATTGCCCTTTGTCTTTTTTCATACTTGATTTTGTACGGAGCATATCTCCAAAACTATAGTAGCTAGGGTTATGAAATTTCATGGGTGGATAGATCTCATCCATGGGGAGTGCAGTGCACAGGAATCACAACTCTTGCTTGCTTTATTTTTGAGTTATTGCCCTTTGTTGTTTTTCATACTTGAATTTTGTCCGGTGCATGCCCCACCTTTACAACTTGGGGTAAGACGGGCGTATCTTGCGACAATTTGCCGCTCTTGTTTTAACAGTATTTTCATGTATAAGTCTCTCTACATTTAAGGCATAACATAAACAAGCTTGATCTTCATTTCTCTAGCAGTGTTCAAGTTAGAGTAGTTGAAATTTTCTAAAGGGGGTGGGGGTAATGGTGTAAGCTTGACCCTTGAAAGTGCCTGCCAAATAAGAAAAGGACCATTAATATTAATAGGACAGACATAGATGGTGTAATTTCAAGGTTGATTTCACCAGAACACCAAACTGACTGTCAGGCATTGCACATCACAGATGATACTACATGCTCTGTGCAGTCTGAACTTGATCTATCATATCTGCAAAATGAACATAAAGTTGTACTTGGCTCATGATTTTTAGTAACCAGTCTCTTTTATGCAATTCATGAAAGGTTAGATGATAGAAATTTAGAATCTACTTAAGTAAGATCGGCCTAAGTCTCTTGCTAAAGCCCCACCCTCACAATCATCCGTGTTTGCTGGGTTCCTCCTGGTGAAGTGTAGCTGGTAATCAGAGGGTGTTTTCACCCTAAAAATGGGTTAACATTCTCATACACCTGATGTTTCCGTGGTTTTATCCTGGAAAAGAAGATGTATTGTGTGTTGTGACCACAGACTGTCGAGGTTACGCCCCACTTTGGGATGGAATACCAACGGCTTGTCGTTAGTGATGGTCTGAAGATTGCCAGAATTGTCCCATCACACCCCACTTGTGTGACAGTGACATGCCAGTGTCATGCTGTCATCAGCAGGTTATCAACACATGGTATGTTCCTAGAGGTGATTGTACTTGCTGCCAAATCACCAAGGTATGTAGTGATTTTGGTCCTGATAGGTAATGCAATTTCAAGGCTATTCTCACAAGAATACCTCACAGAATATGTTGTACTTAGAGATTATTATCCCCTACCATAGGCAGAGGGATATAGTTTTAGCATTGTCCGTCTGTCCTTCCGTGTGTCTGTCCATCTGTCCGTGTGCCTGGCCCGATGAATATCTCCAATACCATTGGATGGAATTTCATAAAACTTTATACATGTGTACAATAACCCATTCTGCTGCGATGCCTTTTTAGCTCACCTGAGCACGAACTGCTCATGATGAGCTTTTGTGATCGCCCAATGTCAGGCGTCTGTCGTGCGTCATGCGATGTGCGTCGTGCACAATTTCTTTAAACATCTCCTCCTCCTGAACTGCTGGGCCAATCTTGATGAAACTTGGCAGGGATGTTCCTTGGGTGAAGCTCTTCCAAAGTTGTTCAAGAGATTGAATTCCACCCATAACTCTAAAGGAAAAAAATAGCAAAATCTTTGAAAATCTTCTTCTCTGAAACTAGAAGGCGTAGAGCTTTGAAATTTGGTATGTAGCATCTCCTAGTGAACCTCTACCAAGATTCTTCATATGATGCCCCTGGGGTCAAAACTGGCCCTGTCCCGTGGGTCACAAGTTTGAAACATAGGAACAAAGAAGTAAAACTTTAAAATTCTTCTTCTCTGAAACTAGACGGTGCAGAGCTTTGATATTTGGTATGTAGCATCTCCTAGTGGACCTCTACCAAGATTGTTCATATAAGGTCCCTGGGGTCAAAACTGGCCTCACCCCGGGGGCATAAATTTGAAACATAGGAACAAAGAAGGAAAATTTAAATTTTTTCTTCTCTGAAACTAGAAGGTGCAGAGCTATGATATTTGGTATGTAGCATCTCCTAGTGGACCTCTACCAATGTTGTTCATATGATGTCCCTGGGGCCAAAACTTGCCCTGGCCCGGGGGTCACAAGTTTGAAACATAGGAACAAAGAAAGACATCTTTAAAATTCTTCTTCTGTGAAACTAGAAGGTGCAGAGCTTTGATATGTGGTATGTAGCATCTCCTAGTAGACCTCTACCAAGATTCTTGCTATGATGTCCCTGGGGTCAAAACTGACCCTGCCCCGGGGGTCACAAGTTTGAAACATAGGAACATTGAAGGAAAACTTCAAATTTTTTCTCTGAAACTAGGAGGTGTATAGCTTTGATATTTGGTATGTAGCATCTCCTAGTGGACCACTACCAAGATTGTTCATATGATGTCCCTGGGGTCAAAACTGGCCCCGCCCCAGTGGGGTCAGAAGCTTAAAACTTAGAAATAAAGAAGGAAATCTTTAAAATTCTTCTTTTCTGAAACTAGAAGATGTAGAGCTTTGATATTTGGTAAGTAGGATCTCCTAGTGGATTTCTACAATGTTTGTTCATGTAATGTCCCTGGGGTCAAAACTTGCCCTGCCCCGGGGGTCACAAGTATGAAACATAGGAACACAGAAGGAAAACTTTAAAATTCTTCTTCTCTGAAACTAGAAGGCGTATAGTTTTCATATTTGGGATGCAGCATCTCTTAGTGGACTTCTACAAAGTTTCTCCATATGATGCCTATGGGGTCAAAACTTGCCCTGCCCCAGGGGTTACAAGTTCGATCCATTCCTCATTTATCATGTTTGTCTTAAGTTGTTGCACATGTACGTTATTTTCACCTCGCATTATTGTTTTCTAAGTAAGTGCGCCCAATATGACCTAAGTTGTCGACAGGCCTTAAAACACTATTCATTCATTCATTCATACAAGTTTAAAACATAGGAACAAAGAAAGAAAACTTTAAAATTCTACTTCTCTGAGACTAGAAGGCGTAGAGCTTTGATATTTTGTAAGTAGCATCTCCTAGTGGACCTCTACCAAGTTTTTTCTTAGGATGCCCCTGGGGTCAAAACTGGCCCTGCCCAGGGGTCACAAGTTCGATTTTACAGCTTAGTACTCAGGTGAGCGATATAGGACCATCATGGTCCTCTTATTTGTTTTTGTGATTTGATGCAAAATGGCTACCTGGTTGAGTAAACTTTTGATGTGTCGAGTCTTATCATGAAAACTATACAGAATTTTCATATTGAAATTCTCACATCAACCACCATTAGCAAATGCAGGAAAAAAAGTTTAACCCAGATTGACCTTGCAACACCGCAACAGTTACATACCCTTGTTTTTGTAATGCTGTGTCATGGAAAAATGGGGGCTTCATGTTATATACTTCATTCCATTTCTTTTGAATGCAACTCCTCCCACATTTCTAGACAGATTTGAATAGAATTTTCACAGAATGTTTGTCATCATGTGACCTATTGCATGCTGTCAAGGTTTTGCAATTTGTAGCTGTGTCATGGAAAAAGGGGTTTTCATATTTTGTCATTCGATTTCTTATGAAAGCAAAGCCTCCCCATGTCAAGGTTTTGGGATTTGTAGCTGCATCATGGAATAAGGTGTCTTCATGTTAAATTTCATTTTTCACCAACATCTCTTTAATTACTGGACATATCTTGACAGATTTGGATGAAATTTTCACCGATCATGTGACCTTAGGCATGTTGTCAGGGTTTTGCAATTTATTGCTGTATTTTGGAAAAAGGGGGCTTCATGTCAAATTTAATTTTTTATCGCACATATCTCAACAGATTTTGATAAGATTTTCAGAGATCATGTGACCTTGGGCATGTTGTCAGGGGTTTGCAATTTCATTGCTGTATCATGGGAAATGGGGGCTTCATGTCAAATTTAATTTTTATCAATGTATTCCCAATTGGGCATGTTGTCAGGGCTTTGCAATTTATTGCTGCATCATGGAAAAAGGGGGCTTCATGTCAAATTTAATTTTTTATTACACATATCTCAATAGGTTTGGATGAGATTTTCACAGATCATATGACTGGGCATGTCAGGGTTTTGCAGTTTATCGCTGTATCATGGAAAAGGGGGGCTTCATGTCAAATTTAATTTTTTATCAATGTATTTCCAACTTATTGACATTGTTTCTTGAAACTTAATATTTTTATTGGTTGATCAAACCCAATGACCAATCATCCATCTGTCTGACCATCCATCAGTCTGTTCATAAACCTTTTAGATCACAAGTAACACAATATATCCATTGAGCTACCAAAGCAGGTGCTACAAATTCCAACACTTTAGTCTCTAGCTAGCTGCTTGCAATGGCAGCAATGTGATGGGGTATATTGTGAGAGGGATGTCTTCTAAAGTCCTGGACAAAATTGGTCAAACTTCATGCATGCCTTCTGTTGGATTATAAGTCCCTTGATGCAAATTTTTTTCTAGATATATAATGATGTGTCATGAGA
Organism: Tridacna crocea; assembly: GCA_943736015.1. NCBI lineage: Eukaryota > Metazoa > Mollusca > Bivalvia > Cardiida > Cardiidae > Tridacna > Tridacna crocea. The sequence goes on along the minus strand of OX031064.1, from coordinate 39,881,317 downwards.
AAGGTTGTTTTTATGTATATTTTTTTTATTTCTTTTCTTTACATTAAATGCTAAGTTCTGTAAAAAGGATACTTAATGTGTAATCATGGACCGCTTATACTTTTTTTATGTAATGAAATGCTGTCCCATGGAGAAACGGAGCTTAATGTATCATTTCATCACAGACCAATAACAAGGCTACATGCAAAACACAACACCTCTAATATGTTTGTATCAAGAAAGGTCTTTTTCGGCGGGTGATACCATTTCAATGAAATTGCTTTTGCCACTTGGAATAATCTCCTTATGTGGCCTTCAACTTCAGGTTTATCCTTTTACCTTTTGATCCTGTTTTAACAACCCTGAGACAGCGGGTTTATGACAACACAGCGGAAAAAGGAGAAACCAGCATTTTCTAAAATTTCCAACAATGTTTTCTGCCCAGTCAGTGAAAAATTCCATTTTTTTAATATTCAGGGCTTTAAGCCTGATAAGTGCAGTCTGATCTTAAATCTATGTTCGTGCTGTCTGTTGCTTCATTCTAGACCAAGATTTGACTAGAGATTACCTTAATTATACCTCTCCACAACAAAGTTAATGGGGGTATATTGGAATTGCCATGGCTGTCCGTCCTACTGTTGAATTTTAAAGAAAGTTTTTGGGGAGGTTAAGAATGACAATATTTTGATTTGATTATTTGTTATACCCCAACAAAACTTCCCGCAAAACCCCCGCTTAACGAATGTTTTCGGGATATACTGGAATCAGCCTGTCTGTCTGTGTGTCCATCTGTGTGTCCATGTGTGTACAAAATACTAGTAATTTTGTGTCCCGAACTCCTCCTACAGTTTTCCTTCAACTGTGTTGAAACTTTGCACATTATATTGAACATATATTGAAGATTTGCAAGACGCAATTTTCATTTGTCAACTCTTCTTGATTGAGGAATTCTCTCTCCTTGAACATGACAATTCTTTTATGTCAAAACATTTGCAGAGAATTAATTCACATTCACTGACAGCTCTAGTTTTCTCAGTCATGGCCCTTAATTTTATTATTTCCAAGTTTGTTTCCATGCTGGGCCCCTGCCACTCGGGGCCTAAGAAATAGGTGGCTGCCTTCGCCTCTTTGGCATATGGATGGTAAGAGTCCCCAGAAACAGAGGAGACAGATATAGAGCATCACCCTTCTCCACCAGCTCTTCTTTGGTATAGTTGTCCATCTGTCAGGGCACCCGTCTTAAAAAAGTGGAGGAGGGGTATACTGAAATCACCTTGGTTGTCTGTCCGTCCATCTATAGGCACATTGTGGACCTTTTATATATGTTTCTTTATCATACTGGTTGCTATTAACAAAACAAAAAACAGCAAAGAAGACAAAAAAATATACAAAATATATCTAAAAAAAGTACAAAAAGATTGAAATATTTTTTACGTAAAAGAAAAAAAGAAAAAAAAAAAAGGAAATAATAATAATAAAAAAGAAATAATAAGAAAAAATGAATTTTATAGTTTCTAAGTTTGTTTCCATACTGGGCCCCCGCCATTCGGGGCCTTAGAAATAGTCGGCTGCCTTCACCTCTGTGGCGTAAGGGTGGTAAGAGTCCCCAGAAACAGAGGAGACTGATATAGAGCATCACCCTTCTCCACCAGCTCTTCTTTGGTATAGTTGTCTATCTGTCTGTTCATCTGACCATCTGTTAGGGCCCCTGTTTTTAAAAAGTACATGGGGTATACTAGAATTGTCTTGGCTATCTGTCCACCCGTCTGTAGACACAAATTTGCTGTGCAATATACTCTATATATTACATGTCATGGAAAAAGGGGGTTGATTTATAGTTTTTTTGTTTTCACTTAATGATTTGCCATCTATGGGAAAAAGAAGACTTAATGTACAATTCCATTTTGGACCTCTTATGTTTTATCTACCTGCTTGCTATTAAAAGAAAAAAAAAGCAATGGAGAAAAAAAAGTCTGTAAAACATGTATAAAAAAAGTACAAAAACACAGAGATATTTTATGTATAAGAAAATAGAAGTTAAAAAAAATGGAAAATAAATAAAAAATAAATAAATAATGAATCATATAGTTTTTAAGTTTGTTTCAATGCTGGGCCCCTGCCACTTGGGGCCTAAGAAATAGGTGGCTACCTTCGCCTCTGTGGCATATGGATGGTAAGAGTCCCCAGTAACAGAGGAGACCGATACAGACCATAATCCTTCTCCCCCCAGCTCTTCTTTGGTACTGTTGTCCATCTGTCAGGGCACCAGTCTTAAAAAAGTGGAGGAGGGGTATACTGAACACCTCTGCTGAAACATGTGAGAAAAGTAGTCGGTGGCTTTGGAAAGAAAGTAGTGTAAGCACCGGTGTGAGAAAGCCAGGAAACCCATGTGCGTCACCGACCGCCATGATATGACCTTAGCTGTTAAAGTGGCGTTAAACCCCAATACAACCAAGCAAGGTATACTGAAATCACCTTGGTTGTCTGTCTGTAGGCACATTATGGACCTCTTATATGTTTTATCATACTGGTTGCTATTAACAAAACAACAAAAAACAGCAAAGAAGACAAAAAGATATACAAAATACATCTAAAAAAGTACAAAAAGATTGAAATATTTTACGTAAAAGAAAAAAAGAAGTTAAAAAAAAAAAGGAAATAATAAAAAAGAAATAATAAGAAATAATGAATTTTATAGTTCCTAAGTTTGTTTCCATACTGGGCCCCCGCCATTCGGGGCCTTAGAAATAGGTGGCTGCCTTCACCTCTGTGGCGTATGGGTGGTAAGAGTCCCCAGAAACAGAGGAGACTGATATAGAGCATCGCCCTTCTCCACCAGCTGTTCTTTGGTATAGTTGTCTGTCTATCTGTTCACCTGTCCGTCTGTTAGGGCCCCAGTCTTTAAGAAGTGGAGGGGGTATACTAGAATTGCCCTTGCTATCTGTCCACCCGTCTGTAGACACAAACTTGCTGTGCAATATACTCTATATATTACATGTCATGGAAAAAGGGGGCTTGATTTATAGGTTGTTTGTTTTCATGTATTGAATGGCCATGTAAGGGAAAAAGAAGACTTAACATACAATCCCATTTTTGATTTCTTACCTTTTATCTACCTGCTTGCTATAAAAAGATAACCAAAGGAGAAAAAAAATCTATAAAATATATATAAAAAAAAGTACAAAAAGACAGATATTTTACGTATAAGAAATGGAAGTAAAAAGAAATGGAAAAAAATGATAAAAGACAAAGAAATAATAATAAATGAATCATATAGTTTTTAAGTTTGTTTCCCTTCTTGGCGCCTGCCACTCGGGGCCTAAGAAATAGGTGGCTGCCTTCGCCTCTGTGGCATATGGATGGTAAGACTCCCCAGAGACCGATACAGACCATAATCCTCCTCCCCCAGCTCTTCTTAGGTATAGTTGTCTATCTGTCAGGGCACCCGTTTAAAAAAAGTGGAGGAGAGGTATACTGAAATCATCTTGGTTGTCTGTCCATCCGTCTGTAGGCACATTGTAGACCTCTTATATGTTTTATCATACTGGTTGCTATTAACAAAACAACAAAAAACAGCAAAGAAGACAAAAAAATATACAAAATATATCTTAAAAAAAAGTACAAAAAGATTGAAATATTTTACGTAAAAGAAAAAAAGAAGTAAAAAAAAAGGAAATAATTATAAAACAGAAATAATAATAAATAATGCATTATATAGTTTCTTAGTTTGTTTCCATACTAGGCCCAGGCCATTCGGGGCCTTAGAAATAGGTGGCTGCCTTCACCTCTGTGGCGTATGGGTGGTAAGAGTCCCCAGAAACAGAAGAGACTGATATGGAGCATCACCCTTCTCCACCAGCTCTTCTTTGGTATAGTTGTCTGTCTATCTGTTCACCTGACCGTCTGTTAGGGCCCCTGTCATTAAAAAGTAGAGGGGGTACACTAGAATTGCCCTATCTGTCCACCCTTCTGTAGACACAGATTTGCTGTACAATATACTCCATATATTACCTGTCATGGAAAAAGGGGGCTTGATTTATAGTTTCTTTGTTTTCATTTAATGAATGGCCATGTAAGGGAAAAAGAAGACTTAATGTACAATCCCATTTTGGACCTCTTATGTTTAATCTACCTGCTTGCTATAAAAAGAAAAATAAGCAAAGGAGAAAAAAATTTATAAAATGTATATACAAAAAAAAGTACAAAAAGACTTGAGATATTTTATGTATAAGAAAATAGAAGTAAAAAAACGGAAAAAAAAAACAATAAAAAATAAATAAATAATGAATCATATAGGTTTTAAGTTTGTTTCCATGCTGGGCCCCTGCCACTCAGGGCCTAAGAAATAGGTGGCTGCCTTCGCCTCTGTGGCATATGGATGGTAAGAGTCCCCAGAAACAGAGGAGACTGATAAAGAGCATCATCCTTCTCCACCAGCTCTTCTTTGGTATAGTTGTCTATCTGTCAGGGCACCCGTCTTAAAAAAGTGGAGGAGTGGTATACTGAAATCACCTTGGTTGTCTGTCCAACCAACTGTAGGCACATTGTTGACCTCTTATATGTTTTATCATACTGGTTTTTATTAACAAAACAACAACAAAAAAAAAACAGCAAGAAGACCAAAAGATATACAAAATATATCTAAAAAAGTACAAAAAGATTGAAATACTTTACGTAAAAGAAAAAAAGAAGTAAAAAAAAAAGAAATAATAATAAAAAAGAAATAATAAGAAATAATGAATTTTATAGTTTCTAAGTTTGTTTCCATAACGGGCCCCCGCCATTTGGGGCCTTAGAAATAGGTGGCTGCCTTCACCTCTGTGATATATGGGTGGTAAGAGTCCCCAGAAACAGAGGAGACTGATATGGAGCATCACCTCCACCAGCTCTTCTTTTGTATAGTTGTCTATCTATCTGTTCACCTGACCGTCTGTTAGGGCCATTATCTTTAAAAAAGTAGAGGCGATATATTAGAATTGCCCTGGCTATCTGTCCACCCGTCTGTAGACACAAATTTACTGTGCAATATACTCTATATATTACATGTCATGGAAAAAAAATCTATAAAATATATATAAAAAACAGTACAAAAAGACTGAGATATTTTACGTATAAGATATAGAAGTAAAAAAAAAATGGAAAAAAATGATAACAAATCAAGAAATAATAAATAATGAATCATATAGTTTTTAAGTTTGTTTCTCTGCTGGGCCCCTGCCACTTGGGGCCTAAGAAATAGCTGGCTGCCTTCGCCTCTGTGGCATATGGATGGTAAGAGTCCCCAGAAACAGAGGAGACCGATATAGACCATCATCCTTCTCCACCAGCTCTTCTTTGGTATAGTTGTCTATCTGTCAGGGCACCCGTCTTAAAGAAGTGGAGGAGGGGTATACCGAAATCACCTTGGTTGTCTGTCCGTCTGTCTGTAGGCACATTGTGGACCTCTTATATGTTTTATCATACTGGTTGCTATCAACAAAACAACAAAAAACAGCAAAGAAGACAAAAAAAAAATATAAAATATATCTAAAAAAAAGTACAAAAAGATTGAAATATTTTACGTAAAAGAAAAAAAGAAGTAAAAAAAAAAATAATAATAATAAAAAAGAAATAATAAGAAATAATTAATTTTATAGTTTCTAAGTTTGTTTCCATAATGGGCCCTGCCATTCGAGGCCTTAGAAATAGGTGGCTGCCTTCACCTCTGTGGCGTATGGGTGGTAAGAGTCCCCAGAAACATAGGAGACCGATATAGAGCATCACCCTTCTCCACCAGCTGTTCTTTGGTATAGTTGTCTGTCTATCTGTTCACCTGACCGTCTGTTAGGGCCCCTGTCTTTAAAAAGTGGAGGGAGTATGCTTGAATTGCCCTGGCTATCTGGCCACCCATCTGTAGACAACAAATCTGCTGAGAAATATACTCTATATATTACATGTCATGGAAAAAGGGGGCTTGATTTATAGGTTCTTTGTTTTCATGTAATGAATGGCCATGTCAGGGAAAAAGAAAACTTAACGTACAATCCCATTTTTGTCCTCTTATGTTTTATCTACCTGCTTGCTATAAAAAGAAAAGCAAAGGAGAAAAAAAATCTATACAATATGTTTAAAAAAAAGTACAAAAAGACTGAGATATTTTACGTATAAGAAATAGAAGTAAAAAAAATGGAAAAAAAATGATAAAAAATAAAGAAATAATAAATAATGAATCATATAGTTTTTAAGTTTGTTTCCCTGCTGGGCCCCTGCCACTCGGGGCCTAAGAAATAAATTGCTGCCTTCGCCTCTGTGGCATATGGATGGTAAGAGTCCCCAGAAACAGAGAAGACCAATATAGACCATCATCCTTCTCCACCAGCTCTTCTTTGGTATAGTTGTCTATCTGTCAGGGCACCCTTTTTAAAAAAGTGCAGGAGGGGTATACTGAAGTCACCTTGGTTGTCTGTCCGTCCGTCTGTACGCACATTGTGGACCTCTCATATGTTTTATCATACTTGTTGCTATTAACAAAACAACAAAAGACAGCAAAGAAGACAAAAAAATATACAAAAGAATTATATACATAAAAGGTACAAAAAGATTGAAATATTTTACGTAAAAGAAAAAAAGAAGTAAAAAAAAGGAAATAATAAAACAGAGAAAGTAAGAAATGAATTTTATAGTTTCTAAGTTTTTTTCCATAATGGGCCCCTGCCATTCGGGGCCTTAGAAATAGGTGGCTGCCTTCACCTCTGTGGCGTATGGGTGGTAAGAGTCCCCAGAAACAGAGGAGACCGATATGGAGCATCACCCTTCTCCACCAGCTCTTCTTTGGTATAGTTGTCTGTCTATCTGTTCACCTGACCGTCTGTTAGGGCCCCTGTCTTTAAAAAGTAGAAGGGGTATACTAGAATTGCCCTGGCTATCTTTCCAGCCGTCTGTAGACACAAATTTGCTGTGCGATATACTCTATACATTACATGTCATGGAAAAAGGGGGCTTGATATATAGGTTCTTTGTTTTCATGAAATGAATGGCCATGTAAGATAAAAAAAGAAGACTTAATGTACAATCCCATTTTGTACCGCTTATGTTTTATCTACCTGCTTGCTATAAAAAGAAAAGAAAAGCAAAGGAGAAAAAAAATTTATAAAATATATATAAAAAAAGTACAAAAAGATTGAGATATTTTACGTATAAGAAAATAGAAGTAAAAATAACAGAAAAATATAATAAAAAATAAAGAAATAATAAATAATGAATCATATAGTTTTTAAAGTTGTTTCCATGCTGGGCCCCTGCCACTCGGGGCCTAAGAAATAGGTGGCTGCCTCTGTGGTATACGGATGGTAAGAGTCCCCAGAAACAGAGGAGACCGATATAGAGCATCATCCTTCTCCACCAGCTCTTAATTGGTATAGTTGTCCATCTGTCGGGGCACCCGTCTTAAAAAAGTGGAGGAGGGGTATACTGAAATCACCTTGGTTGTCTGTCTGTCTGTCTGTAGGCACATTGTGGACCTCCTATATTTTTTTATCATACTGGTTGCTATTAGCAAAACAACAAAAAACAGCAAAGAAGACAAAAAAATAAACAAAATATATCTAAAAAAAGTACAAAAAAGATTGAAATATTTTACATAAAAGAAAAAAAGAAGTAATAATAAAAAAAAAATAATAAGAAATAAATTTCATAGTTTCTCATTGTTTCCATACTGGGCCCCCGCCATTTGGGGCCTTAGAAAAAGGTGGCTGCCTTCACCTCTGTGGCGTATGGGTGGTAAGAGTCCCCAGAAACAGAGGAGACTGATATAGACCATAATCCTTCTCCCACAGCTCTTCTTAGGTATAGTTGTCTATCTGTCAGGGCACCCGTCTAAAAAAAGTGGAGGAGGGGTATACTGAAATCATCTTGGTTGTCTGTCCATCCGTCTGTAGGCACATTGTGGACCTCTTATATGTTTCATCAAACTGGTTGCTATTAACAAACCAACAAAAAACAGGAAAGAAGACAAAAAAATATACAAAATATATTAAAAAAAGTACAAAAAGATTGAAATATTTTACGTAGGAAAAAAAGAAGTAAAAAAAAAAGGAAAATATTATAAAAAAGAAATAATAAAAAATAATGCATTATCTAGTTTCTTAGTTTGTTTCCATACTGGGCTGCGGCCATTCGGAGCCTAAGAAATAGGTGGCTGCCTTCACCTCTGTGGCGTATGGGTGGTAAGAGTCCCCAGAAACAGAGGAGACTGATATGGAGCATCACCCTTCTCCACCAGCTCTTCTTTTGTATAGTTGTCTATCTGTCAGGGCACCCGTCTTAAAAAAGTGGAGGAGGGGTATACCGAAATCTACCTGCTTGCTTTACAAAAAAAGCAAAGGAGAAAAAAAATCTATAAAATATATGTAAAAAAAAATTCAAAAAGACAAGAGATATTTACGTATAAGAAAATAGAAGTAAAAAAATGGAAAAAAAATAATAAAAAATAAAGAAATAATAAATAATGAATCATATAGTTTTTAAGTTTGTTTCCATGCTGGGCCCCTGCCACTCGGGGCCTAAGAAATAGGTGGCTGCCTTCACCTGTGTGGCATATGGATGGTAAGAGTCCCCAGAAACAGAGGAGACTGATAAAGAGCATCATCCTCCTCCACCAGCTCTTCTTTGGTATAGTTGTCCATCTGTCAGGGCACCCATCTTAAAAAAGTGGAGGAGGGATATACTGAAATCACCTTGGTTGTCCGTCCATCCATCTGTAGGCACATTGTGGACCTCTTATATGTTTTATGATACTGGTTTTTATTAACAAAACAACTAAAAAAAAACAGGAAAGAAGACAAAAAAATATACAAAATATATCTAAAAAAAGTACAAAAAGATTGAAATACTTTACGTAAAAGAAAAAAACAAAAAAAAAAAAAGGAAATAATAATAAAAAAGAAATAATAAGAAATAATGAATTTTATAGTTTCTAAGTTTGTTTCCATAATGGGCCCCTGCCATTTGGGGCCTTAGAAATAGGTGGCTGCCTTCACCTCTGTGGCGTATGGGTGGTAAGAGTCCCCAGAAACAGAGGAGACCGATATAGAGCATCACCTCCACCAGCTCTTCTTTGGTATAGTTGTCTGTCTATCTGTTCACCTGACCGTCTGTTAGGGCCCCTGTCTTTAAAAAGTAGAGGCAGTATACTAGAATTGCCCTGGCTATCTGTCCACCCGTCTGTAGACACAAATTTGCTGTGCAATATACTCTATATATTACATGTCATGGAAAAAGGGGGCTTGATTTATAGGTTCTTTGTTTTCATGTAATCAATGGCCATGTAAGGGAAAAAGAAGACTTAACATACAATCCCAATTTTTACCTTTTATGTTTTATCTACCTGCTTGCTATAAAAAGAAAAGCAAAGGAGAAAAAAAATCTATAAAATATATATAAAAAAAAAAGTACAAAAAGACTGAGATATTTTACGTATAAGATATAGAAGTAAAAAAAAAATTGGAAAAAAATGATAAAAAATTAAGAAATAATAAATAATGAATCATATAGTTTTTAAGTTTGTTTCCCTGCCGGGCCCCTGCCACTCGGGGCCTAAGAAAGAGGTGGCTGTCTTCGCCTCTGTGGCATATGGATGGTAAGAGTCCCCAGAAACAGAGGAGATCGATATAGAGCATCATCCTTCTCCACCAGCTCTTCTTTTGTATAGTTGTCTGTCTGTCTGTCAGGGCACCCGTCTTAAAATAGTGCAGGAGGGGTATACTGAAATCACCTTGGTTGTCCGTCCGTCCATCTGTAGGCACATTGTGGACCTCTTATATGTTTTATCATACTGGTTGCTAATAAGAAAACAACAAAAGACAGCAAAGAAGGCAAAAAAGTATACAAAATATATATATATAAAAGGTACAAAAAGATTGAAATATTTTACGCAAAAGAAAAAAAGAAATAAAAAAAAAAAAATCATAATAAAAAAGAAATAGTAAGAAATGAATTTTATAGTTTCTACGTTTGTTACCATAATGGGCCCTCGCCATTCGGGGCCTTAGAAATAGGTGGCTGCCTTCACCTCTGTGGCGTATGGGTGGTAAGAGTCCCCAGAAACAGAGGAGACCGATATGGAGCATCACCCTTCTCCACCAGCTCCTCTTTGGTATAGTTGTCTGTATATCTGTTCACCTGACCGTCTGTTAGGGCCCATGTCTTCAAAAAGTAGAAGGGGTATACTAGAATTGCCCTGGCTATCTTTCCACCGATCTGTAGACACAATTTTGCTGTGCAATATGCTCTATACATTACATGTCATGGAAAAAGGGGGCTTGATTTATAGGTTCTTTGTTTTCATGTAATGAATGGCCATGTAAGATATAAAAAAAAAGACTTGATGTACAATCCCATTTTGTACCGCTCATGTTTTATCTACCTGCTTGCTATAAAAAGAAAAGAAAAGAAAAGCAAAGGAGAAAAAAAATATATGTATATAATAAAAGGTACAAAAAGACAGATATTTTATGTATGAGAAAATAGAAGTAAAAATAACGGAAAAAAAATAATAAAAAATAAAAAAATAATAAATAATGAATCATATAGTTTTTAAGTTTGTTTCCATGCTGGGCCCCTGCCACTCGGGGCCTAAGAAATAGGTGGCTGCCTTCGCCTCTGTGGTATATGGATGGTTAGAGTCCCCAGAAACAGAGGAGACCGATATAGACCATCATCCTTCTCCACCAGCTCTTCTTTGGTATAGTTGTCCATCTGTCTGGGCACCCATCTTAAAAAAGTGGAGGAGGGGTATACTAAAATCACCTTGGTTGTCTGTCTGTCTGTCTGTAGGCACATTGTGGACCTCCTATATGTTTTATCATACTGGTTGCTATTAGCAAAACAACAAAAAACAGCAAAGAAGACAAAGAAATAAACAAAATATATCTAAAAAAAGTACAAAAAAGATTGGAATATTTTACTTAAAAGAAAAAAAAGAAGTAAAAAAAAAAAAGGAAATAATAATAAAAAAGAAATAAAAAGAAATAATGAATTTTATAGTTTCTAATTGTTTCCATACTGGGCCACCGCCATTTGGGGCCTTAGAAATAGGTGGCTGCCTTCACCTCTGTGGCGTATGGGTGGTAAGAGTCCCCAGAAACAGAGGAGACCGATATGGAGCATCACCTCCACCAGCTCTTCTTTTGTATAGTTGTCTGTCTATCTGTTCACCTGACCGTCTGTTAGGGCCCCTGTCTTTAAAAAGTGGAGGGGTCATACTAGAATTGCCCAGGCTATCTGTCCACCCTTCTGTAGACACAAATTTGCTGTGCAATATACTCTATATATTACATGTCATGGAAAAAGGGGGCTTGATTTATAGGTTCTTTGTTTTCATGTAATGAATGGCCATGTAGGGGAAAAAGAAGACTTAATGTACAATCCCATTTTGGACCTCATATGTTTTTATCTACCTGCTTGCTATAAAAAGAAAAAAAAAAAAGCAAAGGAGAAAAAAAATCTATAAAATATATATATGAAAAAAAGTACAAAAAGACAGATATTTTACGTATAAGAAAACAGAAGTAAAAAAAAAATGGAAAAAATAATTACAAATAAAGAAATAATAAATAATGAATCATATAGTTTTAAGTTTGTTTCTCTGCTGGGCCCCTGCCACTCGGGGCCTAAGAAATAGGTGGCTGCCTTCGCCTCTGTGGCATATGGATGGTAAGAGTCCCCAGAAACAGAGGAGACCGATATAGACCGTCCGTCTGTAGGCACATTGTGGACCTCTTATATGTTTTATCATACTGGTTGCTTTTAACAAAACAACAAATAAAAACAGCAAAGAAGACAAAAAAAATCTACAAAATAAATATCAAAAAAGTATAAAAAGATTGAAATATTTTATGTAAAAGAAAAAAAAAGAAGTAAAAAAAAAAAGAAATAATAAGAAATAATGAATTTTATAGTTTCTGAGTTTGTTTCCATGCTGGGCCCCTGCCACTTGTTGCCTGAGAAATAGGTGGCCACTCTGGGCTTTAGAAATAGAATCGCCTTGGCTGTCTGTCCGTCCGTCTGTCTGTAGACACATATTTGCCCAGCGAGATACTCTAACAGTATTTCAGGTACTGAATTCATACTTACACAGTCTGTGTGCTCATCCATCTGCCCAGACTGATATCTCTTGTAAAGCCCTTGATGAAAACTGATGAATCTTCATGCATGTCTACTCTGAACCAACTGCACAGTCAATCAAATTTCTAAGCTCACACAATTTAGGTAGACATAAAATAGTTCTAATATAATTATTATTCAAGGACACTTCTGTTCAATATTTTGATGTTAAAGTTCTTTCCGTTTTGCTGAGTAGAGTATTACTAAACTTATATGACATAATTATTATAATTCTGTGATTTCATCAGCTGGCCAAACCATGAAAAAGATTTATTTATTGAAGTACATGTATAACCTTGATAAACTTTATAAGGTAAAAATATAACCAAATGAAAAAGTCTTTGGTGGCATTTGATTTGTGTAAGCCTACCTAATTTTGGCATTGGTAGTATTTTCCTTATAGACTGTCATATGAAAAATAATACACATAAACAATGTTGGACACCAAATCCATTCTTTTCTTACAAAAACAGAACAATTTCTGATTGCATAGGGAATTCCCTGAAGACTTATAATACCAATATTGCACCTTTTATAAGAAATTTGACCTGTATATTGCAATAGAATATTGTTCTCAACCAGTGTTTTGTATTTTCAGGATTTGAATAGAATATTGTCTGTAACCAATCACTTTGGTAGTATGGTATGAATGAGGCCGGTATTTTAGTCTTTTTTTTTTAATCAGAATACTGTCTGGAGCCGAGTGTTTGAAGTAATATATGAATGAGGGTATTTTTAGGATTTTTTAATAGAATATTGTATCTGTGTTGGTAAAAGTTTACATGTGAGATTTTTTTAAGGATTTTACAGTGGAATGCTGTCTAGAAATTATATTTCAGTATTGGAGTAACATATGAATGACGGAATTTTCAGGACTTTTTAGTGGAATGCTGTCTGGTACCAATGTATCAGTGTTTGAAATAATGTGTGAGAATATTTTTAGGATTTTTCAGTGGAATACTATATCTGTGTTGGGTGAATTGAGTGGGGTTCTTTTTTAGGATTTTTCAGTGGAATGCAGTCTAGAAATGATGTATCTATATTGGAAGTAACATGTGAATGAAGGAATTTTCAGGAACTTTTAGTGGAATACTGTCTGGAACCGAAGTATCAGTGTTTGAACCAACATGAATGAGGGAATATTTAGGATTTTTTTTAATAGAATTCCGTTTAGAACAGAAGTATGAATTTTGTGTTGGAAGTAACATATGAATGACAGAATGATGTTTTAGTGCAATACTATCTGGAACCAATGTGTCATGTGTTGAAGGTAAGATATGAATGTGGAAAATTTTAGGATTTAATTTAATAGAATACTGTTTAGAACAGAACTATAGATTCTGTGTTGGGAGTAACATATGAATGGCAGCAATTTTAGGATTTTTTTAAAAGAATTCTGTCAGATTCTGACATACCTCTATTAGAAGAAGTGCATAATAAGAGTATTGTTAGGATTTTTTAATAGAATGCTGTCTGAACCGATATATCTGAAGTAATATATGAATAAAAAGTAGGTTTTTTATTAAATTTTTTATTAGAATGCTGTCTGGAACCAATGTATCAGTGTTTGAAGTAACATATGAGTGAGAATGTTGTTAGGATTTTTCTATTGAATACTGTATCTGTGTTGGGAGAAGTGTATAAATGATGTTTTTTTAAGGATTTTACAGTGGAATGCTGTCTAGAAACGATGTGTCTGTATTGGATGAATTTTCAGGATTTTTTGTATAGAATTCTATTCAGAACTTATGTATCAGTGTTGGAAGTAACATATGAATGAAGATATGTTCAGGATTTTTTAAATAGAATACTGTTTAGAACAGAAGTATCTCTGTTGGAAGTAACATGAATGACAATAATTTTAAGGATTTTTTTTAATAGAATAATGCTTAGAACAGAAGTATCCTTATTGGAAGTAACATGTGAATGAAGGAATTTTCATGATTTTTTAAAAGAATTCCGCGCAGTACCAATAATTGACAATACTTTTAGGATTTCTTTTTTAAAGAGAATTCTGTCCGGTACAGGATTTTCAGGATTTTTTAGTGGAATACTATCTGGAGCCAATGTATTGTGTGTTTGAGGTAAGGTATAAATGAGGGAAATTGTAGGATATTTTAATGGAATACTGTTTAGAACAGAAGTATCTGTGTTTGAAGTAACATGAATGACAACAATTTTTGGATTTTTTAAAAGAATACTGTCAGATACTGATTTAGAAGTAGTGCATAATAAGAGTGTTTTTATAGAATGTTGTCTGAACTGGTGTATCATGTTTTGGAAGTAATGTATGAATGAGGGAATTTTTAGGATTTTTTTAATAGAATACTGTTTAGAACAGAAGTTTCCGTGTTGGAAGTAACTTATGAATGAAGGAATTTTCGGGATTTTTTAGTGGTATACTGTCTGGAACCGATGCATCATGTGTTTGAAGTTGGGTATAAATAAGGGAAATTTTAGGATTTTTTATTAGAATACTGTTTAGAACAGAACTATCCATGTTGGAAGTAATATATGAATGAAGGGGAATTTTCATAATTTTTTAAAAGAATTCTGCCCAGTACCAATGTATCTATTAAAAGTAGTGCATATTATGAGGATTTTTAGGATTTTTTTATAGAATGCTGTCTTAACCGATGATTCTGTGCTGGAAGTAACATAAGTGAATATAGTTTTTGGCTCCACTGGCTGAAGGCCGGCAGGCTTATATCATGGCCCGGGGTCCATCATGCGTCTGTCTGTTGGGTCGTAAGTCCATGCATGTGTGCGTTAAATTTTATTTCAAACGTCTTTTTCTCTGAAACTACTATCCAATTTTGATCAAACTTAGAAAGTAATGTATATTGAGAGTATTTTAAGGATCTTTTATAGAATGCTATCTGAGCCGATGTATCTGTTTTGAAAGTAACATAAATTACTTGTCCACTGGCTGAAGGCCAGCTTATGTCAAGGCCTGGTGTCCGTAGTGTGTCTGTCCGTCCAGTCGCCCTTCCATCCATGAGTTAACTTTTATTTCAAATATCTTCTCTGAAACTACTTAGAAGAATATTTTGTATGTCATCCAGTTTAAAGCCAATTGTACAAGTATTGTAATGTTTGGTTCGTAAAGTTTTGACTTATTAGCTAATGGAGTGATACAGGGCTGTGGTAGCCATTTTGTTCTATTAATCTTTTGTAGAGAGTTTAAGCCTGAAGTTTAAATATTTATTACATGTGCATAGCATTAAAGGAGCATTTATAGCTTAGTTGCACATAAGGTCAAAGATGGCCTTTAAATCTCTATGGCTGAACCTTTGGAGATGTGGGTAAGTATCAAGCAACATATTATCATTATTTACCTTGAATGTTTAAGTCTTGCACATGGGGTCAGAGATTACCCTGTTCCCAAGGTCTCTTGTCTGATTTTGTTCTATAGTTTTTTAAAAAATTATTTTGGCCAAAACTATGAAGATGTTAGTCCAAAGAGTCTAGATAGTAAATTTTTAGCATCAAACATAACTATTCATTGAAGTTGTTCAAGTCCTGCACATGGGGACAAGATGGCCCTTTTCTCATGGTCTGTTGTTGTAGTTGAGGTTCTATAGTTTCTAAAGTCTATCTGGCTGACACTATTGAAATTATAGACTTAATATTCTGAGTATCTAATATAAAGAGATAATTATTAATCTAAGTTGCTCAAGTTCTGCAAATGAGTTTTTTCCAATGTTTGTTGTTGTACTTGGGGTTCTCTGAGTTGGTTTTATTTTATGCACTGCAAGACTTAACATATATTGGTGTCATCTTCTCTCCTGTCAGTCCTTCCATCTGCCCGTCACTTTGTCAGTATGTATGTACGTAGGTCTGTTTCTTTTGAATGCAACTCTTCCAACATTTCTTAACGGATTTGGATGAAATTTTCACAGAATGCTTCTTATCATGTGACCTATAGCACATTGTCAGTTTTTTGTGATGTGGCAGGGTACATTGTGATGATGGCACTCTTGTGTTTAATGTTTTTGGCTGAAACCATGAACATATTATACGTTAGTCTTAATATGTAGATATATAGAATAAAAAAAAAAAATTATTTTCACAGTTGTCCAAGTCCTGCACATGGGGTCAAAGATTGTCCTGTTCCCAAGGTCTGTTTTTGTACATGCACACTGGGGGTTCTATCATTATTTTAATCTTTTTGGCTGAAACTAGGTCAAAAAGTAAATATTAATTAAGTATCTAGCATCAGAAGATACTTATTCATCAAAGTTGTTCAAGTACTGCACGTGGGGTCAAAGACGGTCCCATTCCTAAGGTCTATTGTTGTACTTGGATTTATATACTTTTTTTTTTTCAAACCTTTTGGCTGAAACTATGGGGATTGTAAGGGAAAAGTTCTGAATATTAATTAAGTATGTATCATTAAAAATTAATTATTCCTTATTATTAAGTTGTTCAATTCCTGAACAAGTGTAAAACATGGCCCTGTTCTGAAGGTCTTTTGTTGTACATGTAGTTCTAGAAGGTTGTTCAAGTACTGCACATGGGGTCACAGATGTTTTTTTTTTTTTTTTTCCCAACACCCCCCCCCCCCCCCAAAAAAAAAATTATTTTGAGGGTTATACTGGTATCAACCTATCAATCGGCGTGTCTGACTGTACAAAATACTTGTAATTGCCCGTTTCTGTCAAAGCGCTGGCGGGGGCATAAGGTTACATTCAGTGACAGCTCTAGTTTCATTCTTCTTTGCTGAAAAATGGAGATATTAGGCCACAGCCTGAATATCTAGTGTATAGCATCAAAAGATCAGTATTCATCTAAAAGTTGTTTAAAGTCTTGCATCCTTGGTCAAAGATGGCCGTGTTTGAAATGTCTGTCATTGTGCATGTACATGTAGTTCTGTAATTTTAAATAGTTTTTGCATTCTTTATTATGTCCATCTTTCCACTGAGCCCTGTTTTCATGTGGGAATCAAGAATAATGGGTCACCGGTTCGATCCCCAGATCTGTTAATTTTTTTCCAAGGATTCATGATAATCATTGCTACAGATTCATTCCTCATTCACTGCATATCATTGTTTCAATAATGGTTATGTTGGAAAGCAGCCAGTGACTTGGAAAAATATTGTGAAGAGGACTGGTAAAAAGAAATTCCTGGAAAGTATGGATAGGTGCCTGGCAGCAGCTATATAAGTGACATAATGATGAAAACTCCATTTTATACCATGCAATCAATCAAGTGAGCGTCCATCCTTCCTGACAGATAGCTTCTATATCCAGGTGAGAACTACATAAGTTCTAAAGGTTTTATTTAACTCATTACCAAATGACTATATTTTAGGCTTGCCAAAATCGAAAGCATTTGCAGACGACACAGTAAAAGTGACTGAAATTTTGAAATTTGTTTTGTGAAGGGTAGAAAATATTGTGGGAAAAGGAGAAAATGCTGGTTACCAGCATTTTCTCCTTTTCCCACAATGTTTTCTAAAGGCTTCTTTCACAGAGTCGTCAAAAGTCGGGATTGTGTGGTAATGGGTTAAATCTTCTTGACTGAAACTGCTACCGTTTTTGGCCTTAAGTCATACATTTATGTGAGTAGTATAAAAAGAATGTTCTTGAGTCCTGGGTCGAAGATGGCCCTTTTCCAAGGGTTTGGTGTTGTACACAGTGCTGTTTTTTTTTTTTGCTACATGTATCTTGAATCACGCAGCCAACAGCACCGTAATTTTGTATGTTGCATCAAGGGATGGTCAGTAAAGTTATTAAAATTGGTCATATGCAATAAAAGATTGCCATGCCCAGGATAACCATATTTCCAAAAAATAAAAGTTATTATACAAATAACGAAAACTTCCTCTTAAGCTATTAGGCCTGGTGTGTGTTGATATTATGTAGCATCACATGGTCTTGTATAACATCATCAAAACAGGTCCTGCACATGGGTCAGTACCAGCCAGTACAGCTCAGTAGGTAGAGTGTAGGACTCATGAACACAATGTTTCGGGTCACTACAGGTTGTGGGTTCGAATCCCCGGCTGGCCAACTAAAAAATTACTGATAGTCTTTTGGATGAGACATTAAACCGAGGTCCCGTGTGATGGTGCTATACGCCGAGCACGTTAAAGAACCAGGCGAAGCTCTCAGTAGTTTTGACCTGCATCCTTGCACTATCCCCTGTAACAACTAACCGTCTTCTGGGGGCGTCGCTCAGATGGGCAACTGGTAGCGACGATGAATAAATGGAAATAACCAACCAGCCAACATGGGTCAGTTAATTTGCAGAGTTACAATTTCATTTTCTTTTTACTTTCCTTGTCTTGAACTATGGGCCATGAGCCAGATATTTGGTCTCAGCTTTATGAAATATTCCATTTCAATCCAAGTTGTTTATAATGTGCTTCTGGGTCAAAGAGGGCCTGGAAAGGGGTCACCTGTTTTACTTTGTGTTCTGTAGGAATCTGTGTCAGAAATTTATCCATATTTTTTGTTCCTGTCTGAAACCATGGAGCCCACAGCATGATAAATACAGTTGTATCATAATGTGGTCCCTAGCCAAAGTTGTTCAAATTGTGACCTTAACATTAAAGCGCAAGAACACATATTTTGCAAAAAGAAACATATGAGTACACATATTTTACAGAAAGCAACATAAGTAACCATTTTAAAATAAGCATCTCTCTTAAGACCGGCAGGGAATGCCCAGCCACTCAATATCATATTTTATGCACATTATAAATGACACATATTTCTTTTTCATTTAAAAAACTTCTTTTTATCAAACCAGCATTGAGTTTAAACCTTTTTGTCACATTCTTAAATCTTATCATTTAAAACATTTGAGTATATAGGGATTGCCCTGTAACTCGATGATGCCCTATATGTATTAAATTTTCTTAATACAATTCTTTTATTGTCATTCAAACTTTATTCAGTTTAAACAACTCCACGTTTATTATCTTTTAACATACTGTAGATATGCGCGCTAAATGACCAAAGTTGTCGATGCGCCATAAAACAACATTCATTCATTCTCTTAAGACCATAAGGTCTGATGTATAGATATTTGTTACATAGCATTATGCTGTTGTCCTGCATCAAAGCTGCATGTGAATGCCTATTCTGCCTAGAGATAAAGGTCTACTCTATATCTTTTGAACCCTTTGCCTCGTCTTAATACTATTCCACACATATCAGTCTTGATGCTTGATGGCATGCAGAGTAGAAGTTTGCATAATTGTCTGTAAGGTCGAGATCATAGCAGCAGTTATAAGTTCGAAAACACAGAATTTGATGCTGATTAATATCTCTTGAATTTTGTCCAGTTCTGAAGATCAATCACACTTATCATGTCATCAGAACCTGTACTGCTTATAAAACATCACAAAAAGACACAAGTACTGAATAGACATTGATACTGTAAGCAGCACTCTTGGGAGAGGGAGCTTCATGCAACTTTGTGATGCATTACACAAAGCAAGCTGTCACACAGTTCGAATTAACTGTGTCTAAATACCGGGTGAATCATGAAGAAAATTACCACAATTTGACCTATGGCCAAAGTCTGGACCCTCATCAGGCCTCACATACTCAGAGGTTGATGTCTGCATAAGATAATATATGTTGTATTGTATATTATAGATTATATTTAAATATATATATACTATAGATTATATTAAATATTGTATCATGAAAATGTTCCTTAAAAATTCCCAGGGGCCATTATATCTTTGTTGGCATTATTAAACTGAAGTAGACTCATAGTAGTACTCAATATATGAACCGTTGTTTCACAGAAAAGTTTTCAAATGCATTTGTTCCAATGACAAGTTGGTTGTACATGGCTATGTCTCCCAAAATTTTATTTTGGAAAGACATGTTGATTGCATTGAATTTGCCTGTATCTGTCTGTCCATCCATGTGTCATAATTTTTGTTTAACCTCCGAACTGCTTACTAAATCATAAAAAAAGTAATTCACTTAAATGTTTACCATAATCAGATGACATTCAGATGTCTCGCATAACATGCAATCATCCTTTATCATCATATTGATGGAAGATTTTATTTAAACAAGTATCTAGTTCAAATGATAATTATAATTGTAACATAACTAAACTACACAAAAAGTTCTATTCTGGCTAATATATACATGTAGCTGAAATATAGTTGTAATGTAAATCAAACTACATAAAAGACTTCTGGCTCTTCTTATCATGTTAACTTATGTAGATTAGATTCTATTCCTCTAGTAACAGCATTGATATCTTTACCAATCAACAAAATTACCATCATTTTCTGCTTTTCCTACAATGTTTCAAAAGACTTCTTTCTCAGGGTTGTTAAAATGACATCAGTAAGTTAATAACATTGAAATACATGTATATGGGAAAGACCTTATTGAAATAAACAATGTCTTTGACATGAATTGCTCAGACAAGTTGTCCTGGCCAAATGGGTGATTTTGCTGCACTAGTAAGTATACATGAAATATAAACTTGAATAGGAATTCATACCCACATTGTATTTCGAGTTTTCTGTGTTTTTTTTTTGTTGTCCATGAATTTTTGGGAAGAGTATGAGTCAATAGTTAGAATAACTGTAATCAAGATATTTTATACAACCTACTTTAGTGCAAGCTGAAATCCAGGTAAATTTCAGGCTGAAAATAGTATACAGATAAAGGGTCTATGCTGTCACCAATGACAGATCAAGGCAAGCTAGAAAAGTTGTCGATCTATTCAGGGGCAGCTGTGTTCAATTTTAAAGTCAATAAAAGCTTCTTGTACCGCTTGCGGGCTCAATAGAAGCTACTTATACTGCCTTTTCTTTTTGAGAGGCATTAATAAGTTCATTGATGTAGTGTATAACAATCTGACAAAAAAGCTTAATCCAAATTTGTCGGAGGTATAGCAATTTCTACCATAGTTCGTTACGGTATTGGACCCATACCAGTAAGAAAGAACATTATGATGCATGTTTGCCTGGACCCATATCAGTAATTAGCTTGCATAAAATGATATCTTGCCTACAATTGTTCAAACATGACTTATATGGAAGGGAATCTAAACACCCCCAAAGATTTATACATAAAAACCTTAACCCCGATCAGAATTAGACTCACTGACACTGAGTCAAGCTATAACTTAATGATAGGGGAATTAAAGTAGTACCTTGTGTATGTTACAAGAAAATGTTTTCTGAACCAAAGCCAGCATTTATTTTGCTTAGTTCTCCCGTACCAATGTCTACAACACCACTTTAATTTCCTGGATACTGAACAGTGCAAGGAAACTACCCATTCCGGTAAAAAAGCCTGAGCAATTAATGTTTGGAATATTTTGTGTCGTTCATACAGTTTATTTCAATTTGACATGTTTCCAAAATTTATTAAATCTAAGACTATCACTTTGACCAAATCCACCAGAGGCTTTTATTGTGAGATGTTGACTTAGAATTTACTTGGAGTCGAGCTCTATCAAGTCAATGTTGAACTCTTTACAAAATGATGGAATTTTAGATCCGTCCAAATTGTAAGGGTTTGTCACTTACAGATATTTACATAATGGTAAATACCAAAACCACCATTTTTTTTCATGACGGCTCTTAAAGTCCAACTGAGATGCATCTTACATTTTTCTGTCTGTCTGTCTGTCTGTCTGTCTGTCTGCCTGTGCACTCCATATCATTTATGCCTTTTTTTTTATAAGATAATTCATACATGTTTACCTTGATGTGACTACATTCAAAACAGGGTATCACGAGCCAAAGTTTGTATTTAAAGCCAACATGTACTACAATATCTTTCGAACCCCTTTTCCAACAACGAAAACATCTCTCATTAATGATTTGACATGACATGATATGCAGAGTGAAGGCAGAATTTTATTAGAAATTAATTTTCTTGTTCCAGTGATGTTTATTTGGTTGCAGCCAATGTTTTCTCCAGTCTGCCACCTTGTATTGTTTAGCACTAGTTTCGTTCTAAATGTGCTAGCTGCTTTCCTTAATAAACATATGACATATTGCAAATAAGAATAATTTGTAGACACTTTACTGTTTCTAAACCCACTAGCTGCTTTCCCTCATAAGCAAATGAAAGATTGCAAATAAGAGAGCACTTTTAAACATGTTATTCTTTATAAACAAACCCACTAGCTGCTTTCCCTTATAAGCAAATGAAAGATTGCAAATAAGAGAGCACTTTCAAACATGTTATTTTTTATAAACCTTCTAGGTGCTTTCCTTTATAAACAGTTGACAGTTTGCAAATAACAGTGCATTTACTTTCCAACAATGCAATTGAGTTTATTTCCTGTATATCACTGTATGGATTGTCTAAACATTACAATGATAGGATTTTTTTTATCATCCTGAGGCCTCAGATTATCATGCTTTTTCTTTTAAATAGTTTCACTGACAGTAGTTCTTTTTTACATAGTTTTACCACTTCAGAGCCCTAGCCTAGTACTGGTGAAAACCAGGAAAATATGAATAATTTTATGAGCTGTTGCCACGATATGACTAAAATAATGTTGAAAGCGACATGAGACACCATTCAATCAATCAATACATAGTTTTACTATACATTATGTGCATTAAAGTATTATTAGCATACAAATACATTTTTATACGCAGTTGGGGGCAAAGTACACGTATATTGGCACTATCTTCTCAATCTGTACGTCCATCTATCTGTCCTTTCGTCCCATCCATACACATGTCCATTTCTTGTGAATGCCACTCCTCCCAGTTTCTTGAAAGATTTGGATGAAATTTTCACAGAATATTTCACATTATGTGACCTATTGCATATTGTCAGGGTTTTTCGATGTGGTGGCATATATTGTGACAATGGCACTCTTGTTTTAGTACACATGATTCACATTAGCATTATATACAATGACAATAATTTCTTGATGACAAATAACTATATATACACTCTATCCTAAAGCTGGTGACAATGAGTTGGACGGTATCCAATGACACCCCTGCAATATTTATGCAGATAATACTTTGTGACCATACATTGATCTTTTACAAGGAAAGACATATTAATGTATGAGTATAAAGGGGGACCAGTATCCTTGGACATGCAAGATCCTTTTAACAGACAACAAAATTGTAGCCTTTTCCAAATTCAAAACATAGCAGACAACAATTTCAATGAGGTTCAGATAGTGCAGTTTTTCTCTGGTAAGTTAGAAAATAAAAGAGAACCACCTTTTTCTATTTTTCTCACAATGTTTTTCGAAGGTTTCTCTCTCAGGCTCATTACATATCTGCAATGGGTTAAAGGGTTAAAGATTGCACAATGTTATTCACATATGAGCCATGCTCTGGCAAACAGGGGCCTAATGTATCTCTGTGATGCATCATACCATGCAATACATCACATAATTAGGGATCCACAAAACTCTGTATGTTTAACAACCTGCTGTATCATAAGGTACACTGGTCCCTTGACATACAGAAAATTGACCAATAGCAAAAAGTTTTGGCCCAGATCCGCCTGCAGTTGTTACTCAAAATGTTTGTGTAAGAGCCCACAGCTCTTATCAACAAATCGACGGTGCCAAGTTGGATGTTGTGCTGAAAGTGTAGTCATGGATATAAGGCTGACGAAAGGGAAACTGCTTTTGAGTAGGTTTTGCCAGTGTACAAGACATATATGTTCTGGGCATATTATCGAATCAGATCACAAGAAATTTCTTTGCAGTATAATAGTACATTTCACCTACCAAGATACTTAACCTTCTTTCAGACAATCTCTGTTTTTCACAACTTTGGAAAACAACCCTGTTGAAAACATTGTGTGAAAAGGAGAAAATGCTAGTAACCAGCGTTTTCTTTTTCCGCAATGTCTTCTGCCCTCACTGAACAAATTTCAATTGCTGAGTGTCCTTAATTTTGTTGTCTTCTAGCACTTTCAATTTGTCTTCTAGCACTTTCAATTTGGACCAGTCTAAAAATTTGTTATTCGTTGATATTCGGTCTAACAGTCATTGTTATGTTTATTTAAGAAATAATCTTCTTCCTATCATGGTTTATGGTTCAATAAACCACAGTTGTGAGTTATGAGGCACAAGAAATAATCCAAGAGGACGATAGCCCGAGTGGTTTATTCATTGCGCTGCATAAGTCACAATGTGGTTTATTGAACGATAAACAACGATAGAAAGAAGTTTATTTTGATTCTAACATGGCCAATTCTTAATGAAAGGAAAACAAATTCAGGAAAACAAGTTCAAACTTAGACTCTTAGATTAAAAATGCGGATGAAGATTATCTAAAATTGAATAACCCACTCATTGAATGATGTCACTCGATATAGAATGATGTCACTCTGCATGGATTGTCTCAGATTTTACCACGCTTTCCTTGCACTGTGTTTATAGAGCCAAATTCAAGTGTCATGTTAGAATACCCTTTATCCTGCTGAATAAGTTAACTCATTACCAAATAACAAAATCTTAGGTTGGTCCAAATTGAAAGCATTTGCAGACAGCAATATAAAAGTGACTGGATTGTATGGTAATTGGTTAAAAAACTTTCAAGCCATTTTAACCCATTACCACACAATCCCTACTTTTGACGATCCTGAGAAAGAAGCCTTTACAAAACATTGTGGGAAAAGGAGAAAATGTTGGTGACCAATTTTCTCCTTTTCTCACAATGTTTTCTACTCTACCAAAGAAAATTTGCACCATTTGAGCCACATTGAAATTGTCGTCTGCAAAATGATTTCAATTTGGACAGGGCTAAAATTATGTCGCCTGGTAAAGGATTAAAACATCCAAATGTTTCTGTAACAGAGAATTTCTGAATTAGACAAAGATCTGTGCAATCTGATCTTGACCTACACTGTCCATGAAAATGGTCCTTGAATCTTGCTTAGTAGTAGCTTCATGGTTAGAGGATCTTAAAATCATAAGAAAGGGGTTTTTTGAAAACATTTTAAGAAAAGGAGAAAAACCTGGTATCTAGCATTTTGTTATCTGAGAAAGGGTTATGGACTCTGTTTATATGCTGTTTGACTAAATCAGGCACTGAAAACTGTAATATGTGAATAGTTACTGAAGTTTTAACCCTCTACCACACAATGCTGATTTCTAACTACCCTTGGAAAGAGGCCTTTTGAAAACATTGAGGTAAAAGGAGGAATTGCTTGTAACCAGCATTTATTCCTTTTCCCACATTGTTTCCGAACCGACTAAAGAAAACCTACCGTTTGAGCCACTTTGAAATAGTCATCTGCAAATTAATGCCTTCAGTTTGGTCCAGGCTAAAATTTTGTTGTGAGATAAAGGTATAATTACAAGCTCAAGCATGAATATAACTTTCAGTTTGAGCACAAACTTAATAGAAGTGTTTAACCCATTACCACACAGTCCCTACTTTTGACGCCACAGTGTTTTCTACCCTTCCCAGAACAAATTTCAATTTTTCAATCACCATTATTTTGTCGTCTGCAAATGCTTTCAATTTGAACCAGTCTAAAATTCTGTCTTGTGGTAAAGCTTTAAAGTCGTGGACAATCCAAACAGCCCAAACTCTTTACGAAAAGAATAAATTTAAGGCATGTTGAAATAGACAGCATTTGCAGAAGACAAGTTCAGTACGGCTCAATTAACACTTTCCCAAACCACAAAAATTTAGACTGGTCCAAATTGAAAAGATTTGCAGACGACAAATAAAATGTAACTGGTTTGATGATTTTTGTTTTGGATCGGTTAGAAAGCATGTGGGAAAAGGAGAAAATGCTTGTTCCCAGGAAATTTTTCCTTTTCCCACAATGTTTTCAAAAGCCTTCTTTTACACGGTGGTTAAAACTCAGGATCGTGTGGTAATGTGTTAATGGAATTAAGTTTTTAAAGGCTAAAAATATTGTGGAAATGACAGAAAATACTGTCTTTGTGTCTGTCAGGGTTCCCGCTAGGCGTCAAAGTAGAATATTGTCCACCATTGCCATTGACTTAGAAAATGTTACGGTATATTCTAGAGTGCGGTGAAGATAAGAAATTGAAAAGGAATTATCCACAATTTAGTGTCACGAACCCCTCCTACAGTTTTCCTTCAATTGTATTGAAACTTTTCACATATATTGAAGATTTGGAAGACGCAATTTTCAAATGTCAGCTCGTCCTGGTTGAGGAATTATCTCCACTTGAACTTGGCCATTTTTTTCTGTCAAAGCGCTGGTGGGGGTATTAAATCACATCCAGTGACAGCTCTGGTTTTTTTTTGCAAGTCTACTGTAGCACAAAACCTAATGCAATTGTAAAGTGCCATATTGGATTAGCTTGCGCGGAGTGCTGATCCGAGACGACAATTTATGCAAATGCCTGGATGCCCCTTTTCATGTGTTGTAAGCCAAATCATTTGTCAATGGAATTAAGAAACCAAGGTGGGGCTTTGTAGACGGTAAAGATGTAGATCAAGATCAGACGGCACAGGACATGCAGCCTGACCTTGGATCTATGAGTAGATCTGTATATAACGTCCATGGGTTTGTTTACTCATGTAAACAATAAAAAAAAGATATTCAAGTTGGTATTTTTTTTCAGCCATCAAAAGATGTCGACTTTGTATACTTGCAACTGTAAGAGTTTTAACACTTTACCAAACGGCATCATTTTAGACCTATCCAAATTGAAAGCATTTGCAGACGACAATTTCACAGTGGTTCCAATGTGCAATTTTTCTTTGATAGGGTAGAAAACTATGGAAAAAGGAGAAAATGTTGGTTACCAGCCAGTAGCATAGATGGAGCATATAAATGACAGTCCGCACATTGGAAGGGGGGATTAAGGGAGCAGAGCCCCTTATGGGGGTACCAGGAGGGGCGAAAATGAAAATAAGGCAATATAGAGGTATAAAAGTGAGCTCTCTGAAGCCGTTTTTCCATAAGCAAAAAAATAATTTTGAGTAGATATCTGAGTATATGTCAGTATTTAAGTCATACTTTTGGCTCTATTGTGTATGCTTGCATGTGCGTATGTGCATATATGGCAGCTACGCCACTGCCAGCATTTTCTTCTTTTCCCACAATATCCTCCACAGGATATCAAAAGTCGTCATTGTGTGGTACAGGATTAACTGTTAATCATTGACCTGCTACATGTAGATCTAAATAACTTCAAAAGAAACTTTTAAAGGTGGCCCTTCAGAATTTGCGACGAAAATTTTACAAAAATACAAAAATATAATCCTTATACTCCCAAAGCCTTAAAATTGTCATTCATAAACCCCCAGTAGTCGAAAACCATCCATCAACAAGAGAAATTAAAGATTTACTACAGCCCAGGTCAACATCGACAGGAAACACGTTCTATTTTTACAAGAGCAACTCGCTCATATACATACCGTGAATACACAGATGAAGCTTCAAACATAGCGTCTGAGGAAGATACATGTATTATGAAAAATAATTACATGTTTGTTATGTAATGGAATTTAAGCACCTTTAGTCACATGCCAGTCACTTAACATTCCCACAATGCTTATTTTTATTTTTGACGCGAAATCTAAAAATAGCTGAAGAGGCTACGTAGCCTTTTAGGGGAATACCATCAAAAAAAAATTTTTGTAATTTTATGATTCTTAACTATTGATGATTTGTATTGTTTTTTCATATAAATTTCAGTGATATATATATTTTTTGGTTTGGTGTAATGTGAAAATTATAAACGTGCTCAAGGGGAGCTTTTAGGATCACCCGGTGTCTGTCGTCCGTCGTCCGTCGTCAACAATTCTTTAAACATCAACTCCTCCTAAACCGCTGAGCCAATTTGGACCAAACTTGGCAGGAATGTTTCTTGGGAGGTCCTCTTTAAAAATTGTTCACAAAATTTGATTCCATCAAAAACTCTGGTTGCCATGGCAACCAAATGGAATTTTTTAGCAAATTCTTTAAAAATCTTCTTCTCTGAAACCGCTAGTCAGATTTTGAAATTATTTCACAGATATGTTCCTTGGGTGACCCTTTTCAAAAATTGTTCGTGAAATTTTGATCCGTCAAAAATTGTGGCTCTGGTGAATGGGGGCTACTTGCACTATGCAGAAATCAAGGAATTCTTTAAAAATCTTCTCCTCTGAAACCACTGGTCAGATTTTGAAATAATTTCACAGATATGTTCCTTGGGTGACACTTTTCAAAAATTGTTCGTGAAATTTTGATCCATCAAAAAATGTGGCTCTAGTGAATGGGGGCTACTTGCACTATACAGAAATGAAGGAATTCTTAAAAGATCTTCTTCTCTGAAACCGCTGGTCAGATTTTGAACTAATTTCACAGAGTTGTTCCTTGGGTGACTTTTTTCAAAAATTGTTCGCGAAATTTTGATTGGTCAAGAAACATGGCTCTGGTGAATGGGGGCTACTTGCACTATATAGGGAAATGAGGAAATTCTTAAAAAATTTTCTTCTCTGAAACTGTGGTCAGATTTTGAAATAATTTCTCAGGGATGTTCCTTGGGTGACCCTTTTCAAAAAGTGTTTGCGAAATTTTGATTGGTCAAGAAAAATGGCTCTGGTGAATGGGGGCTACTTGCACTGTAGGGAAATGAAGAAATTTTTAAAAATTCTTCTTCTCTGAATTAGCTGGACAGATTTTGATATGATTTCACAGAGATCATTCTTGGGTGACCCTTTTCAAAAATTGTTCACAAAATTTTGATCTGTCAAGAAACATGGCTCTGGTGAATGGGGGCTACTTGCACTATATGGAAATGAAGAAATTCTCAAAAATTCTTCTTCTCTGAAACCCCTAGTCAGATTTTAAAATAATTTGACAGAGATGTTCCTTGGGTGATCCTTGCTCTTGTGAATGGGGGCTACTTGCACTATATGGACATGATGAAATTCTTGAAAATTCTCTTTCTCTGAAACCCCTGGTCAGATTTTAAAAGAAATTTTCCGAAATGTTCCTTGGGTGACCCTTTTCAAAACTTGTTCGTAAATTTTGATCCATCAAGAAACATGGCTCTTGTGGATGGGGATACTTGCTCTTATACAGAATTGAAGAATTTTTAAAAATTCTTCTTTTTGAAACTGATGGTCAGATTTCGAAATGAATTTTACAGGTGACCTTTTGAAAATTGCTTAGCAAAATTATAAATTTGGTTCCAATGTTTCAATACCTCAAAAAAAAAAAAAAAAAAAAAAATAGGCTATGGTCATCTCAAAAATTCAGGTGAGCGATCCAGGGCCATCTTGGCCCTCTTGTTATATATCATTGGTAACTAATCTTTGGGGAAAGATATCACCTTATCGGACAGAGTAGATCTAAGATCATATATATTGCAAGTTCTGTGAAGTCTGATCTTGGTATAGATTTTTTGCAAAAGGCCAGTTGGTCGCTTACAGCAACCTATAGCTTTCAAACTCTAAACGGTAAAACCCCCAGTGCTTTGATTATACTCGTTATCAAATTTGACCTCATTTTTCAAGTGGGAACGCTGAAAAAAAATACCAACTTGAATATCTTTTTAGCTCACCTGAGCACAACGTGCTCAAGGGGAGCTTTTAGGATCACCCGGTGTCCGTCGTCCGTCGTGCGTCGTCAACAATTCTTTAAACATCAACTCCTGCTAAACCGCTGGGCCAATTTGGACCAGATTTGGCTGGAATGTTCCTTGGGAGGTCCTCTTAAAAAATTGTTCACAAAATTTGATTCCGTCAAAAACTCTGGTTGCCATGGCAACGAAATGGAATTTTTTAGGAAATTCTCTAAGAATCTTCTTCTCTGAAACCGCTGGCCAGATTTTAAAATAATTATGCCCCCCTTTCGAAGAAAAGGGGGTATATTGCTTTGCACTTGTCGGTCGGTCCGTCGGTCCGTAGACCAAGTTTGTCCGGAGCATAACTCAAAAACTATTTCAGGTATCATCTTGAAACTTCATAGGTGGATAGATCTCATTAAGGAGAAGTGCAGTGCACAAGAACTATAACTCTGCCCATCATACTTTTGGAGTTATTGCCCTTTGTTGATTTTCATACTTAATTTTTGTCCGGAGCATAACTCAAAAACTACTTCAGGTATCATCTTGAAACTACATAGGTGGATAGATCTCATTAAGGAGAAGTGCAGTGCACAAAAACCATAACTCTGCCCATCATATTTTTGGAGTTATTGCTCTTTGTTGATTTTCATACTTAATTTTTGTCCGGAGCATAACTCAAAAACTACTTCAGGTATCATCTTGAAAATACATTGGTGTATAGATCTCATTAAGGAGAAGTGCAGTGTACAAGAACCATGACTCTGCCCATCATATTTTTGCAGTTATTGTCCTTTGTTGATTTTCATACTTAATTTTTGTCCGGAGCATAACTCAAAAACTATTTCAGGTATCATCTTGAAACTACATAGGTGTATAGATCTCATTAAGGAGAAGTGCAATGCACAAGAACCATAACTCTGCCCATCATATTTTTGGAGTTATTGCTCTTTGTTGATTTTCATACTTAATTTTTGTTCGGAGCATAACTCAAAAACTACTTCAGGTATCATTTTGAACTTACATAGGTGGATAGATCTCATTAACCATAAGTGCAGTGCACAAGAACAACAACTCTGCCCATCATATTTTTGGAGTTATTGCCCTTTGTTGATTTTAATACTTAATTTTTGTCCGGAGCATAACTTTAAAAGTATTTCAGGTATCACCTTGAAACCTCATAGGTGGATTAATCTTATTAAGGAGAAGTGCAGTGCACAAGAACCATAACTCTGCCCATCATATTTTTGCAGTTATTGCCCTTTTTTGATTTTCATACTTAATTTTTGTTTGGAGCATTACTCAAAAAGTTTTTCAGATATCATCTTGAAACGTTTTATGTGGATAGATCTTATTCAGGAAAGTGCACTGCACAAGAACCATAACTCTGCCCATTATATTTTTGCAGTTATTCCCCTTTGTAGATTTTCATACTTATTTTTTTTCCGGAGCAAAGCTGAAAAAGTATGCGAGGTAATATCGTGAAACTTTGAAAGTTAATACTTCACATAAATGGGAAGCGCAGTGCCCAAGAATTATTATGCCCCCCTTTCGAAGAAATGGGGGTATATTGCTTTGCACTTGTCGGTCGGTCCGTCGGTCCGTCGGTCGGTTCGTAGACCAAGTTTGTCCGGAGCATAACTCAAAAACTATTTCAGGTATCATCTTGAAACTTCATAGGTGGATAGCAAGAACAACAACCCTGCCCATCATATTTTTGGAGTTATTGCCCTTTGTTTATTTTCATATTTAGTTTTTGTCCGGAGCATAACTCAAAAACTATTTCAGGTATCATCTTGAAACTACATAGGTGGATAGATCTCATTAAGGAGAAGTGCAGTGTACAAGAACCATTACTCTGCCCATAATATTTTTGGAGTTATTGCCCTTTGTTGATTTTCATACTTAATTTTTGTCCAGAGCATAACTCAAAAAGTGTTTTAGGTATTACCTTGAAACTTCATAGGTGGATAGATCTCATTAAGGAGAAGTGCAGTGCACAAGTACCATAACTCTGCCCATCATGTTTTTGGAGTTATTGCCCTTTGTTGATTTTCATATGTAATTTTTGTCCGTAGCATAACAGTTACTCTAAAAGTATTTCAAGTATCAACTTGAAACCTTATAGGTGAAAAGACTTTATTAAGGAGAAGTGCAGTGCACAAGAACCATAACTCTGCCTATCATATTCTTGGAGTTACTGCTCTTTGTTGATTTTCAGACTTAATTTGTGTCCAAAGCATAACTCAAAAAGTATTTCAGGTATCATCTTGAAACTACATAGGTGGACAGATCTCATTAAGGAGAAGCGCAGTGTACAAGAACCATAACTCTGCCCATCATATTTATGGAGTTATTGCCCTTTGTTGATTTTCATACTTAATTTTTGTCCGGGGCATAACTCTAAAAGTATTTCAGGTATTATCTTAAAACCTTATAGGTGGATAGATCTTACTAAGGAGAAGTGCAGTGCACAAGTACCATAACTCTGCCCATCATATTTTTGGAGTTATTGCCCTTTGTTGATTTTCATAGTTAATTTTTGTCTGGAGCATAACTCAAAAAGTATTTCAGGTATCACCTTGAAACCTCATAGGTGGATTAACCTTATTAAGGAGAAGTGCAGTGCACAAGAACCATAACTCTGCCCATTATATTTTTGGAGCTTTTACCCTTTGGTGATTTTCATACTTAATTTTTGTCCAGAGCATAACTCAAAAGGTTTTTCAGGTATCATCGTGAAACTTTATATGTGGATGGATCTTATTAAGGAGAAGTGCATTGCACAAGAACCATAACTCTGCCCAATATTTTTGCAATTACTGCCCTTTGTTGATTTTCGTACTAATTTTTTTTCCTGAGCATAACTCAAAAAGTATGTGAGGTAAAATCATGAAACTTTAAAAGTTGATAGTTCACATAAATGGGAAGTACTGTGCCCAAGAATTGTTAATTTATCATTAATAATTTTTTAGTAATTACCCTTTGTTCGTTTTTACACTTTGAACGCAAGAGTTTATAATCACATTGGATGCCATTAGGGGGGCATACATGTTTTACAAACATCTCTTGTTATTTCTAAGAGATGTTCCTTGGGTGACCCTTTTCAAAAAATTGTTCGCAAACTTGTGATCCGTCAAGAAACATGGCTGTGGTGAATGGGGGCTTCTTGCACTATACAGAAATGAAGGAATATTTAAAAATTCTTCTCCTGTGAAACCGCTGGCCAGATTTTAAGATAATTTTTCACAGAAATGTTCCTTGGGTGACCCTTTTCAAAAAGTGTTCGCGAAATTTTGATCCGTCAAGAAACATGGCTCTGGTGAATGGGGGCTACTTGCACTATAGGGCAATGAAGAAATTCTTAAAAATTCTTCTTCTCTGAAATGGCTGGTCAGATTTTGGAAAATTTTCAGAGATATTCCTTTAGTGACTCTTTTCAAAAACTGTTCGTGAAAGTTTGATTCGTCGAGAAACACTTCTCTGGTGAATGGGGGCTACTTGCACTATATAGAAATGAAGAATTTCTTGAAAATTCTTCTTCTCTGAAACAGCTGGTCAGATTTGAAAATTATTTCACGGAAATATTCCTTGAATGACATTTTTCAAAATTTGTTCGCGAAATTTCGACAGGTCAAGAAACATGGCTCTGGTGAATGGGGGCTACTTGCACTGTACAGAAATTAAGATTTCGAAAGGACTTTTACATGTGACCTTTTAAAAATTGCTTGGCAAAATAATGATTTTGTTTCCAGTGTTTCAATACCTTAAAAAAAAAAGGCTATGGTCCTCTCAAAAATTCAGGTGAGCGATCCAGGGCCATCTTGGCCCTCTTGTTTTATTGTTTACATGACTAAACAAACCCATGGACGTTATATACAGATGCATGCAGAAAGGAGTGATCTCCCGTAACAAAAAAGTTTCAGATGGGAAGCCGTTTGGCTGGAACCCACACCCTCAGCTGACCAAAGTCCTATAGGCTGTACCACCTGAGCTATGCGGGCTGACCCTGACACATTTGACATAATTATATGACTTATACAGTGTTAATTGTTTACGATAAAACACTTTGTACAATAACAAAAATACCATGCCTGATTGACTCTATAGCAAACTTGATGAAGAGGGGCTTTGAAAAAATTGAGAGAAAAGGAGAAAATGCTGGTAAGTAACCAGCATTTTCTCCTTTTCCGTCAATGTTTTCAAAAAACAAAAACAAACAAACAAATATTGAAAAACAAATATTCCTTTCTTGAGTCACGTTTATTTTGTTGTCTGCCAATGCTTTCAATTTAGACCAGTCTAGAGTTTATTGGTGTGGTAAAGAGTTACACAAAAGACTTAAAGATAAATCAGAGATAAACGGAAAAATTTAAGTGTCCTGCCAAATGTTTAACGCTTTACCAAATGACAAAATTTTAGACTTGTCCAAACTGAAAGCATTTTCAGACGACGAAATTAAAAGTAAAAGCGGCATTTGTTTTGGGAATGGTATAAAACTTTATTGGAAAAAGGAAAAAATGCTGATTACCAATATTTTTGCCTATTTCCACTATGTTTTCTTTTGTCGGGGTTTTTAGGTAAGTGGTCCAATCCTCATTAAAGACGTAGAGTTTATTATTAATCATACTAGGTTAGTTCTAGTTCAAGTATGAATATAATAATCATAACCTGAGGAAACATTTCGCAAAAAGTATCATGAACAGAGGATATATATGCCATGGTGAGTGGGATTGATTACGTTTTCTTTTTAGCTTGGTTCTTATACTTCTAAACTGAATTAAATAATGATAAATTAAGTTCTATGTCGTGTACAGAGTCTCAAAAGTTTGCAATTCGAAAGGTCCTTTTGGTCAAAAAAACGTCATATAGTTTCGGACATGGTAGATCGAAGATCACTGCAGGGCCCATATTCACCAACTATTCTTAAGAACGTTCTTTGCATTATTCTCCATAATTTTCTATGCTTGTAAGTAACACAACTTCTGATTGGCTAAACCGAATCGGTTTAGCCAATCAGAAGTTGTGTCACTTTCAAATTTAAGAAATCTTGGAGAATAAGACTAAAAATATTCTCAAGAATAGTTGGTGAATACGTGCCCAAACTGCACATTCGGTAAGTTCCGCAAAAGTACACGGAGTGCCGTTAAACACTCTGAGGGTTTAAGAAATTATCTACCGCAGACATTCAATATTTCTTACGACCCCAATTCCTTAATCAAAGTACTGATAGTACTAAAGGCCGGGAAATTGACGATTTGCCAATTAAATTTAATATAAGCGATATTTCCATTTTATCGTAAGCGGCGCACCGGAAGTATCACATGACACCGGACAATCAAAGCATTATTTCAGTGACAAATGCCGTATGTCCCGTTCACAAATCCTTTAAATTCACCACTGAAAAAAAAGTGACAAAGTAAGAAATCTATATGAAATCAATTCTAACACAATTTATTCATATTTCATGACATTGCTTTTGAAAAAAATAATTAGGAACAGACAAAATACGCATTTTATGAGATCGTATTGAAATAAAGAGCATGTAGAAAGTAAGAATGAACTTACCCTCCGTAACCAGTATAAAATTCATAATCCCATCCACTAATGATTACCAAACGGGTAAATAAATTTGAAACAAAAGATAAGAAGGGTCAATTTAATGTGGCACGTGTGTGTTAATCTGTAAGAAGTAAACTTACATTGTACATTACAGCTGTTCTAAAGGTCTTCCGCCCTGTCCGGCACAGTGCGATACCGAGATCAAAGGAACACCGAGTCAACCCTTCACCCATTTTCTTTTTGTAAAACTTCATTAGACGCATATTTTTAAATACATATATACTCAAAATGAAGCTTGAATAATTATTCTGTGAAGAAGGTTGAAATTTGATCTGAAGCCGCGTTTCTTTTGTTCATGATCTATAATATGAAGTTATTCGTCAATAGGAACATGCCTGAAAGTGCAACAAAGACGTTTGATAATAGGGCTATAATATCAGTAAATAGACTGTCCCTGTATTTCTGAAGACACAGGACAGCTATTAAACCTTTTACTAAAGTGTTCCGAGTTTTGGCGATCCGGAAAAAAAGGGGCAGACGTGCTGATTTTGCCCACTTTATGTTATTCGTCTCACTTCCTCAACCTTAACGCATCGCCCCCCCCCCCCCCCCCCCCCCAAAAAAAAGAAACCTGAAAAAAAAAGTAATAAATTATACAGTTCAGAGACATCTGTGAAAAAAGAATTTTGAAAGTGTGAGAGAAAATATTGTGTGAAAAAAAGGAAGGGCTTGCAACAAATACTTTCTCCTGTTCTAACAATATTCTTTTACTTTTCAAGGATAATTACAACCATTTGGCTCACTTTTATTTATCGTCTCTATATCGTAAGTATCTGGACGAGTCCAAGGTGTTGACGTCGGGTGAAAACATTCACGGTAACTATTTAACCCTTTAGCAGACGACAAAATTTTAGACTGGACAAAATTGAAAGCACTTGCAGATAACAAAATAAACGTGCCTCAAAAATTGACATTCAATTGCAACAGTGTATGAAACATTGTGGGAAAAGGAGAAAATGCTTGTTACCAGCATTTTCTCCATTTCCCACAATGTTTTCAAAAGGCTTCTATCTCAGGAAACCAGGAAATGTTTGGTAAAAGGTTAAAACTCTACAGTTGACATAACCCAAGCTTTTTACGACCATGAGAAATACAGCTTTTGAAAGTGCTGTTAAATAGGGATAAAGTTCTGGTAAGCAACCTTTTCTCCTTTTTCTTTGCTATCCAAAATGGCGAAAAGAGGGGGAAGATATTTATGGACATGATACTAAAGATTCTAAAAATCTTTAGTATCATGTGATGTTCATAAGTATCTTAAAATCGAAAAAAATAATAGTAATAAGTAATACGAAAATACGCTACCTGCTACTTTCTGTGACGTCAGAGAATGGAGTCCCGGATAAATCAAAATGTCCTTATAGAGCTGTAAAACATGACGGATATCTCTGGTTGAAAGGTGTCTACTGAGGTATCGCCGGATGACGCAGGTACATTATTGTCTTGTCTATCGCTAGGCTAAATCAGATTATGATCAATGTTTGTTTCGTGGGTGATTTTGGTTGGGAAAGGCTGTCGGGTGCTAGCGCCAGCAATCGAGACGTTGCGTTCCTTGTGTTTATATTATATAGTGGAGATTTTTTTTTTCATGTTTTATCATTTATTTTGGTTATAGAATGTCAAATTCCTGTGGTTAGAGACAATCACCGAGCACAGTTGTCGTTCGTTACTCTCATCATACATGAATGTGAATGATCCGGAGTGCAAGAGAGAGCGTTATAGATATTAACCATATGTAGCGCTTAGGAATACACAACTGCCGGATAAAGCTAAGTATATTAGGTTACCCCTTTATTAGGTCAGTGTTAATGACAAAACGCGATAAAAAACACACACTCGTCAGTTATTAAAGGGTCGTAATACCCTTGCAGTCCATGGCATTTTGCAGATGAAAGCTTTCAGGAAAGGAAAGCATTCACAGTGTGTGATAAGCAATCTCTGTATATACTTGGGAAACTAGTGTTTTGGCGGACTCAGCGATATAAAGTGGACACACCGTTCAACATTTTGTCTGAAAAGGCAGCTTACGATCGCTATAGGCAAGGGAATCCCTTGAGAGGGATTCCCCGGCGTAAAAAACGGACAATTTTTCGTACTCCAACATTTTTCTTTCTCGTGCACGCCTGCATAAAACCAAAGTTCATCCAAACTTCCAGATTTTAATAGTGCTTGAAAAGTTTTCTGCTGCAAATTAGCTATAGACGTTTTTGGTTTTCATCATGAATGGGTAATTAGATAGATTGTTGGGTGAACGAGTTATACGGTGAATTGAAGGGTTGACCAATGGATAGATGGATGGGTAGATTATTATGTTGTTGCTCGATGAACAAGGTGTACGATAAATCGATAGGTTGGCCAATGCATTGGTGGATAGATTGATTGGTGGGTGTATAAGGTTTTTTTTTTTCTTGATGTTGTTGTTGGATGGATCTACTTCCTTTGCTGTAGACTTGCCTAGACTCTAAGCTGAATTAAGCAAATTTACTCAATATTTATACATTATATAGTGTTCTGCATGTAAGTACATCGTATTGTTATACACGTATCTGCATATGAATATTAGTTTTCCATCTGCACATATCTATTTGACTTGCAGTTGACGAAATCATATACATATATTGCTTTGCTGATGGTCCTCGCTCTGTCCGAATCAGGTAAGTTTTGAAACTAGTCTAAAAGTGCCACTGCAACCTATGGTCTCAACTAATGCAAAGTTGTAAAAACCAACCAAACGTATATAGCTTCAAAAGCCAACTACAGTAGAAATTGTATAAAAAAAGATTCGCTAAGAAATACGACATACAATGGAACTGTGTGGGTAAGTCATTGATTTTCCCTTTAAACATACATTGGCTATATCTGGTTGTCTCCAGCATATATCAACATCCAAATACTTTTAAAGCTTTGTGTCTGTTGAGTTAATTTGCATATCAAAAATGTATAAGGGGAGATAAGAGCATTAACCATATCATACAGGAAACAAGACTTGTATATTAGAATTCCTTATATTCTTTTCGTGGTGATTAAGAAATAGAAATGTGAATAACTACGCAAAAGGCTAATTTTACGACACAAAATCGCGAATCACTATGTGAACTGCAAAGACGATTGGTATAACTATCCTATTCAAGTTCTTTTATCACAGGCATACTCTTCAATCCTTTATCCACTAAATGCAATAATAGGACCTTTTTTGACAATGAGCAAGATTAGACCGTACAAAACATCGCGGCAGTCTGATCTTGGATCTATACCATCCGCTATAAGCCTATAAGTTCTATAATATACTTATAACTATAACATTGGTATAAGTCTATCCATATTTCACTGGATTGTATTTTAAAGTGGAAGTCGGCGCCGCTTCTATCCTATACATTTGGTGCTGAAAAAATTAATTTATACCCACTTCAGAACAGATTTTCCGATATGTATCGCCAGCTAGTTCACGTGGCTTAGAAAGAGCAATATTTCAAGAAAAATAACTTAGTTTTTTTTAAAACAGTTGTACAGAGAACAACGCGAAAAAACAAAAGCACGTGGTTCGAAACATTATGACATTGTAGAAAATAATTGTGGGTGAAAGGTGATGGATTTGAAATAATCTGGCAACATATATTTACCGACTATTCTCAATTTCATTCCAAGTTTTACTGTAGATATGGAAAGTAACACAGCATCTAGATTTAATATGAGTACGAATGCTCTCAGGAAATTGTCATGGACCCATTTCCACCAATCACCTGAATTCTTAGTCTAATCTCCAAGTCTTGGGCCCTTAACTCTTCAATCAAAAGACGGAAGCTGCCGAGATTGGCATAATAGCCTTTCCGTAAACATCGATGTTACACGATTTTACCGATGAGTAGAGGAGTGTAATATTTAAACACAGGAAGTAGCCCAACTGCTACAAAACTGAGAGGAACACAGTTGAAGTTTACAAATCAGAGATTACAACCCTTTGAATTTAGAACGATATTGAAAATTAGAACTTGAAAGGAATTTAGAATAGTTGGTATACACGTGTACGGCCACTATTACAGCACTGTTTGGCGAAGAGTGCACACACAGTTCAGAATGTACCGATGTCAACACAGTGTGTGTGAAATATCGAGAGTGTACGACCGGAATCTGTCAGTGTGTATCTGGCTATGGGAATGCGAATGGGAATGCCTGTGACAGTAAGTACATGTACATGTAGATGTTTAAACCGTAAACTTTACCCGTCAATACAGAAAATACTTATTTACACATTTATTATGTAATCTTTATTCGTTCAATAATAGATAAAAGGAAAATCAAACCATTGCCTGTTGATAATCTTTATAATTCGGCTTATTCCATTACTTTTTCTGAGAAAAAGATTCCCAAATATACGAGGATAAATTAGAAACTGTATCGCAATGAAATGGGTCTCCTACATCTGTTGGGATATAAGCATAAAATGGCTGAGAAGTACGTCTAGGTCTACAAAAAACATGCAGTTCAGGGCTAACAACCTACGTCATAGTATACGTCATCGGAGACATTTTAAATCCGCCATTTTCGTTTAAAAAGGTAAGTTTTTCAGCTTGTACATTATTGTTATTGAAGATCTGTTTAAGCAAAGCAGTGCATATGGTACCTGACAACTTTCCTCGTTAGTATAACATTAATATTTTGTTCATTAGTTTCGTTGATTTTGAAATTACCTCCGCACAATTTTCGAGGCCGGTGACACATGTGCGATATAGAAATAGATGTCGTATACAATTCCGTTAAGAATATTTGTGTTGAAATGTTTAGAACTACAACATTGTTTCATGGCATTTTGATTTTACGAATAGGACAAATATTTTAGATACATATATCTTTTTAAAGTAATTGATCTGCACTTTGCGCACAAAATGGCGTCTATTCCGACACCTCTTCTATGACCTAGGTTGTCACCTTGGTAGTTCATAGGTCATTTTTCTGCATATCATAGGAACATTTTATCGGTTCTTCGTTAGACAAAAGGTGCCACACCACTGGTTTTGGGCCATATTGAAAATACAGTCAAATTGACCTTCTTTGAGGCCTTACAGATCGCTTAATGGCACAAATTTTGCTTTCCCGTCTTTTGCTGTCTAAAGTACGTCCACAGTCATTCAAAAAATGCATTAAAAACACATGTCAAGCGATTGTGTTTTTCGTTAAATTTCTAAAACAAGGGACACCCTAGAATTTTCCCTTTCAAAAACACCTGTTCACCCCCATGACTCCATTTTTTTGTTCCTCCAGCGACACAAAATAGTCCACTCAGTATACAATAAAAACACAGCTAAGTGGTCCCCCAATGCCCAAATTTGAGGCAAATCTACATTATATACCACAAAGCCCTCTTAGATCCATACAACAGTGCAACAAAAGTGCTACTACAAATTTTCACATGGGACTACTTTTGATACTACGAACCGGAAGCAGTCTCGCAGTTGTGCGACACCTACTACTGACCGAAAGTAGTCTCACAGTGGTGCGACACCGAAATGGATTTTATGGATCTCACTCTCTTGCACTACAGATCATTCCCATTCACCTCTGTAGTGGGCTCAGAAAGTAGTCCGTCTAAAAGTGATACTTTTGTCATATGACTATAACTCAAAATGGCGAAAAAAACACCGTTGAAAGAAGACCAATATCGATTGTTTTGTGCGCTGTTCAAAAAGCATAGGCCTACTGTCAATCAGACTTATTGATAGTAAATGTGAAACAGAGGGATTTTCTGAAAAGCTTAGGTATCTTTTAAAGGACGATAACTTGTTTTTTAATACCACAAACTTCGATCCATCGGTGTGCCAAAACTGCTGTCATTATTCATGGGCGCAGCCATTTTTGTTACAATTGGCGTACGATTCTGATCTGTAAAGAAGCTCGAAAAAAATTGTTCCATTGTATACTGGTAAATTCATCAGTTTGAATGCACCTATAATGCATCCAGAATCATATTTCCTTTGTCTACTTTATGTTACACATGAAACAGTTAAACAGTAACAAAACATGTTTCCCCCGGTTTGACAAGATTCTTGTCATTTAGCCCATTGAAGAGATGTATGGTGAGAGTGACGAACGACAACTCTGCTTGGAGTTTGAATGGATCCATAATGGTGCAATGACTTCCTTGGTACAATTCATCAAAGAGTTGAGTTAAACCCCTTTTTTGCGCAAGCGCCGGCCGTTCATTTATAACTTTACTGGCGGTAAATGCACTTTAGATTTGTCCATGTTAAAAGCATTGAAAACAAATTGGATACCACCAGAATGATTGGGTTTGTTTGGATAAGTAGAAAACATCTTGGGGAAAAAGGAGAAAATGCTGGTTTCCTGCATTTCCCCCTGTTTTACACGATGTTTTCATTCGCCTTCTTTGTAAGGGTATTGAAAACACTGGATCAAAATCCATTTTGGTAAAGGATTCAGATCGTTGTGTGTACATGTCATATTGTTCGAAGATTCGACTTGTCCTATATGACGTATTTCCACCCCCAATCCTCCCCCCCTCCCCGCCCTCTCTAAACCTCTGACCATAGTAGAATGAATCGCACCAAGTGGCGTTTTATTGAGTAAACATTTATTTTAGTTTGAAATTCAAAGTAACAGTTGTCGCGTAGAAAAGTAGTCCGGTTCTGTACCCAGGATGCCCGAATTAGACAGTGTATTTGTAGAATGCCATTTAACGGGAGATAATGGAATTCAGATAGCTTGCAGAACAAATCCTGATGGTTCCATTTCACAATGTTTCCACCACCAAAGTTGTGAAGAGAAATCCCATAAAAACAGCGTAACCCGATCCTCACAGTTTAAAAGTGCTGGCGCCTGAAAGGTTGATTTTTATTCCTATTCCTGACAGGAAAAAATCGATACCGCTGTGCGGAAGATAGCTTGCATGTTTTACAAATAAGCCAAGGCGAATGCTTGTAGACTTTCATATTGTGAAAAAAAAAACAGCCAAAAATGTGGTTTAAATGGGAGTAACTGGCTTCTAATTACTTAACCCTTTAGCAAACAATCCCTGGTTGTTTTACGATCCTGACATAGAAGCCTTGTGAAAACATTGTGGGAAAAGGAGAAAATGCTGGTAACCAGCATTTTCTCCTTTTCCCACAATGTTTTCTACCCTGCTGAACTTGAACAAAAAATCAATTTTTGAGTTATGTTTACTTTGTCATCTGAGATTCAATTTGCACTAGTCTAAAATTTTGTCGTTTGGTAAAGGGTTAATCTATCACTAGAGAGTCTGTTTTTAAGGATGAATTTACCTGATAGCAAGATTTCAGACGTGTCCAAATGAAAAAAAAAAAGCGGAAATATATTAGTGAAAAGGGGCTAAAAATAATTCTTGATAAGGTAGGAATCATTGTAACTAGGAGGAAATGCTGGTTACTCTCCTTTTTTACCCACAATGTTTCGAAAAGGGTAATTTTTTAGCGTCGATAAAACGCGGGATTATTTGGTAAAAGGTTGGAAAGCAGTCAAGATATACAACCCAGCAAATAAGACAAAACGAAAGAAAATACGGTAGATGAGGCGATTTACCATTGGTACGTGAAACAGAGTAGAAATATAAACTATAGCCAAAAACTAGGACTGCACGATCTACGCATTCTGGTCTTAATCTTACCTTTCAACAAACACAGGTCGAGTTATGCTCTGCACCCATCTACCAGACTGATAGGTTCATAATATATGAGCCATGCTCTGTCAAAAGGGGGCTTAACTCTTTCCCAAATGACAAATTTTAAGACTGTCCCAAACTCAGTGTTTGCAGATGACAATTTTGAATCTCGTGAGAATGGCAGAGAGTTTTCTGATAGGCTAGAAAGCACTGTGGGTAAAGGAGAAATTGCTCGTTACGATCAATTTCTCCTTTTCCCCACAGTGTTTTCTAAACACTTGTACTACAGACACGTAAAAACCAGGGCTTGTTTGGGAAAGAGTTGATGCACTTGCGAAAAGTATACTCACGTCAGGCTGACATGGACCGAACATTTTCGCTTTCACTAAATTTTTCAGCGTTTTAAAGGATCAGTCCACCCCATACTTCAGTCGCTTGTTTGACAAAATAGATTTATGGATTCATAATTAAGAGATGTCTATTCTAGAATTATCATTTATAAATCTAAAACCACTATATTTTCATTACAAAGAGAGATAGTAATTATTACCTCCCTTTTCTGGAAACTAACAAAAGTATCAACAAATAATTTCAAGATAGGCATAAAGAAATTTCTGGTCCGTTAAAAATGTGCAAAAGTATTATACCTGTGAAATCCATACTTATAAAGAAAGTATCAAGAAAACTTTATGCAATGCAGCACAAGATGTATTAGGGGAGTCTACTGTCTTAGGTCCCCTTTTGCAAGAGTACGGTTCAGTTTCTTTTAAACCTCTTTCCATATCTATGAGTTTCAAAACTTTTCCCATCCAACGAATTGATGTAAGTTATTTCTTTTGGTATCTCTCCTTTCAACCATTCTATCCCGGCAGAGGTGATTAAAACGAATTTTGACATATTTCTCGGAAAAAAAGGTCATGTTCAAAGGGAATGTGAGCCGACAGTTTGATACGAAATACCATCAAATTTAAGTGGGAATAATTTGGGCTAATTGTAAAAACTTGATTTATAGTCTGTGATTTCGTGGTTCTTTTTTTTTTCCACAGCCTGGATATTTTAAGATTAGCGTTGTCGTTTATGTTTCCTCTGTGAAAAAAATCATATCAGCAAAAATAAAACAAACTTTCAT
This sequence comes from Tridacna crocea, assembly GCA_943736015.1. Taxonomy (NCBI): domain Eukaryota; kingdom Metazoa; phylum Mollusca; class Bivalvia; order Cardiida; family Cardiidae; genus Tridacna; species Tridacna crocea. The sequence goes on along the minus strand of OX031064.1, from coordinate 39,837,349 downwards.
TCACCAAGGCTCTGAGATTCCTGAAGATCTTTTAAAGAGAATACAGTGTTGTTTACACTGCAGTTATCTGGAAAGAAATTTGAATGTCGTATCAATTTTCACACCACATTCCTCATAGTAGTCTGAGTTGCTCATGTGGACTTCTAAATATATTAACCCTTTACCAAACAATCCCTGGTTTTTACGACCCTGAGAAAGAAAGCTTTTGAAAACATTGTGGGAAATGGAGAAAATGCTGGTAACCAGCATTTTCTCCTTTTCCCACAATGTTTTCTACCCTGCTGGAAATAAATATTTTTGAGTTGTGTTTATTTTCTTGTCTGCAGATGCTTTCAATTTGGAAAAGACTAAAATTTTGTTGTTTGGTAAAAAGTTAAAAGAATAGTTTGCTGAGCGACCGACCCAACCAATCAATCAATCTGAATGATAAATCAATCAATATGATAGAACAATCAGTCAATGCAATAACACAGGTGAAACAATTGAGGTATAAGAAAATTTACATGTGCAAAGCAATTTCTGTTTTATACACGATATCTTCAGACATGGTCTAGGAAAAGATGCATCAAGCAGGGCTATTGAGGACAATAAGGTAATTCAGTATTAACTCTTTACCAAACGACAAAACTTTAGACTTGTCCAAATTGAAAGCATTTGCAGACAACAAAATAAACGTAACTAAAAAATTGAAATTTGTTTTGGCAAGGGAAGAAAACATTGTGGGAAAAGGAGAAAATGCTGGTTACCAGTATTTTCTCCTTTTCCCACAATGTTTTCAAAAGGCTTCTATCTCTGGGCCGTAAAAACCAGGGATTGCTTGATAAAGAGTTAAGCATCAAATTTAAAAATTGACCAAACAAGAAACTACCTTCTTCTATAAATCAAATCATTTAATAGAGCAGAAAAAAACTGATCATAACATTTTTTCTTCAAGAATACATAATACCTAACTAACTATTAAGTACAAAACACACACACACAAACATATAAAACATATGACTTTTCCTTTTTATCACATAACTACTTTTATTTCAACATTCAAAAACAGCCAGCGCAAATTTACTTGTCCTATAGACAGTTGAGATAAGTGAATAGCATGGTTTTTTATGAAAGCCCTGTTTTCACATACCTCAGTTCTAAAACAATGGTGCTCCAGATTTCTTTGGTCTTGCCAAATCTGAAAATCTCATCGTCTATTCATTCAAAACAAAATAATTATATACAATGTACTTTGGAACTAACTTTGTCAATGTGTAAAGGCTTGTAAAAGAAGCAAACAGGCGATCATGTACTTGTAGGTCTATATTCATTCTTTAGATACAGATATATAATAAAAATGATGACATTTTTGGCTTTAGAGCTAAAATTTGAGCTAAAACTGTATTTTGTAAATAAAAATCTTCTTAGGCTCTGTAAAAGCCAGCTTCATAATTTTTTCCCTAAACTAGTTTAATATTCTTTTTTTTTCATCCAAAATGCCAACTTATGTCAGATCTCATATATCCAGTCTTCTTAAAGGAAACCTTGATGCATCACCATTATTGTAAGGCCCGAACTTGTAAATGAAATGGATAAATTAACTCAGATTTAGATCTTGAAGTTTCTATGTTTCTTTAGTTCACACTTAATCAAAATATCCAATGTTTTGAATAACCCTCAGGTAGACGGATTTTGAAAATATTGTAGGAAACGTAGAAAATGCTGGTTACCAGCATTTTGTCCATTTTCTCCATTTCCTGCAATACTTTCTACCCTTAAAAGACTTCTCATTGTTTGAGACGCAGCTAAATTGTTGTCAGACATCGCTATCAATTTTCGAAGGTCTAGAATCGTCATCTGGTAAATATCTTCTGACATAAGATGACAACAGACAGCAAAGATCCGAATTAGATGATATGTTGTACGTAAAATGGTATCCAAACTACACTGTTTGCAATAAGACATTACCGCGTTTATGCTGTAAGACATTAACATGTTCACGCTGTAACATGTTACTATGTTCACGCTGTTAAGACGTTAACACGTTCACGCTGTAAGACGTTACCACGTTCACGCTGTAAGACGTTACCATGTTCACACTTACACATAACCTTGCATTGTAAACATTTAATTCTACCTATACATATAAAAATACTTATCACATGCTGATGCATAATCCCCACAAAAACAATCTATTTTAATATGATTATGGCAAACAATATTCTCAAACCAAAGCACTATAATATAGATTCTAATCAAGAAGTACAAATACATGTGTATTTGATCAATAGACATGACAAGAAAAAAGAGGAAAAAAATAAAGTCAAAAGTATCAGTTATTTGTAGTTTAGTTTTCAATTGATCCTGAAGGACATAGAAACATGCAGAATCAGCTAAAAGATATCATCAGACTGTCTTTGGTGTTGTAAATATGCACAAGCAGATATGTGGAATTTTGGGAAGAGGGGACAATTATTAGAGAGAAAAAGAATACTCTGATGACCCTAATAAAGAAAAACTTTGATCAAAGTTTGGAAAGAGCTTTCTTTTTTCCTTTTTATTCCACAATGATTTCTTCCAATTTAGAGACAAATATTATCCATTGAGTGATTGTCAATTTTTTGTCTGCAAACACTTTATCAGTCATACAGTCTAATTTTCTGCCCCTGTATGAAGGACAGATTTAAAATTATGAAATACTTAACCCTTAGTCTGCTAAGAAAGTTAAATAAAACTTTTAAACCAATAGTAAAAACTTGAATGATATCATTTCAAATTTACTTTTTGGTGAAAAATATCTCCTTGTCAGATAGTGTAGATCCAAGATCAGACTGTGCAGTCTAATCTTGATCTACACCATCTGAAAGAAGTCAATGTGCTGCTCTTAGCGGCTTAAGGGTTAGTTAAATTTTCAAGGAAACAAAAATATCCATTTTGCACAATGCTCTTTAAAATTCAATACAACAACAGAAGTACAGATTTCACGCACAGCAAGAAATGAAACGTACTCTGTGAAAATGGGCCTTAATACATCTGCAAAATGTGTCAACCCAGGTAAGTCTGCACAGTCTACACAGCTGACCTAAGTGGATTTTTTTTCTTTTGGTAAATATTCTGCATGTCAAAGGACCATTGTACCGAATGAATCAGTCAGTTGTTAATATATAAGTTGTTTTCATCTATTGAATAAAATCTATCTATACAAAAATTATTTCACAAAACCATAACTATATGATGACTTGCTGGGTATATTTCATCACTATGCAAGATGCATCAGACTTCCTTTCGCAAGAGCATGGGTTAAAAACAAGTGAGCCAACCTCTGGCAAAATGGGGCTTAATGCATCTCTGTAATCTTCATACCAATGTTTACTGCATTATACATCCAAGACTGCTACAGAAAACAAAACGATATTCTATATAAGAATAATATCTAGTGCACCATGTTTACACCAAGTCTTTCATGTTTAACTTTATTCAGTATAGTGACTCATAAGTCATTCGTATGGCTGGGTAATACATTTTTACATGTGCGTTGCTTCATTAAGATGGTATTCTGTTTGTTTACTTATACTACGGTTACAAATCAGTAAATGCCGCCTGCCGGCGTGGTAACTGCCAGTTTTCACTCAAATTCGGCCGGTGGCAGCCCGGTGGCAGGCACAATCGGCAGGTGGCAGGCGGCATTTTGGACGCCGCTAGGACGCCGCTGAAGTTTTAAGAAAAAGTTAAAATTCTGACTGCCACCGGCCGATTTTTTCCAGTTGTGGCTGTCGTCAGGGCGCCGGCCGGGCGCATTTCGTGGTCGCGCGGTGGCAATCAAGCGGCAGACGGGCGGCAGCGCGATTTTTACTCGGTCGTCACGGGGTTCGAGGGCCTTTAATCTTCGGCCGGCGATCGGTAGGAACTAACTGCCACTCTCCAGCATCCAGCCTGCTACCGTTATGCTACCGACATGCCACCGTGCGATTTCAAAATACCTGCCGGCGGCAAGGCGGAGATTGAAAAGCAGATGGAAGGCGGCTGTCGGTGTTGGTAGGTGGCAGGATAGCGATCTGCCGAGTGCAGACTCCCTGCCCCTGAATATAAATCCGAGGCTATTCACAATAAGAAATTGTCGTCATGGCGATTCCAACAGCACCACGTCGATTCATAGACTTGCGTATTGCTGGGTTGAGCTCTGGTCTCTTGCGCTTCGGTACTGGCGCTTTATCTTGCCCCTTGCCTTTAGGGGGCAACTTGTTGGAAGCAAAAATTTCTTAAAAATTAGATCTATTTATCTTGTGGTTGATAATAATGATGAAAACTTGTAGTGATACGAGAGCCATCTAGCTATATATATTTCCCGTAAATCAGCCTGCCGCCGTCAGATTATCGGGCGGGCGCCTGTCGATGGCAGTTCGATCTCCCAATCGCCGGCCGGTGTCAGTTGTAAATGGTCGGTGTCCGCCAGGTCGCCGGGCGGTGGCAGGTAAAATCTGACGGCTGCCGGACTGTCGCCTAACTGCCACTGGCCGACACCCTGATGACATCCCACACCCCTCGAACTTAAGAAACTGCCTGCCGCCGCCCGGAATCCGCCAGGTGGCCTTTTAGTGGCAGTTATTTATGACCACTCTCACCGATTTGTAAAAAATCGGCCGGCGGCATGTAATTTTAAGAACCCACCGATGTCTAAAAATCGGCAGGCGGCAGTTTCACATTGTGACCATAGTATTACAGTATAACCAACATGTATTATGTATTTTGTGCCACTTTAATAAATAAATTATCACTACTACTACCAAGCAAGGCATCATATAATTATGGATCCATAAAATCCATTTTTCCCACAACTCGACCAGATCTGGAGATTGACTGGTCCTCTGACATGTAGGAAATTAACCTACTGCAAAAAAGTTTGGGCCCGGGTCAGCCTGTGTGGACTGTGCATCATTTTGCAAGTGCATTAACCCTTTACCAAACGACAAAATTTTAGACTGGTCTAAAATAAAGCACTTCCAGACAACAAAATAAACCTAACTCAAAAATTGAAATTTGTTTCCTGCAGGGTAAAAAACATTATGGGAAAAGAAGAAAATGCTGGTAACCAGCATTTTCTCCTTTTCCCATAATGTTTTCAAAAGGCTTCTATCTCGGGTCATCAAAAGTCGGAAGTGTGTGGTAAAGGGTTAAGCCATCTTTTCACAAAGCATGGCTTAAGGACCTGTACTTCTTTGGTCCTTCATTGCCACCTGTGTTGTGGGTAGAAGTGTCTTAGATTTACACTTTACCAAATGACAAATTTTTAGACTTGTCCAAATTAAAAGCATTTGCAGATGATAATTTCAGTGTGGCTCAATTGCTGCAACCTTTCTTTGATAGAGTAGAAAACATTGTGGGAAAAGGAGAAAATGCTGGTTAACAGCATTTTCTCCTTTTCCTATAATATTTTCAAAATGCTTTCTTTCTCAGGGTCATTAATAGTTGGGATTGTGTGGGAAAGAATTAAATACCCACAACATAGGGTCTAGTGAAGATATCATATGTACAAATTTGATCAGGCACTCCTGTTCTGCCTTTAAAAATAATTATCACAGAAATGGAGGATATCACAAAGTAAGAAAGTACAGATTATATAAATGATATATTACATCACATAACTACCTTTGTTTTTAGTGTAATACAGCCTGTATGAATTTTCTTATTTAACCCTTTACCACACAACCTGTCTTTTAAAGACCCTTGGAAAGACAGTTTTAACCCTTTACCCCATAAGGCATTTCTCAGCAAGGATGACACCGTTTCTCATGTGTAAATGACACCTTTTTATAAATTAGAAAGCAATGTCACAAAAGATGAAATTGCTCGTCACGGGTAATTTCACCTTTTGCCACAATGTTTTCCAAAGGCTCCTACAAGCAATGTATAGAAATGAGTATCTATGGAGTAAAGGCTTAGAAACCCTGTTGGAAAAGGAAAAAATACTGGTCATCAGCATTTTCTCTTTTCCCCCCATAATGTTTTCAAAAGGCTTCTTTCTCAGGGTCGTTAAAAGGTAGGATTGTGTGGTAAAAAGTTAACCCATTACCACACAATCCCTACTTTTGACGCCCCTGAGAAAGAAGCCTTTGGAAAACATTGTGGGAAAAGGAGAAAATGCTGGTAACCAGCATTTTCTCCTTTTCCCACAATGTTTTCTACCCTTCACAAAACAAGTTTCAAATTTTCAGTCACTTTTATTTTGTCGTCTGCAAATGCTTTCGATTTGGACCAGTCAAAAATATTGTCGTTTGGTAATGGGTTAACTATCACATATGGTCCCTATGTATGATAAAGGCATTCAACAAATCTTTAACTCTTTACCAAACAACAACATTTTAGACTGGACCATTTTGAAATCACTTGCTGACCACAAAATAAAAAGAAATTCAAATGACACTTTCCATCTTTGATAGGGTGGAAACATGGTAGGAAAAAAAGAAAATGTTGGTAAACAGTATGGAATCTTTACCAAATAGGATCACATTTTGACGATCATAAAGAAGTTGGCTTTTGAAGACTAGTGGGAAAAATAGGAGAAAATGTTGATTAGCAGTATTTTCTCTTTATCCAATAGAGTTTCAAAATATTTCAAACACAGAAATCATCATTTCAGCCAAATTCAACCCGTGGTCTGCAATTGCTTGCTCACTTTTTTTTCTTTTCCGATAATTTTTTCAACCCTTCAACAAACATATCAAATCATATGAGTAATTCATTTTGTAGTCTGCAACTGCTTTACTGACAGACTGCTAAGCTCACTGACCTTTTGCAGACAGTGTAAATCAAGATCAGACTGCACAGAATGTGCAGTCTGATCTTGGATCTACACTGTCTGATAAGGAGATTTTTTCCCCTAAAGTATACCACTGAAATAGCAAAATTTGAGTTTTTACTATCACCTTCAAAATATCATTTCTTTTAATTAGCAGTACAGGGAGTAAAATTTTGACATGCATTTTCTCCTTTTCCAACAATGTTTTCTACCCTATCATAGACAACTTCAATCATATAAGCTATATTTAAACTTTCCCCTGCAATTGCTTTCGATTTGGACAAGTCTTTATTTTTCTTGTGAGGAAAAGAGTTAAATCTTGTTGTGTGGCAAGGAGTGAAACATAAGTGAATGTGCATTATCATAAAAATTACTGGATCATCATGATGCAGAAAGTAAGTGATTGTATACATGTGGCTACTGAGTATTCTGACACATTGAAATGATAACTTTAACTTCTTTCATTAAATTGAGAGAAAAGATCAGAATGCAGAGTTGTGTGCAGTCTGACCATATCTCTACTGTTTGTCAAAGCAACATAACTAGACCTTGGCACTTTAATGTTTAAAACCCTCGATACACAGGCTGTTTTCCAGAATAGACTAAGGGTTGTGACTCTTCAATAAACTGTTGTCTTTTTCTCCATTTTATCACTTGGTATATTGTAAAACTGAGTATCACTGTGAAAACTGGAAAGAAACAAGTAGAAAGTTATGGAAAAGCAATATGTATACAAAAGTTATATTGAAAACAGGGTTACGTATACTGATATTCTGACTGAGTTCACTTTTCTGTAATAAAGAAAACAATGAGGAAAAAGAGGAAATAAGTTGCCATTATATTTTTCATTTCTATCCATATCAACCTAAACCTCACATTTCTGTTTTCTCAATATCACACAATCCCGAAATCTGTGAATAAACTCTCTACCAAACAATTGCATATTTATATGAAACAAAGGTTAAGATTTTATGAAAACAATGTGGAAAGGAAATAGAAATCTGGTAATCAACATCAAGACCATACTTAATTTCTCATCTGCAAATACTCTCTAATAGGATGAGACAGAAGTTTTGTTATTTAGTACAGACATTACATACTACTTTATCTCAAACATGTGTAACATGTGAATATTTGTGATGGACATATTACACTGAAAACTGGGAGGCTATGTGATAATGTGATAACTGTTGTGGGAAAGCATAAATCACACAAACTGAGATTTTTTAGTTTTTGGTAAAACATGTCAAGAGCCCATATAATAAAAATGTACTTCTTCAAGTCAGCTGTAGAGTGTAAATTATACATGGTTAAAAGCCTTTCCCCACAGAGTGATTGAAATACTGGCTTTTTTAGTAAAAGATTATAAGAGCTAGAATCCTTTATAAAAAAAAAAGAGGAGAAGTTTTACCTGCAGACACCCCGACTATAATTCCAATCAGTTCACCAGACATTTTACATTTGTCACTGTTATCTATCACAAACCATGGCCCCTCACAGGACTGGGGCTCTGAGGATCCCCCTGGACAGTAACTGTTGTCAGGACATTTCTCGGGCTCCCCAGCTGGGTTCTAGAACATGTATGACACATTCTAAACATTTAGCGATAAAAATACATTATACTTAAAGGTGGCTCTTCAGATTTTGGGACGAAAATTTTACAAAAATACAATAAAGTTATCCTTATACTCCCAAAGCCTTTTAATTTTCATTCACAAAAGCCCAGTAGTCGAAAACCATCCAACAACAAGAGAATTTAAAAGGATTTACTATGGCCCAGGTTGTCACTGACAGGAAACATGGTCTTTTTTTATGTGAGCATCTTTCTCATTTACACATCGGAAATACACAGAGGAAGTTTCAAATATAGCGTCTGAAGAAAACATAGGGGAAAATAATTAAATATTTGTTATGTTATGGAATTTAAGTGTTATTAGTCATGTGCCAGTCACCTACATTTCCACAAGGCTATTTTTCTTATTTCTGACGTGAAATCTAAAAATACCTTAAGAAGCTACTTAGCCTTTTAACCTATTACCACACAATCCCTACTTTTGACGCCCCTGAGAAAGAAGCCTTTTGAAAACACTGTAGGAAAAGGAGAAAATGCTGGTAACCAGCATTTTCTCCTTTTCCCACAGTGTTTTCTACCCTTCCCAGAACAAATTTCAAATTTTCAGTCACCTTTAATTTGTCGTCTGCAAATACTTTCAATTTGAAACAGTCTAAAATTTTGTCGTGTGGTAAAGAGTTAAGGGAACACCATCTAAAAAATTCTTCATGATTGATGATTTGTATTGTTTTTTCAAAAAAAATTCAGTGATACATATATTTCTTAATTTGGTGAAATGTGAAAAATCTAAATACCCACCTTTAAATTCCAGACATGGAGAAAGTTAATAAATACACAGACAACCAAACATGAGAAAACATATCACAGACAACCAAATATGAGAACTAATATTACACATTTTTGAAATTAAGTATGTGAAATATTGCCACTTGACCATTTATCAGAAAACAAAATTTTAACCTTGGACAAATTGAAAGCATTGTAGACAACAATTGTAATGTGGCTTAAATGGTACAATCATTCTTTGATAGGGTAGAAAACATTGTGGAAAAAAAAGAAAATGCTGAGTTACCAGCATCTTCTTTTTCCACAATGTTTTGAAAAGGCTTCTCTCCCAGAATTGTTAAAAGTTGGTATTGTGTAGTAAAGGATTAAAGGTCAACTTCAGCACAAATCAGATGCGCGTACCGGACAAAAATAACCTGGTGGACACACTGTACACTCCACTGACCCCTCTTTAACTGTGTACTGACCATCCTCACATTCTACACAGAGCCTGTTGCTCCTCTCTTTTTTATGGTAGCCTGCAAGATTGTATAAGAATTTTTAACAAGAAGGCTTAGATACCTTCATATGCATATACAAATAGGGTCTATTTGTTTGCTAGATCTTCAATGTTGTTCTGTTTTCCCACATAAACATTATCAGAACTATATTCAGCAATGAGAGAGAAATGTGTCCTGTTGCTATGACTTTCATCAATCTTTTGGAAGAAATTTGCTGAATTGTCTAGGAAAAAGACAAACCATAACTACATGTATATTCAAGAATAAATTTTCAGTAACAGTTAAACCAGGAATAATATTATAACCTTCTGTTTTCATACAGACAGGATTTATCTAATTACTACTGGAATTAAACTTTCTACCAAACAATCCTAATTTTAACTGAATCTGAAAAGGGCTTCCAAAAACATTGTGGAATAAGGAAAAATTCTGTTATAGAGCTTTATAGTCCTTGTCCCACATGCTTTTGACAATAAATACTTTCTGTTGAGCCATATTTAATTTTTTGCTTTCAACTTTCTTCAGTCTAAAGCATTGTTACTTGATATAGATCTAAACCATACCTTTATGACAATAAGTACAGTTGACTGAGGCTGGAACTTTGGCTTCAGTGCCTTCAGGGCAAGGCTCACACAAGGTAGCACCTCTCTCACTGAAAATGGGACACACAGAAACAAATGAGATCTGGATCTTTCAAAAAAATGTAACAAGAGGGCCAAGATGGCCCTGGATCGCTCACCATTTTCTTTTAAGATATTGAAACTTCCAAGCAATTTTGAAAAGGTCAACTGTAAAAGTCATTTCACAATCTGTTAACATCCCTATAATCATCACCATAGCAATGATTTTGATGAATCAGAATTTTGCAAATATTTTTTTGGATCGATCACCCAAGGACAATTTCTTGAAGAAGAGCACATGCTTGATGGTGACTAATAATATAACAAGTCAAACAAGAGCACCAGATACAGGTACCGACAAATAGCTGCTATTTTTGAAGGATCAAAATTGCATGAGCAGATTTTGAAAAGGATCATCCAAGGATCATGTCTTTGGAATTATTTTGTAATCTGACCAGCCATTTCAGAGAAGAAGAAGTGCAAGTAGTCCCTATTCACCAGAGCCATGTTTCTCGACGGATCAAAATTTTGCAATCACTATTTGAAGGGGTCATTCAAGGAACATCTGTATGAAAATAATTCAAAATCTGACCAGTGGTTTCAGAGAAGAAGAATTTTTAAGAATTTCTTCATTTCCCTAGAGTAGCCCCCATTCACCAGAGCAATGTTTCTTGGCAGATCAAAATTTCGCGAACAACTTTTCAAAAGGGTCACCAAAGGAACATTTCTGTGAAATCATTTTAAAATTTGACCAGCAGTTTCAGATAAGAAGAGTTTTTAAATATTCCTTCATTTCCGTATATTGCAAGAAGCCCCCATTCACCAGGCCACGTTTCTTGACAGATTAAAATTTTGCAAAAAAGAAAATTGAAAAGGGTCATCCAAGGAATATCTACGTGAAATTATTTCAAAAGCTGACTAGCAGTTTCAGAGAAGAAGAATTTTTAAGAATTTCTTCATTTCCTTATAGTGCAAGTAGCCCCCATTCACCAGAGCTGTGTTTCTTGATTCACCACAGCCATGTTTATTGACGGATCAAAATTTCGTGAACAGTTTATAAGAAGGGTCACCCAAGGAACATCTCTGTAAAATTATTTCAAAATCTGACCAGCAGTTTCAGAGAAGAAGATCTTTAAAGAATTTCTCAGAAAATTCCATTTGGTTGCCATGGCAACCAGTCTTTGATGGAATCAAATTCTGTGAACACTTTATTAAAGAGGACCTCCCAAGGAACATTCCAGCCAAGTTTGATCCAAATTGGCCCAGCGGTTTAGGAGGAGTTGATATTTAAAGAATTGTTGATGATGGACACTGGGTGATCCTAAAAGCTCCCCTTGAGCATGTTGTGTTCAGGTGAGCTAAAAAATAGAAGAGCTTCAAGAAGCATTTATGTATCATCACAATTCGTATACTAAACAGATTGATTGAAATTCATAAGATAATTGCCAGGGTGAACATCCAATAAGTTTTATTTCATAAGAACATGAAAGATTGCAACAAATGCATAGCTTAAATACAAACCACATCTGGTGGGACTGGAACCTTTGCAGGCAAATGTCCTTGTTTTTCAAGGTTTAACAGACCAATAGCATAACCACTGAGCCACAGAGATACCTCTCTAACGCAGTTGTCAGGTATTGTATTTAAATCAGGATAAAGCCATGCATCAAGGAGTGGTCTCCCGTAATATAGTCAATTAGTTTAATATAAATGATAACACTTAAATATAGATTTGAGATTCTATTCATCACAATGAATGACAAAATGGTGTTCTACATCATCACATTTGGAAAAAATACCATTCACAGGTCCATGTTTACAGAATGATGGGGTGCTGTTTGAAATATGTACATAAACAAGAAGATAGCTCTGTGACATTTATGAAGAAAGTAGAAAGACAGTTACTTGAGAGAACAAATTTAAATCTCTGCATCTACATTTAATATTTATGAATCTACAAAAAGTATTGACCCAGATCAGATGGGTAACTTCTGAGAAAGGGATGTTTGAAACAAAGGTCAATTCTTATCCTACTGTTAGGGACCATAAATACACATTGCAGCCTGACCCAGCTCTAAGCTCTCTGCATATATAATACATAAAATTTCTGTCATTTAAACCCTATTCAATGACAATAAATCTAATGAAATCTATTTTGAAATCATCCATTTCTATAAAACTGGTCAAGCGTTAACAGATACAAGGTCATGCATGGACAGACAACATTTGAAGCATATATATAAACCTAAAGTCATGTCCATTGCTGTTTTCTCAACGCCACTTTCTCTTACAAGGGTATTTTCAAAATTGTTTCAGGAGGCACTGGTTTAAATCTTCATCAAACCCCGAATATTTAGACTAAACTGAAAGCATTTGCAGATGATATATTAAATGAGGCCTAAATGATGTCCTCCTTGATAGGTTACAGAAAAATGTGAGAAAAGGAGAAAAAGCTGGTAACCAGCATTTTCTCCTTTTTCAACAATCTTTTCAAAAGGCCTCTCTCTAAGAGTCGTAAAAACTTAAGAATGTGTGGTAGCAAATAATTAATAAATAACATACCTCATATGAACACCAATAGAGCACTCTATACAATTGCTCTTGTTTTCTTTATCTTGATAATGGCCTATAGGACATAACGTGCAATTCAAATTTAGTTGTCCACTAGAAAATGTCCCTGAAATGGAAAAAAAACCTAAATTTATTTAACCATCCACCACACAGTTTCCAAGTATTAACAACCCTGACTGAGAGAGAGGCCTTTTAAAAACACTAGGCAAAGAAGAAAACACTGGCAACCAGCATTAATTTTTTCTCCTTTTCCCACAATGTTTTCTACCCATTCAAAGACTAATTTGATCATTAGAGCAACATTTATAATTATAGTCCTATGTTCTCTTTCAAACTGGACAAGTCTAAATTTTTGTCCTCTGGAAAAAGAGTTAACCCATTACCAAACGACAAAATTTTTGGCTTGTCCTAATTGAAAGCATTTACAGACAACAAAATAAAAGTGACTGAAAATTTGAAATTCATTTTGTGAAGGGTAGAAAACACTGTGGGAAAGGGAGAAAATGCTGGTTACCAGCATTTTCTCCTTTTCCCACAATGTTTTCTAAAGGCTTCTTTCTCAGGGTTGTCAAAAGTAGGGATTGTGTGGTAATGGGTTGATTGGTATTTCAACTCTACACCAAATGACAGTGTTTTAACCCTTTACCTCATAAGGCATTTCTATGGTATCTCTTATTGACCCTAAATAACAGCAAGGATGAAGCTGTTTCTTATGTATATATGACACCTTTTGATAGCATAGAAAACATTGTGGCAAAAGTTGAATTGCTCATCACAAGCAATTTCACTTTTTGCCACAATATTTCCAAAGGCTCCTACAAACAATGCGTATATACCAGACGCCAAAATGTTAACCTTGTCTGAATTGAAAGCATTTGCAGATCTATGGAGTAAAGGGTTAAACTTGTCCAGGTTTAAAGTATTTGCAGACAACATATAACATGTGACTCATATAACAGGATTGTCCAGGAAACATTGTAGGAGAGGAAAGAATGCCTGCTATCAGTACATTCTCTTGTTCCAGCAATGAATTCAAAAGTCTTCTTCGTCAAACCGAAGCAATGTTTTGTAATGGATCAAGACCTTTTTTTTAAAAGATAAATTCAGCAGTACTGTAAATACATTTTACATGTTCCAGCTTGCAAAATTTCATTTTGTTTAACCGAATTTATTTTGCATCAGTTGTTTCATTTCACATACCATACTTTCTGTTGTTCCATACAAACTCATATGCATAAATCGTGTTACATTATTTACACAATCTCTAGACAAGCAACAGCTTACAAAATTAGTTCATTGATTTATGTTAAGAGTTTGTGTAAAAAGGAGAAAATGCTGGTTACCAGTATCTTCTCCTTTAACCACAAGGATTTTTAGGGTCATGAAAAAGTGGGACTGTTTGGAAAAAGGGTGCAGTAAAAAAAATTGTCTCATATATAAAGATATATTTTTGTAATGTTTAATAAACATTGATACCTACCTGTGGGGCAGACCTGACATGGTTCTTTGCTAGTTTCATTTTTAAAAGTTCCATTTAGACAAGGTATACACACCTCCTTCCCAATTTCCCTGTAAAAACAAGGAATAAATGTTGTAGGTATACTGTTGAAACAGTACACTACATATACCTCAATCATTTGTTACTTGTCCTTTACATAAACATGGTCTTAGACACCTATAAATTTTATGTCTAAAATATATGCATCACATGCTGATAAAATCAGACAGAATGGAAAAAAAAATTTATTCTACACACTGTCCAAACAAAGTATTTTGGCATACCAACACGTAGATAATATTGACTCTATAGAGTCGCTGATATACAGGATATGATATGAGTTGGTTTTTGAGATAAAAATTTATTAAACAAGTCTGTCTACAAAAATGTTATTAAGCGAACCTTTGATGAGGTTAATAACATTTTTTTGTGGATCAGTTTAATAAATTTTTACCTCAAAAACCAACAAGTGTCAGGTTCTTTTTATCACATTACTGATCAACAAGAATTATAGTCCAAAATATGTTAAACCAGAGGCATACATGTATCGTGTGTAGTGAAATTTACATGAATGTGCACTTACTTTGACAGGTATATTATGAATGAAAATAGTTACGAAGAAACTTGCATAATTTTTATTTTTGTTTGAGTCTAACAGTGATTAAATTAACAACTTTATCATGACAAGAACTTGCCTGCTAATTTCCTTCAGAAACCTAGGTCTGCAATGTTTTAGAAATAAAGTGTATAATTACAGAGTGTTGACCAAATACAGTACTATTTTCTTATCTCACATGTGTGTGAGGCAAGAAAATTCATAATGGCTGTATCACATTGAAAACAAGGAGAGTTATGTGATAAAAAAATCTCTCAGATTGCAGCTTCAGCCCTACATATCAGAATTTAGTCTGGAGCTGCAAAAGCAAGAGGCTAGGCGAAACTTTCAAATTAATCATCATCATTGTATTAGCATTTCCTCTAATTCTTTTACTGTTTCCAAAAGCCCTCCTCAGAAACTGTTACAAAGGAGGGTCATTTAGTAAAGACTTGGCTATGCAGATGTATTTACCTGGTTTCCATACCAGCTGGACATGGTTCACATGTTACACTACCAGTGTCATTTTGATATGATCCTCTATCACAAGGCATACAATTAACTGTTCCTGTAGAATTTGTAAAGTGACCCTGAAAATATGAACAAACAGTTACTTTAACCCGTTACCACCTAAGAAATAAGCCTCTTGAAAACATTGTGGGAAAAGGAGAAAATGCTGGTTACAATGCTGGTTACCAGCATTTTTTCCTTTTCCCACAATGTTTTCGAAAGGCTTCTTTGTCAGGGTTGTTAAAAGTAGGTATTGTGCGTTAAAGAGTTAAAAGTTTAGGGGGGTGGAAGGTTATTAAATATCTATAATTATTTAAATGAACATTTCATTTAACTCTTAGCCAAGAAACAAGATTTTTGGTTTTGGAGAAATATAAACTACCCCATAAGGCGCCTTTTACAAATATGGCTGCCTTTACAGCCAGTAAAGATAAAGATCAGACTGCACAAAACAAGCAGTCAGATCCTTGACCAACAACATCTGCTTTGCTGAAACACTATGGACAAAAGAAACCAGAGATGGTTACCAGCACTTTGTCTGTTAATACCATGTTTACCAAGGTTGCCTTCCTCATTGCCATAAAAAACTCAGACCATACCAGAGAGGATTGACAGAGCTCCAGATAGAGAGAGTGACTTTGATTTCAAAATCAAAAAGATTACTATTTCTCCATCAAACCTTATGTTGTGGGTACTCATTACAATCGTCTCATCGAGACAATTATAATAAGTAGCCACAACATAAGGTTTTGAAGAGAAATAATGGATTCAGAATACCCATCACTCCCTCTTATCTGGAGCTCTGATTGAGATGTGCAAAACAATGAGACAACAACATTGGGTTTACTCACCTTTTCACAAGGAAGACAAGTTACCATTCCTGTAATATTGCTATAATGACCAACTTCACATAGAGTGCAGGCAGCTGAACCTGTTTTATCACTAATAAAAGTAAAAGTAATGAGTAAATGAGCCATACTCAGTGAAAAGGGGTTTTCATTCATCAGCAAAAAGTATTGACCCTGTCCAGCCTGGGCAGGCTGACCAGTGCCAAACATTTTGCTATTGGTCAATTTTCTGTTTGTCCATGGACCAGTCTACCTCAGAAATAAGTCGGTTATTAACCTTTTACCCCATAAGGCATTTCTATGGTATCTCTAATTGACCCTAAATAACAGCAAGGATGAAACTGTTTCTTATGTGTATATGACACCTTTTGATAGCATAGAAAACATTGTGGCAAAAGGTGAAATTGCTCGTCACGAGCAATTTCACCTTTTGCCACAATTTTTTCCAAGGCTCTTACAAGCAATGCGTAAAAAATGAGTATGTATGGAGTAAAGGGTTAACTCAGATCAGCCTACCGTAAAACGCTGTGTATACCACGCAGGCATGTATAACACGCAGGCCTTTTTCAGCATCAGATCCGGGGAAAAAAGGTTGTTCGGATGTACAACACGCATCAAAAATTGACCAAAATATCGTAACATGTGAAGCTTAGGTCGCCGTCTTGAAAAGTTGTAAATGGCGATACTTTATCAAAGGGAAATAACCATTTTTAATCAAAGTGGAAATGGTAATGATTCGATGTGTACTCGGGTGATTACAAAATCATGCCAGCTTATGACATTTGCAAATTCACACATAGAACTGACGACCATATCGTAGTTAATCTCCTATTTTCTCACCTTGATCGACAAATGTGACAGGTGTGAAATAAACATAGACCTAAAGTATGATGTAAATCACGGTTTTTGTAAAAAGTAGCGATAAATATATATTTTCAAATTATTAATTTCTTTATGAATCGTTATTTTACTCTTTTATAAATGTTCAATTTTAGCTATTAACAAAGAATAAAAAAAAAATACGAGACGAATCAGACGATAACAGTAAATCAATATTTTTCATTCCGGGTACGTTGGCCATTACCAAAATGGCTGATAGAATCGGGAAATTACGAATCCTAATCGACAAATAAAGAATGTACATTTCAACAAAATTAAAACATTAATGTTTTTTTTGAATCGGTAAAAGTTGAAATGGGATGATGATGAAAGTTAAGGCTGTGGCGAGAGAACTTTGCCGTTTTCGTAACTACGCCACTCCCCCACCCACTTTGAACAGGTATACGACCGACTTTCAAGGAGGTGAAAAACATGGTTTTGCCTATTGTAGTGTATAACACGCAGTCCCCAGTTTGAAATTATTCAGAGCTGAAAAAATGTGCGTGTTATACGCACCAAAACACGGTAAGTAGCTTGCACAGGCTGACTTGGGTTGAAACTTTTCATTCTGAAAAAATTTTCTGTATGTCAAAGGATGATTCTACCTCATAAATCAGCTGATTGTTTGACAAAATGGAATTATGGGTCCATAATAATGATATGATATGCTTGATGTGATGCATCACCAATATGCATTAAACCTCTTCATCTTCGCAAGCCAAGGCTGACGATTCACTACGCTACTCTACCCTTGGCGGATCGAGCTTGATTTTTACATTCACCTGATACACTTTTTCATTGGATGCAGCCAGCTCTAACTGCAAGAAATGAAATTGCTCGTAGCATTTCATCGTTGATAAAAATAAAATAAAGTAGCGACCTTTCGAAAAAAAGGTAAACATGGAAACACACGTGGATGTCTGCTTATCGCTTCATGTGAATTCGTAACCAATTTGTAAAACGATATTCCATTGGCTTTCAGAAATATGATGTAATGGGGGGTAATAACCAGCATCCAATAGAGGGCGCATCGCAGGAATCTTGAAATCCGGCTCAATCAGCCAAGGTAAGATCCACATAGTGATTGTAACCTTGGTTTGCAAAGATGCTTGTTCCCAGAGAATGGCTAAAATAATGTTTATCAAGAATCAACTAATGATGCTACATGCCATATGGCTTCCATCACTCCAAAAGGGGCACTTGGACACTCGTGTAAAGTGTTGTCTAGGATCAGCCTGTGCAGTCTGCGCAGACTAATCGGAGACAACACTTTAAGACTAAATTACATTTTGTTCTGCAGTAGAGTTGCATGAAATAGAAAATTATATAAAACCTGAAAGTGTTGTACTGGATTCATCTGCACAGACTGTGCAGGCCAATCTGATACACTTAATGCAAATGTCAAAATGCCTCTTTTCATGTGTCACAAGCATACAGCAGTGCTCTTCATCTTGTTATAATTCAACAATGAGCCTGTTTACATTCTTCATAATAAAGTTTACTAAATTTTTCAAAATGATGTTTAGGAAATGCAGGCTTTCCTTGATCAGGACTCTTCTTGGCTCAAAATAAACAATTCAAACAACTTTAAACTGGTAACCAGCATTTTCTCCTTTTCCCTCAATGTTTTCTACCCTTTCCAAAACAAATTTCACATTTCCTGTCACTTTTACTTTGTCGTCTGCAAATGCTTTCAAATTTGGACAAATCTACAATTTTGTCGTTTGGTTATGAGTTAAGTGTAGGACTTGTAACTTGAAGGCACTGGGTTTGAGTGCCACTGGACCTACTGAGTTTTTTATGGAGATGTAACTGGATAAGACACTTCAGAGCTCTGGTAAGTACTTGTGAAACCTGTGTCATACAAGATTAGTGAGTTTTTGTAGAGATCTGACTGACATAATGTCCTGTTTCAACACTTTTCACCAGTCAGTCATTCAGTCAACAACACTTTATGATTATGTGGTAAGGGAGATAAATCTTTCACATACCTGTAACTCCCGTTTTCACACGCCCAACACCTACTTTCCCCTGTCAGGTTTTGAAAATGACCTAAAATTTATAGGAAAGAATATATAAAAGAATATATATAATGTGTGTGTATGTAACTCTGTGTGTCTGAGAGAGAGAAAGAGAGAGAGAGAGAGAGAGGGGGGGGGTGTAAGAGAGTCAGACAGAGCCAGAGAGTCTTTATGGTATACTAATATACTGCAAATTGCACAAAGATCCTCTTTATCTAGCATAAATTGACAAGAATGTGTTTTTTTATAAATCAGGTTTAAAAAAAAAAAAAAAATCACACTTTGCTTTCACAAACAACTTGTTTCAGGAAAAAGAGCATAAAACCTGTAAAGAACTACTTTATTCACCTTTTTCACAGGGTAAACATTCTGTCTGGCCTGTATCATTTTGAAAGTACCCTGTAAAGTAAAAGATGTTAGTGTATAAATGAAACAAACAGAATTGTCAAATATTTGCTATGAAGACCAACAGGCCCTTGGTATATATTCATCAACCATTCTTAGGAACATAAATTGTCTTATTCTCAAAAATTTCGCAAATTTAAAGTTAACAATGTTTCTTTTTGACTAACCTAAATGGTTCAATCAAAAGAGTTGCATAATTCTATGACTCTAGATCAGACTAACAATGTTGTCTAGAATGGTTGGTGAAGACTTCTAATAACATATAATACTAAGTATTTAGTGCTAAACACAGAATCAGAAAGACATAACTGATCAAGCACTTTGATTTCAGCCTTAACTCTTAACCAAACAATACAGACTTTTAAAGGTGGATTCAGATTTTTTTGACAAAAAATTTACAAAATTACAAAAAAGATAATCATTATACTCCCAAAGCCTTTTAATTTTCATTCATAAAACCCCAGCAGTCGAAAACCATCCGACAACAAGTGAAATCAGCGATGTACTTCAGCCCAGGTTGACGCCGACGAGAAACATGGGTCTATTTTTACAAGAGCAACTTGCTCATTAAAATACTGGAAATACACAGACAAAGCTTCAAACATAGCGTCTCATGAAGACATTATGGAAAATAATTACATATTTGTTTTATTATGGAATTTAAGCATCATTAGTCACTTAACATTCCCACAATGCTTGTTTTGATTTTTGGCGCGAAATCTAAAAAAAGCCTAAGGGGTTATGTAGCCTTTTAAGGGATTACCACCCCATCCCTCAAAAAAAAAATTTGTAATACATGTATTATGATTCTTAATTATTGATGATTTGTATTGTTTTTTCATACAAATTTTAGTGATATACTGTATATACTGTTTGATTTGGTATGATGTGAAAACCTAAATACCCACCTTTAAAGAACCCGAGAAAGAAAGCTTTTGAAAACATTGTGGGAAAGGGAGAAAATGCTGGTAACCAGCATTTTCTCCTTTTCCCACACTGTTTTCTACCCTTCTTGCTGATGCATGAAGGCCCCATATCACAAAGAATTAAAATGTTTTCAATCTGGACACAAGTCTTAAGATTTTGTTGTTTGGTCACACAACATAAATACGACCCTAACCTTTAACACACAATTTACGGATTAAATGACCCTTGAAAGATGACTCTTTAAAAATTTATTGTGGAAAGCACAGTTTCTCATGTTCTAACAATGTTTTCTATCCTATCAAAAAAAAGCAATTTAATCATTTTAGTTCACATTGTCTTCTCCAAAACCTTTTTGTTGTGTCCATGTTTCTGTCATCTTGCACCAGATCACCCTTTACTTTACAGTCCTGATTTTCACTGACCGAAAAAGAAGCCTATTGAAAACATTGTGGGAAAAGGAGAAAATACTGGTAACTGGCATTTCCCATTTTCCTACAATGTTTCCTGACCTATTAAAAAAAAAAAAAAAAACATTGCACTATTAGACCTACACTAAAATATTAATTTTGTCTGCAAAATTAATGCTTTTTCTTTAGACAAGGCTAAAATTTCGTCATCTGGTACAGTTGTCTTTGATAGCATAGAAAACATTGTGGGAAAAGGAGAAAATGCTGGTGACCAGCATTTTCTCCTTTTCCCATAATGTTTTCAAAAGTCTTTTTCTCAAGGTCGTTAAAAGTCGGGATTCTGTGGTAAAGGGTCAAAGCTTGCTATTGTTTCATAAAGAACTAAGTGTGTACAACACTGGAAAACTGATCATTGATCTAGGGTTCATCAGGCAACCATTACAGACAAAATCATTAGTCTACCTGCTGAGCATAACTGACAGTTCACAGCTCTGGATGTGTTACTATAATGTCCTATGTCACATGGTTCACAGGTAGTTTGGCCTGCCTCTCTGTAAAAATTGAAAATACATCTATTTGTAAACTCAAAAGCTGTCTACCTCAGTTGAAAAGAAATACATTTGCAGGCTAATGGTTTTCAACCTTACACTGCTTCAAACTTTGTATCTTTTTTAACACCATTTTGGATTTCAATCAAACTTGCCAGACCACCTATCCATGCTTTACTGGTGCTTCTTTTACCAGTGCTTCACACAATATTATCCGCAAGCTACTGGCTGCTTTCCAACACAATCATCATCAGAACAGTTATAAGCAGTAAGAGTGCAATGACTCCTAGAGCAATGATTATCATCAATCCTTAGAAAGAAATTCACTAGCTGGGGAGTCAAACCACTGAAGGCCTGGTCTCAAAGTCCTGCATGCTGCTGACTGCACCAGCAAACTAAGTTACACCTTAATACGCTACCACACAGCAAAATTTTAGACATATCCAAATTGAAAGCGTTTGCAGACAACAATTTCAAAAAGGCTCAAAAGCTGCAATTTTGCTTTGATAGGGTACACAACTTTGTGGGAAAAGGAGAAAATGCTGCTATCCAACATTTTCTCCTTTTCCCACAGTGTTTTCAAAAGGCTTCTTTCTCAGGGGCGTTAAAAGTTGTCATTGTGTAGTAAAGGGTTAATACCTGCAGATATCATTGTTCTTGCAGCAGATCACTCTTTAAAATTCTTCACCACAGAATCATGACTTTAAACAAACCTAAGAAAGAAGGTTTTTGAAAAAATTGTATGAAAAGGAGAAAAAAGCTAATAACCAGCATCTCCTCCTTGCCACCTATCCATTCAAAAACAAATCCAATCACTTAATTTATGCTTTGAACTTCAATGGTTTTAAACTTATGTCAATTCTGTTGGTTAACAGTTAAATCACTATTAACCCTTTATCAAACAATCCTGTACCAGTTTTCATGAACCTGGGAAAGAAACCTTCTGAAAGCATTGCGGGAAAAGGAGTAAATGCTGGTAACCAGCATTTTCTCCTTTTCCTACAATGCTTTCTGCCCTTTCTAAAATAAATTTCAATTTTTGAGTCACAATGATATTTTTGTCTCCAAATGCTTCCAATTTGAAGTAATCAGAAATTACGTTGCTTGGTAAAAGAGTGCAACGATGAATAGTGACATCCACTAAAACTCCATTATTACCCACTACACCATTTTTTGTTTACCATTTTTTAATAAATTGTCAAAAATTGTAGTGTTTTGTTGCTGAAAGTATACCATAAAAAGAATACTGTGCTTTATTTCATGCTTTCTAGTATGACATCAAGAAATAGCTGCTAAGCAGTGAAAATATTTTTTGATCTTACACTGGTACCACCTGTGGAAATACCCATTTTCATGTTCTTGTTGACTAGGTTAATTGCGCATGCCTCACAACCAGATGGCAAATATGACGTCATTTACCTTACATTTCTCGGGCTTGATGTAATATTGTAATGCGTTGCTATGCGGGAGGGAGACACCATGAGGAATAACGGAAAAGAGCTGTATTGGATTTTGATAAAGCTCCTCCTAGAAGGGGTTAAAAGCATGAAATAAATAAAATATCTATTTTTTTTCGGTGAAAGATTAAAATTTATTTAATCTTGTGAACACCTTTGGTAACATTTTCACTCGTGGCTGCACCACTCGTGGAAATATTACCAATGGTGTCCATTAAATGAAATAAATTTTGATCTTTCACTGAAAAAAAAACAAATATCCTCTATGTAGTAACTTTCCCAGTGGTTGTATTTGTTTTGCACTGCTTAGGATAATTTGGATGTCTCAACTATACCTTTTGTATCGTGTGATATCAAATTTTCTCTTACAGATCAAAGCAAATGCAAGCACCCTTTGTTACTTCAAAATAATATATATATTATAATATATGTATACATACTGTTGGTAAGTTCCTGGCAAACATTCTGAGCAGGATGAGATCTCACAGAATCCAAGCTTACTGCAGCAGTGACATTCACTAGAATCTGTAAAAAATACATGACTAATCCCAATGAAACCTGTTTAACTCTTTACCAGATCATGACATAACTTTGAGCTTGTCCAAATTGAAAGCATTTGCAGACGACAAAAGTACTTCAGCTGAAGAAAGGAAATTTGCTTTGGAAAGGATAGAAAACATTGTGGGAAAAGGAGAAAATGCTGGTAACCAGCATTTTCTCCTTTTTCCACAATTTTTTTGACAGATTTCTGTATGAGTGTCGTTAAAAGTCAGGATTGTGTGATAAGAGTTAAAAAGACTTAAAACTAGCATTTACATGTATTTTTAAAGAAAACAGCCGTGCACTTTCTTTTACATGATTAAAAAAAATCATTTGAAAACATAGTTTGAAATGAGAAAAAAAGGCTAGTAACTAGTATTATCTTCTTTTAAAAGAATAATGAATGAATGAATGAATAGTGTTTTATGGCCCGTCGACAACTTAGGTCATATTGGGCGCACTT
The DNA here is from genome assembly GCA_943736015.1 of Tridacna crocea. Lineage (NCBI taxonomy): Eukaryota > Metazoa > Mollusca > Bivalvia > Cardiida > Cardiidae > Tridacna > Tridacna crocea. The sequence goes on along the minus strand of OX031064.1, from coordinate 39,813,426 downwards.
ACTTAGTAAACAATAATGCGAAGTGAAAATAACATACATGTGCAACAACATAAGACAAACATGATAAATGAGGAATGGATGAAACACAAAATGATGCCCCTTTTGTCGCCTTTTACGACATGTATGCTGTCACTTTTGTTTCACCAGATGAAATGGCAGATGTGACGATCTCTTTTTAAAAGAGTCTTTTTTATGTTCCAGCAACAAACTTCGTCAATTGAAACTCATTTTTCAGAAAATTACGGTTTAATTGAGTAAGTCTGACTTTGACTTGGTTATAAACATTGCGGCATTTTTCTCCTTTCCTTACAAGGTTTTCAAAACCTTTTTCACTCAGAACAGTTACATGTACAACTCAGGATTAGTGAGTATGGAGGTAAAAAGTTTGCCTTTTTGATGAAATATCAATTTTCCACAGTGTTTTTTCTGGCTGTGTTTTAAGTCTTAATTCTGAGAGTAACCCTTTACCACACAATCACCTATCTTAACCATTTACCTGATATGCCAATTTGAGGCTCTTCCATTTCAGCAGCAAGTAAAAATATGATGTCAAAAATATGGACAAATGAGGATACAAATATCTGAGTGGAAAACATTGTGGGAAAAGGAGAAATTACTCTTTACGAGCAATTTCTCCTTTTCCCACAATGTTTTCAAAAGCTGTCTGTTGTTGATACGTCAAAATGAGTATCTATGGAGTAAAGGGTTAACATCACCCAGACTGAAGAGGCCTTTGAAAACTCTGAGAAGAAATCAGCACTTTTTCTTTTACCAACAAAGTATTGTATACTTCCACTTAACCCTTTATCACACAATGCCGATTCCTAATGACCCCTTGAAAGAAACTTTTTTAAAACATTGTTGAAAATGGAGAAAATGCTGCATAACTAGCATTTTCTACTTTTATCATAATATTTTCTTCCCTTCCCAAAGCAAATTTAAATTCTTTCAGTCATGTTTAAATTGTCTATAATTTTGTTGTTTGGTACTGAATTAAACTTAACCACATGACAAGATTTCAGACCTCACATGTCTGAATTGAAAGCATTTGCTGATGACAGTTTCAATGTGGCTCAGACAGAAAACATTGTGGGAATAGGAGAAAATGTTGGTAACCAGCATTTTCTCCTTTTCCCACAATGTTTTCAAAAGCCTTCTCTTTTAGGGGCATTAAAAGTCGTCATTGTGTGGTAATGGGTTAAAAGTTTAATTCTATCATTTCTTTAACATACATAATATATTAAAACATCTGCAGATTATTTTTGTCTGGGCAAAGCTAATTGTTTGTTGTTTAGTAAAGAGTTTATAACCAAATCTAAGATCACCTGTCTCTTCCAAAGTATATAGACAAAGATCCACTTACATAATCTGGTGATTTAATCAATAAGTGGTGATTCTATAAACCCTTTACATCATAATCTTGATTTAACGACACCAAAAAAACAGCCACTGAAAACATTGCATGAACAAGAGCGGCAAATCATCGCAAGATACGCCCGTCCCTCCGCAGTTGTCAAGGGGGGATAATAATCATAAAGGGCAGGTAGAGGAAAATAGCAGTGCAGCAGAAATCATGTAAGTGATTGAAATAGGCATGAATGTCTCCTCAAATGTTAAGGAAACATGCATATAAAGTTTCGGCAATTCCAACATGAAAAGTTAAAGTTATATTGTAGAGAAGCATGAAAAGCTGTAAAAAAAATAATGAAAAGGGAATAATTCCAAAAAAGGCATTAGGTAAGGTTACATACAATTCCAGTGCACTGCCCTTTTCATAACTGCAAAAAACATGTTTACCGAGTCTCAAGTCAATTTGACTTGAGGTGACAGTATGCACTTCTGGACAAGCAAGAAATACTGTAAAAATGAAGATCAAAGTGGAATTATTCAAAATCTGTGCTAGGTAGAGTTATTGTTCTTGCGCACTGCACTCTGTAATATTAAAACAATGATGCATACCAAGTTTGAATTCCTTATGACTTGAAATGACAAAGTTATTTTCTAAAGAAGCACTTAATGGTGTAAAAATGATGATCAAAGAGAAATAACTCAAAGAAAGCTCAAGGTAGAGTTACAATTCTTTTGCACTGCACTCTCAAATATTGCAACAAATAATAATACTGTATTTCAAGTCATTCCTTCCTAAGATGACAAAGTTATGCACCAGACAAGCAGAAAATGCTATAAAAATGACCATCAAAAGGAAATAACTCAAAAACAGCATGTGGCAGATTTACGGTTCTTTTGCACTGCCCTCTGTATCATTGCAATAGACACAAATGCCAAGTTTCAAGTCAATCTGACCAGAGATGACAAAGTTATGCATCAGGGTGGCACAGTTACAAATTTTGTGAATTGCCCTTATCCAGAACGTGTTCTATCAGTCTTTGAAGGTTCAAGATCATAGCTTTTATTATTTAGAAATTATAGCTCAGACGAAAATTCAAAGTTAAAACTAACAAAGGGGCAATAACTTAAAAAGAAGAATGGCAGAGTTATGGCTCTTGTGCAATGCACCTCTTCATAATGTGTTCTATTAGTCTTTGAAGTTTCAAGATGATGGATTTTAAAGTTTGGAAGTTATGGTCTCTAGTAAAATTCAAACTGAAAACTAACAAAGGACAGAAAGTCTAAAAATAAAGGTGGCTGAGTTATGTTTCATGTGCACTGCACTTCTCCATAATGTGTTCTATCAGTGTATGAAGTTCCAAGTTAATAGCTTTTATAGTTTGGAAGTTATGGCCTGGACAAAAACTCAAACTAAAAATTAACAAAGGGCAGTAACGCAAAAAACATGACCAGCACAGTTATGGTTCTTTTGCAGAGCTTTTCTCCATAATGTGTTCTATTAGTATATGTAGTTTCAAGTTGATATCTTTTATGGTGTGGAAATTATGGCCTAAACAAAAATTCAAAGTGAAAAGTAGAAAACAGTGATCCAAATTCTAAGAGTCATGTGCACAACTAGACATCATGGAGGTTCACTGTGGCAAGTTTCAAATGATTCCAATGGAAACTGTAGGAGGAGTTGCACACATAAGAAATTGTTAATGGACGGACAACAGGGGGTATAAGATAATATGACCCTTCAGACGTATAAAAAAGGTGAAAATGCTGATTACCAGTATTTTCTTCTTTTCCCACAACATTTTCAAAGGCTTTCTCCTTCAGGGGTGTTAAAAGACGTCATTATGTGGTAAAGGGCTCATAGGCATCTATAATTGCTTTAAATTTGGACAAGTGGAGGATGTTGTTTGGTATAGAATCAAACAATGAGTGCTTTTTGTCAAGTTGCTGAAAGGATAAAGGTTAAACAAACAATAGGATGATGTAATCATGTACAAATGAGATAAACTCTTTGACCTTTTACCAAACATCAACAATTTAGATTTGTCCATATTGAAGGAATTTACAGATGACATTTCTACTGATTTTTAAACAATAGTTGTTATCAAATAGTTAAAAAACAATGTTGCAGCAGTAGGAAATGATTGATAATAGGATTTTCTTCTTTTCCCAGATTTTTTTCAATTGCCATCTCTCTCAGGGTCCTCTGAATTCAGGATTGTCTGGTCAAAGGTTAAATATCAAACAACCCTGTTATGTTCTTTCATTTTCATCAGATTTCAGGCATGCATTGAACTCTGTAACATAGTATTTGAAACAAAAGATTTTCTCAGAATCATTGATGCCTTTATCTGCACATTTGCCATGCATAATGGCTGATCATATTACTTCATTATTATCTTCAAAGTTTTCTGACATACATGAATCAAGGCAATAACTAATTTTACAAACTATGTAGCTTGCCTTTGTCAGAAGTTCTAAATTGTAATGTCTCATTATTTTCCACTCATCTGACAGGATTATCGACGGTAAAAAGCCACTCATCTGAAAGAATATTTTTCTTGTCATGCCATGCAGACAAGTGGAATTTTAGAAGCCCTGAAAGCATTAGATTTGGTCTGGATAGACCTGGGCAAGATAAGAAACATGTACATACTCTGATCTGCAAAGTATCCAGCTTGACAGATGGTACAGTTTGTGTATGTTGTGTTACAATCTGGTTTACTTGTTGTAGTAAATTCAATGAGATTTCCTAGTTGAGATGACTCCACCACATACAGGGCAAAGAGTATACATGTAAGCCCTGCAGAAAAAAAAATCAAAGTTAGAACATATCTATCAATACATACAATGTAACTTTCAAGTCTTTACCAAAGGACAAAATTTTAGATTGATCTAAATTGAAAGAAATTACAGATGTCAAAATAAACATAAACCGAAAAAAAAAAAGAATACAGAAGTCGTCTTGGCCAGAAATGTTTAGTTTCTAGTAAAAAAAAGTGCTGAAAAGATATTCCCTTCAAATTTTCACAGTTGTATTTTGTACCTAAAGAGGGGATGTAAAATTGTTCGAGTGTATAAGATAAACAGAAAAGGTATTTCACTCGGTAACCACCCCCCACCTCGCCCTCTCTTCTGTAGGCCTATTTTCTATAAAACAGGGGAAAGCATGTAGACCTGCATGTAACTAAACTACAAATTATTAAAGACTTTATAAAATCAACACAAAATACTCATTTTGATGCTGGCTAAAAGTGCCCTTAAAATTCTGTTATGTTCAATACAGTCGTGATTCATTGTGAATTCATCCATGAGACAATAACTACCCGTCAATTCCTATATAGCAATCTTCTTCACAGGGTACAGATAATTCAATCATAATATCAATTATCCACGAATATTTCAATTTCTCATGATTATCAGTTATAATTGTGTTAATTCTATAGTATAAAATGTCAGATAATTCATTCATAATATCAATTATTCACGAATACTTCAATTTCTCATGATTATCAATTATAAGTGTGTTAATTCTACAGTGTAAAATGTCATTTTCCATGAAACAAAAGTATCGGGGAACTGTCTTCAAAAGTGTTTGGGAACTGTCTCCAAATCTGTCGGGGAACTGTCTCCAAAATGTGTGTCGGGGAACTGTCTTGTCGGGGAACTGTCTTGTTCCCGGGCCAAGCCTTAGCCCAAGCCTTGACCAAGGTTCAGTGTGACACATCATAACAGAATCCTCTACAGACTGTAGTGCAAGTTCAAGTTCAACCGTTACCTTTCAATAACTTGTCAGTTCTATCATTCATATTCACAAACACATCCTTGAAATAGTTTTAATGTCCATGCAGTCCTAGATGATCAATCGCGCCGGCGAATGTAAATACAAAACTTTAAAATAAGCTATCCTAACTTTTACCATTCTACATTCACCATTTTGAAATCATGTGATAATGTGGGACAAGGGACATCACTCTAGACAAAAACTTGGAAGTGGGTCAATTCGGCCTGGTACCAACTCGGCCCCAAGTCAGCTCGGCCTCCAGTCAACTCGGCCGGGTCAACTCGGCCCGTTTACATTCCATTGTGAAAAATGGGGTATCCCCTGTGTAAATAATTTAAATACATGTATATGTGTGTTTTATGTATTAATTTAGCGATTCTCAGATGGTATAAGAGTTGACCTGAGGCCGAGTTGACTCAGGAACCGAGTTGGTACCAGGCCGAGTTGACCCGCTTCCAACAAAAATCAAAGCGACAGGACCAAAATGTGCAAATGTCTTTTTTTTTTTAGTAAAATGGACGAAATGGAAATCGTTTCCGCTAAATAGAAATTTCCTCTATCTTAATTTGATACCTGCTATAATTTGTGTCAAAATATTCACAAAATTATTATAATGCAAAATATAGATCTAAAACTAATAACAGAGCTACCATCCGATTCGAACTGAAACCTTCTGTTTTAACCAGCCAACAAGTAGTAAAAAAATTTCAATCAATCTAGATCAACAGCAAAATTGCGAATACGGGTAGTGGGCAATAGATATGAGGGACGAAATGGTTGTTTTAAATTCAAATTAACGGTTGTCGCGTAGGAAAGTGGTTTGATTCTGTACCCAGGATGCCCAAATTGGATAGATAAGTATTTATAGAATGCCATCGAGCGGGAGATAATGAGTCTTTTTGTCAACTGGTGAAAATAGTCAAACCGAAACTTTAAGAACCAGAGCAATGTTAATCTATACCCATACGGTCTGTCGAAAAACCCAAACCCTATGTTAACATTTATTCTGGTTAATAAGTTAAATCAAACTTTCAACCCGATTTCGAAAGCCCAAACTTTGCTTTTCAAATGAGTTTTCTAAAGATTATGTGCTCAAATTAATAGTGAGTCACCTCCTTTCTTATAACCCACTTCCACTAAAAAAAAGGAAGGATATGACTCAACATTTTAAAAAAAATATCGGAAAAAGAAACCTCAGCTCACATTTGCATTTAAAGAATCTACTAGCTTGGAAGATACAGGTATGCCCTCACTTTCTGTCTTTCGTTTCCGACGATCAATGACCAAAGAAATAATTGGAATTTGACAAAATCAGACCATTTTAACGATATTTGTAAAATAATCTCGAAAACATAACTGCATGAACGTAAAGTTTATACGTCGAGCGTTAGTTTATAAAATCATCAGCTGATAAGTTTTGTTGTAGAAATAATATGTAGATTCTGCCCGAGATGTTACTTTGGTAATTGAATACTGTTACTAACAAGTTTAAATTTTGGCGGTTGCTTTGTTTACAAACGTGATGAAATACAAGGGAGACAACTAGTAACAGTTTATAGAATTTAGTAAGCACGTCTGCAATATGTTTTTCTTTCTTTTGTCAACTGTCAAGATATTCAGAAGTTGCAGCATCTGCAGTCCCTTTTTAAACTTTACAAAACAGATCGCCTTACAAACTGGAGCGATGTTTATGCGACTTTGTTTTTATGCTGTCCTCAAATATAAGGGATGTAACTCTGCCATGAAGAAACTCATGTCAGTAAATACGAGTTTTCTCCCTTTTACCATAAAAAAAACTATCTTAAGTAAGCCGGTTTTCGGTTTGTGTCTCACAGAACCTCACATTGACGCAAATCAGTGTAAACAGAGATGAAAGAAAGTTTTTAAAGTTGCTCAGATTTTTAAACAATAACTGAATAATCAGGATGTTTAACTCCAACTTTAGCATATGTTTCATCTGCGTATATATAATCATCACAATTTACTTCCATTTTGCCATTTTGTAAAAATTGTATTATATAATAGACTGAAAAAAAGAAAAATGTCAGATGAAAAGAAAAACAATGGGCCACAGTCAAGATTGCCTCCATCTGGTGTGGCATGGACTGCAATTCTCAATTATGGAAACTCATTCAGCAACAAATTTATTTTCTATTATTTGAACATGGATACCAAATGCTCTTGATACAGAATGTCACATTTTACACAATGTACATGTATCCTTTTTAGCCTAATTTCAGCAGGACAAACCTGTATTTCTAGTTCGTAGCCAAATTTACATTGGATAAAAGCCAATTTTGACACTGACACGAGAACAATGAAAGGAAAATTACATGTGTCATGTAGTATTCTATAAAATGACATTGGAATGATATTGTTGAAATATTATTTTGACTTCAAGTAAGAATGAAAATCAAAACATTGTGATTTCCATTTCGCCAGGGATCTATATATATGTCAAATGAATTCTACATGGCGTTCTTTTAGTAGGACCGCCCATATGCTTACATAATTCTTGATTTTCTAAATCCATTTCGACTCTTCAGTATCTCAAATATCAATCCAGTACGAACAAAGAAAAACTGACCAAAAGCCAAAAGTTTTTTTTTGTTACATTCACTTTGAAATTTATATGTAATATGGAATCTGACCATTTTCATTTCTTTTTCTTTTCAATTCATTTTCAATTTCATCAAACATTTAATTCCATTTCATTCACCATTTTCATTACCAAAATTTCCAACTGAAAGGTAAAGGAAGAACAATGAAAGGCCAAATTAAAAGATAGAAATAAATCATGCAATATTCATTTAAAACGTATTGAGTGAAATCATCACATAATTAATGTGATCCCATATCAAGTAGGTGTGAACGTTCGTCAGAGACGATTTCCATTTCGTCCATTCAGTTAAAAAAAAAAAAAATTCTATTGGTATTTAGGCCTATCCTAATCAAAGTACAACAAAAACTTTCCTGAGCAAGCGAAATAGAAAATAAAGACTAAATCAAAATTTCGATTCTGACATTACTGTATTAACTTTTAGTGTATTTGCTAAAAGTCTATAGATATTTTCTATAGTGATTCGAATAATCATCGATGTTTCTTTATGGACGCGCTAAGGACTAAAGAAGACACACAGCTACCTGTATCCGGAAGTAAACAATGTATGACGAAACTTACGGCTGGTTTTCGAACCTGATTTCATCTGTTTGGTGCTTACAGAAGATAAAACGGGTACCAGTTTAGGTATTGACGTCAATGTAGGTTAATCTCTGACAGCCAGTGAACTGTACGCCACATTTTCTCTAACATTCACCTGGAAGCACGTATTACACAACTGCTGTATTAAAATGGATTCTATCGTTAGAATCGCTCCTCTACAATTTGTGCACGTGTTGGATCTTGTAAGTAAAGCCTACCTTCCTACGCTCAGTTAGCTCTAATTTAGACATTTGGGAGAACTCATAAGTTTTTTTTTTATACACTTGCCTGACTTACAATTTCCAAGATGATTCATTACAGAATTAAGTAAGGCAGAGCTCCGGGAAAGAGGGAGTGATTGCATTCTAAATACAATATTTCTATTCGAAACAGGATTTCGTGGGTACTCATCAGTGTCGTCTCGTAGAGACGATTCTAATGAGTATACTGTGTTCTCCTTTCTCCGTTCACCTAAGGGTAAATAAGCTCACAAAATTCACATTTTCAGTCAAGGAATCAAATTTTTTGTGTAATGATCAAATATAAAATCTGAATCAAACTTGTAACTGAAAAAAGTCACTACAACTTGAATCAAAAGGTTCGATCCGAGGATTTTTTCAAACCTACCTCACCAACCTGGGTTGTATGGCCACTTTCTCATTTTTCCATTCATTTGATTGAATGTCAAGGCCGGTCGCTAAAGACTGATGAATATTCTACACCCTAGTTCAGACGGCCTAGCTTATTCATAGTAAAGGGTAAACACAACCCATTTAGGCATATTTAATGTTGAAAAACATTGAAAATTTGCCTTTTATTGTATCTAATGAAATATTTTCTTTCAAACTATGAAAATTTCTCTCTTTTGTTGCATTTTTGCGTCTTATTTGATAGAAAAATACTTTCGATGTAGGATAGGATGTTATGCATATTATCTGGCAGAGTAGAATAGAACCAGGGTGGAACAAAACGTCACGAGCGCTTATTCCTACCGATTTAGTACATGAACGGAGAAGCGAGAATGAACGGAGAAATGAGAAAAGGCCATACCCATAATACAGGGTGTAGCGGATAAAAATTAATATTTCCAAATCACTTCCTCTATCTGGAGCTCTAGTATCAAGGTATAGCCCTATTGGTAGCAAAAAGACCCCAGCAATTTAGTCTAAGAAAGGCAGTGAAGCAAAGAATATTTTTCACAGGCATTTCTTTATTGAGCTGCATAGCCCAGAACAGTTTCAGCGTTTTGCAAAGGTTAATGGAAATGTTATATATGATTGATAATATGCGCTGTCTGTGGAATTGTATTCAGCGATGTACAACAATATCATGTTTAGTTGGCAATGTCATGTATAAGCTCATACAGATAGAGGTATTTATAGTATAGATATATAACTGTCCCCTTTTGCCATTGTTCATTTTGATGGTTTGCTTCTGGGTACAGAGACAGATGGCAAACAATTGGAGAAATCCCTGCACAGATCTCGTATGAACCTGAAGCACTCATGTATTTTAACATTGATAAGAGCACTAGAATTTTAAGATGTATCTGTTGAGTTGCATAATAATCATTAGGTCTTTTATGCCACATTTGAGTGGGTCTATTCATAGCTGATAAATATCATCCAACTGAAATTTTCATAGATAGCATTGAAAAATACTGTGATTTAAGCCATTACCACAAAGCAGAATTTCAGACCTATCAAAATGGAAAGCATTTGCAGATGATAATTTCATAGTAGCTCATATGATGCAATTTTTCTTTGATAGAGTAGAAAAATTTGTGGGAAAAGGAGAAAATGCTGGTTACCAACTTACCAGCATTTTCCCCTTTTCCCAAAATGTTTTCAAAAGACCTCTTCCTCAGGGTTGTTAAAAGTCGTCATTGATTTGTGTGCTAAAGGATTAAAGGTAGGTATTTAGAATTTTCACATCACACAAAATTAAAAAATATATATGTCACTGAAATTTATATGAAAAAATAATACAAATCATCAGTAATTAAGAATCATAAAATTACAAAAAAATTTTTTTTGGTGGTATTCCCTTAAAAGGCTATGTAGCCTCTTAAACTATTTTTAGATTACCGCCAAAAATACAAAAAAGCATTGTGGGAATGTTAAGTGACTTGCACGTGACTAATGACTATTAAATTCTATAACATAAAAAACATGTAATTATTTTCCATAATGTCTAGAACTTCGGATGCCATGTTTGAAGCTTCATCTGTATTTTTCTGGTACGTAAATGAGCAAGTTGCCGATATAAAAATAGACTGCATTTCCCTTCAGTTTCGACCTGGGCTTAGTAAATCTCAAATTTATCTAGTTGTTGGATGGATTTCGATTACTGGGTTTTAATGAATGAAAATTATAAGGCTTTGGGAGTACAAGGATAATTTTTTTGTATTTTTGTAAAATTTTCGTCCCAAAATCTGAAGGGCCACCTTTTAAGCATTTTCTTTTGTGAATACAGAGGATGGAAGATAATATACAATATCCCAAACAAAAAGGAAAAGGTAGTAGAAGACTCAAATTGCACTTGGTTTCTTGAAACATTTTGTACCTTATAGAATTTATACTCAAATCTAAAATTTTAAATTGTTAAGAAACATAATGCTTTTATGACTTGTGAGTTATGGTCTTGGGATAAGAAAGGAAGAAAATCCTCTTTTCTAGGCTTTCTTCTTTTCCCACAATGGTTTTGAAAACCTGATTCCTGGTCAGGGTCAATTAACCCTCTACCAAACAATCCCTGGTTTTTATGACCCGTAGGAAGAAGCCTTCTGAAATATTGTGGAAAAAGTAAAAAATGCTGGCAACCAGCATTTACTCCTTTTCCAACAATGTTTTCTACTCTTCTTAAGTCAAGTTTCAACTTTTGAGTCACATTTATTTTGTCATCTGCAAATGCTTTTGATTTAGACAAGTCTGAAATTTTCATTTTGGTAAAGAGTTAAACACATGATTTTTTTCATATGTGGTTCTAAGGATACATGTATAACTAATGCAGCATAGCTGCAACAGACAACTTTTTCAGCATGCAGCCTCTGAAAGTAATTGGACCATAATTTTATCGTTGTAGAATAGCAATATAACACGGGTAGAAGAGGGACCACAGAGCCTGGTGCTGCAATCCAACGAAAAACTTGTGGTTGGACCACACCCAAAAATAGTCATACCTCCAGCACATTACTGCATTATAAAGGATCCAATATTGTGAGTTGCCATACAGGATAGAGCAGTCAGTAGGCTGCATGACTTAAAACCAGGATCTCTCAAATTCAAACAGGCAGCTTAGCCAATTTTTTTTCTTAGGGTTGATGAAAATGATTTGGAGAGAATTCTTTCCTCTTTCACCACTGATCCATATTTTAACGAGTTATGTTGGAAAGCTGCCAGTGGCTTTGTAAGAATACTGTACAAAGTATCAGTAAAAGAAATACCAGGAAAGCATAGATTGATGCACTGGCCTTTTCCATATGACATTGTAACAAATATAGTGTGTCATTGTGAGTTTATTAATTTGATTGCATGGTGTTCAGTGCTGTTTTAACTCTTTCCCAAGCGACAAATTTTGGACTCTTCCAAACCAAAAGAGTTTGCAGACAACAATTTAGATTAGGAGAAAATGGCAGAAAGTTCTCAAAAAGGGTAGAAAACAATGTGGGCAAAGGGAGAAATTGTTCGTTACGAGCAATTTCTCCTTTTCCCACATTTTTTTCAAAAGACTTTTCTGCAGACACATAAAAACCAGGGCTTGTTTGGGAAAGGGTTAAATATGATTTCATTTATGTCCTGGCCTTCATGTCAACTATCTTTGCTTTCTTTACTGCACTTGAAATAGTATGTGTATGGATAGTTGCACTGGCCCCCACAGTATAACTGAAAAAATGTATGGGTGTTAAAATAAACACATTATACTAACTCATTACCACACAGTGCCGATTTTTAATGAACCTAGGAAAGAAGCCTCTTGCAAACATTGTGGGAAAAGAAGAAAATGCTGGTAACCAGCATTTTCTCCTTTTCCCACATTGTTTTCTACCCTGCTTGAAACAAATTTTAATTTTTAAGTTCCATTTGTCATCTGCAAATGCTTTCAATTTGGACCAGCCTGAAGTTTGGTCGTTTGGTAAAGGGTTAAGAGAGTGTTACTTCACATGTGAATTGCAGAGCCCATCAGAACAGTAACTGCTGTTAGTGTGCAGGACTTAAGACCAGGGGATTGCTGGTTTGACTCCAGAGCTTAGTCCATTTCTTTGCAAGGATTGATGACATTCATTGTAACAGGATTCATTTTTATGTCACTTCTGATAATTATTTTTACAGTGGTTATGTTGAATAACAGCTGCTGGCTTAGCAAGAATATTGGGTGATTACTTTTAGGCCATTACCACACAATCCTGAGTTTTAACACTCGCTTGTGAAAACATTGTGGGAAAAGGAGAAAATGCTGGTAAACAGCATTTTCTCCTTTTCCCCACAATATTTTCTACCTGATCCAAAACAAAAATCATCAATCCAGTTACACTTAATTTGTCATCTGCAAATCGTTTCAATTTGGACCAGTCTAAATTTTTGTCTTTTGGGAAAGAGTTAAGAGAATCTTTTGAAGATGGATAGTTGCACTGGCCCCCACAGTATAACTGAAAAAATGTATGGGTGTTAAAAATGGCATATAATTATATTTGAGTTACACTCTCTGAAAAGAGAGCTTAATGCATCAGCACAGACTGACCTTGGTTGAAACTTTGCTAATGGTCAGTTTTCTTTACATCTAAGCAGGAGTGTGGAGTTCCTATGTCCGACTTGCCTGACTCTGGACTTTTTGCCTGCGGACAAGTGAATTTTTCCAGAGCACTTGTCTGCAAGCAAGTGAATTTTTGAGCCACACCAGATGAGGAAATGTCATATTTACATCAATGACGATCCTCAAATGCTCGATTTATTCCAAGTTTTGCATAACCTGTTTTGAAATAAACACCTTCAAGGTACAAACTAAATGTATTGACCCCGTGTGAGGCCTCTCACTACATACAATTACTGTGTGGGGAAAAAGGACAAGTAAACTTTAAATGCAGACAAGCAGGAAATTCAGTCCAACTTGTCCGTGAACTCTTTACCACACGATAAAATTTCAGACTGGTCCAAATTGAAAGCACTTGCAGAAGACAAAATAAAGGTGACTAAAAAATAGAAATTTGTTCTGGGAAGGGTAGAAAACACTATGGGAAAAGGAGAAAATGCTGGTTACCAGCATTTTCTCCTTTTCCCATAGTGTTGTCAAAAATAGGGATTGAGTAGTAAAGGGTTAAGGACCAGTCTATCTTGAAATTAAGTTGGTTGTGAGAAAGAGAGTGGCTGGCTACCAGAGCCTCATATAGAGGGAGTGATTTTAATTTCATAATTGAAAATATCAGTTATTCTCCACTAAACCCTATGTTATGGGTACCCATTAGAATCGTCTCATCAAGACAATTCTAATGAGTACCCCATAACATAGGGTTTGGAAGAGAAATAACGGATTTAGAATGTCATCACTCCCTCTTATCTGGAGCTTTGGGCTGCTATGGGCACATAATGTGATGGCTTGATTGGTGGTGCATCATTGAGAAGCATTAGGCTCCCTTTTGCTGGAGTTTGGCTCATTTGTATGGTAATTGGTTATCATATACAGCTGTAGAATTGCCATCAGTGTTTGGATTTCTTTTTGCAATATCATTAATTTCTAAAGTTATTTATTTATGGTTCTCTCTAGACTGAGAGAATTGTATCTTTCTTATTTGTTTTCAGAAAGTATATTGCAGGAAAAGTATGTGAATTAAAGCTTGGGCAGTCAAAAGTGGTCTTTCATTCTGTAAGTATACCTGAAACCAATATCAGCAAGAATAAGATGGTCATGTGTCTGCTTTGTAACTGTTGCACGACAAATGCAAGAAAGTATTAGCAGGAGCCATACCCTGAAATCTTGCGTACATCTACAAAATTATGGCTTAACTTTTTACTAAAATAAAACATTTTAGACAAGTCCAAATCGAAAGCATTTGCAGACGAAAAAATAAAAGTGACTGAAAATTGGATATCTTTTGTAAAGGACAGAAAAAGTTGTGCGAAAAGGAGAAAATGCTGGTTCCCGGAGTTTTCTCTTTTTCCCACTGTGTTTTCTTTAGACTTCTTTCTCAGGGTTGTTAAACTTTGGGATTGTGTGGTAAAAAGTTAACTCTTGAAAAAACGGCAAAATTGTAGACTAGTCCAAATTCAAAGCATTTGCAGACTACAAAATAAATGTGAATCAAAAATTGAAAATTTATTTTGGAACAGTTAAAACAATTGTGGGAAAAGGACAAAATGCTGGTTACCAGCATTTTCTCATTTTCCCACAATGTTTTTATAACGCTTCTTTCTCAGGGTCCTCAAAAGTTGGGATTGTGTTGTAAAGAGTTAAACATGTGATTGTCTCAAAACTGCCTTGTTTGGTCCTTGCAGTGTTCACAGTATACTAGAAACTTTGAGAAATAGTTTATATCTTGAGAATAATTATAAGGCTGATGTGAAACAGGCTTCGATATGTAGGGCCTGGCCTGATAGCTCTTTGATCAGCATATCGGACTCGTGACCTGGTTGTTGCGGGCTTGATACTTGGTTGAGGCAAACTTTATTTCTGACCATTTTTCATGGCTCACCTCTGATTCATATGAGAAAAGTAGTCAGTGGCTTTGAAAGAAAGTTAAGTATGCATGCACACTTGCCATAGTGATATAACCTTAGCTGTTAACCCATTACCACTCAGCAAAATTTCATACTCCTCTTCTTTGAGGAAATTCACAAAGGAAAATTGACATGTTTTCAAATAACGATTCTTGTTCTTGAATAGGTAGAAAACATTGTGGGAAAAGGAGAAAATGCTGGTTACCCAGTTTCCCAGAATGTTCTCAAAAGGCTTCTTTCTCAGTGTCGTTAAAAGTTGGGATTATACAATATGTAGTAAAGAGTCAAAGCTGAGTTTAGATCAATATAAACAAACAAATAAAGATGTAGGATTCCCAGTCTGGAATCCTCAGGGCTGATTTCAACTCCAGGCACTGAGATGCTTTTTAGCTCACCTGAGCACAACATGCTCAAGGGGAGCTTATAGGATCGTACGTCGTCAACAATTCTCTAAACATCAACTCCTCCTAAACAGCTGAGCCAATTTGGACCAAACAAACTTGGCTGGAATGTTCCTTGAGAAGTCCATTTTAAAAATGTTCACCGAATTTGATTCCAGCAAAACATCTGGTTGCCATGGCAACCAAATGCAATTTTATAAGAAATTCTTTAAAAATCTCCTCCTCTGAAACTGCTGGCCAGATTTTAAAATAATTTTATAGAGATGTTCCTTGGGTGACCCTTTTCAAAAGTTGTTCGCGAAATTTTTATCAGTCAAGAAACATGGCTCTGGTGAATAGTGCCTACTTGCACTATACGGAAAAGAAACATGGCTCTGGTGAATGGGGGCTACTTGCACTTGCAGAAATGAATAGATTCTTAAAAATTCTTCTTCTCTGAAACTGCTCGTCAGATTTTAAAATAATTTCACAAGTATGTTCTTTGGGTGACCCTTTCCAAAATATGATGGCAAAATTTTGATCCGTCTAGAAACATGGCTCTGGTGAATGGTGGCTACTTGCACTGTATGGAAAGTAAGAAATTCTTAAAAATTCTTCTTCTCTCGAACGGCTGGTCAGATTTTGAAATAATTTCACATAGATGTTCCTTGGGTGACCTTTTTTAAAAATTATGATCGGTCAAGAAACATGGCTCTGGTGAATGGGGTCTACTTGCACTATATGGAAATGAAGAAGTTCTTAAAATTCTTCTTCTCTGAAACTCCTGGTCAGATTTTAAAATATATATATATATATATATATATATATATATATATATATATATATATATATATATATATATATAAAAAGTCAGACATAAGTGAAGCATCACCAAAACTGACCAGCAATAGCCCATGTACTTAGACCAGCATTACTCATGTCCACAATTTGCCATTTCTGGGTTTTGGAAAGTTTTCTCGTAGCTATCCTTTCATTTGGCTCATAAAACAGCCTGTTACTTTTGTCTGGTGGGTCCATGCATAGCTTGCAAATATACCACCAAGTAAAAGGTTATCCATTAAAAAGAATTATGACTATAATGTTTGGGTGATGCTTAACTTAAGTCTGACTGTATAATTTCACAGCAATGTTCCTTGGGTGACTCTTTTCAAAAATTGCTCATGAAATTTTGATCCATCAAGAAACATGGCTCTAGTGAATGGGGGCTACTTGCACTATACAGAAATTAAGAAATTCTTAAACATTCTTCTATTTTAAAATTGCTGGTTAGATTTTGAAATGACTTTTACATGTGACCTTTTGAAAATTGCTTTGCTAAAACATGATTTTGTTTCCAATCTTTCAATACCTAGAAAAGAAATTGGCCATGGTCCTTTAGAAAATTCAGATGAGTGATCCAGGGCCATCTTTGCCCTCTTGTTGGAGTTTTCTTTGGAAAGGCACCTCAAAGACTTGACCCTGGGTACATTTTTTAGGATACTCATATAAAAGGAAGTTGTGATATGTCCTTAATCTATCAATGTGGACAAGTCTAAAATTTCAAAGTCTGGCAAATATTTAAGATTTAACCCTTTACCAAATGACAAAATTTGGGATGTGACCAATTGAAAGCATTTGCAGATGACAAATATGAAATGATGATTTCTCTCTTTGATAGAGTAGAAAACACTTAGGGAAAAGGAGAAAATGCTGTTTACCAGCATTTTCTCCTTTTCCCAGAGTGTTTTCCAAAGACTTCTTCTTTAGGGTCATTAAAAGCCTGGATTGTGTGGTAAAGACTTAAGTAAATGTGGGGCCCTGTTTCCATATTATTAATCTACTTTAGGTGTGCTGTTCTTTTTCAGGAGCCATTCTGTCTTTTCCCAGGAGAGTCGTTACTTGGAGCAGAGCGGTTTTGCCGTGGAAGCTCTGATTACAGTGGAGCTATAAAACCACAACCAGTCATTCAGGCAAATCATGCACTGAAAATTTTTGCAGTGTTGGACCATGCAGATAGCAAAGGGATCAAACGAAATGCTGGAGATGAATGGCAGATTGAAGGACCGTGTTTATTCTATCCTTCCCCAAATGTAGTAGGTATTGATTGATTGATTGGTCTGTTTGATTGATGGATTGGTTTCTTGAATGGTTGGTAGATGATTATATTGATTGATTAACTGGGGCTAGATGGATCGATGGATGGATTGATGGGTGGTCAGGTGTGTGATTGGATGGGTGGATGGATGGATTGATGGGTGGTCAGGTGTGTGATTGGATGGGTGGATGGATGGATTGATGGGTGGTCAGGTGTGTGATTGGATGGGTGGATGGATGGATTGATGGGTGGTCAGGTGTGTGACTGGATGGGTGGATGGATGGATTGATGAGTGGTCAGGTGTGTGATTGGATGGGTGGATGGAAAGATTGATGGTGGTCAGGTGTGTGATTGGATTGGTGGATGGATGGATTGATGGGTGGTCAGGTGTGTGATTGGATGGGTGGATGGATGGATTGATGGGTGGTCAGGTGTGTGATTGGGTGGGTGGGTGGATTGATGGGTGGTCAGGTGTGTGATTGGATGGGTGGCTTCCTTGCTTGAATGATCAGTAGATATAATTTTCAATATTTAGTTCATATATAGTTTGTCTTCTGCAAATGCTTTGAATTTGGACAAGGGTAAAATTTTGTTGTTTGGTAAAGAGTCAATTCTCACTTTTGCAGGAGGTTGTCAACTTAGTTGAACCAATTGTGATCAAACCTGGAAGAAGTTTGAGGGTCAGAGCTTTGCAAGATTTCAAGGACAAACATGGAAAGTAAGTTTATGGAATTTTGGAAGGCAAAATAATGCTTGGGCAATTTTTTTGTCACATATTATTTTGTTTTTCTGCTGTTGTGTGTTGCTGAGATTTTTACTCAAATAATGGCCAGATATTTTTAAAGATTTGCAAACATTGCCGTACATGAAAGTGTTTTATTGCCTTTTTGTTAGAACAGGGTTGATCACTAGTTTAAGAAATCAAAGTAGCCTCTACCAAGTTTGTTTAAATCATGGGGTCAAAACTGGCCCCCCCCCCCCCCGGGGTCACAAGTTTGAATATAGGAACAAAGAAAGAATATTTTAAAATTCTTCTTCTCTAAAACTAGAAGGCATAGAGCTATGATATTTGGCATGTCGCAATTCCTAGTGGACCTCTACCAAGTTTCTTCATATTATGCCCTTGGGGTCAAAACTGGCCCTGCCCCGGGGATCATAGGTTCAAACATAGCAACAAAGAAGGAAAGCTTTAGAAATCTTCTTCTCTGAAACTTGAAGGTGCAGAGCTCTGATATTTGGTATGCAGAATCTTCTAGTGGACCTCTACCAAGTTTGGTCATATGATGTCCCTGGCATCAAAACTGGCCATGCCCCGGAGGTCACAGGTTGGAACATAGGAACAAAGGAGGAAAATTTTAAATTTCTTTTTCTCTTAATTGGTAAGGTGTAGAGCTTTGATATTTGGTATGTAGCATCTTTGAGTGGACTTCTATCAAGTTTGGTCCAAGGATGCTGCTTTGGTCAAAACTGACCTAGCCCTGGGGACCACAAGTTCGAACATAGGACAAAGAAGAAAAATTTAAAATTCTTCTTTTAAACTGGAAGGTGTAGAGCTTTGATATTTGATTGCCCTATGTCCAGTGTCTGTCGTCCATCAACAATTTCTTTAAACATCTTCTTTTCCTAACCCACTGGGCCAATCTTGATGAAACTTGGCAGGGATGTTCTTTTGGTGAAGCTTTACCAAAGTTGTTTAAAGAACTGAATTTCACTCATAAGCTATAGACTAAAGTGAGCGTTCCAGGGCCAATGGCCCTCTTGTTTTATGTACTTGCTATCAACATGCAAGTTTTGTTTTACACTATTTATGCTGGTTCAAAATGACTGTGATGTCAAAACAGTGAAATAAAGTAGAAACATACTAGGCAGTCACTTTCAGCCATACTGCTTCATATGTGAACCTGTTCTGAGAGAAAAGAAGGAAGAGTTTGACATTGCAATATCTAAACTTTGTACCACTTATCCTGTTACCACATTATCAAAATGTGCAGTCTGATCTCTAATCTTCATTTTCTGCTTTGCAGAGAAATTCTCAAAACAAGCAACCCTGAATTTGCAATTGTTTGGGTCTTATTTTCATATTAACGTAGTGGACCCGTAATAGAAAAGATAGTTCCACTACAGTCAAACCTGCCCGATCGGCCACCTGTATAAGAGCGCCACCTGCTTAAGTGAGACACTTCCATGCATCCCCAATGCAATTTACTCTAAAATGAACCTTGATAAGAGCGCCACCTGCATGACCCGGCCAACGGCCAGTACTTTTGGGTCCGAAAATCTGCCGAAACCTGCATAAACGCGCCACCAAAATTTTATGATGACCAGTTTTCAAACTTGTATACTCGAATAAAAAGATCGAAAACGCCGCCGCCATTTTTGTTTACCAATCAGTTAACCCGGCATATACATGTATAGTCCTGTGTTAAGGGTTTAATGTCGCTGACTTGGCTTGATTAGACAATGAAATCAATAATTGGTCATTTGTTAATCGTTTTATGACCACCAAATACGATAAAGAAGATGATTAGCTGGAAACAAACACCCTTCAGCCTTAAAATGGGTCGGAGATTGTCACAGTTTGACAGGTGTCATTATTCAATTATCGATCATTGTAGAACAACAGGAGGAGTTTGAAAACCGATACAGACCAGATTTTAACACATTAATACGTATTTTTGATAATCCATTTCACACTTATTATGGCTGACATGTATGAATGATTTTGTAGAGGCAAATTTGAGACAATAGCTCTCTCTATCTTCGTAAAGCATTTCTACCAGACTGTGACATAAATTGTGGATTATAAAATAAGGACTGTACCCTATCTTCCTGAATAGATTAAGTATGTTTTTAGATTTTTTTTCTTTAACCCATTACCACACAATAGCTACATTTGACGACTCTGGAGAAGAAACTCTCTAAAAACATTGTGGGAAAAGGAGAAAATGCTGGTAACCAGCTTTTTTCCCACAATGTTTTCTACCCTTCCCAAAACAAATTTCAATGTTTGACTCACTCTAGTTTTGTCATCTGCTTATGCTTTGAATTTGGACCAGTCTAAAATTTTGTAGTCTGGTAAAGAGTTAACCAGGAAATGTCCAATAATTTAATAATTTTGGTGGATTATCAAGTCATTCAGATGGGTTATTAGCTCTTGTCCAAACAATCCTGAAAACAATGTAAAAGTTACATGATTTTTGGCTACATCAAATCTATTGCCTGTAGCGTCTTTCAAGTTGGGTCAGTCCAAAATTTTGGACGTAATGAGTCACCTTGGTTATAGAACCTGGATAAGACAGCCACCTGTATAAGACAGCCACTTTGGGTCAGTCCCAGAGCTGGCTGTCTTATACAGGTTTGACTGTATAATATTATCCTAGAAAATTTTCTATGATTAAAATTAAGTATTATTGTACTACTTTCACGGAGCCACTTTTTCTTTTTTGTCCTTCCGAGAATTATCATTTATAAATCTAAAACCACTATATTTTCATTACAAAGAGATATGATGATTACCTCCTTTTTCTTGAAACTAACAAAACTGTCTACAAATAATTTTGGTGTCCGTTGTCGTGAGGTAGAGCGTCGGTCTCATAACCTAAAGGTCCTGAGTTTGATACGCGGGAGCGGGTGTCAACTTTGGGATTTTTCATTGGTGCACACATTCGGCACGAGTACTGGTGTAGTTCCCAGGAAGCAGAATTGAGAGAGATTAGTATAAGTTGTAAGAACTTGTTTCTCAATCGATGTATAATAAATATGTTTAAACTAAATGATGTTAATATAGACATCAAAGGAATTTCTGGTTGGTTAGAAATGTGCAACAGTATTATATCTGTACAAATCTGTCTGTATCAACTGTCAAGACATTTTATGCCAGCTATGCTGCACTAGGCCTATTTCAGGTCCATTACCTTAAAAATGTCTTCAGTCTATCTTTAGCGTTCTAAGGCTTAAAAGTATATGAACTTTGCTCTGTGAAAAGGAGGCTTAAACATCTGCAAAAGGTATTGATACAGGTCAGCCTGCACGGAATGCCCAGGCTGACCTGGGGAGAAACTTTTGTTATAGGAAAGTTTTCTGTATGTCCAGGGACTAGTCTACCTCCAGATTAAGGCACTTGTTTAAAGAAGTAGCTATGGATCTATAATTATGTGATAGCTTGATTGGTATCATGTATCATGAAAATGCATTAAGCCCCCTTTTGCCAAAGCATGGTTTATGTATATTGTTCTATTTAAAGGAAGCGTGTTACAGGAGAAGAGTGGTATGTCAGCACACCTGGAGCCTATCTTCCTGGAGTATATGAACATGTAAGTGAAATCTCAAATTCTTAAAAACTTTCAAAACAATTCTTTGATCTAACAATCTGATGAAAAAAGGCATTGGTAATATTGAGATAGTGCTGGTTACAAACAATTTGTCCTTTCTCAACCACTATTTTTTACCCTTTCAAAGAGTAAGACAGATCCTGAAATTTGAGCTAAATACATGTATGATTTGTCATTAGCAAATGCTTTCAATTCAGACAATTGCAGCATCTTGTCATCTTACAATAAGGAGTAGTTACTTTTGCAAATAGTGTAGATCAAGCTCAGATTGCTGATCAGAGGATTTAATTTTACAGTGTATGGGTCAATCTGGAATCTATTCTGGTCTCTTCTTGTCAGATTGGACTGACAAAGTGTCTCTGAATTTGAAAAATCTATGCCAGGTATCAAACTTGTAAACTGCAATTTTAAAGTTAACTTAGTCCCTCAAAATTGCTGGTTATCAGCATTTTCTCCTTTTCCCCATTTTTTCCCAAAAGTCTTATATTTTATGGATGACAAAACTCATGCTTGTTTGTGTAGCTCTTTACCGTTTTATCCCTACTTTTAATGACCCTGAGATAGAGGCCCTTTGAAAACATTGTTAGAAAAGGAGAAAATGCTGGTAGCCCACAATTTTTTGTACCTTTCCCAAATCAAATTTCAATTTTTCAGTCACATTTATAATGTCATCTGCAAATGCTTTGAATTTGGATCAGTCTATAATTTTGATGTTTGGTAAAGAAATAAGAGTTACACGACATGAACTTGGATAATTGATGTAGTAATTGAAAAAATCTACTTTGTTGATAGAGATAGATTGAAATTTCTTTGCACTTCTAGGTAGAAGACGAGAAAAAAGCCTGGACTTTAACCATTGACTCAGGGATACGTCTAAAAGCTACAATTACCCATAGAGATGGTCAAGGAATCCAAAGGTAAGTAATGAATACACATGATTTTGAATTTGAACATAAGGTATCTGTTGCAGTGGCTTTTGGTTTTGTTAAACACTTACAGATTTTATTGCTTAAATATTTGCCTTGCATGCATGTCTGAAAAATATTGTATTTACACAATATCAAATACAGTTCCCAATATCACATGATGACATTTACAGCGCGGTAATATGCAAAGATTTTTTTGTAATTTGATAGCCAAAACCTTATGCTGTGATATTTGGCAATTTTGATTTGTGATTTGATTGCCCAAATCTTATTCTATGATATTGAGCTTTTTTTAATCTTTGGCATATTCATTCAACAAAATAATTAACAGCCAAAACTCACCTATTTTTGAATAAAATTGTCAATAGATCAAATTAGATTATTTTAATGTTGAAAGTGGTGGAAATTGTACTTATATAATAAATGGAACATGAACATTATATAATAAAAGGAACTTGAACATTATTTTGTGATAACTTCATTGGTGCTTGTATATGCTTGTCGCCATTTTAAAAAAAAAAGGAAATCTTGCTTTACTTTTAGTGTCATATGATTTAACCCTTTACCACATAACAAGATTTTAGACCTGTTGGAATTAAAAGCATTTGATGATGATAGTTTCAGTGTGGCTTATATGAAATGATTTTTCTTTAAAAGGGAAGAAAACATTGTGGGAAAAGGAGACATTGCTGGTAACCAGCATTGTCTCCTTTTCCTAAAATGTTTCAAAAGCCTTCTCTTTTAGGGGTCATCATTCTGAGGTAAAGGGTTAAGATTTTCTCATGCTGCTTGAAGCAAATACAAGAACCAGTAAAGCTACTACAAGATATGTTACATTTTTATTTTAACCCTCTCCCAAACAATCCCTGGTTTTTACGACCCTGAGATAGAAGCCTATAGAAAACATCATGGCAAAAGGAGAAAATGCTGGTAACCAGCATTTTCTCCTTTTCCCACAATGTTTTCTACCCATCTGGAAACCAATTTCAATTTTTGATTTATGCTTATTTTATCATTTGCAAGTGGTTTCAGTGTGGACCAATTTAAAATTTCATTGTTTGGTAAAGGGTTAAGGTATGTTGTGAAAATACATGAATCTTTGCAATAGGTCATTGGTCATAATTCATTCCAATTTGAAATAGAGGATCTAACATGAGTGTTTATGGAGAAAGCTGGTTAGAATCCTCATTTTGGCTGATTTCTCTCTGAGGATTGATGATTTGTCAGTACAATTTTAACCCTTTACCTCACTATCCTGACTTTTCATGACCCTGAGAAAAATGCCTTTTGAAAACATTCGGGGAAAAGGAGAAAATGCTGGTAACCAGCATTTTCTCCTTTTCTTACAATGTTTTCTACCCTTCCCAAGAATTTCAACTTACGAGCAAATCTGAAAATGTCATCTGCAAAATAAATGCTTTCAGTTTGGACAGATCTACAATTTTGTTGTTTGGTAAAGAGTTAAGACTCATTCCACCCTGGCACATGATCATTGTTTCAACGACGAGCAGTTGGTGGCTAGGGAATAATATTGTGCATAGTACCAGTGAAAAGGAATTCCATGGAAGCATGAATAGGTACACTGGTTGCTGCAGTAAAAGTGACAGAATGTTGAAAAAAATCTGTGATCATGAAACTATCAATGGATTTAATATTAACTAATTTTTTCATGAAATTGTTGCTCCCCAGACTTGCTGGTGAGGAGTGGTTACTAACTGGTGAAACCCAGGATGTGTACTATCCAGTAGTGGGAGAGGTAGGACACATTCCAAACTTTCAATCTTTTACCACACAACCCCGACTTTTAACACCACTGTGAAAAAAGCCTTTTGAAAACATTGTGGTAACGAGCATTTTCTCCTTTTTCCACAATGTTTTTAGCTCACCAGACCACGAAGTGCTTATGGTGAGCTTTTGTGATTGCCCATTGTCTGTCGTCCACAATTTCTTTAAACATCTTCTCCTCCTAATTCACTGGGCCGATCTTGATGAAACTTGGCAGGGATGTTCCTTGGGTGAAGCTCTACCAAAGTTGTTCAAGAGATTGAATTCCAGCCATAACTCTGGTTGCCATGGCAACCAAAAGGAAAAAAAAAACCCAGCAAAATCTTTGAAAATCTTCTTCTCTGAAACTAGAAGGTGTAGAGCTTTGATATTGGTATGTAGCATCTCCTAGTGGACCTCTACCAACATTGCTCATATGATGCCCCTGGGGTCAAATCTGGCCCCGTCCCGGGGTCACAAGTTTGAACCATAGGAACAAAGAAGGAAAACTTTAAAAATCTTCTTCTATGAAACTAGAAGGTGCAGAGCTTTTTTTATTTGGTATGTAGCATCTCCAAGTGGATCTCTACCAAGATTGTTCATATGATGCCCGTGGGGTCAAAACTGGCCCCTTCCCGAGGGTCACAAGTTTGAAACAAATGAACAAAGAAGGAAAATTTTAAAAATCTTCTTCTCTGAAACTAGAAGGTGCAGATCTTTGATATTTGGTATGTAGCATCTCCTAGTGGACCTCTTCCAATTATGTTGCCCCTTGGTCCAAAACTGGCCCTGCCCTGGGAGTCAAAAGTTTGAAGCATAGAAACAAAGAAGGAAAACTTTCAAATTCTTATTCTCTGGAACTAGAAGATGCAGAATTTTGATATTTGGTATGTAGCATCTCTTAGTGGATCTCTACCAAGAATGTTCATATCATGCCCCTTGGGTCAAAACTGGCCCGGCCCCGGGGGTCACAAATTTGAAAAATAGGAACAAAGAAGGAAAACTTTAAGAATCTTCTTCTCTAAAAGTATGAGATGCATTTTGCGCAGTTACCCTGTCAGAATTATTTGACCTTGAACTTTGATATTTGGTATTGATCTTCATGGTAGACCTTTACTGATTAGTACTTAAGTAAGCTATATAGGACCATCATGGTCTTCTTGTTTACCCTTCCCAAAACAAATTTCCATTTTCAGGTCACATTTATTTTGTCTTCTGCAAATGCTTCCAATTTGGACTAGTCTTTAATTATGTTTTTTTAGTAAAGAGACAAGGACACTTAGAAAGAGAGCTTTTGAAAACACATTTTATAAAAAAAAATGTGTTGGTAACCAGCATTTGAACCCTTTCCCAAAATGTGTCCTACCATTTCAAAGATAAAATCACATTTGAACCACATATATCTTGTCGTCTGCAAAAATTCTCATTTTGACAGGTCTGAAATTTTTGTTCAATTTTGTTGTTTGGTAAAGAATAAATCTGAACATAGTTCAGATCTATTCCTTTTACATTAACTGGGCAATAAGTTCTACAACTTATATTACAAAGTTATTAACTTTTGATGCCAGTAAACAGGTCAACTCCTGTATCATTTCTATTTTAAATCAATAAATAAATGCAAAGAGGATATTTTTGATGCTGTTCACTTGATGAAAGAACTTCGATCTTTCACTGGAAAAAAGAAAAAATCTATTTATTTCATACCTCTAGGTCTTTTTTGTTATGATTTTCATCAAAATCTCGCTCACTTTTTGGTAATTCTCGGTGGTGTACCCCCTCCACATAGCAAAACATTACAATTTTATGTAAAGCGCAAGAAAGTTGGGTTAACCCTACCACACAATCCTGACTTTTAACGATCTTGAAAAAGAAGCCTCTTGAAAACATTATCCGGGAAGCCAGCATTTTCTCCTTTTCTCACAATGTTTTCTATCCTTTCCAAACCAAATTTCAATTTTTCAGTCACATATATTTTGTAGTCTGCAAAAGCTTTGAATTTGGACCAGTCTATAACTTTTTCGTTTGGTTAAGAGATAAATGGGCTTAAATTATGTCATATTGCCATCTTTTTGAGTGGCATGCAGTGTTTATTTAGGTAATTAGTGCAGGGGAACTACTTTTTCCACCTTCAATTGAAAGGTTTATTAGAGGGTATGAAATCAATATTTTTCACTAGTTATAACCATACAATGTCAAATCATATTTCACCATTATTTCTCAATGAACAACAAAAAAACATGAAAGAAAATGGATTTTCTTATATGTCATCTTTCACTACAAACCTTTATGTGGTTGTATCTGACTAAACCCTTTACCAAACAGTTCCTGGTTTTTACGACCCTCAGATAGGAGCCTTTTGAAAACATTGTGGGAAAAGGAGAAAATCCTGGTCTCCAGCATTTTCTCCTTTTTCCACAGTGTTTTCTACCCTGCTAGAAACAAATTTCAGTTCTTGAATTATGTTTATTTTGTCGTCTGCAAATGATTTCAATTAAGACCAGTCTAAAATGATGTTGTTAAATAAGGTATAACTTTGCTGGATTTTTATCGGGCTATGGAGGCATACCTGTTCATTTATTTATGTATTTGTATAACCAGGAGGTTGTTTCCAATGAGATTAAGACAGTGTTAAAGCAGGGACAGTATTGTGTTGTGTTGGACCCAATAAACAAGGACTTCAAACCACAACTTGGTGAACGAGAGCTGCGAGTCGGATGCTGTTCCTTCTTTCTACACCCAGGTCAGAAAAGATTTATCCGTGCTCTGTGAAAACAAGGTTTAACTCTTTACCATATGTCAAAATTTTACACTGGTCCAAACTGAAAGCATTTACAGACAACAAAATAAATGCAACTCAAAAGTAGAAATGTGTTTTGTGGCAGAAAACATTGCGGGAAAAGGAGAAAATGCTTGTTACCAGCATTTTCTCCTTTTCCCACAAAGTTTTCAAAAGGCCTTTTATTCAGGGTCATTAAAAGTCAGATTGTGTGGTAAAGACTTTAACTCTTTACCAAACAACAAAATTTAGACTACTCCAAATTGAAAGCATTCGTAGACAACAAAATATATGTGAATCAAAAATTGAAATTCCATGTGGGAAAGGTAGAAAACATAGTGGGAAAAGGAGAAAATGCTGGTAACCAGCATTTTTTCCTCTTCCCACAAAGTTTTCAAAAGGCCTTTTATTCAGGGTGGTTAAAAGTTTGGATTGTGTTGTAAAGAGTTGATTTAAAAAAAAAAGTCAACCAATGTCAGCCTGCAGTTCACGACTGCTGAGAAAGGTTGTAATCTTTTTGCTATTTGTAAATTTTTCTGCATGTCAAACGACCATTTTTCCTTATGATTCAGTTGATGGATCTATAATTTTGTCATGACTTGCTTTATACAGAATAATGCATCACAAGGATATATTTATACAGTATATTGCATCATTGAACCCACTTTAGCAAGAATGCCGCTAAAGTGGGTTTGAGGTGCTAAACACTATCTGAGTTGTTGTTGTGGTTTATTTAAATCAGGATCAAACTCCATATTTGATGCAGTCTGATCCTGCATCATAACTGTCAGACATTTAACTTGTAAATTGGCTTTTCAAACTATGGTTGCCTTTTTTGCCAGTATAGTTATAATTCAGGCTGCACAAAAGCCCAATCTGATCTTTGATCTACACTGTCCACTATTCTCAAGAACCACAGGTGCCTTGCATGTCTGGTATCATACAACCTCTCTGTATAGATATAATGTGGTCCCAACCATAGCAACCTTGAAATTGTTTTGGTCCTATTTCTAGACTGAATATTTCATTGGTTTCTTTGATGGTCACTAGATCAATGAAATTTTCTTACAGTTCCAAAACCTACCATTTTTGCATTTTTTTTTGTAAAAACTTTATCATTCAATAGATTCAGCACTGGAGCTTTTGTATGTTGGTATAGGTTTCTGTGTCTATTAAATTTACATTATAGAGTTGTTCTGAAGAATAATTTATTACAGGCTAGATATGATAATTCTGCGTTCTAAAAAGAAAAAACCAGTGTAGTTGGTACTTGTACATTTTAATATGTATAATAGCCATCTTAAATATTGATCTAGAATGCACACTGCTCAATATTGCCTGAGACATTTTGACTGAAACAACTTTGACAGCCTTTCATCAGAACTCCAGATAAGAGGGAGTGATGGTATTCCAAATCCATTATTTCTTTTCCAAACCCTATGTTGTGGATACTCATTAGAATCGTCTTGTTGACACGATTCTAATGAATACCCATAATGTAGGGTTTGGAAGAGAATAATTAATATTTTCAGTTTTGAAATCAAAATCACTCCCTCTATCTGGAACTTTTCTTTCATATAACTTTTCACCAGACAACCCCAAATTGTAACCACCTCTGAAGGGTTTTGAAAACATTGTGTGAAAACCAGGAGAGATTTCTGGTAACTGCCATTTCCACCTTTGTATTTCACCTTTGTTTTCTTTCTTATCAAGACAGCAATGATCTTTTGAGTATCAATTTGTGTGTTGTCTTCAAATGCTATTAATTTGTTTATGTCCATAATTTTGATGTGCTAAGGGTCAAAGTAATTGTTTTGTAGAAAGTTTACCAAGTGATCTCTTGTTGTTAAATCCCTGAGGAAGAATTCTTACAAAAATATTATGAAAAAAAGAGAATAATTCTGTATACAGTAACATTACATTATATCACACAGGTGAGAGATTGGAGAAGGGAATTCAGAACAGTCATATACTAGGGGATGATGAAGCCATTGTTTTACAGGCCATACAAGATTTTACAGATATAGACCAGAAAGGTGAGAAAATTATTGTAAATAAGAAACTTTAAAAAGATGAGATTATTTTGCGCTTTTCCCACAATCTTACCCTTCTGCTGTGTCAAGGATATAAACCATTATATGAGCCAAATTTATTTTTTCATCTACAAATTCTATGAATTTGGACTGGTGTAAAACTTTGCCACTTGGTAGAGAGTTAACCCTAAAGGTTTCCTTGAACTCTCTTCTTTTTCTACAATGTTTTCTGTGTTTTCAAAGATAGAGCCCATATGTTAGCCTTATGTAATTAGTCACTTGCAAATACTTTGAATCTAAAGAAGTGTTAAATTTTGCTGTTTAACATTTTACCAAACAACAAAATTTTAGACTGGCCTGAATTGAAAGCACTTGCAGACAACAAAATAAATGTAACCAAAAAATTGAAATTTGCTTCCAGCAGGGTAGAAAAAATTATGGAAAAAGGAGAAAATGCTGGTTACCAGCATTTTCTCCTTTTCCCACTATGTTTTCAGAAGGCTTCTTTCTTGGAGTCGTTAAAAGTTGGGATTGTTTGGTAAAGGGTTAAATAGGGCCTGTTATCTACATGTAAAACACATACAACAGAGCAGAATACGGATAGATGACATGGCACATGCCACTTCTGTTTCAGTTAACCCTTTACCCCATAAGGTATTTCTGTAGTATCTCTAATTGACCTTAAATAACAAGGATAAAGTCATTTTTTATGTATATATGACTCCTTTTGATAGTGTAGAAAACATTGTGGCAAAAGGTGAAATTGTTTGTTCACGAGCAGTTTCACTTTTTGCCACAATGTTTTCCAAAGGCTCCTACATGCGATGCACTGAAATGAGTGTCTATGGAATAAAGGGTTATAAGAACAATCTGCATTTCTTTGTGGTCCTATGAAGTCTTTTGCGTGGGAAAATAGGTTCACATTAGAAGCGACCTTTAACTTTTGTCTTTTTCAATACAAGTTCTTTACACATAAAACTCAACCTGATCTTACAACAAATGCAAACTCATCCTATATTCCATTTGTATCAGGTAAGAAGACAAAGAGAAAGTGTGGAGAGAGATGGATGATCACAGGCCCTCGTGACTATATACCAAATATAGAAGTAAATGTTGTACAAAAACGGTGGGTGCTTTTCATTTACCAAACGACAAAATTTTTGGTTTGTCCAAATCAAAGCATTTGCTGACGTAAAATAAAAGTGACTGAAAATTTGAAATTTGTTTTGTGAAGGATAGAAAACAGTGTGGGAAAAGAAGAAAAATGCTGGTTACCAGCATTTTCTCCCTTTCCAAAATGTTTTCCAAAGGCTCCTTTCTCAGGGTCATCAAAAGTAGGGATTGTGTGGTAATGGGTTAAGTTTAAACATATTTATTTTAAATCAATTGAGAAACAAGTTCTTACAACTTACAATAATCTCTCCCGATTCTGTTTCATGGGAACCATATCTATACTTGAGCCAAATGTGTGGGTTAACGAACAGTTACATAGTTAACACTTGATCTTGGGTATTGACTTACAAACCTTATGGTCATGAGGCTTGCACTCTATTTTACAATCATAGACATTATATATTCATTTGATTGCAAGTCAGTTGTTAACCCTGTACGTAATAATGCTGTGTTTGAAGACAGGCTTTTTGAAAACATTGTGGGAACAGGAAAAAAAAGCCTGAAACCAGCATTTTCCTCTTTTCTGCTAAGTTGTTCTGAAAATTGTTCATATGTAAACCCCACCATTTAAGTCACATTTGTGTTGTTGTCTCCAAATATTTCAAATGTGAATAAGTCTTAACTCTTTACCAAACAACAAAATTTTGACTTGTACAAATTGAAAGCATTTGCAGTCGACAGAATGAATGTGAATCAAAAATTGAAAATTGATTTGGAAACGTTAGGAAACATTGTGGGAAAAGGAGAAAAAATACTGGTTGCCAGTATTTTCTCCTTTTCCCGCAATGTTTTCAAAGGCTTTCTTTCTCCGTATCGTTAAAAGTCGAGATTGTGTGGTATAGAGTTAAATTATGTCATCTTAAATATGTCATGTAAAGATCTCCAATCATGGTTTAGTTAATCTGTCCACCCATCTATACAGACACTCATTCAAATAAAGGGTTTTTCCCTTCATTTTTCTGTTTCTAGCTTGGCTATTTACAAAGATAACACAGAGGTACTGTCATTGCCCTGTTGTTATCTGCATTATAACAGTCTATGTTGATGTTGTCTGCCATTCTGCCATGTTGTGCAAAAATTTTGACATTTTATGATATCCATGTCGTTGCTGAAGTTATTTACCTGAAAGACAGACTAGCTGTTAAAAGCTTTGATATTTGGAATGTGGCATCTCCTAGTGGACCTCTACCAAGTTTGTTTAAATGATGCCCTTGGGATCAAAACTGGCCCCTCCACTTGTGGGGGGGGGGGGTCACAAGTTTGAGCATAGGAACAAAGAAAGAAATTCTAAAAATCTTCTCCTTTAAAACTTGAAGACGTAGAGCTTTGATGTTTGGTATTTAGCATCTCCTAGTGGACCTCTGCCAACTTTGTTCAAATGATGCCCATGGGATCAAAACTGGCCCCGCCCTGGGGGTTACAATAGGAACAAAGAATGAAAATTTTAATATTCTTCTTCTCAAACACTGAATGGCATATATTTCAACAGATATTTGGTATGTATTATCTCCTAGTGGACCTCTAGCAAGTTTGGTCATGTGATGCTCTTGGGGTCAAAACTAGCCCTGCCCTGGGGGTCATAAGTTCGAACAAAGAAAGAAAATTGTAAAATTCTTCTCTGCAACTAGAAGGCATAGAGCTTTGATATTTGCTATGTAACAATTCCTAGTGGACCTCTACTAAGTTTGTTCATATGATGACCCTTGGATCTAAACTGGTCCTGCCCCGCGGTTCGCAAGTTCAAACATAGGAACAAAGTAAAAAAATTTTAGAATTCTTCTACTCTAAAACTTGAGGGCATAGAGCTTTGATATTTGCTATGTAGCAATTCCTAGCGGACCTCTACCAAGTCTGTTCATATTATGCCCTTGGGGTCAAAACTGGCCCTGCCCCGGGGGTCATAGGTTTGTTTAAAGTTCATCACATAAACATAAGGGAAATAAAGCTATAGTCTCAGGTGAGTGCTCCAGGGCCAATGGCCCTCTTGTTTGTTGTCTTGTAAAGAGTTTATGATTTAAAAAAACGTTGTCATATACTTTCAAATTAAAACAATTCCTAGCATTGTAATGGCAGGTCTGTCTCAGCATCTAACAATGTACATGTACATCAAAAGCACTCAGCATAGAATATGCATTTCTTTGCTTAACCCTTTACCAAACAAGCTTGAATTTTAAGCAAAGTTTTAATAAATGGATATGCAGATGTCAGACATACACAGATCTTAACACTTTACCAAATGACAAAATTTTGGACTTGTCCAAGTTGAATGCATTTGCATACGACAAAATAATTGTGAATTAGAAATTGAATGTTGACTTGGAAAGGGTAGAAAACATCGTGGGAAAAGGAGAAAATGCTGGTTACCAGCACAATGTTTTCAAAGGCTTTCTTTCTCAGGGTTGTTAATAAGTCGGGATTGTGTAGTAAAGAGTTAAACAGTTAACCTCTCTATTATTTACAGAAAACAAATTCCTTTGAGCAAGAATGAAGGAATATATGTGCAGGACATACAAACAGGCCAAGTGAGTTTTATTTATGATTTTATTTCTTATTATACTTTATATTATCGCAAGTCCAATGGAGTCAAAGTATATACTTGACTGTAAGGTACCTCCACTTTTAAGACACACCCCAACTGTGTGACTTCAAATCAGGCATTTCAGTGATGACCCACTTCAAACTGGCCATAAGAATGCTAAAATTACAAGTATTCGGCTGGAAGTATGCGTCACAGACTTACCGATCAACTGGAGGTGCATCATTCAAAAACACATTGATTTAAATGTAATCTCTGATTAAAATGGAAAAAGCAACATTAAAATGTGTAGTGCAGAGTCAAATCCACTCACATTTGTTGTTAGAATGAACCTTCTAGGGAAATTAGGCGCTCAATGGTTTGCTTATAATATTATTTTTCAATGGATATACAAAGTTTACATCACTGATAAGAAGACTTACATGAAAAGATAAACTAGCGGCCTTGAGTTAAATGACTGAAAACATCCCAGGAAAAGGAGAAAAAGCTGGTTAAAAAGAAATACTTATTACCTGCATATTTTCAATAGTTTTTATTTTTACAAAACCTCTTTGCTTTGGATATTAACCATTTACCAAACAATCCCTGGTTTTTATGACCCCGAGATTGAAGCCTTTTGGTAACAAGCATTTTCTCCTTTTCCAACAATGTTTTCTACCCTTGTGGAAACAAATTTCAATTTTTGAATTACGTTTATTTTGTCGTCTGCAAGTGCTTTTGATTTGGACGAGTCTAAAATTTTCGTTTGGTAAAGAGTTAAAACAAGAGATTTGTTTGGCCAGGTTTTACCCATTACCACACAATCCCTACTTTGATGTCCCTAAGAAAGAAGCCTTTAGAAAACACTGTGGGAAAAGGAAAAAATGCTTGTAACTTCTCCTTTTCCCACAATGTTTTCACCTCTTCAAAAAACAATTTTCAAATTTTCAGCCACTTTTATTTTGTCATCTGCAAATCTTTTCAATTTGGACAAACCTAAAATTTTGTCTATTGGTAATGAGTTAAATAAAATGGATCATACTCTGTGAAAAAAGGAAGTTAAATGCTTCTGCAAAAACTACAGACCCATATCAAACCTGCATGAATTACCCAGCAGGCTGGCCTGGATGAACAGCTTTTGCTATTGGTCAAAAGTGTTCTATATATCAAAGGCTCAGTCTATCTCAAGATTTAGTCCGGACAAAATGGATGTCGAGTGTCTAATTGTGTGATGTCTGGCTTTGTATAATCAGAGCTCCAGATAGAGAGAGTGATTGTGATTTCAAAATTGAAAATATTAATTATTCTTCACCTAATCCTATGTTGTGGGTACTCATTAGAATCGTCTCATTGAGACTATTCTAATGAGTACCCACAACATAGGGTTTGGAAGAGAAATAATGGATTTAGAAGACAGTCACTCCCTCTTATCTGGAGCTCTGTATAATCCATTACAGAGATGGATCAAACCCCATTTTCCCAGAGTTCCACTCTTTTATTTTCTATCTAGGTGAGGACAGTGATGGGCCCCCAGTCTTATATGTTAAA
The DNA here is from genome assembly GCA_943736015.1 of Tridacna crocea. Lineage (NCBI taxonomy): Eukaryota > Metazoa > Mollusca > Bivalvia > Cardiida > Cardiidae > Tridacna > Tridacna crocea. The sequence continues at coordinate 39,778,842 of OX031064.1, read as the reverse complement.
GGCAAATGAAGAACTTTGGAAGAAAGAACTGACTCCTATTGTTGAAGAAATGTTAAAGTAAGTACATTGTGTCTGTTGGAAAGTTACTGCTTTAATCCCGAGCTCTTTAGCAAACAACAAATGTTACACATATTGAAACTGAAAGGAGTTGCAGACCTATAATTATGTATAGCTTAAATTTTAGGGTTATGCTCTGAAAAACATTGTTGGAAATGAAGAAATCACTTATGTATTGGATACTGTAATTCTAGTCAAAATTTGGGAAAAGGAGAAAATATTAGTTTGTAAGAATTGTTTTCTAAATCCCTGTTCCTCAATTTCACTAACCCTTTACAATACAATTGCAACTTTTAATGACCCTGAGGGAGAAACTTTTTGAAAGCATAGCACTTGGGAAAAAAGAGAAAGTGCTGATAACTAGTATTTTCTCCTTTTTCCGAAGTGTTTTATCTGTCTTTTCAAATGTCTGAAATTGTGCTACATTTGTTGTCTGGAAAGGCTTTCAATTTTGACCATCCTAAATGGTTTTAATTTGGTAAAGAGTGAAAGCATTGTTTCGCAAAGGCTTAATTCTCTTTAACTCTTTACCTAACAACAAACTGGTAGACTTCAAAGGCAGAAAGCTAATGAAAGGGTAGAAAAACATTGTAGGTGAAAGAGCAATTTGCTGGTCTTTAAGAACTTATATTGTACTTGACGGAATTAATAAGTGGTAGTGGGTTAAAGGCATTTGATACCTTTCACTTTTTTTATCTAGACAAGGAGGTGGGACAGGAACAGCAGACATCCGAAAAATGGCGTACTTTGAACAGTCAGTAGATCCAAAGTTTTTGAAGGTTTGTTTTTCACTGTTCTTCATTAACTCTCTTCCAAACGACAAAATAATGGATTCCACTAATTCAATAGCATTTTCATCCAACAACTTAGAGGTGATTCAGATGATTATTTCTGCCTTTGCTAGGGTAGGAAACATTGTGAGAAAATGCTGGTTTCCAGCATATCTTTTTCACTCTACGGCACAACTCCAAGTTTCAACAGCCTTGAAGGTTTTTGAAAATATTTTGAGAAAAGACAAACTGCTGGTTTCCAGCATTTTCTCCTTTTCCCACAAAGTGTTATTTAAGTGTAGGATTGAGCTGTAAAGGGTTAAGCATCAGCTGCAGCCCAGGGACAGCACAAGTTTAGATCACTTTTGTTAGGAGAGCAGTTTCAAGATGTTAGCTGCATATTTATGAAAGGGTAGGATGGGATATTATATGAGTGTTATTTTACAGGGTAGAGACAAGTCACAGGTGGTCCAGTACCGATGTCCAAGTAACACAGCTGTACAAGTAAATAACTACGTGGATAAAACTGCTCGAGTCGTGTTCGGTCCTGATCTTGTCATCTTGGGTCCTCATGAGAACTTCAGTGTGCTCAGTCTCAGTGGTGGGTATTCATGCACCTGATGTCTTCAACAGTGAATTGTTGATAGTTTTAATTCTTTGTATTCTGGACCCATGCTTAGTGACAAAAGGGCCTTAGTCATTACCATACAATCCAGACTTTTAACAACCCTGAGAAAGAAGCCTATAGAAAACATTGTGGGAAAAGGAGAAAATGCTGGTAACCAGCATTTTCTCCTTTTCCCACAATATTTTCTACCCTATAAAAGTCAAAAATCATCATATTACAAATATTTGTTTTTCTGCAGATTTGTTGAATTTGGTCCAGTCCAAATATTTTTTGTTTGGTAAAGAGAAAATGCATCTTTATGGTTCATTGTACCAAGCAAGTCGTCACATAATTATGGATCATTCACTCTTTACCAAACAACAAAAATTATAGACTCGTCCAAATTGAAGGCATTTGCAGATGACATATAAAATTTGACTGAAGAATTTAAATTTGGTTTGGGAAGGGTAGAAAACATTGTTGGAAAAGGAGAAAATGCTGGTTACCAGCATTTTCTCTTTTTTCTACAATGTTTTCCAAAGGTTTTTTTCCCGGGGTGGTTAAAAGTTGGGATTGTGCGGTAAAGAGTTAAAACCCAAACAATGGACTTAATCTTGCAGTAGAATGGTCCTCAGACATGTGGCAAATTAACTAACATCATAAAGTTTAAAAAAAAAAGTCTTTTTCTCCAAGATTGTTGAAACTCTTGATTGTGCGTGGTAGTGGATTAGTTAAAATATAGTTGAAAGTATTCAAAACTTTTAGGATTTTATGTTTCGCCATAATATTTATGATATGCTACAATCCAAGAGGCTAGTAACTCAACAATCAGAAAAGGCTGGGATATTTCACTTTCTGTTTGTGTACCATGTTTGCAAATATTGACAGCAAATTTTTCAAACAGGTTATTCAATTTACAATGGTGTTTGATGATATTTTACGGTAACTAGTGCTGTTGATGGTCATGATGGTTTTTACTGAAGATTGAACTTTAAAAGTGTTTTTCTTTCATTCAATATACTGTTTGAATTCAAATGACATTGAATCAGATCCATCAATTCTTAAGTTTTACTAATATTCAAGCTTTTAACACTTTTCAGCTGGGAAACCAAAGAAAGCAGATGCCATGAAATCTTTATGCCTAATGCTGGGGCCAGATTTTATCACTGATATTCTAGAAGTAAGTTCTGAAATTGTTACCAATACACTGGTGTGAGACTAGTATATTGACAGAATGTTAGCTGATAGCCTGGCTTCCTGGCCGTTTATGTTTTCCTTTTCTATCATTTGGATGTTATAATGTCAAAATAATGGCCTTTGGGCATTTGAAAACGATCAGAATGAAATCTAGTTTACCCCTTCTCACATTGGAATAAAACAGATGTTACTGCAATCTGTTTCAAAAGTAAATGAGTGAAAATAGAAATCGAAATTCCAAAAGCCTCATACATGTATATTTCAATCCCTGTTAATGATAACAATAAATGTCAACAATATATCAGTAATTGTGATGACAGCTTCAAATACCGCAGACATACATGGATAGGTAAATAGATGATATATTGGTGGTTGCATCTTTTGTTGCATCCTCGGATACCCCGGGGTCTCCCTATTTGCTACGCTACATCGACCCCTGGGACAATTAGTTGAATTTCCTTCGCTTTACCGCTGGCCGAATGCTGGCTTTTCATTGGTTCCATCATCATTTTGTGATGGGCGAGTGTACTGTACGCTATGACGTTTCGTATCGATTTTCGGCGGCTCGCTTTACCGCTGGCCGAATGTGGCTTTTCATTGGTTCTATCATCATTTTGTGATGGGCGAGTGGACTGTACGGTATGACGTTTCGTATCGATTTTCGGCGGCTGATTCAAAGTTTTATTAGTCAATTGTCCCAGGGTCGATGTAGCGTAGCAAATAGGGAGACCCTGGGGTATCCGAGGATGCTTTTGTTGCACATAATCATATTCTTTGAATATGACTTGTGTAAAATTTAAATATTTTACAGGTAGAAACTTGTGACCATGCCAGGCTTAGATTACAGATTGCTTTCAACAACCATTTTGAGGTTTGTGAACACATTTTTATCTTTGGTCACTGTGTGATACTGTGCCGTGTTTAACTCTTTACCAAACAACATTTTTTTGGACTGGACCAAATTCAAAGCATCTACAGACAACAAATTAAATTTTGTTAATGTGAATATTGGTTTCTGACTTTGATAGGGTGGAAAATATTGTGGGAAAATGAGAAAATGCTGGTTTCATATTTCAACTTGTTTGTATGCAAACATTATTGATTGGCCATACATCGACTTACAGACTAATGTATTTATGATTCTTATTCACAGGTGACTAAAGGAGATCCTGTGAGTGAGGCTAAAGTATTTGCTGTGTCAGATTTCATAGGATTTGCCTGTAGACAGATTGGTAAAGTTTATTTCTTATACGGTGTATTTATTTGTTCAGTATTTTGCCATTTTCAATAGCATTTCAGTAAAGTCATCATTTTGGCAGCCAGTCCACCTGCTTTTCTGATGTTTTCTTATATATGTACTAGTACTAAACAGAGTACTCTGTCTAAGCAATAACAACAATACAATCATTTATTTACCCAGTGACTTTTACATCAGATAGTGGACTTTGACATAACTAGCTGTTTGATAATACATAAATTACAGTGCCAGTTAATTGTTAAATAAAAAGAAGAAAATTAATAAAGGAAAATTAGTAATTGGTGCAGAAGAAGTTTATCTCTGACAAGTATACATAGGGAAGATTTCAAAACCAGAAGGCAAAAGTAAGGAACATGAGAATTGAACCTTTTACCACACAATGACACCTTTTAATGACCCTGAGGAAGAAACCTTGTGAGAACATGGTGGGAAAAGGAGAAAATGCTGGTAACCAGCATTTTCTCCTTTTTCCACAATGTTTTCAAATCTTCCCAAATAGAGTTTATTTTTTTTTGCCGCACACTTATTTTGTTGTCTGCAAATGCTCTCATTTTGGACTAGTATTAAATTTTGTTGTTTGGTAAAGAGTCAGCAGGAAGCTGTTCAACTGTTTTTGTGAGAAGACATAGTTGGAGGAGGTGTGAGAGGAGCAGAAATTCTGTTCTGTTCTGATGAGAAAGAAACAGTCTTTTCAGATAACAAAGAGTAACTACAATAGAGAGAACATGAATTTGTTGTGTATGAACACATTGGGACATCAGACTTTTATTCATAGCTTAACCCTTTACCACACAATCCTGACTTTTAATGACCCTGAGAAAGAAGCCTTCTTAAAACATTGTGGGAATAGGAGAAAATGCTTGTATCCAGCATTTTCTCCTTTACTAACAATATTTTCTTCCCTTCCCAAAGAAATTTCGAATTTTCAGTCACTTTTAATTTGTCGTCTGCAAATGCTTTCGCCAGTCTAAAATTTTGCTGTTTGGTAAAGAGTTAATTAAGTTAAGGAAATCAAGACCAAATCGAACAGAATGCATATTCTGATCTGGGATCTCTATCGTTTGCTTCTTCATAATCATTGTGACCAAGGCATAAAACTGCATGACCTAGGCTTTTACTTGAGATTGAAGATAAATCTTTAACTGATATACATGTAGCTCTTCAAGGATTAAATTTAAAGAAACCTATGGCCATTTTATTCACACCTGCAGGAAGCAAGATAAGAGCTGCTGTGGCCTTAACACCATTTGATGAATTTCACCGTCACTCTGCCCAGGTTATCCAATTTGCTGTGTTCGGGGATCCAGCAACTGGGAAACTCAATCCAGAATTGAAGTTTGATGTGAACAATCTGGTATGTGACTTCTTGTCAACCTTTTAGAGATTTAGATAACTTTGGCTGTAAAAAGATTTTATGCATACTGATTCAGTCTCTTTTGTTATTAAGCTTTGCTAGTTTATCAGGCAGATGTGCCTGCATATTTTCATGACTCAATATCAAACAACGCTCTTTTAAAGGTGGGTATTTAGAATTTTCACATCACACCAAATTAAAAAATATATATATCATTGAAATTTATATGAAAAAACAATACAAATCATCAATAATTAAGAATCATAAAATTCCCCCCAAAATTTTTTTTGATGGTATTCCCTTAAAAGGCTACGTAGCCTCTTAAGCTATTTTTAGATATCATGCCAAAAAGAAGCATTGTGGGAATGTTAAGTGACTGGCACGTGACTAATGATGCTTAAATTCCATAACATAACAAACATGTAATTATTTTTCATAATATCTTCTTCGGACACTATATTTGAAGCTTTGCATGTGTATTTCCAATATGTTCATGAGCGAGTTGCTCATGTAAAAATAGAACATGTTTCCCGTCGGTGTCAACCTGGGCAAAACAAATTTCAAATTTTCATTTACTTTTATTTTGTTGTCGGCAAATGCTTTTGATTTGGACATACTTGGACATACCTAATATTTTCTCATTTTGTGATGAGTTTAACTAAAAAATAAATCATTAAATACATGTCGATGAAATTTCTGCATACAAGGAACTTTGGTATCATGCAAAGTATAGTTCTATATATCTTGTATGTTTACCATGTAAAGGAACATTCTCTTATGAAAACTATAGTTTACACGCAAAGATTTCATAAACTTCCACATGTATGTAAGCAAGTACAAAATAGCAAAACAAACCAAACATGTATCATATAGAGCAAGAATGGGGATCTTTTTCAGGTTGTATCATCCATTGACATCCAGAGTATAGAGCCAGTGGACAAGAAAATGATGGACAGCTTAACAAAGTCTATACAACTAGCAATTGAGATCTCAACAAAGTAAGCGCTACAAGTTCTATAAAATTGGTATTTGCCATACCAACAAAATAAGTAGGTTTTGGTGAAAAAAACAGTGTTATTAGAGGCTGATAATACCCTCTTTTATCACATAACCACTTATGTTTCATTGTAATCCAGCCATTTCCAATTTTCTTATCTTACACAGTTTTTCAAATAAACACATATCACATAACCTCAGTCATTTTCAGTGTATTTCAGCAATTGTGAATTTTCACAATGTCTCATCATTTCATACTACTTACAGAGGAGCTCTCTGTGTGTATATCGAAAGTTCTCATTTGTTTAACCCATTACCACATAATCCCTACTTTTGACGAGCCTGAGAAAGAAGCCTTTTTGAAAACATTGTGGGAAAAGGAGAAAATGCTGGTAACCAGTATTTTCTCCTTTTCCCACAATGTTTTCTACCCTTCACGAAACAAATTTCAAATTTTCAGCCACTCTTTTTTTGTCGTCTGCAAATGCTTTCGATTAGGACAAGCCTAAAATATTGTTGTTTGGTAATGAGTTAAAGATGTAAAAAATTTTATGTTCTGACCCATAATTTGTTACATATTGTCATGCAATTTGAAAAAAGAAAAATCTGAGTTTGATTTTGTTCACTTTTTACATAAACTTTAACATTAGACTCATCTAAACAGTATCATAAAGTATGCCCTAGGTCTGCTTAATAACACTTTTCTGCAATTGTTTAACCCTTTATCACATATACAAAATTTTAGACTTGTCCAAATTAATAGTATTTAAACATGACATACTAGTATTCAATCTGGCTCAGAAGATGTATTCCATCTCTCAAATAGTAGAAAAAATTGATGGAAAAGGAGAAAATGCATTTTCTCCTTTTCTGTCCATGTTTTTAAGTCTTTTCAGTCAGGGTCATTTAAACTTGGGATTGTGTGGTAAAGAATTACTGAAATTCTATCTCAAATAGCAATCTATGGTAGATCCTTTATAGCTGGAACTTTAATTAGCATATCACAGGTTGATAAGGAACTATGTGATTGAAGAAGGCTACCTGAAAATATATAATTATTAGAGTATTTTCAAAGAAACCCTGTACATGTATATTTTGCACTAGCAGTACTTCATTTTTACTCACAGTTCAATAGAGGCTGCTGCAAAGCATGAGGCAATGAGGACAGAGCAAGTTGCAAAAGGGCATCTGGAACGACAGAAATTGGAAAATGAGAAAAATTCTGAGAAGGAACGATGTAAGCTGTTGGAGTTACAGGCAGTGACTGCAGCTGTAGAATCTACTGGTCAAGCAAAGGCAGAGGCTCAAGCACAGGCTGAGAGGCTGATTATTGAATGTGAAAGTGAGATTGAAGGTAACCATCCTAATAATATATAATTTTATCAGGTCGTCTGCTAGCCAACCATTCTCAATTTCATTTTTAGTCTTATTCACAAATTGAAAGGAACACACATTTTGATGGGCTAAACTAGATGGTTTTTCAAGATGTTCTATGTTTTATTGAAGACATAAAAAAATCTGTACTTCAAATGTTGTTTGATCATGCTGTATTTTTGCATTATAAATTTTGTGATTAGTAATTATGGATCTGTTAACTGCATTTGTAGGAGTGTGTGAAATTTTTCTGAGACAAAATTATTTTGACTTGTCAGAGTTTAAAGCATTCACAGATGACAAATTTGGGTCACAAGATGAAAGTTTTCTTTGAAAGAATACAAAAGATTTTGGGAAAGGAGAAAATGCCTGTTATCACTTGTGTTCTCAGGATTATTAGAATATTGGTGGTGTCCATTGTTGTGAGGTATAGCGTCGGCTTTGTAATGATGTGGTCATGAGTTCAATACCCTGAAGCAGATGTGGACTTTGACACAGTTAATTGGCCCACACATTCTGCGCAAGTACTGGTATAGTTCCCAGGAAACGGAATCTATCAATGTAAAATTCACATCAAAATAGGTTTAAAATACAGGATTATTCCATGAAGAGCTAGAATATTTTATATATATTGAAACTGGGCTATGAAATAAACAAAAGACTTTATATTTTTACTAGAATAAATCAAGTTTTAACGGTGTTGTGGTACATGACTAAATGTGTTAGACTTGGATAATTGACAAAGTAAGGAAATATTAGGAGGGAAGGGAAAGGACTGTTTTTATAAAGATAATAAAAAGATTCAAAGAAAATGAGATGCTTTTGAAAAGGAATTACTGGTATTCTTTTTCTATTTTTTAAAACAAAATGTATGTTCGGCCAAATTTGTGTCGTAAATAGTGATCTCATCTCTGACTGAAATCTTTACCCGAGTACAAAAATCTAGACTGAAATCATTTACAAACAAAAGAATAAATGTGGAGTTGTAAAAGGGTTGTTTATCAAAAACACTGTGGGGGAAAGGAGAAAAAATGCTGGTTATTAGCATTTTTCCCACTCTCATAATTTGTTCAGAAGTTCTTTTCTAGGGGTTGTTAATAAACTTGAGATTATTTGGAGAAAAAGTTTAACTTGATTCTGAAATAGGTAATTTGGCTGTAGACTTAAAATCCCATGTTCGGACATTGTTTGTACAATTTAAAAAATCATCTTATGAGCTATATTGAAGTTATCCTCTGCAAATGCTTTCAGTTTGGTTGGGTTCTTTTTTGTGGAGAGTAGAGTAAATACAAATCAAAATGTTATGGTCAAAGTAGAAATTATCCTTTAACGAAGAAACCTCCACTTTGGCAACTGTTTTCAAAAGTGGTCTTCTGCAAGTTATGAGAAATTTTCTGCTGGGGTTAATGAATTCACCAGTTCTGATTAACAGCCCAGCTCTGTTTCCATGGCCCAAGGATGATGATTTTTAAAAACATTGAAGAAAAAAAAGAAAAAGCCTATTAACAGCATTTTCTGACTCTTTTCAGCATTGTTTTCTATGAAAATGTATATGTCACCATTAAAGCAAGGTTGGACTTCTTGTATGTGTTTGCTTTTAAATTGGACAGGTGTAAAATAATGTTTGGTGAAAATGTTAGAGTGACTGTTATGTTTATTCTATGGAAAATATTTTTTGCTTTTTTTTTCAGCTGCAAAACTGAAAGCAACGGCTTTGGAGATTGTACACAGTGCAGAGCTTGAGACCCAAAATATGGTAGGATAAAAATTTCCATGCATACTATTTGGCCTGCAACTCATAAATAGGGGCATTCGGACATTTGAGTAAAGTGTTGTTTCGGATCAGCCTGTGCACTCTGCGCAGGCTAATCCGAAACAACACTTCTGTATTTATGTAATTTTCTGTTTTTCGCAAGTCTACTGTAGAAGAAAATTTAGTGTAATGTAATTATTAAGTGCCATCTTGGATTAGCCTGTGTGTACTGTGCAGGCTGATCTGAGACAACATTTTATGCAATTGTCTGAATGTGCCTAAGTACTCAAAAGCCCTCTTCCTCAGGATAGTTGCAAGTCATGTTTGTGTGGTGTACTTTGGAGTTGGACTTGTTGAAAAATGGGTGTGTGGTGAAGAGTTTCAACCTCATCCAGCTAAAAAACTGAAATTGAATTTTGGTAGTATAAAAAACTAGTGTTGCTATTTCAAAGTTGTGTTTTAACTGATAATACTAGTATCTCCTTTATGGACAGTGTAGATACAAGATCAGACTAACTCATTACCAACCACAATATTTCAGGCTTGCCCAGATTGAAAGCATTTGCAGACGACAAAATAAAAGTGACTGAAAATTTGAAATTTGTGTTATGAAAAGTAGGAAACATTGTGGGAAAAGGAGAAAATCCTGGTTACCAGCATTTTCTCTTTTTCCCACATTTTCTAAAGGCTTCTTTCTCGGGGTTGTCAAAAGTAGGGATTGTGTGGTAATAGGTTAAAGAGGCTGAAATGAAAAGATCTCTCATTGAGGGGTTAGAAAACATGGTAGGAAAAGGAGAAAATGCTGGTTTTGAATAAGGATGGTCGGTATTGTCAAAACATGGCATTGTTTGGTAAAGATTTCATGCTTCACAATCCATTAACATTACCATTAACTACTGCAAGTTACAAAACGGACAAATACTTGAAAAAAAAAATCTGTTTCTGAAAACTATGGAAAATATGGTAGGAAAAGGAGTTGGATTTGCTTGTTCAGTTCTTTTCAGAAGTTTAACATTTTACCAAACAACACATTTTAGAATTTCGAAATTGAAGATGACAAAAAAACTTACTCAAAAGTTACTTTCTCAAAAGTTGAGCCATATAATTATGTAGGAAAAGCAGAAAATGCTGCGAAAGAGTAAAAAAACTGCAATTGTAAAAAAATCGGTCAAGTGAAATGAAAGCAAGATAATTTCTCATCTGATTTTCCAGCTAAGACAGGGAGATCTAGACTACCAACGAGGACAAATAAACCTAGATTTAGAGAGGGAAAAGTCAATGGCGGATGTTGAAGTGAAAAAGTTTGCAGATATGGTGAATGCCATTGGACCGAAGACCTTGGCTGCCATAGCAACAGCAGGGCCAGATATGCAGGTGAGAGATTTGAGTTGTGTACATGCTCTTTCACCATGCATTTTGTATGATTTACATGTTGTTTTGCTTATGTACTTACATGTACATGTATGGCAAATAAAAGTTGTATTGTGTTGTATTTACCTGTTAGTTCCTGAAGCATACACACAATCTGCCTGAATAATGGTTCAACTCTTTTCCACACAATCACAACCTTGAATGACCCTGAGAAAAAAAGCCTTCCAAAAACATTGTGGGGAAAGGGGAAAATCCTAGTAACCAGCATTTTCTCCTTCTCCCACAATGTTTTCTACCCTGTCACAGACAAATTTTATCATTTAATTCACATCAATCTGTCTTCTGCAAAAACTCTCAATTTAGATGAGTCTAAAATTTTGTCTTTTGGTATAGAGTTATGACATAAATACCTACAGAATAATATGTTGTAATAAATTTTCCTTGTGCTCATGGATTTTCTGGGTCGATACCTTTTAACCCTTTACCAAACAATCCCTGATTTCTATGACCCAGAGGAAGAAGCCTTCTGAAAACATTGTGGGAAACGCAGAAAATGCTGGTAACCAGCATTTTCTCCTTTTCCCACAATGTTTTCTACCCTGCTGGAAATGAATTTCAATTGTTGAGTTATGTTTTATCTGTTGTTTGCAAGTGCTCTCAATTTAGACCAGTCTAAAATTGTGTTCTTGGTAAACAGTTAAAGATGCATTAAATGCCCTCTTCACAAAGTATAACTCATTTCAGTATACGTTCTCTTTCAGGTGAAGTTGTTATCAGCACTAGGGATGGAGTCGACCCTTATCACAGATGGTAACACGCCCATCAATTTGTTCCAGACTGCCTCCGGTTTGGTGTTTAATCAAAATGCTAATTCATAATGATCTCCACTTTGCTGATATTTTTTTCTTTCTGACATACAGATTGTACCTATGTTAACAATCCAAATCCTTAACCCTTCCCCAAACAATCCCTGGTTTTTATGGGATTGGAATAGTAGCCTTTTGAAAACATTGTGGGAAAAGGAGAAAATGCTGGTAACCAGCATTTTCTCCTTTTTTCCACAATTTTTTCTACCCTATCATAGACAGAAATAATCTTTTCAGCAAGAGTTGAATTGTCGTCTGCAAATGTTTTCAATTTAGTCTAGTCCAAAAGTTTGTCGGTTGGGAAAGGGTTAATCATTTACATAGAAAGAAAAGATCTACAAAAAGAATTTATATGTAATTCTTTCAGTGCACTTTCATATGATATTATTCCTATAAAATTTGTGGCTATGACAGAGCTCTGCTGGAAAAAGTGAAAGAAAAGGAGCAGTTGCTCATGATAAGCAGTTGATCCCTCTCTTTCATTGTTTTTCATGCAGTTAAAACAACATTTAGATTTCCATCATGGATGTCTAAACCTCCCTCTTTGTAACTTAACATATTCTCTCAGAGCTCCAGATAACAGGGAGTGATGGTATTCTAAATCCATTATTTCTCGTCCAAACCCTATGTTGTGGGTACTCATTAGAACCGTCTCAATGAGACGATTCTAATGAGTACCAATAACATAGGGTTTAGTCAAGAATTGTTAATAATTTTGATTTTTAAAATTAAAATCTGGAGCTCGGCTCTCTCTAATGGGTATAAAAGGTGTTTTTTTTTTGTGTCAGTAGATTAATGCATATCATGATACTTAAAATATATGAAATTCTGCTACTACACAATACCTCAATTGTATCTATTTGTCATAATTCAACATGTTGCTTTTTATCACATAGCCTCCCTTGTTTTCAATGTTTTCCAGTCATTACAAATTTTATGTTGTACATATCTGAGATAAGTATAGCGATATATTTGGTAAAACTTCTGTAATAATAGACCTCATTTCTAAATCCTTGCTGATCAAGATTTCTCTATGAATAAACTGTTATATTGTTGAAGCTTACAAAGCTGCAAGTTTTATCATCATTAAATTGAGGATATAATTGTCATGCAAGTTTCTCTAGAAATAGTTTTGGTTTGTGGTGTACACCCGTCTCATGTAAGCTTAACCCATTACCACACACAAAAATTTCAGACCGGTACATGTACAGGAAATTCACAGAGGACAATTTACATGTTTTATCAGTGATAATGATTGCTCTTGGATGGAAATAAAACATTGTGGGAAAAGGAGAAAATGCTGGTTACCAGCATTTTCTCCTTTTCCCACATTGTTTTCAAAAGCCTTCATTCACAGGGTTGTTAAAAGTAGGGATTGTGTGGTAAAGGGTCTGTTTGTTTTTTTGAGATACAGTTATGTGACTAAATGAATATAATATTTGTTTTGCCATAAGGTAAAATTGTTTTAGACTTCTCGACAAAAAGATTATTGAAGCTCGCCAAACGCTTGATAAAGAAAAAATCTTCATTCTATCATAGTTTTTTGTTCAATAAACGACAGATGTGGTTTACTCTTTGCCCCTCATAACTCACTACTGCTGTGTATGGAATGATAAACCAAGACGATTATTTTGATTCTAACATGACAACCCCTTGATCAAATTTAAGGAAACATGTTTATACTAATTAGTAAGGGCAAAGAGCGGATGAGAGTTACAGTCCCTAGAATAAACTATGGCTGTTCCAGTTACTAACCAAAACAAAACTCCACTGCCCAGTCGGTAAATATAAAACAAAGCAAAATTTCATAAAACCATGGACATCAAACACTACATAAAAAATAAATTGTTTTACCATTATTATCTTCTCCTTTTTACATGGCAAAGAAGAATGTATATATGGTCAAGCAGGAGAGTTGCAGTTGCTTCAGATGCTCTGAATATTACTCCACTTACTTCCAATCCCATTTCCAATACAACAACAGCCAGTTTTGTGCTAATCTTCTACATGAAAATTCTTGATTTATTCGTGTTTACAAGTAACATTTCAAGTAGTTCCATTATTGTCAATTTTTATCAAAAATAGCAATTGTTGCAAGATAAAAAGCATCTGACATTTATTGGTGTTCGAGATATAAATTGTATTAAACTCTTCTAGAAAAAAAATGTGATTAAGCTCTCAAAAGGCTCACTTAACAACATTTCCCTAGACTCATTTAAAAATTTTATCTTGAACACCAACTCATATCAAATCCTATTAACTCATTACCAAACAACAATATTGTAGGCTTGTCCAAATCAAGGCATTTGCAGACGACAAAATAAAAGTGTCTGAAAATCTAAAACTTGTGTTGTGAAGAGGTGAAAACATTGTGGAAAAAGGAGAAAATGCTGGATACCAGCATTTTCTCTTTTTCCCCACAATGTTTTCAAAAGGCTTCTTTCTTTTTTTTTTGTGGTAATGGGTTAATCCTTGTTATAAAGTTTGTTAACTCCTCCAAACGTCAACAATTTAGGAAGATCAAATTTAAAAGCATTGGCAGACAACATGTAAATAATAAAATTATTGGATTTGTCCTTAACCCTTTACTCATTTCTACACTTTTCTAGTAGGAGCCTTGAGAAAACATTGTGGCAAAAGGTGAAATTGCTCGTCAAGAGCAATTTCACCTTTTGTCACAATGTTTTTCTATGCTATCAAATGGTGTCATTTTCACATAAGAAACCGCTTCATCCTTGCTATTATTTAGAGTCAATTAGACATGCAATAAGAATGCCTCATGGGGTAAAGGGTTAAAAAGATGGAAAACATTGAAGTAATAGGAGAAAATGCTGGTTAATAGCTTTATGTTTGCTACAGTTCTTTTTTTTCCCAGGGCTGTTGAAATTCGGGTTAATCACCCATTAATGATATAATAAATGTGCATTTAGTTGTCTTTTACCTACAGTAGGGCTGTATATTCTACAGAGAAAAGTGCCTCACACTCAATATTCTTTGATTTGTTTGTGATATACATGTTGTTTCAGAAATGAGAAAGAAAATAGTAATCATAATAATGTATGATTTTGTATTTTTCTTAAATTTTGATATTTCTTCATCTATCCGACCTGTGATCAGTTATATAAATTTAATCTATTTTTCCAATTGTGTTACTGCAACAGGTATAATCAATGTACTACTGTTCATAGTTCTTTTCTATTAAAGAAAAAAAAATGTGATTTTGTTCGATCATCTTTTACATTCAAAACCAGACAGTATTCAACTTTCACTAAATTTCCACTGTCAGAAGCAATTGTGTTTGTATTGTTACTTCATATAGAAACCGGTTCTGATTTTAACACAATAGATGTGGTGTTTAGATTAATTACAAGAATTTATCAAGTCTATATATTTCTCAAAAGCAGCTGTGGTTTTTTAGTTCATTTGAGTGAACATAAGAGTTTATTCCAGTCCAAAATAGTTCATACAAAAAATAAATAAATAATCTCCCGCTAGATGGCATTCTACAAATACATATCTATACACATCTGGGTACATAAGCGGACTAATTTTTCAAAACAACAACTGTTACTTTGAATTTCATAGTAAGATAAACGCTTACTCAGTAAAATACTACCTGGTGTGATTAATTCAGTTATGATCAGCTAGCAGGTAACCTATGCATAAGCCATTTATTAAAACAGTCCCTACAGGCTTGGATTTAGCTTCGGTATAAGCCCTACTTTTCCCAAGTATCAGGGAATGGGTGATGTATCCTATAAGACAGGTCGAATCTTCTAAGAATATGACAAGCGCAGACAACGAGAATAAATGTTTGTAGTTCTCTTATTTTGAAAAGATTGGTTTAATGCACTTTTGATTAACCCTTTCCCACACAATGACGACTTTTGACGACCCATGGAAGAGAAACCTTTGGAAAACATTGTGGCAAAAGGAGGAAATGCTGGTGACCAGCATTTTCTCCTTTTCCCACAATGTTTTCTACTATATCAATAAACAATTGCACCATTTAAGCCACATTGAAATTATTGTCAGCAAATGCTTTCAATTTGGACGGCTAAAATTTTGTAGCCTGGTAAAAGGTTGATGTATATCGAGCTCCATATCCTAGTTGGTAGCATACAGGTCTTATGACCACATATCACTGGTTTGAACCCCTTGCCCCTTGATGAGGCTTGATGATATTCATTGTTATAGGATTCACTCTGCTCTCATAATTGATCAATGTTTTGACCATGTGGGAAAACCAGCCAGCCAGTAGCTCAAGAAGGCTATGGTCAACTCATTACCAAACAACAAAATTTTAGACTGGTCGAGATTGAAAGCATTTACAGACGACAAAATGATTGTGACTACAGAATTGATTTTTGTTTTAGAAAGGAAAGAAAACATTGTGAGAAAAGGAGAAAATGCTGGTTAACAGCATTTTCTCCTTTTCCCACAATGTTTTCAAAAGGCTTCTTTCACAGGAGTGTAAAAGTAGGGATTGTGTGGTAAAGGGCCCAAAGCACTGGTACTTGAAACTTAAAAAAAGCATTGATAGATGTATTGGCAGTAGTGATTTAATGAAAAATAATGTTGAAAAAGGCATTCAATGTCAAACAATCAAATACATACTTCACCAATTTATTTAACACTTGACCAAATGCTCTTGTGTTCTATCACTTTCACGAAGAAAGTTTTTCATAAACCTTATGGAAAGAAGGAAAATATGCTGGCAATTTCTCCTTTTCCCACCATGTTATCGATCCCCTTTCCATTGAGCCATCTTCAAAGGCTTTCAATTGGACATTTTGTTATTTAGCTAACCCTTTACTAGACAACAAAAAATTAAATTGATATCATTTGCAAAAGGCAATTTGAATGTTCCTCTGTAGCATTTTCTGCTTTTCCAACAATGTTTTCAAAAGTAGTCTTTTCAAAGGTTATTTGAATTATGATTTGTGGTAAAGAGTTCAGTTTCTAAAGAAGCTTGAATTTATCTGCCTGTTCACTTGACTTTAAAAAGCAATCAAGGCCTGCATTCACCAACCATTCTTGAGAATAATCTTAGTCTTAATTTCCAGGATTTTCTAAATTTGTAAGTAAAATAACTTCTGATTGGCTAAACCTAATGGTTTAGCCAATCAGAAATTGTGTTACTTTCAAATATAGAAAATTCTGGAGAAGAAGACAAAGAGCGTTCTTAAGAATGTGTTGGTGAATGCGAGCCCCGATGCTGTTTCTCTGGTAAAGTGAGCAAGATGATTGCCATTACACCGAAATCAAGACCCCGCTTTGGCTCTGAGGTGAAGGCCTAAGAACAATAATCAGGAATTTCTTGATCAGTGCCAATCAGCCATTCTTATATACATTCTGACTCTCATTCTAAAAGAATATTCTAAAACTGAAAGTAAGGCAAATTCTGATTGGCTCAACCAATTGTCAATCAGAAAAAGAATTACTTTCTAGATGTAGAACAAGACATGAATGTTAAGAATGGTTTGTGCATACAGACCCTTGCTTAACTCTTCACCAAATGACAACATTTTAGACTAGTTCAAATCGAAAGATTTTGCAGATGACAAAATGAATGTGACTAAAGAATTGAAATTTGTATAGGAAGAGAAGAAAACATTATGGGATAAGGATAAAATGCTTGTTACCAGCATTTTCTCCTTTTCCCACAATGTTGTCAATAGGCTTCTTTCACAGGGATGTTAAAAGTTGGGATTGTGTAGTAAAAGGTTAATGCTTCTTAATTGCACATGCTCATGGGATTGTTGTTTGTAAGAGAACTGTAGAGTCTATGCCTAGTACTGGTGAAACTCACTTTAGATAATTATGAAGCTGCTCTAGTGATGTGATGGGAGTCCATGTAATACAGTTGAAAGCTGCATAAAACACCTTTCAAATAAACTGTTACAGTTTTCTCTATCACAGCGAGTTCAGCTTTAATGACTATTTTCAAAACTTCTGCATACACAGATGTCAGTGTCTGACCTCAGTCCATATAATTAATAATGGTTCTGAAAGAATTACATTTCTCATTGTCACTAAGTCCTTGTTGCCTTAGTTAGTATTACTTATTGCCTCAGTATCCCTCACTGTCTCCCACTACCTGTCTCTAATTGCCTTTTGGCTGCGTCCCTTGATACCTGTCCCTTACTCTCTCAATATCCTTCCTCCATTGGCTGTGTCCTTCACTACTTGCCGTTCACTGCTTCAGTGTAATACATGGTCTGTGTTCATCACTGTCTGTCCCTAAATGTCCTCCATTGCCTGTGTCCCTCTCTATTTGATTCCCTGGTACCTGTCATATTCCCTCATGATCTATGTTCTTCAGTGTCCCTTTCTGCCTTAGTCCAACACTATCTGTGTCCTTTAGTGTCACTCACTGCCTTATTCCCTCACTACCTGTCTCCCCCAGTATCACTCACTATCTCAGAGAGATTCACTGCCTCAGACATATTCAATGCCTCAGTCACTTACTGTCTCTGTCACTCACAGCTTCAGAATCACTCGGTGTCCCTCACTGCCTCAGTGTTACTGCACAGTGTCCCTTACTGCTACACTGTCCTTGCTGGCCTCTGTTTCAAAATAATTTATTACATGTTCACAACTATCAAGAGGTCTTACATGGTGCAGTGGTAAAGTGTAGGACTCTTATCTCAGAGGTCCTAAATTTCAGCATCACCTGAAGTCCTGTTTTTGTTGTTGTTGTTTTTGGAGTGTCCTTGAGCAAGACAGTTCACAGTCCTTACCTTGTGCTATCTATGTTACTGTAGGGCCAGATTTTATAACTGTGTTCCAAGCTCCTGCATACACATCTGTCACTTTTACACCTCTGTCCACAAAGTAAAGTACAGATCTGAAAGAGTCACAATCCTCAATGTGACCAAGTCCAAGTTGTCCATAGTCATTCCAGCCACATGTCATCAACATACCTGAATCTAAATCAACAAGATAACATTAACTTACAGTCTGTCTCCATCACTCAAAGAGGGACATTGTGTAGCCTTTCTTTTTTTTTTCACCACAAATTAATTTAACCCATTACCACACAATCCCTACTTTTGATGCCCTGAAGAAAAAAGCCTTTTGAAAACACTGTAGGAAAAGGAGAAAATGCTGGTAACCAGCATTTTCTCCTTTTCCCACAGTGTTTTCTACCCTTCCCAGAACAAATTTCAATTTTTCAGTCACCTTTATTTTGTCGTCTGCAAATGCTTTCAATCTGAACTAGTCTAAAATTTTGTCGTGTGGTAAAGAGTTAAAAGGGCTAGTGAATATTGCATCAGATTTTCCACCATTTACTAGCATGTTCCATTTAGTCCCTTACCACACAATCTGTAGTTTATGCTGCTAAGTGCTTAGATCTATCAAAACATATTCATTTCAGGATTTCCTATTACCAGGACTGTATGTAACACTCACTTTCCAATGTCACTTTCCTACATAAATATCATCAGAACAATGTTCAGCAGTGCTTAATGAATGAATTCTATTGCTGTGACTACCTTCAACTCTTGAGAAATGAGTGGAATTGCCATTACTGGATACTGAGTTCTGTGGTATTTAATTGGCCTCAGGCTAATACTGCAGAACTTGGACCAGTAACTCAGACAATAACAAATTACTTGATTAACCCTTTACTCCATAGATACTCATTTCTACACATTACTTGCAGGAGCCTTTGGAAAACATTGAGACGAGCAATTTCACCTTTTGTCACAATGTTTTCTATGCTATCAAAAGGTGTCATTTACATATAAAAAACGGCTTCATCCTTGCTGTCCTTTACAGTCAATTAGACATGCAATATAAGTGCCTTATGGGGTAAAGGGCTAATATCACTGTAGAATACATACCTCTTACAGCTATCACAACACCTGGTATACTAACCCTGCACACTACACAATACTTATTATCTACCAGACTTAGCAAGGCTTAACAAGGTGATATTCTCAGCCAAGTGCTTTGACAGAGGAACAAGATCTTATGTACTGAGCACCCCCCCCCCTCCCACACACACACCCACACCCACACACACACACACAAATATATCGAAAGAAAGCTCATTCCAGCAGACAGCCAAAATTTAACCCATACTAACCAACTCCTTTTACAGAACATTTTTTCAATGTTTCAATGATAGCAAAACTCAGATTTGAATATCAAATATGCCCACATGCTTCCTAACCTAAATAAGCATTGACAGGCATGTCTGACCATAAACAATTGTTTTGCAAAGGTTTAATGCATTTACTACAAATAATTTACATATTTACCTAGAAGTATACAAGAATGTCTTGTTCCACAGGCTGCCTTTGTCACTTTTATATCATCTGGGATATCTAGACCATAAGGTACTGTCTGTATTAGAACTGGATCAATGTTCTGGTGTATCTCAAGAGGAAGATGTTTCAGTGTAGTCAGGTCACCTCCAGCTGCTGATAGAAAACAAATGATACTTATTGACTGTGTTACAGTGCATTAACCCTTTACCAAACAATTTATGGTTTTTACAACCCTGAGAAAGAAGCCTTTTGAGAACATTGTGAGAAAAGGAGAAAATGCTGGTGACCAGCATTTTCTCCTTTTCCCACAATGTTTTCTACCCTACTGGAAACTAATATCAATTTTTGAGTTATGTTTATTTTGTCATCTGCAATGGCTTTCAATTTGGACCAGTCTAAAATTTTGTTGCTTGGTAAAGAGTTAAACTTTTATCTTACATGTCTCTGCCCAATAAAACATGATCATCAGTTTTAACAAACTTAATCAAAAACATTGTTTGAAAAGGAGAAAATGGTGGTAACCAGCTTTTCAAGAGGTATTCAATCCTTTCAAAGATAAATCCCATGATTGTAGCAACAAAAATACCATTGTCTGCAAATGCTTCCAATTTGGATTGCTCAACAATTCTGTAGTTAGATAAAGAGTTAACGATGAATCAGACTTTAAAAACATTTTGAGTCCAGTAGAAATGCTAATAACCCTCATTTTCTTCTTTTACCACAATATTTTCTACCCTTTAAGGACAACCGCTATCAATTTTGTCACACAGAGTTTGATTTCTTGCCTGAAAATTCTTTCAATTTGGGCTAGTCCAAATTTTTAATTGTTTCTTTAAACAGTAAGGTTTTTTTCATTTGCAGCTTCAAAGGGTGTGCTTTTTTTTTTTAATATAGCCAAACCAATACATATGAGCCATGTTCTGGAAAAAATGGGGGCTTATTGCCTCTCAGCTGTGACTCATGTTGCCAAGCCAGACAGTACTTATAGATTCATAATAACCATCTCTGTTACCCTTTACTCCATAGATATTCATTTCTATGCAATGCTTGTAGGAGTCTTAAGAAAACATTGTGGCAAAAGGTGAAATTGCTCATGACGAGCAATTTCGCCTTTTGTCACAATGTTTTCTATACTATCAAAAGGTGTCATATACACATAAGAAACGGTTTCATTCCTTGCTGTTATTTAGGGTCAATTAGAGATACCATAGAAATGCCTTATGGGGTAAAGGGTTAATAACCGACTTATTTCTGAGGTAGACTGGTCCTTGAACAAACAGAAAATTGACTAATAGCAAAAAGTTTCAAGAGGTCAGCCCCCTTTTCAAAGAGTATGGCTCATTTTTTTTTTTTATGTCCCAACAACTTTGCAAGACATTCTCTGGCCCAAGGAGCAGTTGCTTTCTACAACCATTAACTCTTTTCCCTTTGTCCGGTAACTCTGAATTATCGCAAAATAATAGTTAACGTTACTTTCCATCTTATAAAAGATTTTTTCTTGAACTACTCAATATCAACTCTTGCTTTCTTTTTTGATTTGCCCTTGAAAATAACATTTAAACCAGGTGTATGAGAATCATAGCTCATAAATTTTGGTTATGACTTACCAATTAGATTTTCCTTATGACCACTGACTGAAACTCCTTTATGACTGTTAGATCCTTCAGTAAACACTGTATCCTTCTCACTCATTGACTTCCTTACATTCGGACTTGGCAACCCAAGTTGTCCTTTCTCATTCCAGCCCCACACATATAAATCTCCATCAGCTGTAAACCAAAGCAATATGTTTACTATAAATCTTGTGTACCCAATGGACAAGCAAAAACTTTTTTTGACAGAAAGACAGTATCAAAAACTACCTTAAGAAAGAAGCGTTTTTAAAAACATTGTAGACAATGTCCATTTTCTATGAAAAATATCAGTCACAGCTTTGAGACCAAACTTAAATCTTTACCACAGAATCCCAACTTATAAAGACCCTGAGAAGGAGAGGTTTTGAAAACATTGTGGAAAAGGGAGAAAATACATTTTCTCCTTTTCCCACAATGTTTTCTACCCTCCAAAACTAAAACTTCAATTTTTGATTCACACTTATTTTGTCGTCTGAACATGCTTTCAATTTGGACTAGTCGAAAATTTTGTCCTTTGGGAAAGAGTATTTGTTATTTTTCTACAAACTGGATATCCGCATCTGTTTAACTGTTTATCACACAATCCCCACTTTTAACAATCATGAGATAGGAGCCTTTTGAAACCATTGTGGGAAAATGAGAAAATGCTGGTAAGCAGCATTTTCTCCTTTTCCCACATTGTTTTCAAAACCTGTCATTCTCAGGGTTGTTAAAAGTTGTGATTGTGTGATAAAGATCAAAGTTTGGTCTCTTCTGATTCACGATTATTTCGATGTCTGCAAATGGATTTAATTTGGAATAGACTAAAGTTTTGTGGTGTGGTAAAAGGTCAAGTTGAAATGAAAAAAAATTCTAAATACCCACCTTTAATGTTTTGTACCAAAAAATAACTCATTTGGATCACTGCTAAAGAATTTCAGACCATGAACCCTACAAACTGTTCAAGTTTTAAGGATTATGGTCTACTTTGCATTCAAACACAATTCTGTGAAGCATTCATTGTCAGATTCTAATTTTTGGCAGTAACACAGTTTCTGATTGGCTAAAACAAAATAGTTCAGCCAATTAGAAATCATTTTATTTTGTAAAAGAAAATTCTTGATAATAAGCATGTACATGTTTCTGGATACAATCCTTGACTGCTGGTGTATTGCAGAGAAATGACCCTCCCCTACAAAATGACCCATGGGTCATTTCATCACGTAGAGAAATGACCCAGGTCATTATTCTACTTAGAGAAATAACCCTCTGGGGGTCATTTCTCTATGGAGCATAATGACCTGGGCCATTCCTCTACGTAGTGAAATGACCAATGGGTCATTTTGTAGGGAGGGTCATTTCTCTGCATTACACTCGCTTACCTGATACAGCTACGGAATGCCATCCTCCAGCACTGAGTGACAAGATGTGGATTCCCTCAAGGGCTGATATCATTGTTGGGGTTGTCACCTCATCTACAGAAAGCTCTCCTTGTCCTAGCTGCCCTCGGCTGAAAGTGTAACAAAATTATGGACAAAGTGATGGGTTGAGGGACTGATTTGTTATTGATCATGTGACATTTTCACACGTCTTTATGAAAATCACTCAAAAGACAACTACAAAAGTTATGCAGTACATTACAGAAATATCTTTGAAAATGTCCCCTGCTTTTGTCACCCAGGAAAATAGATGAATGATGAACTAAGCAGACTGGTAATTTCCCAGCATTTGGCTTACCTACATATAGTACCGGTATAAATCATATTTTAAGTTTCACAGGAAAATAAAAATCTAAAAAGCACTCTCGAACCCTTTCCAAAATGGTAAATTTTAGGTCTTTCCAAAGTGAAAAATTAGGACAAAACTGGTAGCTAGGAATGAACTTAGTTTCATGATAGAGTACTAAATGTTGCATGAAAAGGAGAAAATGCTGTTTACCAGTTATAACATGGGATTGTTTCGTAAAGGGTACAATTAACTACTGACTACTGAAACAGGACAACTTGGTATACCTGTTACTTCCATATGCATATACTCCATCATCCTTTGTTAAGACAAGCACGTGTTCATAGCCACAAGCAACGCTTTGAACAGTTAAGGTGAAGAATGAGTGTAAGGGAGAGAATTCTAGTCTTTGCTTTTCTTGTAAATCCTGTATCTTTGCCTCATAAAAGAGACCTCTATCTGAAAAAAAAAAAATAACATTATAAAATACATGTAACTGAAATTTATTTTTTAAAAGCAATTTGAAATGGGACTGTTTAATCAGAAAAATCAAAAGTCTGCTTGTCAAAAAATGTAATTAAATTTCTTAAATCTTATTATCAAAGAATATCATGATTTCCTGGAAGTGATCTTTCAATCTCCTAGCAGAGTTGTCATTTATTCTCACATACATCTCTGTGATGGGCTGAATGACAAGAATCTTGTCAAACTGAGGAAAAGATGTTTTGTTACTGTTTAACTGTTTTGTGTGTAAAATTATAAGGTAGACAAAGGAAATATGATTCTGGATACATTATAGGTGCGTTCAAACTGATGAATTTACCTGTATAAAATGGAACTATTTTTTTCGAGCCTCTTTACTGATCAGAGTCTTACGCCAAGTTTAACAAAAATGGCTGCGCCCATGAATGATGACAACAGTTTTGACATACCGAAAATCTTAGGTTATAAGATTAAAAAACAAGTTATGGTCCTTTAAAAGACATTTAAGCTTTTCAGAAAATCCATCTTTTTCACACTGCCTACCACTTAGTCTGATTGGCCATATGCTGTTTCAACAGCACACAAAGTAATCGATATTGGTATTTCTTTCACCGGCGTTTGTGTCGCCATTTTGAGTCCTGGTCATGTGACAAAAGTATCACGTAATGACGGACTACTTTCTGAGCCCACTACAGAGGTGAATGTAATGATCAGGAGTGCAAGAGAGTGGTGATCTTTATGTACTTAAGTGTTAGGATGAAAAAAATGTTTCGAAATAAACTATAGCTGTCCCTGACAGTTTTCTGTCCCCTTGCATGTTCTGTTTCTTTGATTTGTTTTTGCACCTCATACACCATTCTTTCAGATCATTTTTTTCAAATCATAATGACAGTTGACTCACTCCTGTGTTTCCCGACTTTCACATCTACTAGGCAATGTCTCAGAAGTTCTGACCAAAAAGCACTCGTATGAAAAACTCACACCTGTCAGTGTGGTATGAACCAAACCCTATACCTAAAGGTTACTACCTAATTCAACATTTTAACCACTGACTCACCTACTGCTAACAATTTTTCGAAGTAGTATTTTTTTTTCTATCTAAAATTTTAATTCTTTTCAATTTACCATCAATTGCAAGTACTCTTTTTTCTGTTCCATCCAACAAAGACATGTTTTCGCAATCTCCACTGCACAAAACAGCAGCTACAGAACCAGATTCCATGACCAAGTAGATTCCATCTTCATTTCTAATCAAAGTCTCTTGACGAAGAGGGACAACTTGTTTAGACAGACCACTCCATGTTTCAAGTGATTTCTGCACTTTTTCTCTATTGAAACCATAACAAGCAAGTTTTCTGTCATCTGAAAACATCATTAACCCTTTATCAAGCAATCCCTGGTTTTTATAACCCTCAGATAACAGTGTTGGAAAAGGAGAAAATGCTGGTAACCAGTATTTTCTCCATTTCACACAATGTTTTCTACAAATTGGAAACAAGTTGTAAAATAATTTTAATATTTGAGATAAGCTCATTTTGTCGTCTACAAATGCTTTCAATTTGGACTAATCTAAAGTTGTCCTTTGGTAAAGAAATAAACCTTATATTAACTTTATTTTTGCCAAAGAACAAAAATTTAGACTGATCCAAATTGAAATGATTTGCAGATGACAAATTAAATGCAACTGAAATGATGATTTTTGTTTTGGATGGGGAAGAAACATTGTGGGAAAAGGAGAAAATGCTGGTACCGGGATTTCTCCTTTTCCCACACTATTTTCAAAAGCCTTCTCCTACAGGGTCATTAAAACTCAGGATTGTATGGTAAAGGGTTAAGTAAACACTAGAAATGTTACTGATAAGAAAGACTTGGCAATACCAACTGATGCTTTGTTCTAACAACCCTGAAGAGGAAAGCTTTTGAAAACATGGTCAGAAATGAGAAAATACTTGTAACCAGTCTTCTCTCATTTTTCTGTTATTGTATCTACCCCTTCAAAGACAAATTCCGTGATTTGAACCAAATTTCATTTCACTGCAGATTAAACAATATATAGATTTGGCCAAATTCATGGCATTTTGTCTTCTACCAAAATACATATGGAAAAAGGAGAAAATGTTGGTTATCAGCATTTTCTCCTTTTCCCACAATGTCAATGTTTTTCGAGGCTTTCATCTATGGTATCATTAAACTTTGGCCTAGGTGGTAAAGGCTTCAGCCTTTAACAAACAATCCAATGTTTATAGAAACCTGAAGGAGATGGACTTTGGAAACACTGTGAAAAGTAGAAAATACTGGGAAACAGCATGCTCTCCTTTTTTCATATATGGGCACAAATGCATTGCTTGAATCATACTTTATGTGTTGTCCATTTTGATAACATTTTCTGAACTGACTTTTAAAGAACCTGAGAAAGAAGCCTTCTGAAAACAATGTGGGAAAAGAAGAAAATGCTGGTAACCAGCATTTTCTCCTGTTCCCACAATGTTTTCTTCCCTTCCCAAAAGAAATATCAAATTCTTATTGACTTTTATTTTGTTGTCTGCAAATGCTTTCAGTTTGGACCAGTCTAAAATTTTGTCATTTGGTAAAGAGTTACATATTAGGTCATACATATCATGGTGGTCATTACATCTTCATTGTGTTTTCTGGCTTTTTAACAACACTGTGTACTGACACAAATTTTTTTCCCAAGTCATTGCATTATCTCCCACTAGATGGCATTCTATAAATACTCATCTATCTAATTCGGGCATCCTGGGTACAGAACCGAACCACTTTCCTACGCAACAACCGTTACTTTGAATTTCAAACTAATATAAATGTTTGCTCAATAAAACGCTACCTCGTGCAATTCACTCAGCTATGATAAGAAGCCTAGAGAAATCTGGCGCTAAAGCAGGTCTCATTTCTCCTCAAACGTATTGATAAAAGCTGTTTTCTACATTACTACTTTATAGAGCGTAATATAACAGTCAACCCGCTTTTGGGGCTACTGATGCATCATATAAGACAGTCGAATCTTCAAAGAATATGACATACGCAGACAACGAAGTCATTGTGGTCTATAAGCTTTCTATAGAGGAGTCTTAATCCTTTACCTGATATGCCAATTTGAAGCTCTTCCATTTCAGCAGCAAATAAAGATATGATGTCAAAAATATGGACAAATGAAGATACAAATATCTGACTGAGTGGAAAACATTGTGGGAAAAGGAGAAATTGCTCATTACGAGCAATTTCTCCTTTTCCCACAATGTTTTCAAAAGCTGTCTGTTGCTGATATGTCAAAATGAATATCCATGGAGTAAAGAGTTAAATTTTGTGAATTTGTGAGAGTCAAAGATCTCAAAATACTATAAAACTGTTAACCTTGATAAAGCCATATCTGTGCCCATTTGAAGAAGATCTTAGCCCCATCTCTTACAGTTGATAAGCACTCTGGTAATGGATAGAAGAATGATGTGCTTGCAGTCTGATCTGTATCAAGCATCTGGTTTATCTGTCCATGAAGGTTTGATCCACATATATAATACTTTGACCTTTCATCATCTGCCATTTCCTTCAAAAGAAGAAAAAAATAGAATGAAAACTGTTTAGTAGAACCATTTATCATTAAAAAAACAAATGAACTAAGATCTAGCAAACTTGGCCAAGGGATGTCTGAGAGTCATTACTATTATTTTTTTCCTCTTTAAGCTATATTCATGGACATCACATGATACTTAAGACGTTTCTAGAAGTAACTAACAAAAGTATTTGACCTATTCTCTTTCAAAGAAAAGATATTTGACTTTAATAGTAAATACGTAATCCGAAAATACACTTCCTGGGAATCCCGTGACATCAGCGAATGGCCTCCTCGACGGGTAGAAATTGTCAAGAAAAATTGTAAAACATGACGGATATCTCTGGTTAAAAGGTGTCTACTGAGGAATCGCCGAATGTCGCAGGTACATTTTTGTGTTGTCTATCGCTAGGCTAAAGGAAACTATGATCAATGTTTGTTTCGTGGGTGATTTTGGTTGGGAAAGGCTGTCGGGTGCTAGCGCCAGCAATCGAGACGTTGCATTCCTTGTGTTTATATTATATAGGGGAGATTTTTTTTATATTTTATCATTAAATTCATTTTCGTTATAGAATGTCAAATTCCTGTGCTGTCAGCCTTCTTGTGCAAACGTGGAAATTTTGTTGCATAGAGCCTTTTGTAAAGATGTGGGTAAAATCATATTTATTCCAGATGTTGTTAATGATGGCTGATATGAAGGTGTCTGTAAAGACCAGTCACAAAAATAGCATCAGAGCAGACTTTCAGCCTGAAGGTACCTACAGCTGGACAACCTTGTTGTAAAACAAAATGTTCATTGAATTTTAAGTGTTGGTAACTAAACTCAGAGCCCCAGATAAGCTGCGTATTTGCTTATTTTACGCAAGGTGGAATAGGAAAAAGCAACAAAACCACTTTTGAAGCGTATCAAATACGCAGATGCATCCTAGGATACGCAATCGTCTGATTTTCAACACGTATTTTTGTTTGCAGCCGAAATCAGGGTCTCGATCGGTGTTTATGTCACCAAAACGCTCGCATATCACGTTCTGAGGGATTACAAGCTTTTATTTCGATTGAGTGTACTTCATTCGGAAATCGGCGCATGTGGAATTGTGTCTCCCCAAAACCTTTCTATGACCAACACAGTTGAAAAATTTGAACTCTGATGTTCACTTCTTATGATGATGCCTCGGCTTTCCACAATTACATACAATAGAATTTGTCATTCTAGTTAACGCAGCGTTTCTCGAAGGCCTGTATTGAACTGTAATGTATCAGCGGAAATTCAGACTCACGGTACACAACAGAGCCGAGTGTCACAGAAAATATTTACCAAAATTGATTAGAACTACTGTATTTGCCTAATTCCAAATGATATAAGCACATTACCATTTTCAAACAATGCGCATAACTGATAACTTATCGTAGATTAAAAATGACATTATGAAATCATTTATATGTACTTTAATTCCTTCTAACACCTATTGAAAATCTTTTTCCACATACTTCAACACTTTTAAAATTCAAGTTATAAATTGTTATACCCAATTACCAGTGTAAAGAATCACTTTGAAAATATATCCGTAACGTATTATCAATTCTCGGGTGAGTGAGTCGGCGAATTCCTTCGCAAGCATAAGGCACTCTAATGTTCGGTTCATATCGCCTACAGGGAATCTAGTAGGCCTACCGATACACGTGAAAAGTGGCTTCCAAGCAATGTACAATTAATCGTTTTTTTCCTGCCTCCTAGAGATCAAACGACACATGAGATGTGTTCTATGATTGTAAACGACATCGTTAATACTGCAGTCAAATGCTATCATTGAGGTGAAAATGTCAGGCAGGAAATGTTACAGAAATGGAAAGGGATGTACTCTTGACTGCTGCTATTGCACGATGAAAACGAAAACACGCGTCTGAAATGCGATTTGTGCTCACAGTATAACATCAAAAGCGTGTGGGCTGCAAAAGGTACCCCAACATCTAAAATGCTGGTAACTAGCATATTCTCCTTTTCCCACAATGTTTTCTACTCTTCTTAAGTCAAGTTTTAATGTTTGAGTCGCATTTATTTTGTTCTCTGCTGATGCTTTCAACTTGGATAAGTCTTAAGTTGTTGTTTGGTAAAGAGTTAAGTAAAAGTTTATTTTTACTCTACCATTACAATTCTATTGCTTAAAAATTTGCTTCTTAAGCAAAGTCATTTCAGTTTACCCCTATCATCAACAAAATCATGCTTAAATACCCCTTGACTTAAAAAATTATCTGGGGCTCTGCAAACTTGATTACGATCTGATTTTATGAGACTAAACATATGTTTAGTGGGGATTGCAATCATTAATGCTTTATTGAAAAGGATGGAAAGGAGAGAGAATAAAGAAAATCTACTTGTATTGCGATCTATTGCTTGTCTGCTAGCTTATCTTTAATGGCGGCCATTATTTCAAGGGAAGTAATTCATTATATGCGATATTTCTGAATGATATTATTAATTCGTTCCAATGGCAATTCGTACTAACCACTTTTCGCTCTCTTATACAGGATTGAAACATAAGCGTCATTGATTTGCAATCATCTTGTCTTATTTTTGGTATAAAATTTACATTTCAAAAGAATTGTTTTCATTTTCCTTCATAGATTGAAACTGTAGTCTTACAAGATTAAATCAAAGATTTATGTAGGCTAATGCATGGACAATTTTAACTCACAAAGTTTATGTTTTATTTTCCCTGATTTTTTCCAAATTTGTGAGAAACAGTGTGTAATGGTTTTATATGAGTTCGTTTTAAGCAACTGATAAATGAAGTTGTTGTTAAAGTATTGTTAAATTTTGTCGGAACTGTAGACCATAGACCTATGCGTACATAGGAACTGTGCTGATTATGTGTACAGTCTTTTTCAAAAGTCAAGTTTTATCCTCCCAAAGTCACCGGCACGCACAGACTGTTTTAGATTAAGTAAAATAGTATAATCTGACTGACAAAAAGAATTATTCCACGTTGCACTGGAAGAATTAAGGGTCTACTACCATAAGAGTTAGTCTGGCATTCAGGCCCTGCATTTGAGTTATTCAATAAACAAGGTACACAACTACAGCAGAGTCACACAAATACGTGTTGTTATTTGCCCTTCTTCTGAAATACAGGGCGTTATTCAGAACGTTGAGAACAAAGAGGTCTTCGTTTTGAAGTTTTACTTGATGATTTTGTTTTAATGAAAAGGCTCTGTTTAACGGACTTACACCAGTCTACCATAAGAGTAGGCCTACTTGCTATTGAAATGAGCAATCTCCGAGCAGAGTTGTCGTTCGTTACTCTCACATACATGAATGTGAATGATCCGGAGTGCAAGAGAGTGTGAAATGAGTTCAAATTATTTAAAACCTCTGCGACCGGTCGCACGATCCTGCAATTTGAGGTGTTTGTATAAGGTGTCGCACCGCTGCGAGATTGCTTCCGGGTCGCAGTTTCAAAGAATGAATGAATGAATGGCGTTTTAAGGCCCGTCGACAACTTAGATCATATTGGGCGCACTTACTTAGTAAACAATAATGCGAGGTGAAAATAACATAAGAACATAAGACAAACATGATAAATGAGGAATGGACGAAACACATGATGGCCCTTTTGTCACCTTTTACGACATGCATGCTGTCACGTTTGTTCCGCAAGATGAAATGGCAGATGTGACGATCGCGGGACTGCAGTTGTTTATTCTTATACCCCCAATTAAACCACACGGGGTCCCACAGGCCAATTGATTCCCATTCTACAGCGACGTAGGAAGCATTTCAAGATTGTGGGGGGCTAACTTCGAAATACTGAGATTTTTTGCGTGGCCGTTTCATTGCACTAAGAACTCATATTTTAATTACTATGATTTTCAAAATGTTTTTTTTGGGGGGTGGGGGGCTGAGCCCCCCCTACCCCCCCCCCCCGTTCCTACGGGCCTGTTCTAAACCCTATTTACATCGAGAAAAAAAATATATGATTTGGAATAAGAACCACCCAACCTGCTGCAGTCCTACGAATTACAAAGAAAGCAGCCATTTGTCTCTAATTTTAGTCCCCTTCTACGACATGCCATAGAGAAAGGCCGAGGTCCTATTCTATACAGTAAAACCCCCGGGACCCCACGGGCACGCAGTATCAAAAGTAGTCCTATGTGAAATTTTGCAGTAGCACTTTTGTTGCACTGTTTCATGGAGCCAAGATGGCTTGGAGGTATTTGATTTAGATTTGCTTGAAATTTAGGCAATGGGGGATCACTTATATGTGTTTTTATTGTGCACTGACAGGACTACTTTGTATCAGTGGAACAACAGAACTTGAGGTCATGGCGGTGAATAGGTGTTCCTGAGAGGATAAAATTTAGGGTGCCTGTGTTGGTTGTAAAAATGCGAAAAACGTAATAGGTTGACATGTTTTTATTTTCATTCACTGCAGGCCTATAGTGGTATTTTTCAGAGTAACGAACGGAAAAACCATTATTTTGCCATCAAGCAATACGCGAAGCTTCAAATATGGTTTGTGGTGTCCGTGGTCGTGAGGTACAGCGTCGGCCTCGTAACCAAAAGGTCCGGAGTTCGATTCCCGGGAGTGGGCGTCAATTTTTGGATTTTTCATCGGCCCACACATTCGGCGCGAGCACTGGTGTAATTTCCAGGACGCAGAATCGAGAGAAATTAGTATAGGTTGTAAGAATTTGTTTCTCAATCGATGTAAAATAAATAAGTTTAAACTAAATATGGTCAATTTTGTTCGATTTCTTATAAGGCAAAAAAACCACAGGTGTGACACCATAAGACCGCTTCCCCTATCGTGAGAGTGGTGGTATGAGTTTTTTATTCCAGTAAGCGAAGGTATTCAACCATCTTTATTTCGGATCTTGTCGGATTGAATTTGACTCCAGGAACAAAACAAATTGCATCCTAATAATATTGAAAAGACCATATGAGTACTTATATAGTACTCAAAGTTTGCTAGGAATCACGCTAAAAGATTCACCCTAAATATATATGTGGCATGTATCATGTGTGGTTTTACAAAGTGTTACATTACCACACTGATCAATAAAATGACCAGTGGAAATGGATCTTTAAGCCTTTACCTCACAATGCCGACTGTTAAATACACTGAGAAAGAAGCCTTTGGAAAACATTGTTGGAAAAGGAGAAAATCTGGATACCAGCATTTTCTCCTTTTCCAACGATTTTTTTAACATATGACACACAGCATAGTGCATGTTGCATATAGATTGTGGTCAGCAAATGCTTTCAAGTTGGACAAATCTAGAATTTTACAGTATGGTAAATATTCTAGGCAAAACTGTTGTAATAGAAAAACCCATACAGAAATACATGTATGAACGTGATCCCTATCAAAGTTTGAGTAGTATATATCAGAGCTATGCTGTGTGAAGATGGGACTTTTTTATCTCATTAGCCAAACGACAAAATTTTAGACTTGACTAAATCCAAAGCATTTGCAGACGACAAAATGAAAGTGACCGAAAATTTGAAATTTGTTTTGTGAAGGGTAGAAAACATTGTGGGAAAAGGAGAAAATGCTGGTTACCAGCATTTTCTCCTTTTCCCACAATGTTTTCTAAAGGCTTCTTTCACATGGTCGTCAAAAGTAGGGATTGTATGGTAATGGGTTAATGTATCTGAAAAATATTTACGACCCATGTGGGCCTGAGCAGTCCACGCAGGCTGACCTTGGTAGAAACTTTGAAATTGTTATTCTAATTAGTCAAATTAGTCTTCTTCCAGATTACACAAAGTAAAATTTATGGATCCATAGATAAATGATGACTTGTTTGATAAATTCATCCGACAAAGATTCATCAAAACATCTTTTGCGAGAGCATGGATCAAATACACAATGCGGAGGTGAAGTGGCACAGCGAAATTGAAAAGAGTAGACCATTCAAGTACAGCCGCACCAAATGAGCAATCAATGTAGTCACTGGCGATCTAGTAAGCTGAGCAGCCGGTAGAGCAAGCTGCAGAAAAACAAAAAAGGTAAGCAACCTTTCTTCTTTTCAAACAACATTTTCAAAAGTTTTTTCTTTGGAGGTGGGGGGGGGGGGGGTCGTTAATCCATTACCAAACAATCCCTACTTCTGACGAAGCTGAGAAAGAAGCCTTTGGAAAACACTTTGGGAAAAGGAGAAAATGCAGTCACTTTTATTTATTTTTTATTTTGCAAATGTTCGACTTGGACAAACTAAAAATTTTGTCATTCGGTAAAGAGTTAAAACACAGGTTTGTATGGTAAAGGATTAAAATTTAATTGAAAAATATACATGTATTTTATTTACGTAAACAAGATTTGATACAGTTTTAATGAATGCAGGTGGAAAAATAGTCCAAGAGCCATGACAAAAGGGTAAAAAAAAATATGCTCGTTACGAGCGCTTTCTCTTTGTCTTTGTAGTAGCTGTAGTACTGTCTGTTTGACTAGTAGACGTAGAGCTGTCGGTCTGACTAGCTCCCGAGGAAGTACCTGTCTCGCTAATCACATCAGTGATTGATATCTTTGTCATTTCGCCATCTACTGCCCTGTGGACGAGATCTTCCGTCATGGCACTTTGAAAGCTGCGTTTTATCCTAAAATTACAAAAAAAAGGTAGATAGGAAACCGATTGACAGCCTGCAATATGAAAATACTTATTAGGAAAAGTTTAACATTTTGCATACTCCTTGAAAAAAGAGTACACATAGACCAACATAACATGATAGTTATATGACTTAATTTGTCTGGTGCATTTCCTCCATTCTTAATAGTTTCCATCGAGTGCACACATGAGGTGACCCGAGCTGATCCTTTTCAAACTCGTCCAAGATATTACCAAGATATTTAATAAGTTGTTTTGACCATGTTTCATCTACGTGGCCTCAGGAAAGCAAAAAAGGTTTTCCCAATATTTGATCGCCTCACCTAGTCGACCTATCGTGACTCATTTTGAAACGTGTTCGAAATACACTGCGTTTCATGAGTATAGAGCTAACATTTGTGGCATCTTTGCTGGCAAAGTGGCATGCTTCATGTCCCAAAGTAAACGATTTTTGTAATCTTTCGAGAATTACGCGAGACAAACGATCTAAACAGGTTTTATAGGCACCGGATTGAAATTTGACATCTAGCGGGCACTCTAAGCTGAACTGGGATTTGATATTTCTTGACCTTATGTTTTTATTCAAGGTGGCCGTTTTACAGACGCATCGAAGCTTTTTTTTTTAAATAAAATTATTAAGTTTTAACAAACTTTTAAGAGCTTTGGACTTTAAATGTGGCAACAACTGTAGTAGCTCACAAAGTTTTTCTAACATTTGATATGTGACTTGCTTTTTGCCAATACGTAAACTATCAAGGGAGTTTTCAAGACATTATCAAGACAAACGTTGACAAAAGTTCTCATGCAAACTGTATAAATAATGTTGGTCGAAGAGTCATTATCTTCCCATCTTAACGCCCCCCCCTCCTCCAAGACTTGAGTATTTATTAGAACAAACATGATCATTTGGTGTTGGAAGCAATTTCAAGACAAACTTTCTGAACAAGTTTTATTAACATTGGATTCAAAATGTGATCTTTACATCGCACACGTTTTCAAAGTTGTAATTTGATAACCTAAATTTTTATCATACGTGGCTAACCTTTGAACTGTTGTAGAAAATTACAAAGCATATTATATGAACATTCGAGCGAGAAAGTAATCTTAACCCTTAGGCTGATAAGCGCGACTCACTGACCTTCTGCATACAGTGTAGATCAAGATCATACTGCAAAGAAATTGCAGTCTGATCTTGGATCTACAAGATGTCCGATAAGGATATATGATTCCGCAAAAAAAAACACATCTTTGAACTAGCAATATTTAGGTCTTTACTATCGAATTGAAAAGTTCAGTTTAGTTACACGGCAGGATAAGGGTTAAATTTTAACCATTAGCCTAATTCTGATCCAATGTAACATATTTTCATGCTCCTGCAAGATATCAAAACATTTGTACTGACAAGGTTTCACAGGAATTAGACCGAAATGTTGCCTTCAAAGTGCATACAACTTTTTTTTATATTTTATCAAAGATAGGATGCAAATGACGTACCATTTGTACCCGATGTGATTCATTTCAAACTTATACGAAGCTTAACCACTACGAATGATCTGACCAAAAGATTTAAAGCATTGTACTGCAAAATTATGTTGTCTAGCGCACACAAATTGTTCAAATTTTGACGTTGTGACAGTTTTCTTGACTCAAAGAGACCAGTTTTCAAACGTGTCCATTAAATCATCATGTCAAACATTTTAACGAAGAGCATTGTATTGAAAATGTGGCATCAAGTGTTTCAAACATTTTTTTTTAACATTTGACACAGCGACCTACTTTACCCGCTTCCTAGCATTGTCATTTTTTAAACTCGTAATAAAGCGGTAAAAGGTTAGAATCGTCTAAATTTAAAGCTTTTGCAGATAAAAAGTAATTAGATTTGATTTTCCTTTTGCAGGACACATTTTGGGAAATGTAATCTGCATATCACAAGGGAGATTTACTACACAATCCACGTCGATAAAGTTGAAGATTTACCTTTCAAGTAAGTATGGTACACCATTTTTGACAAGGTCTGATCCTTGTTGGACAAAATGTTCAAATCTTGTTTCTAAAGGGATACCTGGGTAAAAGAAACAAACATTAATCAAAGCACTGAAAACCACAGGGTCATAATTAACCATCTTAAAAATATTCAAAGGCGTATAAAATTAGATTCACTGAATGAGCCCCCCCCCAAAAAAAATTTTTTTTCAAGGCATACGAGATATTAAAAAAAACGAAATACAGAATTTAAAAAGAATGTTTTGATATTCCAGTCCTCCGTGGCTGGGTCGTTTGATAACAAGAGAGAAAGCACACTACCTAACAGCGTGACTGCACTGGTCACGTGGGTGAGGAAAGCAGTATTAGAGGAGCTCTGCACTAGTGGATCTTTGGGAAGACATGAGTTGCTAAACTGTCGTTATGATTTGACTAGAATACTAATAGAACAGGTATAAGAGCAGCAAAAAAATAACACCGAAAACAACCAAACACACATACATACAGACAAACAAATAAACAATAAACATGAATGAGATAGCTGTTGCAGTTTACTTATACATCGTTGAAAGGACTGCTAAACAAACATAAATCACCATTAACAACAGTAGAAATACTCCCAAACTTTATCATAATATAAAGGTACAGACCTGCAACATAGTTGCATCCCACTGAAAATACAAGAACATCAGAAGCTCCTAGCAACCCATACATTGCTGCTTCAAGGTTGTGTTTTAGGGAATAATATCTCCTTATCGGACAGTGTAGATCAAAGATCAGACTGCACGTTCTGTGCAGTCTGATATTGATCTACACTGTCTACAAAAGGTCAGCAAGTCGCAATTAGCAGCCAAAGGGTTAACAAAAACTGAATAATTCATCGAACACAAAAATCTGCCACAATGGTGTGACCCCGTATAAGATACCAGAACAGCTGCAAGGACAATATTAAACATCCTACATACATCTACAGACACAAGAACCAGTTAAAAAAACAAAAAAGTTTTTTTTTTTTGTTTTTAAAAAGGATACATCAACCAACATTTTTCACACCGCTGTACATACCCAAGTGAAAGATATTAAAGTAATGGCAGCAGCAAACACAACAAATATTGCAACAACGACATAAAAGTCAAACCCCTGCCGTCCTCCTACGTACTCACTCAAGCGATCAAATAACAAACAACGTAATCATAAAAAAAACAACAGTGCTCAACAACAAAGTAAAATACAAATTTACTTACCTGCCTTGACGGTGTACCCCGGTAAAAAATACAAAAGAATAACAGCATACAAATACGTAAGGTAAAATTTTCTTTTCATCATAAAAACTTTTACCA
This sequence comes from Tridacna crocea, assembly GCA_943736015.1. Taxonomy (NCBI): domain Eukaryota; kingdom Metazoa; phylum Mollusca; class Bivalvia; order Cardiida; family Cardiidae; genus Tridacna; species Tridacna crocea. Next base: position 39,741,642 of record OX031064.1, on the reverse strand, counting down.
TTGTGATATGAATAAAAGAACTCGCGTCTCCTTTCTGTCTTAAATAAATAAATTGTTTTGACGTAACCCTACAGGTACTTTTTTTGAACTCATAACTCCATGACAAAAAAAACATATTTGATAACTTTTGAAAACTATGAATGATTAACATTTGTTTTACTTCCAAACCAAAATACACTTGAACACATTGTCTTTGAAAGAGAGACTGCTCTAACGAGCAATTATTCCTTCTGAGACAATGCTGCAAAAGTGGTCTGCTGCTGGACTAAAAGGTTGACTGTGGGAGGTAAAAATGTGATAAATGTAGCACACAAAAAATATTGTGATGGAGCTGTATTATGACATAGCTAAGACCATAAATATGTTTTCTGTTTTTTTTTTTTCGCCTGTTGCTTTTATTCGCCCAGATAAATCTATTTTTCTATGAAGGCTGAAAAACAATAGTCCACATAAGTCATTGATGTAACGGTTTATTTTACACTGTACTTGGCATTCAAGATATGAACGGTGCTGGTGCAATATTGTAATGCCGCATGGTGTTCCTTGCAGCTTGATCTTGATCTCTTCTGTGCGCAAATACTACTGATGATCGGTTATGTTTTGAAGTATTTAACTCGTTTTTAAAATCTGCCGGGGAGGCTTTTGAAATATAGTGGTGGCCAGCATGTTCTCTCTTTCCCGCAATGCTTTCAATATTTGAAATAACTTCAAATTGTTATCAGATTTATGATTTTTATGCTTCGTCATTTTACAAAAGTTTACAAAAAATTATAATTCTGACCCTATTAGTATCTCATGGTCGTTCTCGCTGGATAGGCTATTTTAATAGAATCTCAATAATGTACGTGAAAGATCATTTTGCAGTCTGATCTCGGAACTACACTGTCCGATATGAACATATTTCGATAATTGATGTTTGATAGAACTGCTTTGAAGTATAAAGCTTCATGTGTTACTCAAATTTGCTCAAATTTCAGCAAAGTCGGTCTAACAGGATTATACATCTTCACCCTTATCCCGCTAAAGAAGAATAACGAATCTTCCTAGACAATAGTAAAACCTATATCGTTGGTATTTTTGGGGAAAAATATCTCCTTATCAGACAATGTAGATCCAAGATAAGACTATGCGTTTTGTGCCATAGGCTGGGCATAATTATGTATGTACGGGGAGGCTAAAAGAATCAGAACTCATAAACTTCTTCATTAATCCTACAAAAATAAAGCATTTTTTTTTCTAATTTTGTAACCTTAAACTTCTGTCGGTGTATCCAAAAGTTTCAGTATTCTAAGATGCTTTGCACAAAAGCTACGATCCCTCTATAATATATTCCAAATGACATACTCGGAATTGGAGACATACTTGCACCATTTGCGCAAAATTGTCAGCCACTTGCACACAATCCTCTTGTGGGATTTCCCTGCATGTTTGCAGCCTTGAGTTCATCAATTGTTTGAGGATTGTTCTGATAAACATTGTCCTTCAGATAGCTCCCTCAGATAAAAATGTTGGGGTGGGATGTGTGCGAGTTTGGTGAATGAGGTGCCCATGCGACGTCACACTTCCTACTGATCAACGTTTCCGGAAATCGCTGTCTCAGCCAGTCAAGGATGTGGTGTGATATTCTGGGGGCTGCCCTGTCTTGTTAGTACTACTAGTCATATCCAATAATCCCTCTGTGTCGTCCGGGTATTGTCCAGAACTTTCTCAGCACAGCCAGATAACATTTCGTGCAGAGAGAGCGATTTCAGATTTCAGGAAAGGCTGATCAGAAGGAATTGGCACCTCAATTAACACCCCCTTCCCCATAATTTTATCTGTGGTGGTAACCGCAGGACAATGGGTATCTGAACAATCCTCAAACACCTCTTGAACTCAAGGCAGGAAATCCCAAGAGAAGTTTGTGAGAATGATTGACAATTTTGTGCAACGAACGCAAGACTGTCTTCAAAGCCAAGGAGGTCATTTAGAACATTTTTAGGAGAAATCATAACTTTTGTGCGATCCTAGGTTACCTGAAACTTTTGGGTATAACCATGTACAGATAGAAGAGAAGTTTTATTGGACAAAATTAGAATATTTTTTTCTCTATTTCTTGTAGGAGTACTTTAGAAGTTTAAGGGTTCTGATTTTTTCGGATCACAAGGTATGTATGTATGTATGTATGTATTGGAGTTAAAAACCGTTTTAAGAGCGCAGGTTTTATCGTGGCAGTCAGAGCACCTACACAAGCGATGATCAACTTTCTTTCTTTCTAAGCCACTGACTACTTTTCCCACACGCACAAAAGATGAGAAGTGAAAAATAGCCGGAGAAAATTGCCTCCATTGGATTTCGATCCCACAAACACCTGGTCATCCGACCGCGCTATAGCTGGGTCAACGCCTAGAAAACTTGTCGTGTTCAACTGGCAGAAACACTTGAAGGGAAATTTAAAGTTTGAGAAAAAAATTAGTTGAACTTGAAATTTAGTTTTATAAGCATTGGGTCATACGGTATAAGTGTTTTAGAGATCATAAGTATGGGACCATAAGCTGTAGGCCCCACAGACACGGAGTCATATGCACTGGGCCATAAGCTTTAAGTTTTATAGGCACGCCGTCATAAGCACGGGACCTATAGGACTCCGTACGGTATTTGCACCGAAGTTTTTGAAAACTTTGTGCAGAAAGATATCTCTCAGTTTCTTCAATATCATTCAAAAACACACTGTCAATTCCTGTAGGGGTTTCTCTCATATGTTGAACGTCCCAGTGGTTCATCCTGAAATAACTCCAACTTGGACGGCAATGGATTATAAAGGAGACTTTAACCTTTTACCAAATAGTACCTTGTTGTAACCACCATGAGATAGAAGCCTGTTGAAAGCAATTTGGGAAAAGGAGAAAATGCTAGTAAGAAGCATTTTCTCTTTTTCACCACAATGTTTTCTACCCTGCTTGAAACACATTTCAATTTTTGAGTTTCTTTTGATTTTCGTCTGCAAATGTTTTCAATTTGGACCAGTCTAAAATTTTGTCGTTTGGTAAAGGGTTAAATGGAGTATTTCTTTCCTCTGGAAGAATCAGCATAGATCATTAAACATTTAGAGGGGTGTTCAGCATTTTTTCTTTAAAATACAATAATTGTTCGAAAGAGAATAGGGTCTGTTTTATTATTGACATTATTTTATTATTTATCATTGACCATTGAGTTAGAATGCTTATACGTTAAATAAAATACTTCTATTCTTTTCTGTTCCGTCCGTATCCGTTTCTAATTTCTTACCTCTGATTGGTAAAACAATTTCACTGTTTTGTAGATGCATCATGTTCCCTTTTCACTTATTAAAATAGATAAATAAAAAAATGTTGCAAATTAAAATTGTGCATGTTTAATTCTTATATACATGTGCATGTAAAACACATGAAATATGATAAGATTTTTCAAGGGGCTTATCTAGTTTTCGTTTTGTCGTAATTCAACAAATCTTTTAACAAATGCATAAATGCAACTTAATTGTATTTTTTTATGCACTCGTAAAGAACAGTAAGGGTGTATCCTTAAAGAGACCTAATTTTGGGCGTTTGATGAACGGATTTTGGGTTTGCAATCGGTAATTTCGTCTATTGCTACTACATCAGATATTAATGACATCATCGGACTTATTCTGAATACGAATCCATGTACATGTGTGTCCGTCTGTTGTTGATCAACTAAAATTCCACAGACCTGTCTTTTTGAAACTCAGACGGAAAATCTAAACCCACCTATAGATACCATGTAGCCCATTAATTAACGAAATATCAGTGAAAAAAAATGCACATTTTTACACCTTTTGCTATATTCAAGGCTAGTGAGCTATGAACAGCTTACACCACTGAAGAATCATTTTTAGCATTCTAATAAAAATGAACTTAAGAACTCTGAATAAGCTCCTCTGAATAATAGAAAAAAATGAGTAAAATCTTTTTCAACATTTCTTTGATTTTCTGGCGAGCTGTATGGCGAGCATCTCCAAGCTCTCCCGTCTTGGCGAGCTTACTTTAGGCAGTCGTGTTTTTGTCGGCCTTCGCTTTTGCGAGCTTTTTCACCAGATCCGTTACGGATTGCTTTTTCTTTTCAGTAGTACCTGTATTAATTGCTCGTAAACCGCCGTCATCTTTCATATGAAGACTAAATGAGCGTCTTTTCCTGGAAAATTGAAGATAGAACTAAGACTGTCCGATATTCGTAATTCGTTACACCTAATTTACCATGTCCTTTACCAAAAAATCTGGTGTTTGGAAAATGTTTTGCGAAGAAAACCGGTTGTTTCAAGACAATTGCTATAACTTTTTTTATCTGAGATTCAATGTTTCCCGTATCTTTTTATGTTGAAAAATATGATATCTAAAGGTGAGATAGATAGATAGATAGATAGATAGATAGATAGATAGAAAAAAAAGACTCATTGTTCAGTTGGTTAAATATTTGAATCTTTACATACTGGCAACCCAAGGATTTTAAGTGAAATTATTGCACCACTGATTGACTGAATTAAGTCAAGCAAATCTATTGTTTCATTAACAGTGACATACAATGAAAGTGAGCGTTTGCTATTTGTGTAAAGAGATGATGATAATATATCCAGTTCAAACAACAAAATAAGATTTTTGTCCAATAACAAGGTAAAATCGGCCGAGTCTAAAAGTGAAAAAATGGTTGTTTTTAACAAAATTTCAAGAAAACTGTACATTCAATTTCCATAAAACTTGTATCATAAGTACATTTCCATACGAGTCTGTGAAAAATGGGAAACTTATGCCAACCAGTTTCAGACATTTGGAACTCCAAATTGCATGCATCTATTTGCAGTCAAAATCATGACTCATACTGGATCATAATATCCAAAAGTGAAAATAATATTTCAGTCTAATTCCATAAGTATACGTACATGTTATCATATTAACACATGCTAATATATACAACAAAAACTTCAAGCTTGTTGTCGTAGATACCGATTAAAATATACAGCACAAAAGTGCCATACAATCTACCGTGAATGCCTTTAAATTGGGTTTTACGCATTTTTTTTACAAAGAGTACGACATTTCCATCACGGAAAACAGCTCTCACTATGCATATCGTTGATGCTACCTTCACTATGCTTGTTATACATTTGAAATATTAAATGTTTACTTTGGTCGCTACTGTAGAACCGTTCACCCTTAAGCTGCGAGGTGTGACTCAAAGACTTTTATTGGGGACCGTGTAGATCAAAATGAGGCTGCACATAACATGCAGTCTGATACTGAATCTACATTGTTCGATATAATTATGGAGAGTTTCCAAAATACATCTGCATTAACACAATTTGGGGTTTGCTACCAGCTCGAGGGATCCATTTCATTTGTGACCCATCACTCATAAAAGGACCCTCTGGGAACTGCGAAAATTGTCAACCCTGGTCAGACCTCGCGCATTGCGCCAGCTGACCAGGATTGACACTTTGCGCTTATAATGACATTTTCTGTATGAAGAGAGGTCATTGTACATTGTTATACAATCATTTTTGAACTATCAATTTAAACTGACCTGCACTATCGTTGATTTGTTTCCATCTACATGTAACTGATGTTCAGAATTCTTAGGTGGTCCTTTTTGCGTGATGGGTCACATTTATTTCAGTTATGCAGCATGTTCAGAGTTAACAATACACAGGATTGGGCAAACCTCACGGGGTCGATGGCATTTTTGTTACTGTACATTATAATTAAGCAGTCTAACCATGCAGGTCAAAAACAAAATGCTGTGTGGGGTGTGCCCTATTAATGTTAAATTTCTTTTGGACAGTTAACGCTTTCCCCATGTTTTCAGCAACCCATAATATCAACCTTGAAACATTTCATATTATTTTTAAAGAAAGGGTCATCCATGTGTTTAAACAAACATGGTATAATGGTGTCAAATCGAAAAGTAGTTTAAATTATTTCTGCAATATAAAAGCAATATTCAGTTTGAAAAGTATCAAGATATTCTTCCCATAAATAAACGTACAGCTTTATCACGTTTACGTCTTTCATCGCATAAATTATTGATTGAAACCGGGAGATACGCAAATAGAAGATTAGAACGAAATGAACGTAAATGTACATTTTGCGACATGAATGGCCTAGAAGACGAATACCATATTGTATTAGTTTGCCCTCTATACGCTGATTTAGGGAAAAAATACGCCAAGAAATATTTTTATAAGAAGCAAAGTGTGCATAAGTTAATTGAACTGATGAGTACAAAAAATAATTCAATATTAAGAACCGTAGCAAGTTTGTCTTAGAGCCTTCAAGTGCAGAAGCTCTTAAAACTGATAATGTTATATTATCAGTATACCCCCACAAAACGAATGTTTTCGGGGGTACACTGGAATCAGCCTGTCTGTCCGTGTGTCCGTCTGTGTACAAAATACTACTATTTTTGTGTCGCAAACTCCTCCTAGAGTTTTCCTTCAATTGTAGGTTAAGGGATTATCTCCCCTTGAACTTTACACTTTTTTTTATTCACATCCATCTATATGTGAAATATTAGTAATTTTGTGTCGCAAACTCTTCCTACAGTTTTCCTTCAACTGTACTGAAACTTTGCCTATATAGGCCTACTGATACTCAAGTGTCAACTCCCCCTGGTTGAGGAATTATCTCCCCTTGAACTCTACACTTTTTTATTCACGTCCATCTATATGTGAAATATTAGTAATTTTGTGTCGCAAAGTCCTCCTACAGTTTTCCTTCAATTGTATTGAAACTTTGCACATGTACTGATCATATATTGAAAATTTGCAAGACATAATTTTCAAATGTCAATTTCTCCTGGTTGAGGAATTATCTCCCCTTGAACATGACACTTTCTTTTCTTCACATCCATCTGTCTATAAAATACTAGTAACTTTGTGTTAACTCCTCTTACAGTTTTCCTACAATTGTATTGAAACTTTGCACATACATTGATTATAGATCATCTCCGGATACCCCGGGGTCTCCCTATTTGTTACGCTACATCGACCCCTGGGACAATTAATTGAATTTCCCTCGTTTTACCGCTGGCCGAATGCTGGCTTTTCATTGGTTCCATCATCATTATGTGATGGCCGAGTGGACTGTACGCTATGACGTTTCGTATCGATTTTCGGCGGTTGATTCAAAGTTTTATTAGTCAGTTGTCCCAGGGGTCGATGTAGCGTAACAAATAGGGAGACTCGGGGTATCCGAGGATGATAATAGATTGAAGGTTTGCAAGCCTTAATTTTCAAGTTTCAACTCCTTTAGATCGAGGAATTATCTCCCTTGAACTTGACACTTTTGTTTTCTTGACATCCACCAGTTTATGAAATACATGTACTTGTAATTTTGTGTTGCAAATTTCTCCTACAGTTTTCCTTCAATTGTATTGAAACTTTGCACATATATTGATCATATATTGATGGTTTGCCAGAGACATTTTTCAAGTGTCAACTCCTTGTGGTTGAGGAATTATCCCCCCTTGAAGTTGACACTTTTTATACCCCCGCAAAACGAATGTTTTGGTGGGTATACTGGAATCAGCCTGTCTGTCCATCCGTTTGTCTGTCTGTGTACAAATACAAGTAATTTTGTGTTGCGAACTCCTCCTACAGTTTTGCTGCTAATGTATTAAAAGATTGTTGATACATTGATTGCATACTGAAGTTGTGCAAGACACAGTTTTCAATTACCTTCTCTCCTTGATTCCAGGGTAGTCTCCCCTTGAACGTAGAAAACTTTTGTTAAATTGCCTGTTTCTTGTCAGAGCCCTGGCGGGACTATTAAGTCACATTCAGTGACAGCTCTGGTTTGTATTGTTGTTGATAACATATATTGATATTCTGGTAGGAATCGTTGTATTTTTGAGTTCATCCTCCATATACATGTATATGCATATCTAACTATCTATTTGTCTATCATATGATATTACTTTTAAGCATATCTGGTGCTAATTACATGAATAATTATGTTGAAGGCTGTGACAAATAGTGAAAATGTTTTTATATGGAAATTTTCCCTTTTTGTCACATCCAATAACCTTTCAGTAACTGACATCATAATATTTTTCTTTACCTTTTTCCAATCTACTCACCTTAACTTTACCTTAGCCCAACTGCAAACGAAATTACGTATACATGTCTGTGAAAATATGATGATGAAGATCTGTAAAGATCAAGTCTGGAATAAAGGATTTATCTATCTATCTTATCTATTGTTTCTGCTTACCGCCTACACGCCCAAAATAAAAAAAAAAACACAGCTTTTGTCTATACTTAAATTGATTTATCTGGTTAAGCTTATTCAAATTTTAAGGACCTTTTTTTCGATACCTTTCGATATGTACATGTCGTACCTGTGTGCCTTAAGCAAAGAATATACACCTGTCAAAGAGAGCACCTGTGGATTAGTTTCATACTGTATGAATGGAGGCCTAATCTCAGCTTCACCTGTAACGACAGTAAAATGTCTAAGCAACAGAGGGAGAAACAAAGACAGAGATTCAGTGAATCAGAGAGTCAGTGAAACAGAATTAGTGAGGCAGACTGACACATAAACAGGTAAGGCCAGGCGCAGACATGCATATAATTTGCCTCCAACCATTGTTGATTGACTGTATGGTACTAGAAGACTTTTTTACACATTATTCATGTCTTTCGACTCGGCTAATCTACAACCATACAGTCCTGAAGTCTCGTTTGACTAATTCTTCGCACAATACTCTACCCAAACCACTGGATGTTTTACACATAACCATCGCCGAAACAATGATCAAAGAGAAATTAAAGAAACTGAAGAAATTAATCCTATAACAACGACTGTCATCTGTCCTCCGAAAGGAAATTATTGAGATGGGGGTTCAGCGAGCTCCAATTTTTATGTCCTGTACGTATCGACTGCGCAAAATGGGATCGGCGTCACCGTTGTCAATCGAATCAATAAGTACTGTCAATAAGAAGCCATTTTCTCATTTCATTTTGGCCATACTGAAATGGAATTTCATCAAAATATTCAAAACTGATCAGTGGTAAACATGAAATCATAATTTAGAATTCTCAATCAAGTTATACACCTCTGAACTACATTGAAAGGTTACCCTGCGTTTCGTTTTCGTCCTAGTATAGTTTTCGATATTTCATGGTTATAACCAATGAAAATACCGATTTTTGTGGTATTTGTCGAAGACAATACCACTATGAGGTCAATATTGAATTTTGAAGACCATGTGTCGTACTTTATGCAAAGCCGAAGGAAATAAACCCAATAAACCAATTTTTTCTCAGGCAAATGAATTTTTCGGTAGCACTCAGATATGTGATTGGAAATGGCATATTAAAATACCTTTGGTGAGGCCATCGATCATGGAAATACTAATTTTTTATTGAAAATATCTTCACTCGCTCGTAGCTATCTGTTTGCGCAATAATAGAAATTTGTCTACCGACCGTTTGGTCCTGGGCTTTTTCGATCCGAAACCACTTCGTCTAATGGCTTGTTCATCCCATGATTGCGCGCTACTCCATTTGATGTGAATGAATATTTATAGATCGAAATAATTAATTGTAATGTTGTGAATTAAATATTAACAGCCAAAGATATTTCAAAAACATAGCTTTCAGGTACAAACTTATTTTTATTTGATATATTCAAATCATTTATCTCTCTATCCATCATTCATCAAACTGCCAAGGGGACGCCACTTCTGACTCCTAATGATCAGAGGGAGACCATCAATACACAAATAATCCTCTGAGCATTCTCCCTTCAACCAAAAAGGTATTCATTTGCTTAGTTGGTTGAAATTTAAGCCAATATTTAAATACTTTTTTTTCTTTCAAATTATTAATTCCGCACAACGGCTTTCTTGACAAATACCACTTCAGCGTTCCCAGGGCTTTGATTATATTCTGAATCTTCAATTGATGCCTTATAGTCAGATGGAAATATGACCTCATTACCTTACATTTTTGGGCTTGACGTAATATTGTAATGCGTAGCTAGGCGGAGAGGTACGCCACGGGAATAACCGAAAAAATGTACCTGCGAAAGGGTTAAAAGCATGATGAAACCCACAGAACTTTTTTTTTTGTGACGGATCGACCTTTATTTCATCTTGTGATCACAATCGGTAATATTTTCACGAATGGCGGCAGCCACTTGTGAAAGTAATACTGATAATGTTCACTCGTTGAAATAAATGTAGATCATCCACCGTAAAAACAAATATCCTCTACTTTACCGCATATCTATGATAGTCTATAGCAAGAATGTCCGCGCAGGCTAATTTTCTGCTATTAGTAATTTTTTTGTATATTCATCGACATTCTACTTCACGGTTCAGTCTGCTGTTTTAAAAAAAAAGGTTCTTTATTGGTTCTTAGTTATTCACACAGTATCTTCACACTTAGTCTAATAAACGACCGAATTTCGAGTCAGAATGGTCCATTGGCCCACAAAAAAATTTACCTGTGTCTGAAAAGCTTCGACCCATGTCAGCTTGCATGGACAGTGCAGGCTGATTAGGTCGATTTATTTCATGCTTCTCGGAAGGTTATCGAGAAATATCGGTTAAATATTTTTCGATATTTTATGGTTACGACCAGTGAAAAAAATTCTATATTCTAGTTACCTAGGTAAAATTAGCTTGACTTACATACAGATGGAAATATGACGTCGTTTACCTTACATTTCTCGCGCTTGACGTAATATTGTAATGCGTTGCTAGCCGGAGAGGATACGCCACAGGGAATAACTGAAAAGTACTGTACTGGATTTTTATAAATTTCCTCCCAGAAACGGTTAAACGCGTGAAATAAACAGAATATTCTTTTTTCTGTGAAAGATCGAAATTTATTTTATCTCGATAACACCATCGGTAATATTTTCACGAGTACCGCAGCCACTCGTGATAATATTACCGACAATGTTCACTTGATGAAATAAACTTCGATCTTTAACCGAAAAAAAAAAATATCCCCTATGAATTTTACATACGCGTGAAAGTCCCTTTTTACAGATCATAGCTCGTAGAATTATTTCATGGGAAACCGCCCAAGAATGCCATAGTCACTGAAGAAAGAATTAAATAGCATAGAAGGGGGTCTCCATACCATCTCGACTCACCTGATGTATCAGCCATACTCCAAGAGTATACAAAAATTACCATTAACAAAAAACCGCAACACACTTTGTAATCCATTATCATGTTACATTCAGTTACGAAAAGTGTGTATGTTAACACCAACCAAAAAACCCACAACACATGACCAATTAATTGTGACAAAATAGAGCACAGATAAATGGGTCTTTATATTTCATTTTTCCAAATGAGAGGCGCTCTCTCAGTCGGGGAACTTGATGCGTCTTCGTGCTGTATTAGTTAATAGGGCTGACCTGGGGCGAAACTTTTTGCTATTGGCCAATTTTATCTTTCTGTATGTCCAAGAATCAGTCTACCTTATGATTAAGTGGGCTATTAAAGAAAAAAGGATGCTATGGATCCATAGTTCTATAATGGTTTGCTTGGTGCCATGGATCTTGGAGATATATTAAGCCCCATGTTGTCAGGGCATGATTCAAATCTGTATGTCTGAAAAGCGTCTGAATTGTAAGACACATCGGCCCTGGGACATATAAAAAAACCTAACCGTTTACTAAACAATCCCTCGTTGTAACGACCTTGAGATAGAAGGCTTTTGAAAACATTGTAGGAAATGAAGAAAATGCTGGTGACCAGAACGAAATTTTAGACTGGTCTGAATCGAAAGCACTTGTTAATGACAAAATAAATGCAACTAGTTACTAAATTAAATGGTAACCACCATTTTCTCTTTTTCCCACAATTTTTTCAAAAGGCTTCTATCTCAGGGTCGTAAAAACCAGGGGTTCTATGGGGAAGGGTTGAGAGGGTAAGATTATAAACCCAAACAAACCAATTATTTGAGCCATGCTCAGACAAAAAGGGGCTTACTGCATCTCCGTTTGGCGTTGTACCAAGCAAGAAACCACATTATTTGGGATTCATAAAATCCACTTTTTCTAACATCCAGCGTTGTACTTGGGTAGAATGTTCCTTCAACATGCAGAAAATTGTTCAATAGCAAATAATTTCGGCCCAGGTCAGCCTGCGCGCACTGTGCAGGATGACCTGGACCTATACTTTTTGCAGATGCATTAAGTCCCCTGTTCATAGAGCATGGTTCAAATTTTGGAAAGTTTATCTACGAGAGGTTGTAACATATGGGTAAATATTATATATCATATCTACCGAGAATTATAGATAAATTGCGTCGTCCATTTTAAACACATCATGGCTAACATGCCCTAAGGCTGTCACATACATCATCATATTTCCCTATATAGTTGTTATTCTGTACCGAGTTCATTTAATCAAAGTACTGAAAGTACTGACAGACTAGCGAATTTGAAATAAATGACTATAGTAAAGATAAATCCTGGTCGGTTTATACAAGATTGAAGAAAACTTGTGAAATTCATGTTTGAGTCAATTGCAGATCCAGCGGCTCATTCCGGTTGTTAAGTTCTGTCCGAAACCACTTCAATCCATTGATTTTACCCAACGTTCTTTACGACTAATTTGGCAAAATAAGAAAAACTATGAATGATCTGTTAACATTCAGATAAAAACAACTTATTTTGTTGAAAAGATATCCCATAAAAACTTTTTTAACAGAAACATATCACAGGTTCCACGTCTTGCATGTTTTTGTTATTGGTCCATAACAATATGTTAAAGGTGGGTATTTAGAATTTTCACATCACACCAAATTAAAAAAATGTATATGTCATTGAAATTTATATGTAAAAACAATACAAATCATCAGTAATTAAGAATCATAGATTTACCAAAAAAAAAAAAAAAAAAAAATTTGGCGGTATTCCCTTAAAGGGCTACGTAGCCTCTTAAGCTATTTTTAGATTTCCCGCCAAAATAAAAAAAAGCATTGTGGGTATGTTAAGTGACTTGCACGTGACTAATGACTATTAAATTCCATAAAATAACAAACATGTAATTAATTTCAATAATGTCTACAACATCGCATGCTATGTTTGAAGCTTCGTCTGCATATTTCCGGTATATAAATGAGCAAGTTGCTTGTGTAAAAATAGACTGTGTTTCCCTTCAGTGTCAACCTGGGCTGTAGTAAATCTCTAATTTATCTAGTTGTCGGATGGTTTTCGACTACTGTGGTTTAATGAACGAAAATTATAAGGCTTTGGGAGTATAAGGATGATTTTTTGTATTTTTGTAGATTTTTTGTCCCAAAATCTGAAGGGCCACCTTTAAGACCCCTTTTTTCATAACATGGCGTTTCAGTAAGTGAAGACAAATAATGCTTGTTTGTGGCTTTTGATAAACAATATAAATGTGAAGGTTCATATAATTTTGTCCTTTAGATCTATTTAAAGAAATGTTGGTTCAAAAAGGAAATATACATCAAGTCCCATTTTTTCATGACAGAACATCAAATGAAAAACTGACTATATCAGTTGCATATCATAAGGAACACATGTACAAAGTTTAATCGGTTTTTAAAAAGGATTTTGTGAGATATATGTCCGGACGGACAAACGAACAGATAGACAGTGTATATTACGATTACACTGCACAGACTGCAGTCTGATCTTGGATTCGCAATGTCCAACAAGGGTATATTTTTTTCTCCAAAATATAACTTTGAAATAGCAATATTCAGGTTTTTGCTATCAGCTTGAAACCTTCTTTTTAGCAGATTAAGGGTTAAGCTTAATGGATTATAAAGTTAGTGAACAGCACAAGATATAATTCTGTAGTAAACTGTTAAAATATTTACAAAACGAAAAAAATTCACTCGTCCAAACTCAAAGCTGTACCAGATTATAAAGGTAAATTATGGCTCAATCGATGAAAACTGATGCTAAAAGGGTAGAAAGCAATTTTGGAAAAGGAGGAAATGCTAGTTGCCAACATTTTCTCCCTTTCCCGCTATGTTTTCACGGGGAATCTTACCCAGTTTAGGTAAACTTTGTGATTGCGTGGTAAAGTGCGAATATATAAGACGTAAAATAACAGTTTAACGCACCAGGTTCACCTACACTGAATAATGAATGACTGAAGATATGACAAGCGTTCCCTGGTCAGTGAACGTTAATGTTACTGGGATTTGCTACAAGCTACCTTGGTATATCTTTTTTTTTAGATTCATTGGTAATGCTACTGTGTTGTAGAAGAACATGACTGTATGTGTATGTGCCTGATTTGCATAGGTCACTTAATTTACATAACAAGGACACATCTTGTACCTTATCAATGCCATACTGTAGTCTAAGGCCTGGCAAGCTGGATTCAATTTTTTTTTCAATCCATCTGGTAGAAAAATTTCATTGGTACCAGGTGATATTAGAGCTATATAGAAGTCAAATTAGGGTGGATGCCAGAAACAAAAGTGGTGCAGATTTTTTTCAGACGACATTTTGTTACCCCACCCACTGAAAATGCATTGAATTGAGCTTATGTGTATAAACCACAAAATTTCAATATCTTTTGGAGTATATTGATTGCAGATAAGTCTAATTGACAGTCAAGCACATAAGCAATGAAAAAAAATCCAGTTACAGGAGAAGATAAAATACATTGGGTGCACTGGTGTTATCCCACCCACCAAATTCGCATACATTTTTTGTAAATCATGAGCAACTTAATATCATTTAAGACTTGTGTTTCAACTTCTTGTAATAGGGTTTGATGAGAACTAAATGCTTACTATTATACTAAATTGCTGCATTGTATATTTGTTACGGTCTTGCTTATCTTTTACCCCACCCACTAATGTATATACACGGCCATCTATGAGCTAATATATAATTATGGCAGATTTTAGGAGACACGATTTTTGAAAATTAAGTTGGATTTCTTTGTTTGATAAAGTTCCTTATATCCACACAGGAATATTGTCTACTGTGATGCAATGCTAGTCATAACACATCGACATGTCCTTCGTGTAACAAAATTGTAAAGTAAAAGAAATTCCATTCTAATTTAGAAAAATAAATATTTTCTGGTTCAGATTATAATATTTCACTTCGAATCATCTGTATAACACATATTTGTTTTATATTAATTGAGTATTTTGGAACATTTGGCATGTTATATGTCAGAGAAGATCAGTGTTTTGCAACTATTTTAATTTCTTTAATAAGTTATATAGATCTAGTAAGTGATTCCTAGCTGTTTGTACTAAAAATTTAACTATATTTTCCGTTTTGTTCCCAGAAATTGTTTTTATTAAATCAAACGTCGCGGCTTCCTTTCATGAGCATTTTTTATCATTGTTATATAAACGACTCATGTTTTACAGCAATGACACAAAATGTTACAGCGCAGACAGATATAAGTATCAAAAAAAGGTTTGTACTTAGTGCCTTTATTTGAGAAAAATTAAACAAAACAATAATTGAATAGTTTCACATGAAATGAAGAAAATTCATTTGCACAAAAAATACTATCTTGTTGATAAGTTAAGGCTTTAAATGTTATTACAATTACATTTAAGTTATTTCAGTTACTTTTCTGTACCCACTATTAACTATATTCATGTTATATGCATTAAAAATATCATTGTTATTTAGGAAATAAATCTGAAGTGCTCACCTGAGATTATAGCTTTATTTCCCTCATGTTTATGTGATGAACTTTAAACTAATCTGTGACCCCAGGAGCAGGGCCAGTTTTGACCCCAAGGGCATAAAATGAACAAACACAAACTTGGGAGAGGTCCACTAGGAATTGCTACATGCCAAATATCAAAGCTTTATGCCTTCTAGTTTTAGAGAAGAAGAATTTTATAATTTTCTGTCTTTGTTCCTATGTTTGAACTTGTGACCCCCAGTTTTGACCCCAGGGGCACCATATGAACAAACTTGGTGGAGGTCCATTAGAAGATGCTACATACCAAATATCAAAGCTTTACGCCATCAAGTTTCAGAGAAGAAAATTTTTAAAGTTTTCCTTCTTTGTTCCTGTGTTCGAACTTATGACCCCCAGGGCAGGGCCACTTTTGAACCCAAGGGCATCATATGAACAAACTTGGTGGAGGTCCATTAGGAGATGTTACATTCCAAATGTCAAAGCTCTATGCCTTTTACTTTGTGAGAAGAAGAATATTAAAGTTTTCATTCTTTGTTCCTATGTTTGAACTTGTAACCCCTGGGCAGGACCAGTTTTGACCCCAGGGGCATCATGTGAACAAACTTGGTAGAGGTCTACTAGGAGATGCTACATACTAAATATCAAAACTCTACGCCTTCAATTTTCAGAGAAGATTTTTAAAGTTTTCCTTCTTTGTTCCTATGCTCAAACATGTGACCGCCGGGGTGGGGCCAGTTTTGTCCCCAGGGGCATTATTTGAACAAACTTGGTAAAGGTCCACTGGGAGATGGCCACATACCAAATATCAAAGCTCTATGCCTTCTTCTTTCAGAGAAGAAGATAGTTCAAAGATTTTTTTTTCCTTTTTGCGGCCATGGCAACCAGAATTATGAGTGGAATTCTATTCTTTGAACAATTTTGGTAGAGCTTTACCCAAGGAACATCCCTGCCACGTTTCATCAAGATTTTCCCAGTGATTTAGGAGAAGATTTTTAAAGAAACTGTTGACGGACGACAGACGCTGGACACCAGACGCCGGACATAGGACGATCACAATAGCTCACCTTTAGCACTTTGTGCTAAGGGAGCTAAAAAAAAAAAAAACAGAAAAACACTCACATCCACATCCACACACACATAAACACATCCACACACACACACAACGCAGCTGTACTGTCAATGCAGCAAACAAAGAAACTGATGATTGATCACATGTCACAGCGGGCTTATTTTATGGCCTGCTGTCCGTCGTGTGTCTGTCCGTACGTGCATTAACTTATATTTCAAACATCTCCTCTGACACTACCCATCCAAACTTGATGAAACTTCACAGAAATGATCCTTCCATGGCTTTCTTCAGAAGTTTTTGAAAGAATCTGGTTCCTTCAAAAACTGTGTTTAGCATGGCAACAAAACTGAAAAATATTGAAATCTTTGAAAATCTTCTTATCTGAAAGTTAGGCCTAGGGCTACCAAACTTGGCATGTAGCTTTACGTCGTGAACCTCTACCAAGTTCCTTCAAATAATAGCCCTGGAGTTGAAATTGGCCCTGCCCCGAGGGTCACAAGTTTATACGGGATTATATAGGGAAAACTTTAAAATCCTTCTTTAGGGCCTTGGGCTACCAAATTTGGCATGTATCTTTATCAACTGGGCGTCTACCAAGAGTGCCCAACTTATAGCCCTGGGGCCAAATTTGGCCTGGCCCCGGGGTCACAAGTTTTACATGGGCTTATATTGGGAAAGCCTTTAAAAATCTACTTGTACATAGCCACAAGGCCTAGGACTACCAAATTTTGAATGTAGCTTTATCTAGTGGGCCTCTACCAGACAGGCTTAAATTATAGCCTTGGGGTTAAGTTTGTCCCCACACCAGGGGTCACAAGTTTTACGTTGGCTTTTGTGTTGAAAACTTTATAAATGATCTTTTTACTAACCATAATAAAGCCTAGGGCTACCAAATTTAGCCCTCTTTCATGGGTCTCATGTTTTACATGGCCTTTTTCTTTTAGGAAACTTTGAAAATCTTCTTGTTTATAACTCAACATTCTAGACTGTATTATTTGTTACTGGGGTTTATCTTGTGGACCTCCACCAGGATTCAAGTAATTATAGCTTTGTGGTCAATAATGGCTTTGCCCAGGGGTCAGGGGTCATAACTTTCTCGTAGGATTTTATAGAAAAAAAATGTATGTCTTCAAGTTTAAAACCAATTGCCCAGCGTAGTAATATTTGGCTTGTAGTGTTTCACTTATTAGCCAGTGGTACGATACAGGGTCGTCATGGCCCTCTTGTTTTAAGTTATATCCCCTATTGCATCAGTGAACTAGAGAAACAGATGGAAACAAATAGGGCCCTTTTTTTGACCTGGGCCTTAGCCTACTGTATGTCTTCAAGTTTGAAACCATTTGGCTGGAGTTGTAGTGTTTGGCTTGTAGTGTTTTCACTTATTAGTCGGTGGAGCGATAAAGGGCCATCATGACCCTCTTGTTTCAAGTCATATCCCCGTTTGCATCAGTGAAATAGATTAACAGAGTAGGAGAGTAAGAATAAGAAAGGAAATAAAGCAACTTAAGTAATGAAAATAGCCAAATCTTAGTGTTGGCATACTTATGGTTACAGTTGTGAATATATAATGAAATAACGAAATCAAAGGTTAGTGTGCAACAACAAATTATACTGTTGCACTCATAAATACATGATTTTTGAGGTGCTAAATGCTAAAATTCCATAACTGGTCTTAATTCTGGTCCTCTATGTCTGTCCTAGTAGCTCTAGCCAAAACTGTGAAAAAATCTAGCCAGAAATATCAACATATTCAATGTGAAGACTGAAAATCAGAGATTGTTTTCTATTCATTCTGCTAAGAACATTTATTAGGTGTTTTACGGTATGTGAAATTGGTCAGACTTGATTTAATACAAGTCTTACATACATGTAAATGTGGATTTTTATGAGCATCTTAAATTCAAAAGATTTGTCAAAAAGATTGCATTGTTTCATTGTTTTTTTCATTATTGTGAACATAGGAAAAGTTTAATTTTGGTTATAGGCAAATTTGGGGTAGGCGCGTTTATTAGCATATAAAAAAAATCTGCACCACTTTCAGATCTGGCATCCATGCTTAAAGTGACTCTAATAGGCTATCCTAACTCACTGTACCATTTGAATTTTTCTACCAGATGGATTGACAAAAAATTAAAAATAGGGCCCTTTTTTGATCTGGGCCTTAGCCTACTGTTCAGTCTATTACTTTTTGAAGTCGACATATTCAAATTGTGGTGGTAGAGATTTTGTGTTTTTTTTTTTTCAAAATCGTCATATATAATAAATGTAAGATTACTAATAGACCTGTATCATTTATGTGGAGTTCCGATATCCGATGTGGACTTCGGTTTAAACGGGGGAAAATCTCAAAATTACTTCATTTACCTGAGTAGGAATACGCATGTGAAAAGAAAGGACTTCGAGGGTTATAGACGATCCTTATTTCTTCTTTTCTACAACATTACCTTAGTTTAGTTCATAAGTTCTGTTCTTTCACCTGCAAGAAAGTGATGCAAAATCTACGAAAGTTAAGTCCTATTTTATCTCCATTCCGCGATTTCACGGACAAACTTCAGCATCCAATTTGCTCAAAATATAAAACGTTATTTTTCCTCCTTAAAGAAGGTTCGTTATTTGAGAAGAATTTCAAGTAGCATAACGGGTTTAAGTAATATACTAATATCCTATCTGTTTTTTTTGATCGTTTTTTTTTCACGGCTGTCAGTGCACCTACGCATGTGTTTCCTGTCAATCTTATACGAGCACTGAAAAACTTTCTTTCTGACCTCTGGCTACTTTTTTCCAATGCATTAGAGGAGGGAGAGAAAAATTGCCGCCAGAAAGTTTGCCTCGAGCGGGTATCAAACACGCAACCAATTCAGATACACTAACCACTGAGTTACCAGGCCGATTTTTTTTTCAAATCTTGAGTTGGCAGACTGTTTCAGAATCAACTCAAAAATAAACAGACTCCACTTAATTTAACCCTTTCCCAAACAACCAAACAAGTCCTGGTTTTTACGTGTCTGCAGTAACAGTCTTTTGAAAACGTGATGAGCAATTTCTCCTTTTCCGACAGCGTTTTCTACCCTTTTTGAGAACTTTCTGGCATTTTCTCCAAATCTAAAATTGTCGTATGCAAACTCTTTTGGTTTGGAAGAGTCCAAAATTTGTCGTTTGGGAAATGGTTAAGACGCAGTCAACTGACAAATTTATTAATTTTGTGAGTTGAGTCTGAAGCGTTGAAAACAAGAACAAATCAACAGAGAAGTGCTGGGTTTGGCAAACTATGCTCATGCTTCGTTACCATAGATAAACGTTAACACATTAACTTGCTTTCTTACGATGGTTGTTTATGCCGCTTTCAATATTACTATACTTATGTAACGGCCACACTTCACTTATTCATATACATCATTAGTTTTTACCAGCCCTAGGCTAGGGCTCCGAAGTTTCTTGTCAAAGGACATTCCCCGAACAACCCAGTGCTTCCACTGAAGGTCAAATTCGGACCGTCCAGAAGACAGCTGAAGCACTAAACCACTGCCCTGAGAATATCTTGATTAAACCATGATATTTGAAAACGTCAAATAGGGGCGTAACCAAGCCTGATAAGGCAGTTATGATATATTTTCTTACATTTATCTTTGACGGAGTGCGAGGGGATAAATTTTCGCGTTGTCCGTCAGACTGTCCGTCCGTCCGGACAGATATCTTTTAAAATCCTTGACAAAAAAATTATGAAACTTCAAACATATGTTCCTTAATGATATTCCGCTGATAGTCCGCCGACATACTTTTTGTTTTGTTTTATTTGACGCTGTGCCATGAAAAAGGGGGGTTTAATGTCTATTTCCATTATGGAGCCAATATCTCTTTAACTACTGGACAAGATTCTATGAAACTTCATTCACATTGTTTATCATAAGCCATCCATGTGTTCTTTGTTACAGTTTGCGGTGAAAGTTTTTTTTTTTTAAATCGCCTGTCATAGGCAGATGAATAAAGTTTCAGAGCTGTCCGTCCGTCTATCCGTGTTTGGCTGTGTCTCCATCCGGGGCAATATCTACGATCGCAAGGAATTTTGCGAAAATTTATACATGTATACAATAACCTAATCCGCCGATACTTTTTTTTTTAATTTGATGCATAATAACCGACTAGGAGCGATTTTGAGTGACGTGGTCGCGTACATGTTTGAAAAGGTCTTTTTCAGCTGGGGATATCGTTTCAACGAAATCAGCATAATTATTGTTTTTATTTAATGAAATACCATATCATGGAAAAAAGGGGTTAAGTGTATAATTTGATTATGGATCAATAACAGAAAGGCAACGTATACATGCAAAACACAATACCTCTTATATGGTTCTATCAAAAAAGTCCTTTTCTGCTGGGAATAACATTTCAACAAAATATATCCATCCCAGGGAATAAAGTGAATTTAAAATCGTATGCAATATGCAATAGTTTTTGGTGTACAAACACGTTCAAAGTATACATTTGTACACTTATTTAGTTCATGTATTTTCTTTTGACCAAAACTTCAAATTATACGTGCTGATAGATATAACCAAATGCGGATTAAATCGGGGGAAATGAGTACAAACCTACTCGTTAAATAATCACAGTTATGTTTAAAACATATACGGGGGTGTCCCAAAATAATTATCTGTTACCCATTTAAACTATTATTGTTTTAATTGGGATGGAACGCATCATATATATACCTAAAAGCTATATCAAAACAATGTCTACACAATAAAGCTTGTTAATTTGTAAAAAAAAAAACGTGGTGTACACGTATAATACATATTTATGATGTGGTGGAGAATGGCAGGACTGTGCTGATTACTCTTGCAAATCATTTCAAATTGATGTTATAGAAATCATAATACAAAGTCAGTATCTCATATTGATAGCTGTTGTTTAATCGGTGAGAGATTTAAAGAATGCGCGATGTCAGACCGCAGCGAAGGCATATGTTGATGTACAGTAACCCAAAGAACGAACCCGAGATAGAATGGATAATTATTGCAACCGATTATCCCGACCGGTCTACTTCTGCAGAGGGTATGAACCTAAGCGAGTAGATCGGCCAGGTCCAGTATGAGGGGAGGGGGGAGACGGGGCAAAATGCTGACGAAATCTTTGGTGGTACTCGAATCCACAGCCTTTGATACTAGGATCGGCGGTTTACCAAATGGGTTATCGATACTCTAACGCATTAGAAATGTATTTATCCCTTGTTAGACGTCAGACGCATTTAAGGATTTTTTCTAAGTTACTGCAATTTTCTTCTTTATTACTTACCTGCTACAGTGGCTTTCTGACCACTTTTGACAGAAAATTGTGGAAAAAGGAAAACTAAATTATGACGAGCAAAGTCTTCTTTGTTACGATGTTTTCAAGTATATTGATATATCAAACCTTAAAGGTGCAGTTTAAGTCAAATTATCAAAGCAGTTACAATTAAATTTAAATACAACCATGTAAAGCTATAAAAAGTATTGTGGAGATGACAGTTTCTTCTCACGTGGTCAAACCATATGTTAGTCGCTGGCAACAAAAATGAAATAAAATCAGGCAAAATGTAAACAAACGACACAGCTACCTGGCAGGTTTTAACCTAGTTTTGTTATCAATTTCTTTGCCAGCGACTAACTCCTGGACCGACAGTATAATGACAGATTGTCATCCTCACAACAATAACAACAATACCACGATCCTGAGGAACAACGCTGTGGGAAAAGAAGAAAATACTGGAAAGCAGTAGTTTCTTCTTGGCGCACGTGCGCTTACTTGTCTTACTCTTTCAAGGACAGATCCTGCACAAATTTAACAGCACTTAGCATGTTACCTGAAGATGCTTTAAACACAAACTAAGATTTCTTTTTTGTCTGATGAAGAGTCAAAACTTTAATCTATACTTAACGATTTGAAATGACCTGAATGGCTATCTTTGCTCAGTCTGAACTTCTCGGGCAAACGAAAATTAACTTTGAGATGGCCCCTTTTTGCCCGAAGTCCACGTCCGATATCGGAGTCCACGTAAATGATACAGGTCTAATAGAAAGAATTATTTTCCTGAGAGTCAGTATTTGGCAACTAGGCTTTTTTTGTTTACAATGTGTCTGGCTCAATCTGGATATCTATTGACTAGCTTCGCTAGTTTAAAAACGAAGACGTTGGTTTCGATATTAATATCGCGGACAAAAAATTACCATGTCAAATGTTTATGTTTAATGGCTGAGTGCCCGAAATTTCATAAAAATAAAGTGAATATATCATCTCAAATCAAAAGCCTTAGCTTGTTTGGTCAAAAATCGAAATCTACGAATTTAATATTGAATGTGATCACCTTTACGTAAAGATACAATATTCTTTAAGTGTGTGTGATACTTATCTCAAATTGAGATCAAACTTCCGTTTGGCACTGATTCAAGAATGGAACAATATTCCACAGAGGTGTATAGCAACCCGGGAGTGGTCTATGTGTCGACGATGTCAATATTCAATTGATGTTTGCAGTGGTAACACTATTGACTTTGTAAATTTCTTTTTTTTTGACAACACAAATACAAGCTTTGATTTGAGATGAAGTATTAATTTGATTTTTATGAAATTTTGGGCACTGAGCCATTAAATGTGGCCATTTGACATGGTGAGTTTTCGTTGTCATGGATGTAATTATTGTCCAAGATATCAATTTTAAACCAAGGTGTGCGTTTTTAAATGTACTCAGTATACAGTCAATTTATGGCGCTAGTTTCGTAGAGCGCCTGTAATTATGAACTTATCATGAGGGCCATGTTCCAGGAAAAGGGCGTTTAATTCATCTTTGTGGTGTATAATATGTATCAAGCCAGTCATCATGGATCGGCACTGTTCACGGATCCATTAAACCATCTTTCCAAAGAGCATAGCTCATTGATATGTGGAAATCGGGTAGAAAATACTGCATCCCTGTGATGCGCAATACGAAGTTAGCCATCACATAGTTATGGATCCATAATATCTATTTTGTCTGACAGACTCAATCCTGAGGTAAAATGGTCCTTGGACATACAGAAGAACTTACCAAACACAAAAAGGTTCCGACGCAAGTCAGCCTGTGGGCACTATTTAACCCCCTTTCTTCAGAGAATGGCTCATACATGTATAAATTAATCTATTACGAAACCATAGAAACGAACACCTTATTTTTTTTCTCAAGCATGTTTTTCCCCGTTCTCCGCAAAAAAGTCCCTTCAATATTAGAATACATGACTGTGTTCATCCACATTTCACAGGTAGGAAACTTAATTTTCTGAGCCAATGGCTTTGACGAGAAACTGTTGTGTTGGTCTTCCTCTTTTGAAAATGTCGGCTGAAAAATCAACCAAGAACAGGTAAGCTTGTCACCATTTGTAATCGTGTGTTCTTGTGTCTTTGAAATTCAGAAAAAGGAGGATGTCATGCAATGCTATGGTCTCTCAGCATGATTCGCACTACGGAAAGTTGTAACAAGTGTACGATGTTGTCTGAATCATTTGTGGCGTGGGTTGACCGTAGCCGAAATAATATGTCACGAATCTAAATTCTGTCGATTATTGTCTTTTAATTAGCAACTAAGAGAGAGTCTTCAAAAAGCATGAATGAATGTCTTGAGATGTTATATTAATTGCAGGTAAAGAATAAGAAAAGAAATAGCACAAAAAAGATGAAAATAAAGAAGGGCTCCGATTATGTGGACCGGCTCTGAATAAGTAAGTCTGCACCGATTGATGAGGGCTTCACTTCAAAAATATAGTTTTCTGTAGCTGAATGATCTTACTATTGACCTTTAAGTACTAAGAGGAAATGAATTGTACTCATTTTCTGATTCGCCAAATAAATGTAAATTACGCAAAAAGAATAAAGGTCACAGTAGAAATTTATCGGCTTAGGATAAAAGTGTTAATGACTAAAAAAATCACATTTGCCTATGTAAGTTGTGCTTAATGGCCATACAGATGTTAAACTCTAGCAAAGCATCCATAATCTAAATCATATGGATAAACTTATAGCAACGAGTATTGGAGAGTTTTCTATTTTGTTTAGTGTAAGAGATCTGGTACCCCTTTTTCCTCGAGAATAACCGAATACAAACTGCGACGGCATGCTACCGTGCTATTGTCTTACACGAAAACTTATTCCGTTTCTTGTTACAGTGAAAAGAAGATTTTATATCCTGAATTTTGTGATTTTATTCGCAACGTGAATAACCATGCTTCCCTAGGTGTACAATCGGGTTTGTTGCGAAAAAACTGGATTCCCACTAAAATTTTTAATTACCCCTAGTGAGTGCGTGTGATTTTATTCGCAACGTGAATAACTCTATATGCTTACCTAAGGGTACAATCGGGTTTGTTGCGAAAAACCTGGATGCCCACTAAATTACCCCTAGTGAGTGCGGTCAAGCATTAACAGGAGTGATAAAACCACCCCTTCTGTAATGACCATTTACCATGTACCATTATAAATTAGTTTTTCTTCTAAAAACAATCGGATGGTATATGTATAGTATCAGACTGTAGAGAACTTGAGGTTTGTATATTTGATCTGACCCGTCAGGAAAAGTCCTACATCTTTGCCTATAGTGCTGAAAGGATAAAGCTCAGTACCCCATGTGCGGCCGAACATTGTTTCGACGGTGTTTCGAAAGTCCGTGACAAAAATCAAATTATAAATGTATAGCAGAAATACAGGGACCGGGCAGGATTTGAACCTAGAAGGCTTGTTGGTTATGGTGTCAGCCTTTCGAGTCCAGCCCGGTCCCCGTATTTCTGCTATGTATTTGTTCATTTGTTTCTTTGAAACGGAGTTTTTTCGTAAGTCGTTTATGTAAGGAAGAAAATCAATGGCTTCGAAAAATGGGGCGAATGCTGATCGACGTCGATTGATGTACCAAAAAAAAAGGAAAAAACCGTAGGTTTAACCCATTACCACACAATCCCTACCTTTGACGACCTTGAAAAAGAAGCCTTTTGAAAACATTGTAGGAAGAGGAGAAAATGCTGGTAACCAGCATTTTCTCCTTTTCCCACGATGTTTTCTATCCTATCAAAGACAAATTCTATCAATCGAGCCCCATTTAAATTGTCGTCTGCAAATGCTTTCAGTTTGGATGAGTCTGAAATTTTGTCGTATGGTAATGAGTTAATAGTCTGCAATGTGCTGCATTTATGTTAAAAACGTTGTTTGGAAGCAAAAAATAAACAAAAGAAAAGCTATTTTCCATGTGCCTTTGGGTGACTATATCACATGGAAGTATGACCGGAAATCCAAATATCGAGAAAGACGGTTTGATCATTTATTTCGTAGATTGTAGGAATATATGCAATTTTCTGTTATTCTTTTTCAACACAAGTTACCTCACGAATATACGACTGGTCAACATAAGAAAGGAAATTAAGCCTGGAACGGTAGTGCTTCATTGGATACCTCAGCTGTCCGGCTTAGTATTTCCTCGCTGAAAATGAAGAAAAAACAGTAAACAAGGGAAATTTGCTGTCTGTTGTTGATACGTCAAAATGAGTGTCTATGGAGTAAAGGGTTAAAGAAAAAACAACATTAACAGGCCATGCTCTGTGAAAACGATGGCGTAGTTCCCATCAGGAGGCAGAACCGAGAGAGAGTAGTTAAACTTGCAGGAATTTGTTTCTCAATCGATGTGAAATAAATATGAGTCACGTTCCGGCAAAAGGGGGATTAATCGTTTTCTTCCCATGTCATATTCTTCGAAGATTCGTCCTGTCTTATATGACGCATCGCTTCCTCCGCAATCGGGGAGAATGTAGTATTACGCGCTATAAAGTAGCAATAGAGAAACTAGCTTTTATCAATACGTTTGAAGAGGAATCAGGCCTGTTTTAGCTCCAGATCCCTCTAAACTACTGATCATAGCTGAATGAATCACAACAGGTAGCATTTTATTGAGTAAACGTTTATTTTAGTTTGAAATTAAAAGTAACGGTTGTCGTGTAGTGGTTCGGTTCTGTACACATGATGCCCAAATAGATGAGTATTTGTAGAATGCCATCTAGCGGGAGAAAAAGGGGGCTTAATGCATCTCTGTGATACATGATACCTGCTAAAGTCATCAAATAATTATAGATCTATGGGAGCTACTTTTTGAAAGAATCGACTTGATCATAACGTAGACTGGTCCTGTAACAAACAGAAAATTGGCCAAGTGTAGAAATTGCTTGTAAATAGTTTAAGCAATGCTGAAAGAATCACGAAAAAAGGTTTTGTTTGTTTAATTGTAAAATGTTTAATGCCGTTTTCATTACAATTTCAGTTAAATTGCTGCGCTCTGTGCACCTATGCATCCTTTCATTTACCTTCCAGTACTCCGCAAAATTTTCATGTTTGTAACGGACGAAGTGCGTAACAAAATTAAGGAATATACAAATTCAGAGCAGAAATAAAGGACCGGGCAGGATTAGAACTTAAGAACTCCCGGACGAAAGGCCAATACCTTAATCACTGAGCTAAAGAGATATCTTTCCAACGAAAACGCAAGGTATCGTATTTAAATCGGGACGAGGCCATGCTTGAAGGTCTCCCGTAATAATCTAAACATCATCGACGCAATGTTTATCAGCGAAAGGGGAATAAAACCTGTGCCGATAGTTCTGTAAAGACACATATCGTCGGCTTCCTTCGAAAACCTCGTAACTACAGCTTGAAACAAACTGTAGTTACGAGGTTTACGAAGTAAAACGACGATATGAGGCAAGGTAAAAGATAACAACAACAGCAAATACAACAATAAACAAACTTACGGTAGTAAAACGGCTTGAAAGGGCGACGGAATGGAAATTTGGGGAATGGAAGAAATCCTGCGAAGCCTCCACCGGCACCTGCAAAAGCTCCCACACCTATTCCACGAGCTCCAGCAACAGCAATACTAGTAGCCTCTCCGAAAGGGCCAAAACGGCCTGGTCCGAAAAACCCTCGGCCAAGAGAGCTAAAGCGTGGTCTGAAAGATCTTCTGCCACCCAAAAAGCCTAGATCATCAAAACCGCCGTCAACAAAGTCTCTGTCAATGTGGATTCCTCCGATGCCATCTCCAGGCCCGCCAAAACCATTGTCAAAACCACCATCATAGTCCCCATAGGTGTAGAGTGCCGAGCCAACGGCAATTAGTGCAGAAAAAAGGAGGAGGACTTTCATCTAAAACAAAAACAAACAGGAAAGATGTTATTAAAAAGATACACGGGGTAGAGATACAGAAACACGAACTTTGAAACTTGTTTGTAGTTCAGTATTTTGATAAATAAGGTTAGAAAATGATAAATAGCCGCACCAATAGACACGGTGTACTTTGCAGACAGCGTAGATCAAGACCAGGCAGCACAGCAAGTACAACCATGCCTTGGATCTTCATAATCCGATTTGGTGAAATTTCATGGCGAAAAGGGCTTTGCCTATTATTTGTCGTTTTCTCCATTGACAGGATATATGTACTTATCAAGTACGTTAAGGGAAAAGACCCCCTTTGGGGTACGTACTGTACAAATGGCAATATTTTCTTGTATTGATAGTCAAAGTGTCAGTCGCTGACAGAAACATTATACCCCCATTCCACTAGGCCGCGATCTACGGCGCTCTCACAGAACGCCAAGAACGCTAACAGATCTTTAGCGGATCGCAAAGATAGCCAAGATCGCCACCAGTCTACTCCCTTGCACAAGGATCCATGGCGATTTGTTCAGAACGACGTCACATCGCTACTTAATCACCTAAATCGCTATCGAAATGCAACTTGAACGTAAACATCGTTAATAGGGCGCTATCGGATCGCTTATGAGCGCAAATGTTCCTCCAGTATGCCGGTTATTGCGTTTCTATGTGATCCGATAGCGGCGATTAGAGATGCAGTAGCGTTCTGTTTCAATCAAGTGGCGATACGATCGCGCTCCCATACGACCAAGTTGCGATATGATAGTGCACAGTGTACGATCAGGTAGTGATGTGATAGCGCTCCGTGGCGATATGTATGATGGCGCTCCGATCGCGCTTTTGGAGGAGTGTATAAAAGAGTGTCTTTCTCGGCTATCATCATTTCAGGGTGGACCGGTAGTGCTGTGGTAAAACGGTGGACTATCAGTCC
The DNA here is from genome assembly GCA_943736015.1 of Tridacna crocea. Classification (NCBI taxonomy): domain Eukaryota; kingdom Metazoa; phylum Mollusca; class Bivalvia; order Cardiida; family Cardiidae; genus Tridacna; species Tridacna crocea. The sequence continues at coordinate 39,712,789 of OX031064.1, read as the reverse complement.
TGAGGCCCGATGTTCAATACTCGGCTGAACCAAGGACACTGTATAGAAACTCTGTACGGGAAATTTTTTCGGTTGTTTCAAGATGGCGGACACGTGTTATTGACAAAGTAAGTGTCGTTTAATTTTGGTCCAAACTTTTTTCAAATTGCATCCCCTACAACAAGTAAGGTACTAATCTAAAGAGCTTTGATTGAAAAAGCAAGCATTAGTAGCTTATGAGAAAACGGGAGTGCCTCTTGTCCGTAATCCCGCGCTGATCATGTTTTGATGAAGTTAAAAAAAACTAAGCGAGAGACCGGAAGAAAACTGGCTTTATTTCATCGAATAGAAAGCTAATGATAAAAGAATGTGCTTCGATCGGTATGACATTTCCCCACCGATCGAGGCACGTTCTTTTATTCCGCCATTTTGAATTCACCGAAGAAATTTCCCGTACAGAGTTTCCATACAGTGAAGAACTTTCCGAGACACCTTGTGTTTCCCACCGAACTAGAGGTGAACTGATTTGGAACCAAGAGGTAGCCTTGCGTGCGTCGATGCTTTACAGTTGGCGCGTTAAGGAACCAAGGAAGTCTATTCGAAGAAGAGCTAGGGGCTTGTACCCGGATTTCCTTGTATCCGATTCTTTTTTTAGAACGGCCCATACCATATATGCCTCGAGCACGGAGGGACCTTAATCCTACAAAGTCATCATATCATCATTTCGCATTTGGAGACCACCTGGTGTAGGTACAATAAATTCTTTAGTCAACTGCAATATGCCACTCAAGGAAAGAAGCGAAACGAGCGTCAAAGTTTCGGGTTGCTAAACGGAGCGAAAACAGGTCGTATAAGGTCGCAACTCCTAGCGAGGCTACGATAGTGACTATGTATTGTTCAGTCGCTATCGGATCTAAATGGTCGTTACTTGATCGCCAGCGGAGCGTCATCTGGTTGTTATCTGAGCGGGAGTGTCCTCATAATCACCAATCCGGCAGCGATCTGAGGCGATCTACGGCGCTGTGTATGAGCCCACAGAGCACCGTAGATCGCTGCCAAGTGGAATGGGGGTATCAATTTATAACAAAGCAAAAGGTTTCCAGCTCTATTGTATTCCTTTTCTTTAATTTCAAAATTCATTGCTCTTTTGGAGCGTCCATACAACATCAGATTGTTAACTTTACATCAAGTTCTAATGAATAAAAGTTAAACATATTATTTGGAGTGCAACACGCGAAAAGGGTCATTCGGACATTTGCGTAAAGTGTCGTCTCGGATCAGCCTGTGCAGTCCGCACAGGATAATCCGAAACGAAATTTTCCGATTTCATGTGATTTTCTATTTTATGCATGTCTACTGTAGCACAAAATCTAATGTAGTCGTAAAGTGCCGTCTCGGATTAGCCTGCGCGGACTGCGCAGGCTAATCCGGGACGACACTTTACGCAAATGTTCGAATGCACCTTTTCGCGTGTTGCACTCCATTTACTTCTGGCCGCAAACAGGCTTTTAACCTATTGGCCAAGAGTATCTAACAAAGGCTAATCGGCTAATCATCCCGTGTTACCGAGCCAGGATCATATTCATTGTAGTTTCTTTTTTATCTTTCTCATTTGAGTCAGAAAACCATCTTTGTTGGAGCTTTCTATTCTGCCAAATCAGATTAAGTTTTAAATCGAAAATAAAATCATGTGGGCCATACTCTGTGAAAAATGGGGCTTAACCCGTATCCTGCTATAAGCGTGAAATGAAAATTTAAAGTCGATAGTAAAAACCCAAATTTTGCTATATTTCAAACGTATTGTGAGGGAAAACGATATCTCTTTAACGGACAGTGTAGATCAAAGATCAGACTGCACGTTCTGTGCAGTCTGATCTTGATATACACTGCCCGCAAAAGGTCAGTAAGTCGCGCTTAGCAAAATAGGAGTTAATGTATATGCAAACATTATCTTCTCTGGTCAGCTCGTACAGTACGTGCAGGCTATGCCAGGCCGGTACTTTTTCCTTTTCCTAACAGAAGCAGTGTATCTCATGGTTTATTAGGTTGTCAGACAAATTGAGGTTTATGAACCCATAACTACTTGATGGTTTACTTGGTATATGATATATCACAGAGAAAGATTTAATCCTTCTTTGGCCAGAGCATGGTTCAAATAATAAAACACTGGGGGAAAAAACAAAGAACGTGTCCTACTTTTCTTTGTTTTTCCAATGCTTACTGAATTGGTTTTTTCGTCAGTTCAACCTGATACGTCAAATAAAATGATAAACACAATTTGATACTTCGAATAAAATGATAAACACGATGTGATACTTCGAATAAAATGATAAATACGATTTGATACGTCGAATAAAATGATAAACACGATTTGATACTTCGAATAAAATGATAAACACGATTTGTTTAGTTTTTGTGGTATTTTTCAATTTATGTTGGTATATGTGTCAATGTTTCAAATCGTTTTTCTTTCAGTCGGACCGCAGGGGTTAGTGTGTCACTTCATCCTAATCTAGTGTTACATTTACCAAAACGTTCTCAACAATTATGTGGTGTCCGTGGTCGTGAGGTAGAGCGTCCGCCTCATAACCTAATGGTCCTGAGTTGGATACCCGGAAGCGGGTGTCAACTTTGGGATTTTTCATTGGCCCACACACGCGGCTCGAGTACTGGTGTAGTTCCCAGGAAGCAGAATCGAGAGAGATTTGTATAAGTTGTAAGAAATTGTTTCTCAATCGATGTAAAATGAATAGGTTTAAACTAAAAACAATGTTTCAAAGCCACAGACTGAATATGCACATTTACATCGCTGAGGCAATGTTGAACATTGAGAGAGAAATGAATCTCGTCGAAAAAAGCTAGTATCAACCCTTCACCTGCCAGGGTCCGTGTTTACCAATCATTCTTAAGAATCTTCTTTGTCTTCTTCTCCAGAATGTTCAACATTTGTAAGTAACACAACTTCTGATTGGCTTAGCCAATCAGAAGTTGTGTTACTTACAAATTTAGAAAACCTGGAAGAGTAAAACTAAGAATATTCTAAAAAATGGTTGGTGAATACAGGCCCTTGCAGATTTCGATCAAACCAGTAAAGTTAAACTTTGTTTCCACCGAACAATCACAATTCTACACTTACAATACCCGATATTAACGAAATTGATAAAAAAAAAAACCACCGAAATTGATGAAAGAAGGAAAAAAATGGTTACCACGATGTTTTCCACCATATCAAAGACAAATATCAATAATCTCAGCCACCTTTAATTAGTAATCTACAAATGTCTGTAATATGTGTACGACTGAAACTTTCTCGTCCGATAATAACTAAATTATTTTAGTGAATCCTCTCAGTTTTACGAAATGCAATACGAAACGCAAACCTTTCTCCTTTAATGTCACAAAAGTCCCACCTATCAAAATTCATACCGAAGTATGGACTTTGGTACATATAAATGTGAAAGTACAGTACGGATTGTCAAAGTTTCAGTCACTTGCAAAAACAAAATTAATGAATCGTGAAACTTAAATTAAATTTGCAAACTCTGAATCTTACTCAAAGATCACTTGTTCTAGAACTGGAACTTCGGCATATCAGAATGTAACACCTTGTCAGACTCATACAACAATATCGATATATTAAAACAGCGTGAATTGATTTTGCCTGCAAGTGATATTATTTCAATAAAATCTGATAATTTTTCATGAATGCATTCATTTTGGGCATAGGCTTAGATCTACTATGAAACTTTCTCATATTTTTGCTAGTGCAATTATACCTAAAACATTTTTTTTCAGATGTTGCAAATTTTGAGCTCTTGCAAATGTTTCAATTTCTCCATAGTGATCAAATAAACAAACTTAGAAAGTAATACCGTATAATTTGTTTACCTTCTCTTGTTTAGATCGGTTGTAATAAATCCAGAAGTAACCACCTCTCGAGATGAATTTGTTTATATAGCAATCAAACACACATCAAAATGCCACTGTTCATTCTTATTCATATGAAATAAACGTGAAAATAAATGAAAAAAATAAAGACATGAACTGAGATACAAGATATTTTAGAACAAAACCACAACGACAAAACATTTCAAGTGGATGACGGATGGCCCGTAATGTGTGTAAAATTTACGGAAATATCTGGACTTGTAGGTACCATAGTGCTTGAAAATCGAACCTTGAACCGCTTTTACTATCATTGTTTTTTCAATGTTTTTTCCTAACAGGGAATTTATAACAGAAATGAACCAGGAAACTGTCAACTCAACGGGTGTTTGTGATTTTCTTAGTTTTGTTGCGACATGTATATTTGGATCGTAGAAAATTATTAGTGGCATCTTTTTCCTTTCTCTTATTCGTCTTACATTATTTCTATTATAATATTTTTGTCGTTATTCAATTCTTTATTACTTTTATTTCGTAACGATCCATATACGTGCAGATGCTTATTTCTGTAACGTTATGAGTGAAGAATCAGTTACCAAGAACTCTATTGCGTACTGACAGAGAAGACGTTTTCTTTAGAATCTAGTTTTCTTAAATGTTTGGCTACTGATCCCATACTCGCCTGTCTCGCCATACGAATATTGATATTGGTGGTGAGATTGTTTTGAATTCCTCTAAATGTGGTATAAGATTCGCGATCGGGGGACAGATGTGAAGACAAAAAGTTAATCAAGATCCCTGTTAAGAAATGGTTAAAGAAGAGTTTTACCAAAGTAACTTGTCCATATTTGAATATCATGTTCGAGTAGTTTACTTTTGTCGTAATTGATAAACAAGTCGCGTGCAGAGGTATGTTTATTATTTGATCAATCAAAATCCATTGTACGATCCAGAGAATTACACGCACATATACTAGGACGAAAAAGAAACGCAGGGTACCATACGAGATATTGAACCAGCTTTGATTCTCCATAATATTATATGCAGTCAGTCACTACTTTTTTTCACTGAGGAGGGGGTACTGTCAATAAGAAACCATTTTCTCATTTCCTTTTGGCCACACTGAAATGAAATTTCGTCAAAATATTCCAAACTGATCAGTGGTACACATAAAATCATAATTCAGAGTTCTCAATCAAGTTATACACCTCTAAACTACCTTGAAAGATTACCCTGCGTTTCGTTTTCGTCATAGTATGTATTCACGTTACAATACCCGCCAATTGCATTATCCTAACGTCATATTCTGTGACAAACATACCATCCAGGACTGGTTCTGGATCTATAGCCGTCATGCAAATCAAAATCTGCCACAACAAATTCCACAGCCACAACGGAGATTAAGGACCGCTATGGACATCAAGGACTGCAATGAAAGTCGAAGACTGCAATGGAAGTCAAATATCCAGTTGAGAAAGACGAACCGTAATGGTAATGAAGGGCCCCATCAGGCAAGTAAGGATTCTTGTCTATTTTTACTGTATTCCTTGGTACCTATGTGCCAAATATGTTTCATTATTCATCCATCACATTTATAGCCATGCTCTGGTGAAAGGAGGTTTAATCTATCTACTTGATGCATCATACTAAGCAGGTCATCAGCGGAAGTAGACCGGTCCTTGAACATACGACAAATCGACCTGTAACATAAAATTTCGGCCCAGGTCAGCCTGCTCAGACTGCGCTGGCTGCCAATTATTGCGATTGTATTGGGCCTCGTTTTCACAGTGCATGCCTTATATATAATTATTCAAATATGAGCAGTGACAACTAGCATTTTCTCCTTTCCCCACAATATTGTCTACCCTTTGCAAAACAAATTTTCAAATTTTCAATTACTTTTATTTGGTCTTCTGCAAAAGATTTCGATTTGGACAAACCTAGCATACTGAATTCTTGAGGTTGTAAAACAGGAAAATTTCATTTAACGTGTTTGGAAAGGGTAAAACTTTGCAGTATTATAAATTCGTTGTACGGTCAGGTGGCAGGGGACTTGGAAACCTGTTTCGTCGAATCATGTCGCCACCTCGGCCTCGGATCGGGACATGATTCCCCACAGCCGTGAACAAGTTTCCAAGTCCCGTGTCACCTGACCGTATAACTAATAATGTCGTGCGCTGTGAAATCGGGGCAAAATGCGATCTCAAAAAGGGCCGAACCAGGTCAGCAAGAGCAGTCCGCACAGAAGGATCCGTCAAAGGTTTAAATCGTTTGTCAGAATTTCTGTAGGTGAAATGGCCTCTTTACTCAAGATTTTAACTTTTTTTGGAAAAAAAGGAACCGTAACATGTAAATTGCTTGGTATGATGCCGTGCAAAAGACGTTCTTAACTCATTACCAAACGACACATTTAAGGCTTGTCCAAATCGAAAGCATTTGCAGACGACAAAATAAAAGTGACTGAAAATTTGAAATTTGTTTTATGAAGAAAACATTGTGGGAAAAGGAGAAAATGCTGGTTACCAGCATTTTCCTCTTTTCCCACTATGCTTTCTATAGGCATTTTTCCCAGGGTCGTCAAAAGTAGGGATTGTGTGGTAATGGGTTAAACCTTTGAAGGGGTCACGCTGTGCGGACTGCGCAGGCTGACCCGAGTCGATATTTTCTGCAGATTGTAATTATAAAACGTTGACAGGTCGCCTGGTCATTTTAGTTTCATTTGTCAAGAATAAAACAGAAGCACATAGCTACGTAAAGAGAGCAAAAGTAATTCTCTGGTATTTCAAGCACTATTAAAAACTGTTTCGGTTATATCTTAGTGACCAGTGCACCCTTCTATGTTTTTCTAGGGTTGTTATTTTCTTCTTTCTTTCTGTTTATCAGTTCTTTGCATAGTCTTCATGCTACTGGCTACTTTCCCACAGAAATACCGTCGAAACAATGCTCAGTAGAAGGAAGTGTTGAATCTACAGCAACGGCTTTCATCAAGAGCGAGAGTTAAACCTTTACCAGACAATGACCGCTTTTGACGACCCTGATGGAGAACCCTTTTGAAAACATTGTGGGAAAAGGAGGAAATGCTGGTAACCAGCATTTTCTGATTTTCTCACAATGTTTTCTACCCTTTCCGAATCAAATTTCGATTTTTCAGTCGCATTTATTTTGTCGTCTGCGAATGCTTTCAGTTTGGACCAGTCTGTAAATTTGTCATTTGGTAAAGAGTTTAAGCAGCTTTCTACATATAGAATATCGAAAGAATGATAATTGGTGAGGGAGCACTAAATCCTCTTGTAATGATTGCTATCGATAATTTTCGACGGCTGAAAATAACATGTGACCCATCACGTAAGAAGAGATCTTCTGGGAACTGCGAAAAATGTCATCCCTGGTTAGACTGCGGGAGTTGTGCAGGCTGACCAGAATTGACATTTTTCACTTTAATGACATTTTTGCATGAAAAGTGGTCATTGTACCTTGTTATACAATCATTTTCGAATTATCAGCTTAAACTGACCTGCATTATGGTTAATCTGTTTTCATCTAATTTGTGATTTTTTTTTTACAAAATTCCCAGATGGTCCCTTTTTGCATGATGGGTCACATTTTTATACTCGTAGTTCATTTAAAATCATGAAGGTATTTATCTAAAAGATTTCTTTTTTTGGGGAAGTTATAGATCAGACTGCACAGAACGAACAGTCTCGCATTTGATCTATATAGTCAGGGAAGGTCCTGTTTCCGCCTATGGCGGAGAATACTTGAACTCCAATTGAGGACCGCAGCTAAGAAACCTGGTAATTACTAATTCTGTGTAGTTGAACATAACTTTAACCCTTTCCCAAACAAGCCCTGGTTTTTACGTGTCTGCAGTAAAAGCCTTTTGAAAACACTGTGGGAAAAGAAGAAACTGTGTTTTCTACCCTTTTTGAGAACAGTTTCTGCCATTTTCTCCAAATCTAAAATTGTCGTCTGCAAACTCTTTTGGTTTGGAAGAGTCCAAAATTTGTCGTTTGAGAAAGGTTTAAAGATGTCGATATTGGAAAGCAGTGGTGGTAAAGAAAGAATGCCGTACGACATACAAGAACAAAGAAATTTGAGGTTTGCCCGGATAGGTATACTTGTTTGGGCTCCAGATCTTCCATAATGTTGAAAAATGATGCTAAACACTATGATAGGAAAAAAACTAGGGCCCGTATAGTAGTATTCACCAAGCATTCTTGAGAATATTCTTAGTCTTGTTCACCAAGGTTTTCTAAATTTGTAAGTAACACAAGTGCTGATTGGCTAAACCATTCAGTTTAGCCAATCAGAAGTTGTGTTACTTACAAATGTAGAAAATTCTGAAGAATAAGACAAAGAACGGTTGGTGAATACGGGCCATGGTCGTGTGAGAGTCAGACTTAGCCAACTGGGCACAACTAAACCACTTTTAGGTCACTGCATAACGTGAAATTATAAGCGAGAGCCAAATATCAGTTGAAACATTTATTTATTTTTTAATGTTTTGTTGCATGAATAGATTCATTCGGCTATTTAATTTTACAAAGTCTAATGTCAAGAACATACGACTGGTAAAAAATAGCTCGAGAACAGTAAGGCAGGAGGTCGGCGTCTTAAATAGCTTTCTAATGTCCGGCTTAGTATTTCTTCGCTGGAAATAGACAATAGAGAAAGGTATATTAATTGTGAGAGCAAGACAGAGACATAACTAGAAGAGGGAAGCTAGAGAGAGAGAGAGAGGGAGAGAGAGAGAGAGAGAGAGAGAGAGAGAGAGAGAGAGACAGAAAGACAGACAGACAGACAGATAGACAGAGAGAGAGAGAGAGAAATTATTAGTCACAAATTTATAATAAATCAACACAAATTTTATGACAACATTCTCCATAGCAGAGCCTCTCTTTATACTAAAGCACAAATACCAAAGGCAAAAACAGCGACTAACTGCGGACGATATAAATCAAAATCATGCAGACTGCACAGAACATGCAGTCTAATCTTTGATCCATGTCGTCCGCTGGTTTCGTTAGGCCACCAAAAACAAAAACATTCTCTTTAAGCCACTTGCTGATTGTCCATGTAATCATCGTCGAAACAATAGAGAGAGAGAGAGAGGGAGAGAGAGGTAGAGAGAGAGACACAGAGAGAGAGAAATTATTAGTCACAAATTTATAATAAATCAACAATAATTTAAATTTTATGAAAACATTCTCCATAGCAGAGCCTTACTTTATACTAAAGCATAAATACCAAAGGCGAAAACAGCGACTAACTGCGGACGATATAAATCAAGATCAGACTGCACAGAACATGCAGTCTGATCTTTGATCTATGTCGTCCGCTGTTTTCGTTAGGCCACCAAAAACAAAAACATTCTCTTTAAGCCACTTGCTGATTGTCCATGTAATTATCGTCGAAACAATGTTCAGCATTGAGATGGGAATAAATCCTGTGACCATTTACAATTCACGAAAACAAATTGACTAACCAGGGAATCGAACCTACGACTCCTTAGCTACAGGCCCAGTACTCGACGGATCCAGCGCCTATGCACAGTAATGACGTACGAACCATATTCTGGCAAAAGTTCATTGATTGACTGTATTGTGTTTAATGTCCTTTTCAACATTATTTCACTTATATCGCGGCGGCAAGGGCACCTACCCATGCGTTCCCGGAGTTTGTTTTACCAGTACTTTGCACAATTCTTTTTTCCAAGCCACTGGCTCCTTTCCGACATAATCATTGTCGAAACAATGGTCAGCGTTGGAAGAGGAATGAATCCTGTCGCAGTGACGATCATCAATCCTCGGAAAGAAGTTGTCTGCTCCGGGGATCGTAGCCAGGGATCGAACCCTGGACACCGTGTTCTCAAGTCCTGCATTCTACCGACTGAGCTACCGGGACTCGGCTCTGGCAAACGTATGTTAATTTCATCAACTTGGTTCATTATACCTAGCAAGTCATCACATACCTGTGTCTTCATAAAACCCATTTCGTCTGTTAACCAAATGAGCTATGAAATAGAATGGTCCTCGATTATGCAGAAAGTATACGAAACGCCAAAATGTTTTGATACAGGTCAGAGTACACGGACAGCGCATGCTGTTCTGAGTCAACAATACCTTTTTACAGGTACATCAAACTTTCTCAGTTTTACAAAGCGTGACTCACATAAAGGGGACATTCGGACATTTGCGTAAAACGTCGTCTCGGATTAGCCTGCGCATTCCGCGCAGGCTGATCCGAGACGTCAATTTACGACTCCATTAGATTTTGTGCAACAGTAGACTTGTGTAAAACAGAAAACTGCACTGAAACGGAATGACTTTTTACGCAGATGGTCCGAATGCCCATTTTAGCGTGTTTCGTGCCATATATTGCTTGCAACACACGAAAAGAGGCATTCGGGCTTTTTTTGTAAAATGTCGCCCCAGATCAAAGTGCGCAATCCGCGGAGGCTGATCCGAAACAACACTTTCTGTTTCTATGAACTTTCCTGCTTTGCGCATCTGTAGTGTGGCAAAAAACCTGATCGAATCGTAAAGAGAAGTCTCAGATTAGCCCGCGTGGACTGCACAGGCTGATCCGAGACGACAATTTAGGCAAATGTCCGAATGCCCCTTTTCGAGTGTTGAAAGTCATATAATGAGAGGTAAAATAAAAGAAAATAAGAAAAACTTACGGTAGTAAGGGCGTTTGAACGGATATTTGTGGAATATCGGATATTTGCGGTGGAATATCGGGAATTTGCGGTGGAATTTCGGAAATTTGTGGTGGAATTTGGGAAATTTGGGGAAAGGAATTTTGGGGTATATAAATCTTCGGAACCCAAATCCTCCATATGGACCTCCACCATAGCCTCCACCATAGCCTCCACCATACCCTCCACTAAAGCCTCCACCCAAGCCTAAACCATAGCCTCCACCATAGCCTCCATCAAAGCCTCCACCCAAGCCTAAACCATAGCCTCCACCATAGCCTCCACCATAGCCTCCACCAAAGCCTGCACCAGCAGCAGCAGCTGCAAAAGCTCCTCCTCCACCTAATCCACCAGCTCCAGCACCAGCAAAACTAGCAGCCCCTGCAAAAGGCCCGAAAAATCCTCCGCCACCTAAACCATATCCACCACCGTAGCCTCCCCCTGCGCCGCCGATGCCAAAGCCAAAGCTACCGCCACCTCCGAAGCCATCATCAAAACCGAAGTCAAAATAATCGTCATCAAAGAAGCCTCCTCTGCCATAGCCGCCATAGCTCCCGTGGGGAGTTGCCAAGGCAACGGCAATAACTCCAGAGAACAGGAGAATGACTTTCATCTGAAAAGAAACAAGAGATCTTTTTTTAATAAAGATAGACGGCGTGAGATATGCTTGAATAAGAATAATGAAGCGGGTTTTTTTTGTATTGTTATTATGATTCATTAACATAAACGCATTACCACACAATCCCTACTTTTGACGATCCTGAGAAAGAAACCACTAGAAAACATTGTGGGAAAAGGAGAAAATGCTGGTAACCAGCATTTTTTCCTTTTCACACAATGTTTTCTAAACTTCACTAAACAAATTTCAAATTTCTAGTCACTTTTATTTTTTCCTCTGTAAACTCTTCCGATTTGGATAAACCTAAAATTTTGTCGTTCGGTAATAAGTTAAATAATGAAAAGTGACCAGGCCACGCATTCAATATGGTGGACGGTGTAGATCAAATGCAGACTGAACAGATAGGAGCCCTGAAATCTAATATTTCAGATCTTTTCTATGGACTGGAAATATGTATTTATGGGATAAATTCAGGGTTTTGACGACCATTGACTTTTAACCTAATGGCCTCGAATATCTAACATAGGGTAATCACCCAGTGGTACTTAGCCAAAATTGTATTCAGAACAACCCTATTTTTCAATTTCGTTCTACTCAATTTGATGAAAAATTCATCCAATTGGTTGGAAATATCTGACCAAACAGACACATAATGTTCTTATGAATGGTCGGTGAATACAGCCCCAAGTAAGTTTTACAGTTAATCTTGAGCATAATACAGGGTGTTCGGATAGGCAGTTAACACTTTTGCAAGTGACAATACAGAATACATAGAGGATATTTGCTTTTTTTTCGATGAAAGATCTAGATTTATTATGTACATCGAGTGAACATCATCTGTAATATGTTTACGATTGGCGCAGCCACGAGTTAAAATATTAGCGAGGGTGTTCACGAGATGAAATAAATTTCAATCTTTCACCGAAAATAAAATGCTATCTATTTCATGTTTTAACTCTATCTGAGAGGAGCTTTATCATAATACAGTATAGTTCTTTTCAGTAATTCCCCGTGAGGTACCCCCTCCGTATAGCAACGCATTACAATATTACGTCAGCGCGAGAAATATAAAACGTAAATTTCATCTGGCTGTGAGATACGTGCATTTTACCTAGGCATTTTCACTGATCGTACCCGTGGAATATCGAAAAATATTTTCACTGCTATTTCTCGATATCCTCCCGGAAAGCATAAATTAGAAAAAAATCTCCATTTGGTTCATCAAAGACCAAATAGCGACCAATCAGTATAAGTAAAGTTGTCAATGTAATTCTAAATTTAAGATGAATTTATCTGCCAGCGAGTGGTACTTTAGTAGATTTTACTGTAACATTTCGTCAGAACTGCATGTAATGATATCTATACTTTTAAGTGATATGAATTGAATTTGTCTTTATTTTGATTCTCGAATGTTTCTTTTTGGTGGGCCTTTGTTTTCGAGATTTATTTTGTAAAGGAATATAACCTTTATCGAGCTAAATAAATGCAGTGAAACTTTCAAACCCAAGTAAAAACACAAACCTTTATTCTTTAAAGCTATTTCTTTGGAAAGATATTTTTTGTTCGTTATGTTTTATGCACCTTCTTAAATGAATAAACTGTAAAACATTCTGAGCAGTTTCCGAAATCTGCGGTATGTAATACAAATTCTTATGCCTAATTATTTATGGCCTGCAATACAGATAGGGGAATTCGGACATCTGCTAAAAGTGTCATCTCGGATCAGACTGCGCAGTCCGTGCAGGCTAACCCGAGACGACACTTTCAGTTTTTAAGTATTTTTTCTGTTTGGTGCAAGTCTAATGCAGGAGAAATCGACTGTTGTCGTAAAGTGCCGTCTCGGATTAGCCTGCGCAGGCTAATCTGAGACGAATCTTTACGCAAATATCAAAATGTCCCTTTTTGCGTGTAGCACGCCATTTTGTACTGTGTTTAGCGTCGTTCTCGGAAATAATAGAAATCAAATCGCAGCGGCCAGTCCACCGATCTATGATGAACTGCACTTTCTTTTTTATCGTTGCTTCACAAAATATTCTACCAAAGGCTGATGCTTGCATTGCCCCATAACCATTGTCGAGACAATGGTCAGCAGTTTTGAGTCGGAGGCATGAAACCTGTCGCAATGACTATCTTCATTTCTCAGAAAGACATTAGCCTAACTTAGAATTCGAACCATAGTTTAAAGCCCTGAGCGTGACTGACTGCGTTACCGAGGTTGACCCGTCTTTATAAATCAAGACGATAAATGAAATTTCATTTCTGTAAAGGTCAATATACATCCGGTTTATCATATAAAGAAAATAGCTGTTAGAGCTCAAGATAGGAGGGAGTGATGATTTTCTAAATCCATCTTTGAAACCCTATGTTGTGGATACTCATTAGAATCGTCTTAATGAGACGATTCAAATGAATACCCACAACATAGAATTTACTCGAGCACAATTAATATTTTCAATTTTGAAATCGAAATCTCCCCCTCTATCTGCAGCTCTGGCTATTTCTATAGAGAAGTTTGAGGATGAGAAATCTCTGCATGTGTATGTACAAATCCCATTTTTCCAGCAATACCGAGTTTTAAAAACACAGTGGAAGAAAGCCAATTTAAAACCGTTGTGAGACAATGGGTGAAAATGCTGATTACTAGCAAATTCATCCATTTCTCACACCGTTTTCTACCTTTCTAAAGTTATGTAATACCATATAAGCCAAATCTAACATGTCTTCCACAAGTGCTTCTAATTTAGGCAAGTCTAAGATTTTAGCATATGCTACCAAGTTAACCTGTTACCAAACAGTATCTACTTTTGACGACCCTGAGAAAGAAGCCTGTAGAAAACATTGTGCGAAAAGGAGAAAATGCTGGTAACCAGCATTTTCTCCTTTTCCGACGGGTCCCTATAAACTGAGAAACGGAACCGAAACGAAACGCAACGAAACGAAACGAAACGCAACGAAACGGAACGAAACGTTACGAAACGAAACGAAACGCAACGAAACGGAACGAAACGCAACGAAACGGAACGAAACGAAACGAAATAGAACGAAACGGAATGGAACGAGAACGAAACGGAACGAAACGAAACGGAGTGCTATTTTTGGTACAAAATCAAGCAGAAGGAAAACATAATTTGTTTTGGTAAATAACCCTACTTTTGATTGCCGAAATTGTTACGAAGTAAGACTTAAAATTTTGACGGCGCACTATGATCATGATACTTTGGTGAATTTTGACAATTTAAATGAAGACATTTTATTTTAATGTTGGTTTGAGTGAACTTAGACTATTGTTTACTTTGTTATGACATAAATCTCCAATAAAATGTTCTTCATGTTTCTGGCCATCTCCGGGAGCCAAGGTTACGATCACTACCTGGATCTTATCTTTGAGCCCGATTTCGAGATTCCTGCGATGCGCCCTCTATTACACCCTTTACATCATATTTCTAAAAGCCAATGAAATATCGGTTTACAAACCGCTTACGAATACACATGAAAGCGATAAGCAGACATCCACGTGGGTTTCCATGTTTGCCTTCTATTCGAAAGGTAGTGATCTTGATCTATTTTTATCAAAGATGAAATGCTACGAGCGATTTCATCCGTTGCAGTTAGGACTGGCTGCATCCAATGAAAAAGCGTATTGGGGGAAATGTAAAAATCCCGCCAAGGGTAGAGTAGCGTAGCGAATCGTCAGCCTTGGCTGGCAAAGATGGTTTTTGGCAGCCATCAGTACTGCAAATACGTCGCAGTCTGGTTGATATTTTGTATATTGTTTTCATAAATACTGTGATTAAAAATTCATGTCCAAATACAGCAAGGTTGAATGCACTGATGACCGATTATGAATGATTGATTTTGTATGGCGTTAAACGCCGATTTCAACATAATTTCAATTACAAAGCAGCTGCCAGTGCAGGTCTATCGGTGCTTTCCTGGAATTTCTTACAAAAGTTTTAAACATAACGTTGTTTACATGCCATTTTTCTGCTTTTCTACATAACCCTCGCCCACACAACGGCCTTCGACGAAAGAGGAATGAATCTTGCTGCAATGACTATCATCAATCCTCGAAAAGAAATTGGCAGAGTATGGAATCGAACCAGCGACTATCTGTTCTCAAGTCCTGTACAGTACTGACTGAGCTACCGAGACCTTTTGATAACACCTACTGCCGGTAATGAAACCGGTTTGGATCCTTACAAGATGCTTTAGAAAAATAATCCATTTTATATCAGGCGAATTAGAATGCCGGTTTTGAGTCTTTATTTAAATTTCGTACATTTGTGCAGATATCACCTTTCTTCATGCACTGTCTGTTTTTCAATCACTTTGATTTCCATCCCAAAATAGTAGCCTCGAAATCCTTATGTCACTGAACATGGCTAATTATATTGAATGTTTTTTTTTTGCATGAAACAGACATACATAAAAAATCGTCGAGACCGGGACAGACGATTTTGATTGATTGACTGATTCTAGATTGAACGCCGCTTTCAAACAATTTTTCAGTTATATCACGGCAACAGCTCACAGATTCATGTATTGTGAGTTCCACCAGTACTTGGCTAGGGTTCTGAATGATCTTGCCACAAAAAAGCCAGTGGATCCAGTGAGGATTGAGCCCAAAGCCTCCAGGTCACAAGTCCTACACTTTACTACTGAGCCACTCAGGACCCTGGAAAATGTTAGGTTTGAAATTATTTTTCTAAGAGAAATTATGTCTGCGGCATATGTACCTATTCATTTTAAGGTTTCTGGATACATCAAAAGTTTTATGCACTATTTTTCCCTTTCAGTCACTGTTTGAAACCTTCCAGTTTGCTCTGTACTGGTTCATTTTAAATAGAAATAGAGGTTTCTTAAAAAGTACATAAAGAAATTTTAACTAACAGTAGCCCCAAAAGATGACTTTAAAATAAGTTAATACTAACTTACAGTTCACAAAATATACAATGAACCATGCTCCGGAAAAAAGGGGCTTAATATATCTCCGTGATGCACGATACCAAGTAGGTCCTCACACAATTTTAGATCCATGAAGTCTTTTTTTGTGTGTAACTTTGCACTGTAACATGAAGTACTCTGGTCCTTTGATATGCAGAAAAGTGACCAATAGGGAAAGGTTTCGGCTCACGTCACCCTGCGGGGACTGCGCAGGCTGACCTGGGTGGATACTGTTTACGGTTTGCGGATTCGTTAAGCTCTCTTTTACAGAATATTGTTCAAATTAAGAATTAAAACCCTGGAAAAAAAAAAGCATATTTGAAATATTCCAACGCTTGATTTTATTGACTGTATAGTGTCTAACACCCTTTTCAACATTATTGTGTGGCGTCCGTGGTCGTAGGGTTGAGCGTCGGCCTCATAATCATCAGGTCCCGAGTTCGATACACGGGAGCGGGTGTCAGATTTGGGATTTTTCATTAGCCCACACATTTGGCGCGAATACTGGTTTAGTTCCGAGGAAGCAGAATAGCGAGAGATAAGTACAAGTTGTAAGAACTTGTTTTTCAATCGATGCAAGATGAATATGTTTAAACTAAACACTATATCAGTTGTATCGCTGCATGGCGCAATCTGTGCAGGCTGATCTTAATCGAAAATGTTTGCTAGTTAGTCAATATTCTACCTAGTCAATATTCTACCTGTCAAAGGACCAGTGTACTTTGTGATTCAGTCGGCTTTTAAACAAAGAGGGAAAATATGTATCCATAATAATATGATGACCTACTTGGTATCATGTATAACTGCGAGGCATTAAACCCCCTTTTGCCAAAAGCAAGGCTCGTATCTAATCGTAGTGTTACATTTTCAACAATATGCACAACAAAGAGGAAAGAGATGAAATTGCTTGTGTGGTAAAAACAATAAAAAACGTCAGCAGAGTCAACCGAAGCAGTCATAGAATTGAAATCGTATGAAAAGTGGTGTAAGACGCCTTACAACCCAAAGGCCAGCTAAAAATTGTTAAGCTGTGCCGAGATAGCGACGGTCACAGACCTGCCGTGACCAGGATTCAAACCGGGAATGTCGGCTACTTCGCAAAGCACTAACCACCATACGATCACAGCTCTCATTGCAGTACAGATATGACCTCAGTTTTCGATTTAAACATGAAAGAAACAAACCCCTTGTTACAAAATCATGAGTTCCACTGCCCCTAAAGGAGAATACTAGTACTTTTGAAAATGTTTTAAGAAAAGGATAAAATGTTCGGTACCAGCATTTTCCCTCTTTACTACAATGTCTTAAGATCTAACGCCATATACAACATGAGTTGTATCGTTGCATGTATCGCTACATTGGGCCCGGCCGGATCGCTCAGTGGTTAGCGCATCAGACCCGTGATCTGGACCTGGTCAGTAGTGGTGTGAAAAAGCCAGGAAACATATTAGTGCGACACTGACCGCCATGATATGACCCAGGCTGTTAAAAAGGCATTAAACTCTAATACAAACCAAACAAAATCGCTGCATTTAACCTATCTGTGTTTTCCTGCTGTTATTTTTACTTTTGGTACTTCGAGAGTAATATTCTTCCCAAGCCACTGGCTGCTTTTAATCGCTTACTATCGGTGATCACAGGAGAGAGAGGAATGAATCCTGTCGCAATGACTATCATCAATCTTTGGAAAGAAATTTGTCGAATGGATATTTGAACTGGCGACCCATGTTTTGAAGTCCTGTACGCTACCAACTGTGCTACCCAGGCTCGCCATATTCCGGCGCCCTGTGATAATACTCTGATACCATAGTGACAGAACAAAATTAAATTTTCTCTACACGTCAAATATTTAAAATTGCACCTAATATGTTTTTTGTGCAACCTTAAAACTACACTCCCTTGTAGAGGATTATCGTTTTAAGTGCTTAATCTTGACTTTGACCAGATTTTCAATGCAAAATAATCGCAAAAATTCAGCGACATAATCCTTTTTGTGCCTTAAATACACTGTGGGATAAAACAATTGGAAACAGTACAACAGAAAAACGATAAATTGAGACAAAAAGATAAGTTTTAAAAAAAACGCTACTAAATTTCATTTCGTTTCGTTCCGTTTCGTTTCGTTCACGTTATATTCCGTTTCGTTCTATTTCGTTTCGTTTCGTTCCGTTTCGTTGCGTTTCGTTCCGTTTCGTTGCGTTTCGTTTCGTTTCGTAACGTTTCGTTCCGTTTCGTAACGTTTCGTTCCGTTTCGTTGCGTTTCGTTTCGGTTCCGTTTCTTACTTTATAGGGACCCTTTTCCGACAATGTTTACTACTCTTCACATAACAAATTTCAAATTTTCAGTCACATTTATTGGGTCGTCTGCAAATGCTTTCCATTTGGACAAGCCTAAACTATTGTCGTTTGGTAATGAGGTAATAAATGTAAGAAAGGAAACATACTTAGATGCATGAAGTTCCCAATATAGACAAACAAATGTTAAATATTAATGCAGTATAAGGTGCTTACCTTGTCTCGTGCAGGTTGTTCGGAATGAATCCAAAGGCAAAAACAGCTCGGTGCGAGTTCCTTTTTATAGCTACTTGTCGACGCGCATCAAAATGTCGTTGAAGTCATTCCTTATTTATGCGAATTAAAAATGAGAATTCAAAAGCTGAGCTGAGTTATCAGAATTTTTTTAATATGAAACCACATCAATAAAACACTTTAATTTGATGATGGATGACAGCATGTACCGTATGTATGTGTGTCATTTATTGCACTTTTTGGAATTGTAGAAAGAATAGAGTTTGAGAAGTGAAACGTATTCCAGCTTATCTTTTCTTGGCATCTTCCTCACGAGGTTTCCGCCATTTTAGCGGGTGAGGCTGGGAGAAGATTACTACAAAAGGAGCTCTGACATTTAAACTATAAGTTGATAATCAATATCCAGGTTTAAGGGCTGCCGAAATAGTGTAATATACTTTTGATATAATAATTATATTTGTCTTTTCCTGTTTCCCTTTTCACGGTTAGCGCTAGAAGTGCCGGTATAATGCAGAGAAATGACCCTGCCCTACAAAATGAGACAAGGGTCATTTCTCTACGTAGAAGAATGACCCGTGTCAGTACTCTACGTAGAGAAATGGCCCATGGGTCATTTTGTAGGAGAGGGTCATTTCTCTGCATTATACCGGAAAATATCACCGTTTTCTTGAATATTGACTGGTGGACTGGTTTTGTCTTTCATGCCATTCTCAACTTTGTGCATCTAAATCTGTGCAGCTCTTTGGCAAAAGAAGGCTTGGTGCGCCTCCGTGATGCATGTTACCAAGCAGGCCAACTTAAAATTGTAACAGGATCCATATCGTCGATTTACTTCGAAAACCTCGTAACTACAGCTTGTTACAAGCTGTAGTTACGAGGTATTTGAAGTAAACCGACGTTAGACCACGTTTGTAGGGACTTGACCAATCAGCGTTCAGTATTTCCGTTGTATATATCGAAGATACAACCCGCAGTTGTATATCTGGATATACTATGCTA
Source organism: Tridacna crocea (assembly GCA_943736015.1). Lineage (NCBI taxonomy): Eukaryota > Metazoa > Mollusca > Bivalvia > Cardiida > Cardiidae > Tridacna > Tridacna crocea. The sequence goes on along the minus strand of OX031064.1, from coordinate 39,693,134 downwards.
GTATATCCCGCACGTGAATTCCGACAATTGTTTGCAATGTCGAGTCGGGGAAAAATGTACCCTTTGCAGTAACACAATTTTGAAGTATGATTTGAACTGGGTATAACATTTTCATATGTGAGTGCAATACTATTCTAAGTCAACACAATGTACAATCAATTAACACAATATTGCCCTCAAATAGCGATTAACCACAGCAACCTCTTGAATGGAGTGTGCTCTAGGCGGTAGAAAAATAAGGCTCCAGTCTGGTTAAATGTGTAATGTTCACATTTTGGCTTTAAAACATGCAATTGCCTTTACAACCATTTTTCTAAAACACCAATCTGAGAAGGATTAACACTTATTTTTGCTAAGAAATTACAACAGATTCGATAGCTCTTTAGTTTAGTTTAAACATATTTATTTTACATCGATAGAGAAACAAGTTCTGACAACTTATGCTAATCTCTCTCGATTCTGCTTCCTGAGAACTACACCAGTACTCGCGCCGAAAGTGTGGGCCAATGAAAAATCCCAAAGTTGACACCCGCTCCCGGGAATCGAACTCAGGACCTTTTGGTTACGAGGCCGACGCTCTACCTCACGACCACGGACACCAGTTTGCGTGCGCGTTTAACGTGTCAGTTCACCTACACACGCGTAGGTTGTTTTAGTAATGTTTAACCCTTAACCTTCGGCTATTTCAAAGATTTAGGGGAAAATATCGCCTTATCGGAAAATGTACATCCAAGATCAGATTATACACGTTATATGCTCTCTGATCTGTATCTACATTGTCCACTAATGGTCCTTGAGTCGCGTTTAGCAGCCTACAGATTAAACTCAATGGCTCTATGTACAAAGTTTACAAGGTTTTCGTGTACGGCCTTGACGTTGCTTACAAAAATTGCTTGAAATTTACGTATTGAACATATTAATTACAAAAGAAAACTGAACAATATTTCTCAACATTATTCCATGTGTTTCGTAATAAAATAGACTAGTACTGTCTAATTACAAGAGACACATAGTATGTTCTAAACGATGAACATCCCTGTTGTCTTTGACAATCTACAATCGAAACATAACGTTTTCAAAATTTTGCCGGCAAATACAATTTCTATCTTAACAATCCACAAATAGGTTAACTTTCATTAAAATCATAATGAATAATTTAACATTTTGATATAAATTAGTACCTTACTTATGCCTCTTTTGAACAAGATGCAAAACTTCCATTTTAACAGTTACAATGACTCAATTTTGTAACAAGCTTTTTATCTACTATAAATATGAGCATATGACGTAAAAAGCATGACTAAATAGTCACGTGGTCTAAGTAAGATAGAGAATCTCGTGCCGTGATATATGGGAAATATACACTCGCTAACGCTCGTTGTATATTTCCCATATACCACGGCACTCGTTTTCTATCCCATACATATAATCCATTTTGTCTAACAAACGAGTAAATTATGACGTAGAATGATCTTTTTACATGCAGACAATTGACCAATCTGTCAGTCAATACTTTTGATATATTTACATACCTTTTCACAGAGCACGGTTTCCCTGCGAAAAGGTACTTACATGTAAATGCACGTGAAAACCATGGACTCAACGCAGGTTGATATTGGTCCTAGGTATTTGACCTAGGTATTTTTTGCATGTCAAAGGGAACAATCTACCTCATGCTTGAGCTAGTTTTTAATCGGTCTTTAGACTGATTAGAGACGGCGCTTTCCACAATCCACATTCCTTATCAGGAATGGACGCATACAAACTATATACAGTTTGTATAAAGACAGTTAGATTCAAAGAACATCAGATTTACTTTGTTTTTGTTTTCTTTGAATGGCGAATATGGCATATCATTATCAATGCGTACAATAATGAATTATGACACTCGTCTTCTAAATACCAGCACGTTATTGCATAGATTCTAGATACTGGTCAACAAATTGAAAATTTCCGACGTAAAGGGAAGAAATAGTCACGTGATATATTTAGGTGGAGCTTTCTGACGAGGTAGAAGTCACACGATACAAGTGAGAACTGAGCGGAGAACGAATCAAATTGTTCTGTGTATCACGTGATAGATTACCGACGCTTTTAAGTCCACTACAGTCGTCATTTTGGAGAAGGTTGCAGAGAGAGAGAGAGAGAGAGAGAGATTAAGTCTAAATATGTCAACCGTAATGTAAGTTTTTATGTAATTCTTGTATGCAAGTACTTTATCTGGATTGATTCCTTTGGATTTTTAAGAAACAGAACTTGCAAACTTCGGGCTAGCTTCGCATTCCCGTGGATCGTTTTCGTTTATGCTGTATCCCCTCTCTACTATTTTTAAAGTTAAGTAGACGGCAAGGTTTGATGTGTGTGATCAAGGAAGCATCTTCGTTGCACGGATATAAGTTGTGCATCGATCGGCATTGTGTTCAAACCCACAAAAGTATAAGTTTGTAGATTTGTTGAAAAGAGAATCAGTCTGTCTGGAAATTGGGAATTGGGGGACTGCCATTTAGAGCTAGTCATCTAAGGAAACTTATCAATTATTTAACTTCATTTTTATAGAGCTGATTTTTGAGAAGTTTGTTTACGTGTACTCTATTTGATATCTATCTGAATTATTTTCAGTGGTTTGTTAGAGTTAGTGCTCCTCGCTTACTTTTTAACTAGTAAGAAGTCGTAACCGGTTATTTGATAATTTAGATTTAGCACGGGTTCTTATATATTTTCGACGGGATAAAAATATTTCTTTCCATTCAGAATCAAATGCTCAGCTCTTCAAAATCTATAAAAGAAACCTTTATGTGCATTCAATAGATTTAACAAAATAGATCCCTGAAAATAGAAGTTTAATATTATCTGTTTCACAGTATTTTTGCCAATAAAACCATTTTTGGTTTAGAGCTCTCAAAATGACATTTCATGTTTTTTACGGGTTTCATTGGTCAAATTAAGGGAAGTAAAAAGTTTTGGGACTTTTTCCAATCATACAATGTGATGCTCATTTAAGGTTAAAAATAAGGACAGAAAGCTTCAAAGATCCTTTTAAGCTTACTATTGACTATGTCAGACATTTATTGGCATTGCCTATGTCAACAGTACATCTATTTGCAAAAATGACTAGAAAATTTTGAACGAACTCTAACTCGCCTTTAAGAAGTAGTACTCACGGTATGTGTTATATATGTCCACTAGTAATTGGTAAAATGCTTTTCTCGAGTCAAATTTTAAACTAACTTAAGTAATTTTCATTAAAAACTCTGGTATCCGTGACAACAATTATACCCTTGAAAATATTCACATTGCTTAAAATCATTCAGTGGCTCCGCCCGGGTGGCTCAGTGGTGAGCGTGTCGGACTCATGATTATTCAGACTTTTTCGAATGTGTAGTCGGTTTAAAACAAGGGGAGGTAATTTCCCCATTATTATTTTCTCTATTTTTAGAAGATCTCGAGCTATTTTTAGCAGACGATGTTAATTCTGGTATTACAATTGATGAAATCATGTTTATTCTACTCTTATTTGCAGATGACATGGTTATCCTTGGGAAAAATCCGGACGATCTCCAGAAAAGTTTGGATCGTTTAAACTTGTATTTTCATGAATGGGGATTAACTGTAAATGTAGAGAAGACCAAAATTGTTGTATTCAGGAAAAGAGGATTGTTAAGAGAAAATGAGCGCTGGCATTTCAATAATAGTTATATACAGCTCGTAAATGATTTTAATTATCTAGGAACAGTTTTTAATTATACTGGCACATTTATTTTAAACAATGAATTCATTACTGGAAAAGGCTTAAAAGCCCTTCATACTCTTATAACAAATACCAGTAAATATGATTTTAAAGTAAAAATTTTATTGCAGCTTTTTGACACTTTTGTAGGATCTGCTTTGAATTACGGATGCGAAATAACTGGTTTTTCGAAAAGTAGACAAATAGAAAGGATCCATCTGAAATTCTTGAGATATATACTTAATGTTAAGCAATCAACAAGTACAATAAGTCTTTATGGGGAATTAGGACGATACCCACTTTATATTTCCAGAAATGTTAGAATAATTAAGTATTTATGTAAAATATTAAATCTGAAAATATACTTTTACAGCAAATATACCAAGCTATCTTAATTGACTGTAATAATGGTCTTAAAAACTGGGCATCGAATGTAAAGCCCTCCTAGATACTACAGGCTTTTCTGACATATGGAATACACAGTCAAGTGCTAATCTTAAACCGTTCCCTTCAATCTTCAAAAGACGAATTATCGACATGTTCATCCAAAATTGGTCTAGTTGTATAAATAATAATCAATCTACCAGGATATATAAAGATATTAAAGAGACTTTCTGCATAGAGGATTATATCACACTTTTACCTAAACATTTATATAGATTTATTGCAAAAATACGTTTGTCCTCTCATATTTTAAAAGTAGAAACGGGAAGATATGGCTCTCAACGCATCGATTATAATCAAAGAATTTGTAACCAGTGTAATAAAAATGAAGTTGAGGACGAGTTCCATTTTATTCTTATTTGTCCAGCATATTCTGACATACGTAATCAGTTTATTAGACCATACTATAGAAATAGACCAAGCATGTATAAATTAGTTCAGTTATTAAAATCAAGTAATAAAACAATTTTGAAAAATTTAGCCAAATTTCTGAAAGAGGCCTTTAAGCGCAAAATAACGTTCGAAAATGGATAATTCACTATAAGTACTTTGAAGAACTTTCATCAATTATACTACAGTTCCGGCATTTTTTTTTTCCTAACGCCAAGTCTCTATGATAGTTCTTCTGTTTTTTTTCCCTACTATTTGTTTCTTTTTGAATTTAACCTTCTCTGTGTGTGTATGTGTGTGTGTTGGGGGGGGGGGGGGTTGCTGCGTACTTGTGCTTGTCTGCGTGCTTGTGTGTGTGTGATTGTTTGTTTGTTTGTGTTGTTGTTTGTTTGTTTATTTGTTTGAATGACCTTGTGCATAAATTGTACTATTTTCATATTGTGTAACGAGAAACTATGTATAGTTTACGTTACTTAAATAAAGTATCTATCTATCTATCTATCTATCTATCTATCTATCATGATTAAATGACTTGCATGGTATAACAAGTTACGAAGAAGCATTAGGACTTCTTTTCCAAGAGAGCCGCTTAGATTATAATTGGCATTCAACACGCAAAAAGGGGTATTCGGATTTTTGCGTAAAGTGTAGTGTGGGATCGGCCTGCGCAGTCCGCGCAGGTTAATCCGAATCGACACTTTCCGTTTTCATCCAATTTTCTCTTTTGCACAAGTCTACCGTAGCGTAAAATCTGATGTTGTCGTAAGGTGCCGACTCGGATTAGCCGGTGCGGACTGCGCAGGCTGATCTGAAACGACACTTTACGCAATTGTTTGAATGTCCCCTTTCTCATGTTGCAAGCCGATTATACTCCGCCTATTTTTTGCAATATGGCTGAAGGGCGATTACCCTAGCCCTATCGAAGTTTGACGTTTTTGTACCCCCGTGCTATTGACAGGGGAGGGGGGGGGAGGAAATCTGAAGCAGTTTGTGGAACTTCTTTCCCCAAATGTTCCTGAATTCCAACATTATCTCGCCAGTGTTGCATTTGGACTGAGCTAGTCCGTGTTTAACAATCATTGTAACATCTTTAGTCTTTCTCAAAATCAAGAAAATTTCTGATTTGCTCAAGCAATTGAACAAAACCCTTGACAATTAGACAGAATTTGAATACAGATGTTGTTTGGCACTCAGCACAGAATAATAACAAGTTGGCTTCATTACACAAGAAGGCAGAGAAGGTCAGTATCAATATTTTCAAACAGTTTATTGGCCTTTGATTTCAATATAATTATCTTGGTGCATGTAAACAAACAACAACAACAAAAAAGCCGCCGCGTAGAAACCTCGTATGTTTTACATGACGGTCATTTGATCTTCTTGTCGCGTTTTCAAGTCGCATGATCTTGTCCAGCAGTCTTCTTTCTCAATTTTTAACGAAATTCTTCTGACATTTTTTTCTGTCACTTTTAGTCACTTTTATTTTGTTGTTTGCAAATGCTTTCGATTTGGAAAAACCTAGCATACTGGATTCTTGACGTTATAAAACAGGACAATTTCACTTTACGCGTTTTGAAAGGGTAAAACTTTGCTGTATAATAAATTTGTTGTACGGTCAGGTGGCAGGGGACTTGGAAACTTGTTCATGGCTTTGCCAAATCATGTCGCCATCTCGGCTTCGGCTCGGGACAACATTATTCACCACTGCCGTGAACAAGTTTCCAAGTCCCCTGCCACCTGACCGTCCAACTAATAATGTCGTACGCTGTGAAATCGGGGCAAAATGCAATCGCAAAAAGCACTGACCCATGTCAGCAAGAGCATTCCGCACAGAAGGACCCCGTCAAAGGTTTAAATCGTTTGTTAGAATTTCTGTGGGTTAGATGGCCTCTTTACTCAAGATTTTAACTTTTTTTTTGGTTACCAGCATTTTCTCCTTTTCCCACTGCTTTCTATAGGCTTTTTTCTCAGGGTCGTCAAAAGTAGGGATTGTGTGGTAATGGGTTAAACCTTTGAAGGGGTCAGGCTGTGCGGACTGCGCAGGCTGACCCAAGTCGATATTTTCTGCAGATTGTAATTATAAAACGGTGACAGGTCGCCTGGTCATTTTAGTTTCATTTGTCCAGAATAAAACAGAAGCACATAGCTACGTAAAGAGAGCAAAAGTAATTCTCTGGTATTTCAAGCACTATTAAAAACTGTTTCGGTTATATCTTAGTGACCAGTGCACCCTTCTATGTTTTTCTAGGGTTGTTATTTTCTTCTTTCTTTCTGTTTATCAGTTCTTTGCATAGTCTTCATGCTACTGGCTACTTTCCCACAGAAATACCGTCGAAACAATGCTCAGTAGAAGGAAGAGCTAAAACTACAGCAGCGGCTTTTATCAAGAGAGAGGGTTAAACCTTTACCAGACAATGACCACTTTTGACGACCCTGATGGAGAATCCTTTTGAAAACATTGTGGAAAAAGGAGAAAATGCTGGTAACCAGCATTTTCTCCTTTTCCTGCAATGTTTTCTACCCTTTCCAAATCAAATTTCGATGTTTCAGTCGCATTTATTTTGTCGTCTGCGAATGCTTTCAGTTTGGACCAGTCTGTAAATTTGTCATTTGGTAAAGAGTTTAAGCAGCTTTCTACATATAGAATATCAAAAGAATGATAATTGGTGAGGGAGCACTAAATCCTCTTGTAATGATTGCTGCCGATAATTTTCGACGGCTGAAAATAACATGTGACCCATCACGTAAGTAAAAAGGGGCCTTCTGGGAACTGCGAAAAATGTCAACTCTGGTTAGACTGTGCGAGTTGCGCAGGCTGACCAGAATTGACATTTTTCACTTTAATGACATTTTCTGCATGAAAAGTGGTCATTGTACCTTGTTATACAATCATTTTTGAATTATCTACTTGAAGTGACCTACACTATCGTTGATCGTTTTCATCTAATAGATGGACAGATTTCTGTATGATGGGTCACATTTTTATACTCGTAGTTCATTTAAAATCATGAAGGTATTTATCTAAAAGATTTCACCTTTTGGGAAGTTATAGATCAGGCTGCACAGAACGAACAGTCTCACATTTGATCTATATAGTCAGGGAAGGTCCTGTTTCCTCCTATGGCAGGGAATAGTTGAGGAGGACCGCAACTAAGAAACCTGGTAATAACTAATTCTGTGTGGTTAAACATTACTTTAAAGATGTTGATATTGGAAAGCAGTTGTGGTATTGAAAGAATGTCGTACAACATACAAGAGCAAAGAAATTTGAGGTTTGCCCGGATAGGTATACTTGTTTGGGCTCCAGATCTTCCATAATGTTGAAAAATGATCCTAAACACTATGATAGGGAAAACAACTGTAGGGCCCGTATATTAACCAACCATTCTTGAGAATACTCTTAGTCTTGTTCACCAAGGTTTTCTAAATTTGTAAGTAACACAACTTCTGATTGGCTATTCGGTTTAGCCAATCAGAAGTTGTGTTACTTACAAATGTAGAAAATTCTGAAGAATAAGACAAAAAACGTTCTTAAGAATGGTTGGTGAATACGGGCCCTGGTCGTGTGAGAGACAGACTTAGCCAACTAGGCACAACTAAACCACTTTTAGGTCACTACCTGACGCGAAATTATAAGCGTAAGCCAAACATCACTTGAAACATTTATTTTAATGTTTATTGCATGAATAGATTCATTCGGCTATTTAATTTCACAAAGTCTAATGTCAAGAACATATGACTGGTAAAAAATAGCTCGAGAACTGTTAAGCAGGAGGTCGGCGTCTTAAATAGCTTTCTCGTGTCCGGCTTAGTATTTCTTCGCTGGAAATAGACAATAGAGAAAGGTATATTAATTGATAGAGCAAGACAGAGACATAACTAGAAGAGGGAAGCTAGAGAGAGAGAGAGAGAGAGAGAGAGAGAGAGAGAGAGAGAGGGAGAGAGGTAGAGAGAGAGACACAGAGAGAGAGAAATTATTAGTCACAAATTTATAATAAATCAACAATAATTTAAATTTTATGAAAACATTCTCCATAGCAGAGCCTTACTTTATACTAAAGCATAAATACCAAAGGCGAAAACAGCGACTAACTGCGGACGATATAAATCAAGATCAGACTGCACAGAACATGCAGTCTGATCTTTGATCTATGTCGTCCGCTGTTTTCGTTAGGCCACCAAAAACAAAAACATTCTCTTTAAGCCACTGGCTGATTGTCCATGTAATTATCGTCGAAACAATGTTCAGCATTGAGATGGGAATAAATCCTGTGACCATTTACAATTCACGAAAACAAATTGACTAACCAGGGAATCGAACCTACGACTCCTTAGCTACAGGCCCGGTACTCGACGGATCCAGCGCCTATGCACGGTAATGACGTACGAACCATATTCTGGCAAAAGTTCATTGATTGACTGTATTGTGTTTAATGTCCTTTTCAACATTATTTCACTTATATCGCGGCGGCAAGGGCACCTACCCATGCGTTCCCGGAGTTTGTTTTACCAGTACTTTGCACAATTCTTTTTTCCAAGCCACTGGCTCCTTTCCGACATAATCATTGTCGAAACAATGGTCAGCGGTGGAAGAGGAATGAATCCTGTCGCAGTGACGATCATCAATCCTCGGAAAGAAGTTGTCCGCTCCGGGGGTCGTAGCCAGGGATCGAACCCTGGACACCGTGTTCTCAAGTCCTGCATTCTACCGACTGAGCTACCGGGACTCGGCTCTGGCAAACGTATGTTAATTTTATCAACTTGGTTCATTATACCTAGCAAGTCATCACAGACCTGTGTCTTCATAAAACCCATTTCGTCTGTTAACCAAATGAGCTATGAAATAGAATGGTCCTCGATTATGCAGAAAGTATACGAAACGCCAAAATGTTTTGATACAGGTCAGAGTACACGGACAGCGCATGCTGTTCTGAGTCAACAATACCTTTTTACAGGTACATCAAACTTTCTCAGTTTTACAAAGCGTGACTCACATAAAGGGGACATTCGGACATTTGCGTAAAACGTCGTCTCGGATTAGCCTGCGCATTCCGCGCAGGCTGATCCGAGACGTCAATTTACGACTCCATTAGATTTTGTGCAACAGTAGACTTGTGTAAAACAGAAAACTGCACTGAAACGGAATGACTTTTTACGCAGATGGTCCGAATGCCCATTTTAGCGTGTTTCGTGCCATATATTGCTTGCAACACACGAAAAGAGGCATTCGGGCTTTTTTTGTAAAATGTCGCCCCAGATCAAAGTGCGCAATCCGCGGAGGCTGATCCGAAACAACACTTTCTGTTTCTATGAACTTTCCTGCTTTGCGCATCTGTAGTGTGGCAAAAAACCTGATCGAATCGTAAAGAGAAGTCTCAGATTAGCCCGCGTGGACTGCACAGGCTGATCCGAGACGACAATTTAGGCAAATGTCCGAATGCCCCTTTTCGAGTGTTGAAAGTCATATAATGAGAGGTAAAATAAAAGAAAATAAGAAAAACTTACGGTAGTAAGGGCGTTTGAACGGATATTTGTGGAATATCGGATATTTGCGGTGGAATATCGGGAATTTGCGGTGGAATTTCGGAAATTTGTGGTGGAATTTGGGAAATTTGGGGAAAGGAATTTTGGGGTATATAAATCTTCGGAACCCAAATCCTCCATATGGACCTCCACCATAGCCTCCACCATAGCCTCCACCATAGCCTCCACCATACCCTCCACTAAAGCCTCCACCCAAGCCTAAACCATAGCCTCCACCATAGCCTCCACCATAGCCTCCATCAAAGCCTCCACCCAAGCCTAAACCATAGCCTCCACCATAGCCTGCACCAGCAGCAGCAGCTGCAAAAGCTCCTCCTCCACCTAATCCACCAGCTCCAGCACCAGCAAAACTAGCAGCCCCTGCAAAAGGCCCGAAAAATCCTCCGCCACCTAAACCATATCCACCACCGTAGCCTCCCCCTGCGCCGCCGAGGCCAAAGCCAAAGCTACCGCCACCTCCGAAGCCATCATCAAAACCGAAGTCAAAATAATCGTCATCAAAGAAGCCTCCTCTGCCATAGCCGCCATAGCTCCCGTGGGGAGTTGCCAAGGCAACGGCAATAACTCCAGAGAACAGGAGAATGACTTTCATCTGAAAAGAAACAAGAGATCTTTTTTTAATAAAGATAGACGGCGTGAGATATGCTTGAATAAGAATATTTAAGCGGTTTTTTTTGTATTGTTATTATGATTCATTAACATAAACGCATTACCACACAATCCCTACTTTTGACGATCCTGAGAAAGAAACCACTAGAAAACATTGTGGGAAAAGGAGAAAATGCTGGTAACCAGCATTTTTTCCTTTTCACACAATGTTTTCTAAACTTCACTAAACAAATTTCAAATTTCTAGTCACTTTTATTTTTTCCTCTGTAAACTCTTCCGATTTGGATAAACCTAAAATTTTGTCGTTCGGTAATAAGTTAAATAATGAAAAGTGACCAGGCCACGCATTCAATATGGTGGACGGTGTAGATCAAATGCAGACTGAACAGATAGGAGCCCTGAAATCTCATTTTTCAGATCTTTTCTATGGACTGGAAATATGTATTTATGGGATAAATTCAGGGTTTTGACGACCATTGACTTTTAACCTAATGGCCTCGAATATCTAACATAGGGTAATCACCCAGTGGTACTTAGCCAAAATTGTATTCAGAACAACCCTATTTTTCAATTTCGTTCTACTCAATTTGATGAAAAATTCATCCAATTGGTTGGAAATATCTGACCAAACAGACACATAATGTTCTTATGAATGGTCGGTGAATACAGCCCCAAGTAAGTTTTACAGTTAATCTTGAGCATAATACAGGGTGTTCGGATAGGCAGTTAACACTTTTGCAAGTGACAATACAGAATACATAGAGGATATTTGCTTTTTTTTCGATGAAAGATCTAGATTTATTATGTACATCGAGTGAACATCATCTGTAATATGTTTACGATTGGCGCAGCCACGAGTTAAAATATTAGCGAGGGTGTTCACGAGATGAAATAAATTTCAATCTTTCACCGAAAATAAAATGCTATCTATTTCATGTTTTAACTCTATCTGAGAGGAGCTTTATCATAATACAGTATAGTTCTTTTCAGTAATTCCCCGTGAGGTACCCCCTCCGTATAGCAACGCATTACAATATTACGTCAGCGCGAGAAATATAAAACGTAAATTTCATCTGGCTGTGAGATACGTGCATTTTACCTAGGCATTTTCACTGATCGTACCCGTGGAATATCGAAAAATATTTTCACTGCTATTTCTCGATATCCTCCCGGAAAGCATAAATTAGAAAAAAATCTCCATTTGGTTCATCAAAGACCAAATAGCGACCAATCAGTATAAGTAAAGTTGTCAATGTAATTCTAAATTTAAGATGAATTTATCTGCCAGCGAGTGGTACTTTAGTAGATTTTACTGTAACATTTCGTCAGAACTGCATCTGTAATGATATCTATACTTTTAAGTGATCTGAATTGAATTTGTCTTTATTTTGATTCTCGAATGTTTCTTTTTGGTGGGCCTTTGTTTTCGAGATTTATTTTGTAAAGGAATATAACCTTTATCGAGCTAAATAAATGCAGTGAAACTTTCAAACCCAAGTAAAAACACAAACCTTTATTCTTTAAAGCTATTTCTTTGGAAAGATATTTTTTGTTCGTTATGTTTTATGCACCTTCTTAAATGAATAAACTGTAAAACATTCTGAGCAGTTTCCGAAATCTGCAGTATGTAATACAAATTCTTATGCCTAATTATTAATGGCCTGCAATACAGATAGGGGAATTCGGACATCTGGTAAAAGTGTCATCTCGGATCAGACTGCGCAGTCCGTGCAGGCTAACCCGAGACGACACTTTCAGTTTTTAAGTATTTTTTCTGTTTGGTGCAAGTCTAATGCAGGAGAAATCGGCTGTTGTCGTAAAGTGCCATCTCGGATTAGCCTGCGCAGGCTAATCTGAGACGAATCTTTACGCAAATATCAAAATGTCCCTTTTTGCGTGTAGCACGCCATTTTGTACTGTGTTTAGCGTCGTTCTCGGAAATAATAGAAATCAAATCGCAGCGGCCAGTCCGCCGATCTATGATGAACTGCAGTTTCTTTTTTATCGTTGCTTCACAAAATATTCTACCAAAGGCTTATGCTTGCATTGCCCCATAACCATTGTCGAGACAATGGTCAGCAGTTTTGAGTCGGAGGCATGAAACCTGTCGCAATGTCTATCTTCATTTCTCAAAAAGACATTAGCCTAGCTGAGAATTAGAACCCTTGGTTTCAAGCACTGTGCGTGACTGACTGCGTTACCGAGGTTGACCCGTCTTTATAAATCAAGACGATAAATGAAATTTCATTTCTGTAAAGGTCAATATACATCCGGTTTATCATATAAAGAGAATAGCTGTTAGAGCTCAAGATAGGAGGAAGTGATGATTTTCTAAATCCATCTTTAAAACCCTATGTTGTTGATACTCATTAGAATCGTCTTAATGAGACGATTCAAATGAATACCCACAACATAGAATTTACTCGAGCACAATTAATATTTTCAGTTTTGAAATCGAAATCTCCCCCTCTATCTGCAGCTCTGGCTATTTCTATAGAGAAGTTTGAGGATGAGAAATCTCTGCATGTGTATGTACAAATCCCATTTTTCCAGCAATACCGAGTTTTAAAAACACAGTGGAAGAAAGCCAATTTAAAACCGTTGTGAGACAATGGGTGAAAATGCTGATTACTAGCAAATTCATCCATTTCTCACACCGTTTTCTACCTTTCTAAAGTCATGTAATACCATATAAGCCAAATCTAACATGTCTTCCACAAGTGCTTCTAAGTTAGGCAAGTCTAAGATTTTAGCATATGCTACCAAGTTAACCTGTTACCAAACAGTATCTACTTTTGACGACCCTGAGAAAGAAGCTTGTAGAAAACATTGTGCGAAAAGGAGAAAATGCTGGTAACCAGCATTTTCTCCTTTTCCGACAATGTTTACTACTCTTCACATAACAAATTTCAAATTTTCAGTCACATTTATTGGGTCGTCTGCAAATGCTTTCCATTTGGACAAGCCTAAACTATTGTCGTTTGGTAATGAGGTAATAAATGTAAGAAAGGAAACATACTCAGATGCCTGAAGTTCCCAATATAGACAAACAAATGTTAAATATTAATGCAGTATAAGGTGCTTACCTTGTCTCTTGTAGATTGTTCGGAATGAATCCTAAGGCAAAATCAGCTCGGTGCGAGTTCCTTTTTATAGCTACTTGTCGACGCGCATCAAAATGTCGTTGAATTCATTCCTTATATATGCGAATTAAAAATGAGAATTCAAAAGCTGAGCTGAGTTATTAGAATTTTTTTAATATGAAACCACATCAATAAAACACTTTAATTTGATGATGGATGACAGCATGTACCGTATGTATGTGTGTCATTCATTGCACTTTTTGGAATTGTAGAAAGAATAGAGTTTGAAAAGTGAAACGTTTTCCAGCTTATCTTTTCTTGGCGTCTTCCTCACGAGGTTTCCGCCAGTTTAGCGGGTGAGGCTGGGAGAAGATTATCAATATCCAGGTTTAAGGGCTGCCGAAATAGTATGATAATTATACTATTGATATAACAATCATATTTGTCTTTTCCTGTTTCCCTTTTCACGGTTAGCGCTAGAAGTGCCGGTATAATGCAGAGAAATGACCCTGCCCTACAAAATGAGACAAGGGTCATTTCTCTAGGTAGAAGAATGACCCGGGTCAGTACTCTACGTAGAGAAATGGCCCATGGGTCATTTTGTAGGAGAGGGTCATTTCTCTGCATTATACCGGAAAATATCACCGTTTTCTTGAATATTGACTATTTGAAGTAAACCGACGATATAATCCATTTTGTCTAACAAACGAGTTAATTATGACGTAGAGTGATCTTTTTACATGCAGACAATTGACCAATCTGTCAGTCAATACTTTTGATATATTTACATACCTCTTCACAGAGCACGGTTTCCTTGCGAAAAGGTACTTACATGTAAATGCACGTGAAAACCATGGACTCAACGCAGGTTGACATTGATCCTAGGTATTTGACCTAGGTATTTTTTGCATGTCAAAGGAAATAATCTACCTCATGCTTGAGCTAGTTTTTAATCGGTCTTTAGACTGATTAGAGATGGCGCTTTCCACAATCCACATTCCTTATCAGGAATGGACGCATACAAACTATATACAGTTTGTATAAAGACAGTTAGATTCAAAGAACATCAGATTTACTTTGTTTTTGTTTTCTTTGAATGGCGAATATGGCATATTATTATCAATGCGTACAATAATGAATTATGACACTCGTCTTCTAAATACCAGCACGTTATTGCATAGATTCTAGATACTGGTCAACAAATTGAAAATTTCCGACGTAAAGGGAAGAAATAGTCACGTGATATATTTAGGTGGAGCTTTCTGACGAGGTAGAATGAACTGGCCACCGTTGTATACCGTGTATTACACGTAGTGTATCAGGGGCGGTAACCAGTCTAGAGGTAGAAGTCACACGATACAAGTGAGAACGGAGCGGAGAACGAATCAAATTGTTCTGTGTGTATCACGTGATAGATTACCGACGCTTTGAAGTCCACTACAGTCGTCATTTTGGAGAAGGTTGCAGAGAGAGAGAGAGAGAGATCAAGTCTAAATATGTCAACTGAAATGTAAGTTTTTATGTAATTCTTGTATGCAAGTACTTTATCTGGATTGATTCCTTTGGATTTTTAAGAAACAGAACTTGCAAACTTCGGGCTAGCTTCGCATTCCCGTGGATCGTTTTCGTTTATGCTGTATCCCCTCTCTACTATTTTTAAAGTTAAATAGACGGCAAGGTTTGATGTGTGTGATCAAGGAAGCATCTTCGTTGCACGGATATAAGTTGTGCATCGATCGGCAATGTGTTCAAACCCACAAAAGTATAAGTTTGTGGATTTATGGAAAAGAGAATCAGTCTGTCTGGAAATTGGGAATTGGGGGACTGCCATTTAGAGCTAGTCAATCTAATGAAACTTATCAATTATTTAACTTCATTTTTATAGAGCTGATTTTTTGAGAAGTTTGTTTACGTGTACTCTATTTGATATCTATCTGAACTATTTTTAATGTTTTGTTAGAGTTAGTGCTCCTCGCTTACTTTTTAACTAGTAAGAAGTCGTAACCGGTTATTTGATAATTTAGATTAAGCACGGGTTCATATATATTTTCGACGGGATAGAAATATTTCTTTCCATTCAGAATCAAATGCTCAGCTATTCAAAATCTATAAAAGAAACCTTTATGTGCATTCAATAGATTTAACAAAATAGATCCCTGAAAAATAGAAGTTTAATATTATCTGTTTCACAGATATTTTTGCCAAGAAAACCATTTTTGGTTTAGAGCTCTCAAAATGACATTTCATGTTTTTTACGGGTTTCATTGGTCAAATTAAGGGAAGTAAAAAGTTTTGGGACTTTTTCCAATCATACAATGTGATGCTCATTTAAGGTTAAAAATAAGGACAGAAAGCTTCAAAGATCCTTTTAAGCTTACTATTTGACTATGTCAGACATTTATTGGCATTGCCTATGTCAACAGTACATCTATTTGCAAAAATGACTAGAAAATTTTGAACGAACTCTAACTCGCCTTTAAGAAGTAGTACTCACGGTATGTGTTATATATGTCCACTAGTAATTGGTGAAATGCTTTTCTCGAGTCAAATTTTAAACTAACTTAAGTAATTTTCATTAAAAACTCTGGTATTCGTGACAACAATTATACCCTTGAAAATATTCACATTGCTTAAAATCATTCAGTGGCTCCGCCCGGGTGGCTCAGTGGTGAGCGTGTCGGACTCATGATTATTCAGACTTTTTCGAATGTGTAGTCGGTTTAAAACAAGGGGAGGTAATTTCCCCATTATTATTTTCTCTATTTTTAGAAGATCTCGAGCTATTTTTAGCAGACGATGTTAATTCTGGTATTACAATTGATGAAATAATGTTTATTCTACTCTTATTTGCAGATGACATGGTTATCCTTGGGAAAAATCCGGAGGATCTCCAGAAAAGTTTGGATCGTTTAAACTTGTATTTTCATGAATGGGGATTAACTGTAAATGTAGAGAAGACCAAAATTGTTCTATTGAGGAAAAGAGGATTGTTAAGAGAAAATGAGCGCTGGCATTTCAATAATAGTTATATACAGGTCGTAAATGATTTTAATTACCTAGGAACAGTTTTTAATTATACTGGCACATTTATTTTAAACAATGAATTCATTACTGGAAAAGGCTTAAAAGCCCTTCATACTCTTATAACAAATACCAGTAAATATGATTTTAAAGTAAAAATTTTATTGCAGCTTTTTGACACTTTTGTAGGATCTACTTTGAATTACGGATGCGAAATAACTGGTTTTTCGAAAAGTAAACAAATAGAAAGGATCCATCTGAAATTCTTGAGATATATACTTAAAGGGCAAATCAACAAGTTTCTGATATGATTAATTTTGAAGTCTACATCTATCAAATGGCAACCTGGTAATATTGTAATTTGAAAAAAAAATTAGTAAAAGTACTTTTTTTCAATTTATATTTTTGCTCATTAGTTTTTCTTGCACCGCTTACCTCCCTTACTTATTGTAGCGCACTTTGATCTGTGACGTCATAGGAGCGTTTGTTTCAATATGGACCTTGTTTCAGATAGTGAAATGAGCGATATTTAAGACGAAGGAATACACGATTCTAGGCCGGTAAGGCCGTACATGTACCACCAAGTTTTTTATGAAACTGAATAGTTTCTGATGATGAGGATAAAAGTAAAAATTCGCCCACCAATGGCGAAAATAACGATGTTATGCCGGACTTTCGAACAGCGTGATGAGTATCACGTCTACATGTATTAGGCTACGGGGCGAACGTCGCTTACAGAAATATTATTCGAAACATGAAAAAATTAAGTGTATGGCATAAGCTTTGTTTCACTTGAAGTATTTTCAGTAGATTTACGGGTGGCATTAATAATAATAATAAAAAAAAAAGACGGTTTCAAGACGGTTCCACGACTACACAGTTCCCCGACACTTTTAAAGACATTTCTCCTACACTTTAGTTTCATGTCAAATAACCGATTTCTTGACTTTTACAACTGATAATCGTGAGATGTTAGTTTTAACTATTTGTTGATGGATTCTATATTTGTACCTTGTAAAGAATTCTGTAAACATTGACAGGTACAAAATTTGTTCTCTCATGGGTGAAGGGTTACACAATAAATCGCGATTATCGTGAGAATAAGAATAGTTTGAAATGCTGTTAACGAGCGTGAAATTTGAGAAAATAATATGTTCCGAGATCATTAAGACAATCATCAAAATTATTTTATATTCTGGGTAACCAAGTTTGTATCAATTTATCCTTTATCCACAATATTTTCTACTTTTAACTCTTTACCATACGACAAAGTATTAAACAGGTCCAAATTGAAATAGCTTGCAGACGACAAAATAAAGTTATATATTTTAAAAATTGAAATTTTTTTCCAGCAGAGTAAAACAGTGTGTTAACAGGAGAATATGCTGGTTACTAGGTTACTTTCTACTAGGTAGCTGGTTACTTTCTTACAATGTTTTTAAAAGTCTCCTGTCTTCGGGGTAGTAAAAATTATGGATTGATTGGTAAAGGGTTAAATATAAATCCCACACATTGGGCACAAGTTCTGGTTAAGTTCACAGGGAGCAGTATCCGAATTTGAATTTTGCTTTGAATTTGGTCTGGTCCAAAATTTGCCGTCTGGGAAAGGGTTAAATTGTTACCAAACATCAAATTTATTGACTCAACCGAATTGAAAGCAATTAGAGACAACAAATTAAATTTAACTTGCATGTTTGGACTTGTTTTTGATGGGTAAAAAACATTGTAGAACAAGGAGAAAATGCTGGTCAGCAACATTTCTCTTTTACCTATAATGTTTTCGAAAGTTTTTTCTATCTTTACAAGGGTCGTAAAAACAAAAGATTTCTCTCAGTAGCCTGTCTAGAAGACAGAGTATGGAGAGGAACAGGGAAATATCCACAAATCAGAAATGTAAAGATACAATTCAAAATTTGTTCAAAATGATAGTAAGTTGTCAAATCATTTTAATGTCTAAGAGAAGAAGTGTACGGGATAAAAGCTGTAACATGGGTTTACTGTCACAAACAAACATTACCGAGTAAAGGGGTGAGATATGCAAATGTTATGTAACCATTTCCTGTATTGTTTCAACTGGCCGGTGATGGATTAACATTTATGACCATGACTAGGGGTAGCCAGATACTGACTTCACCCTTTACCATGTAAACCCTAGGTCTAGTTTCCAATACCCAAAGAAAGAGTGTTTGAAAAACAGTGTGGGAAGAAAAAGATGTTTACCATCCTCGGATACCCCGGGGTCTCCCTATTTGCTACGCTACATCGACCCCTGGGACAATTGACTGGTAAAACTTTGAATCAGCCGCCGAAAATCGATACGAAACGTCATAGCGTACAGTCCACTCGCCCATCACAAAATGATGATGGAACCAATGAAAAGCCAGCATTCGGTCAGCGGTAAAGCGAGGGAAATTCAATCAATCGTCCCAGGGGTCGATGTAGCGTAGCAAATAGGGAGACCCCGGGGTATCCGAGGATGGATGTTTACTGTGTAAGGGCAAATCCTAATATATTTTGACCATACTGTTTTTTACTCCAATCAGCTGCAAATATTTTTGGTTCACAATTCTTTTGTTGTCTGCAAATGCTTTCAATTTGAACCAGTCTAAAATTTTTGTGTTTGGTGAATGGTCACTTGACCCTTTGTTTTTTACAACCCTGAGACAGAAGCCTTTTGAAAACATTGTGGAAAAGGAAGAAAAAGCTGAAACACTTGAAAGTTAACATCATTTGAACAATCCAGACTTTGGTACTTCCAAAATCTATGTTATGAATTTGGATGAATATGTTATGTTGTTGCCTTTGAAAACATTGTGAGGAAAAAAGAAAATGCTAAGATTTTCTCCTATTCCCATAATGTTTTCCATCCTTTCCAAATCAAATTTCATATCAACTTTTTGATTACCATTTTTTGTCATGTGCAAATTAACCCTTTACCAAACAATTCCTGGTTTTTACAACCCTGAGATGGAAGCCTTTTTAAAACATTGTGGGATAAGGAACGAATGCTGGTAACCAACATTTTCTTCTTATCCTACAATGTTTTCTATCCTGGTGGAAACAAATTTCAATATTTCAGTTAGGTTTACTTTGTTTGCAAGTGCTTTTAATTTGGACCAGTCTAAAATTTTGTCTTTTGGTAAAGGGTTAAATGTTGAAAACATTTGGGGAAAAAAAGGGAGAAAACGGCACCAATTTCTACTTTGTCCAGAATGTAGATCTAGAAAAGGATAAAATATTACGAAAAACAATTAAAGGAATTACCGACCTTATGTTTGTTTTTCTTTTTGGAGATTGCCATTGCGGAATGTCTGTCTTATGGCCTATCTTATTTCGACTCGAACAATGTCGGCACAGCATCAGGTTTTAATCGCAGCCTAATATTCCTATAACCAACTTCTTTTACGAGTTTTGGACTTATTAAAACTGAAGGTCCTCGAAGTGTTTCAAACACAATTTGGAATGAACTGATGGCACAAAATCCTCCGTTACTGTCCGGCCCCGGTTTAAACGCTGAATCCATAGTTTCCTCCTTTTTAATTCCTTCGGAAATTTTAACATACTAATTCTATGTGTTCCTGATTCGACGTTGAAGCCATAGGCTGCACAATTTACCATTTTTTCGGCTGAATTCTATGTTAATACTCAGATATCTGCGTATAATCATCAGCGTTCCTACTTATTTCTACTGACTGTAAACACAGGCTTACGCGACTATGACGTCACACAGGTAGGGAAGATAAGCGAATCAGGGGAAGTAAGCCATGCACCATTTTTGGGGCCGTATATCAGCGTGACAATTCGAGCGTGATTTATGGCATGTTACAGGGTGGTATTTATGAAAACTGATGGACACGTGTTTACTAACATCATTTGCAGCTGATTGGAGCAAAGAAACAGTATGGTAAAAAAATCTTAGGATTTGCCCTTTAATGTTAAGCAATCAACAAGTACAATAAGTCTCTATGGGGAATTAGGACGATACCCACTTTATATTTCCAGAAATGTTAGAATAATTAAGTATTGGTGTAAACTATTAAAATCTGAAAATATACTTTTATAGCAAATATACCAAGCTATGTTAATTGACTGTAATAATGGTCTTACATACTGGGCATCGAATGTAAAGTCCCTCCTAGATACTACAGGCTTTTCTGATATATGGAATACACAGTCAAGTGCTAATCTAAAACCGTTCCCTTCAATCTTCAAAAGACGAATTATCGGCATGTTCATACAAAATTGATCTAGTTGTATAAATAATAATCAATCTACCAGGATATATAAAGATATTAAAGAGACTTTCTGGATTATATTACACTTCTACCTAAACATTTATATAGATTTATTGCAAAAATACGTTTGTCCTCTCATATTTTAAAAGTAGAAACGGGAAGATATGGCTCTCAACGCATCGATTATAATCAAAGAATTTGTAACCAGTGTAATAAAAATGAAGTTGAGGACGAGTTCAATTTTATTCTTATTTGTCCAGCATATTCTGACATACGTAATCAGTTTATTAGACCATACTATAGAAATAGACCAAGCATGTATAAATTAGTTCAGTTATTAAAATCAAGTAATAAAACAATTTTGAAAAATTTAGCCAAATTTCTGAAAGAGGCCTTTAAGCCCAAAATAACGCTCGAAAATGGATAATTCACTATGAGTACTTTGAAGAACTTTCATCAATTATACTACAGTTCCGACATTTTTTTTCCCAAACGCCAAGTCTATGATAGTTCTTCTGTTTTTTTTCCCTACTATTTGTTTCTTTTTGAATTTAACCTTCTCTGTGTGTGTATGTGTGTGTGTGTGTGTTGGGGGGGGGGTGTGAGGTGTGCTGCGTACTTGTGCTTGTCTGCGTGCTTGTGTGTGTGTGATTGTTTGTTTGTTTGTGTTGTTGTTTGTTTGTTTATTTGTTTGAATGACCTTGTGCATAAATTGTACTATTTTCATATTGTGTAACGGAAAACTATGTATAGTTTACGTTACTTAAATAAAGTATCTATCTATCTATCTATCTATATTAAATGACTTGCATTGTATAACAAGTTACGAAGAAGCATTAGGACTTCTTTTCCAAGAGAGTCGCTTAGATTATAATTGGCATTCAACACGCAAAAAGGGGTATTCGGATTTTTGCGTAAAGTGTAGTGTGGGATCGGCCTGCGCAGTCCGCGCAGGTTAATCCGAATCGACACTTTCCGTTTTCATCCAATTTTCTCTTTTGCACAAGTCTACCGTAGCGTAAAATCTGATGTAGTCGTAAGGTGCCGCCTCGGATTAGCCGGTGCGGACTGCGCAGGCTGATCTGAAACGACACTTTACGCAATTGTTTGAATGTCCCCTTTCTCATGTTGCAAGCCGATTATACTCCGCCTATTTTTTGCAATATGGCTGGAGGGCGATTACCCTAGCCCGATCCAAGTTTGACGTTTTTGTACCCCCGTGCTATTGACAGGGGAGGGGAGGGGGGAGGAAATCTAAAACAGTTTGTGGAACTTCTTTCCCCAAATGTTCCTGAATTCCAACATGACCTCGCCAGTGTTGCATTTGGACTGAGCTAGTCCGTGTTTAACAATCATTGTAACATCTTTAGTCTTTCTCAAAACCAAGAAAATTTCTGATTTGCTCAAGCAATTGAACAAAACCCTTGACAATAAGACAGAATTTGAATACAGATGTTGTTTGGCACTCAGCACAGAATAATAACAAGTTGGCTTCATTACACAAGAAGGCAGAGAAGGTCAGTATCAATATTTTCAAACAGTTTATTGGCCTTTGATTTCAATATAATTATTTTGGTGCATATAAACAAACAACAACAACAAAAAAGCCGCCGCGTAGAAACCTCGTATGTTTTACATGACGGTCATTTGATCTTCTTGTCGCGTTTTCAAGTCGCATGATCTTGTCCAGCGGTCTTCTTTCTCAATTTTTAACGAAATTCTTCTGACATTTTCTTCTGTCACTTTTAGTCACTTTTATTTTGTTGTTTGCAAATGCTTTCGATTTGGAAAAACCTAGCGCACTGGATTCTTGACGTTATAAAACGGGACAATTTCACTTTACGCGTTTTGAAAGGGTAAAACTTTGCTGTATAATAAATTTGTTGTACGGTCAGGTGGCAGGGGACTTGGAAACTTGTTCACGGCTTTGCCAAATCATGTCGCCATCTCGGCTTCGGCTCGGGACAACATGATTCACCACTGCCGTGAACAAGTTTCCAAGTCCCCTGCCACCTGACCGTCCAACTAATAATGTCGTGCGCTGTGAAATCGGGGCAAAATGCAATCGCAAAAAGCACTGATTCATGTCAGCAAGAGCATTCCGCACAGAAGGACCCCGTCAAAGGTTTAAATCGTTTGTCAGAATTTCAGTGGGTTAGATGGCCTCTTTACTCAAGATTTTAACTTTTTTTTGGTTACCAGCATTTTCTCCTTTTCCCACTGCTTTCTATAGGCTTTTTTTCTCAGGGTCGTCAAAAGTAGGGATTGTGTGGTAATGGGTTAAACATTTGACGGGGTCATTCTGTGCGGATTGCGCAGGCTGACCCGAGTCGATATTTTCTGCAGATTGTAATTATAAAAGGTTGACAGGTCGCCTGGTCATTTTAGTTTCATTTGTCCAAAATAAAACCGAAACACTTTGCTACGTAAAGAGAGCAAAAGTAATTTTCTGGTATTTCAAGCACTATTAAAAACTGTTTCGGTTATATCGTACTGACCAGTGCATCCTTCCATGTTTTTCTAGGGTTGTTATTTTCTCCTTTCTTTCTGTTTAACAGTTCTTTGCATAGTCTTCATGCTACTGGCTACTTTCCCACAGAAATACCGTCGAAACAATGCTCAGTAGAAGGAAGTGTTGAATCTACAGCAACGGCTTTCATCAAGAGCGAGAGTTAAACCTTTACCAGACAATGACCACTTTTGACGACCCTGATGGAGAATCCTTTTGAAAACATTGTAGAAAAAGGAGAAAATGCTGGTAACCAGCATTTTCTCCTTTTCCTGCAATGTTTTCTACCCTTTCCAAATCAAATTTCGATGTTTCAGTCGCATTTATTTTTTCGTCTGCGAATGCTTTCGGTTTGGACCAGTCTGTAAATTTGTCATTTGGTAAAGAGTTTAAGCAGCTTTCTACATATAGAATATCGAAAGAATGATAATTGGTGAGGGAGCACTAAATCCTCTTGTAATGATTGCTGTCGATAATTTTCGACAGCTTAAAATAACATTTGACCCATCACGTACGTAAAAAGGGGCCTTCTGGGAACTGCGAAAAATGTCAACTCTGGTTAGACTGCGCGAGTTGCGCAGGCTGACCAGAATTGACATTTTTCACTTTAATGACATTTTCTGCATGAAAGTGGTCATTGTACCTTGTTATACAATCATTTTTGAATTATCAACTTGAAGTGACCTACACTATCGTTGATCGTTTTCATCTAATAGATGGACAGATTTCTGTATGATGGGTCACATTTTTATACTCGTAGTTCATTTAAAATCATGAAGGTATTTATCTAAAAGATTTCACCTTTTGGGAAGTTATAGATCAGGCTGCACAGAACGAACAGTCTCACACTTGATCTATATAGTCAGGGAAGGTCCTGTTTCCTCCTATGGCAGGGAATAGTTGAGGAGGACCGCAACTAAGAAACCCGGTAATAACTAATTCTGTGTGGTTAAACATTACTTTAAAGATGTTGATATTGGAAAGCAGTTGTGGTATTGAAAGAATGTCGTAACAACATACAAGAGCAAAGAAATTTGAGGTTTGCCCGGATAGGTATACTTGTTTGGGCTCCAGATCTTCCATAATGTTGAAAAATGATCCTAAACACTATGATAGGGAAAACAACTAGGGCCCGTATATTAACCAACCATTCTTGAGAATACTCTTAGTCTTGTTCACCAAGGTTTTCTAAATTTGTAAGTAACACAACTTCTGATTGGCTATTCGGTTTAGCCAATCAGAAGTTGTGTTACTTACAAATGTAGAAAATTCTGAAGAATAAGACAAAAAACGTTCTTAAGAATGGTTGGTGAATACGGGCCCTGGTCGTGTGAGAGACAGACTTAGCCAACTGGGCACAACTCAACCACTTTTAGGTCACTACATGACGCGAAATTATAAGCGTAAGCCAAACATCACTTGAAACATTTATTTCAATGTTTATTGCATGAATAGATTCATTCGGCTATTTAATTTCACAAAGTCTAATGTCAAGAACATACGACTGGTAAAAAATAGCTCGAGAACTGTTAAGCAGGAGGTCGGCGTCTTAAATAGCTTTCTCATGTCCGGCTTAGTATTTCTTCGCTGGAAATAGACAATAGAGAAAGGTATATTAATTGATAGAGCAAGACAGAGACATAACTAGAAGAGGGAAGCTAGAGAGAGAGAGAGAGAGAGAGAGAGAGAGAGTGAGAGAGAGAGAAATTATTAGTCACAAATTTATAATAAATCAACAATAATTTTATGAAAACATTCTCCATAGCAGAGCCTTACTTTATACTAAAGCACAAATACCAAAGGCGAAAACAGCGACTAACTGCGGACGATATAAATCAAGATCAGACTGCACAGAACATGCAGTCTGATCTTTGATCTATGTCGTCCGCTGTTTTCGTTAGGCCACCAAAAACAAAAACATTCTCTTTAAGCCACTGGCTGATTGTCCATGTAATTATCGTCGAAACAATGTTCAGCATTGAGATGGGAATAAATCCTGTGACCATTTACAATTCACGAAAACAAATTGACTAACCAGGGAATCGAACCTACGACTCCTTAGCTACAGGCCCGGTACTCGACGGATCCAGCGCCTATGCACAGTAATGACGTACGAACCATATTCTGGCAAAAGTTCATTGATTGACTGTATTGTGTTTAATGTCCTTTTCAACATTATTTCACTTATATCGCGGCGGCAAGGGCACCTACCCATGCGTTCCCGGAGTTTGTTTTACCAGTACTTTGCACAATTCTTTTTTCCAAGCCACTGGCTCCTTTCCGACATAATCATTGTCGAAACAATGGTCAGCGGTGGAAGAGGAATGAATCCTGTCGCAGTGACGATCATCAATCCTCGGAAAGAAGTTGTCTGCTCCGGGGATCGTAGCCAGGGATCGAACCCTGGACACCGTGTTCTCAAGTCCTGCATTCTACCGACTGAGCTACCGGGACTCGGCCCTGGCAAACGTATGTTAATTTTATCAACTTGGTTCATTATACCTAGCAAGTCATCACAGACCTGTGGCTTCATAAAACCCATTTCGTCTGATAACCAAATGAGCTATGAAATAGAATGGTCCTCGATTATGCAGAAAGTATACGAAACGCCAAAATGTTTTGATACAGGTCAGAGTACACGGACAGTGTATGCTGATCTGAGTCAATACCTTTTTACAGGTACATTAAACTTTGTCAGTTTTACAAAGCGTGACTCACATAAAGGGGACATTCGGACATTTGCGTAAAATGTCGTCTCGAATCAGCCTGCGCATTCCGCGCAGGCTGATCCGAGACGGCAATTTACGACTCCATTAGATTTTGTGCTACAGTAGACTTGTGCAAAACAGAAAACTGCACTGAAACGGAATGACTTTTTACGCAGACGTCCGAATGCCCATTTTAGCGTGTTTCGTGCCCTATATTGCTTGCAACACACGAAAAAAGACATTCGGGCTTTTGCGTCAAATGTTGCTCCAGATCAAAGTGCGCAATCCGCGGAGGCTGATCCGAAACAACACTTTCTGTTTCTATGAACTTTCCTGCTTTGCGCATGTGTAGTGTGGCAAAAAACCTAATGGAGTCGTAAAGAGCAGTCTCAGATTAGCCCGCGTGGACTGCACAGGCTGATCCGAGACGACAATTTAGGCAAATGTCCGAATGCCTCTTTTCGAGTGTTGAAAGTCATATAATGAGAGGTAAAATAAAAAAAAAAAATAAGAAAAACTTACGGTAGTAAGGGCGTTTGAACGGATATTTGTGGAATTTCGGAAATTTGGGGTGGAATATCGGGAATTTGCGGTGGAATTTCGGAAATTTGTGGTGGAATTTGGGAAATTTGGGGAAAGGAATTTTGGGGTATATAAATCTTCGGAACCCAAATCCTCCATATGGACCTCCACCATAGCCTCCACCCAGGCCTAAACCATAGCCTCCACCATAGCCTCCACCATACACTCCACCATACCCTCCACCCAAGCCTAAACCATAGCCTCCACCATAGCCTAAACCATAGCTTCCACCGTAGCCTCCACCGTAGTCTCCACCATAGCCTCCACCAAAGCCTGCACCAGCAGCAGCAGCTGCAAAAGCTCCTCCTCCACCAGCTCCAGCACCAGCAAAACTAGCAGCTCCTGCAAAAGGCCCGAAAAATCCTCCGCCACCTAAACCATATCCACCGTAGCCTCCCACTGCGCCGCCGAGGCTAAAGCCATAGCTACCGCCACCTCCGTAGCCATCACCAAAGTCAAAATAGTCGTCATCATAGTAGCCTCCTCCTCCTCCTCCATAGCCGCCATAGCTCCCGTGGTTGGGAGTTGCCAAGGCAACGGCAATAACTCCAGAGAACAGGAGAATGATTTTCATCTGAAAAGAAACAAAAGAGATTTTTTAAAAATAAAGATAGACGGCGTGAGAGATGCTCGAATAAGAATATTGAAGCTTTCTTTTTTGTTTTGTTATCATGATTCAATAACATAAACGCATTACCACACAATCCCTACTTTTGACGATCCTGAGAAAGAAACCATTAGAAAACATTGTGGGAAAAGGAGAAAATGCTGGTAACCAGCATTTTCTCCTTTTCCCACAATGTTTTCTAAACTTCACTAAACAAATTTCAAATTTCTAGTCACTTTTATTTTTTCGTCAGCAAATTCTTCCGATTTGGATAAAGCTAAAATTTTGTCATTTGGTAGTAAGTTAAATAATGAAAAGTAACCAGGCAGAGGCATTCAATATATTTTGGTGGACGGCGTAGATCAAATGCAGACTGAACAGATAGGAGCCCTGAAATCTCATTTTTCAGATCTTTTCCATGGACTGGAAATATGTATTTATGGGATAAATTCTGGGTTTTGACGAACATTGACTTCTAACCTAATGGCCTCGAATATCTAACATAGGGTAATCACCCAGTGGTACTTAGCCAAAATTGTATTCAGAACAACCCTATTTTCAATTTCGTTCTACTCAATTTGATGAAAAATTCATCTAATTGGTTGGAAATATCTGACCAAACAGATGAGAGTCCACATCAAACAAGGGTTCTGTAAGAGCGTTTCAACTTCAGAACACAGTTTTTGAAACCTTATTACTACCGTTGGCCAACGCTCCATAAATTCCAGACTCTTTTATCAAGTCAGAATACAAAGCAATTATTTAATTTGTCTAAATTCATATACATTGCTTTCAATGCACGTGTTTAATAGCTGAGTTGTTGAAAAAACAATACAATTTATAAAGTTTTATCTTTCACAATTGTTTTGTTTCCAAAAATTCTAACCGACTCATACCTAACAGCTTACATCTTCATTATTATTCGTAATCTGACTGTGTGGATCTGGGATCGGGGCTGCAATTTTTGCAATTCTGATCTTGATCTACACCGTCCTCAGAAATTTAACCGACCTACACTTAACAGCCTACATCTCTATCATTACTTGTAATCTGACTGTAGATCTGGGATCGGGCTGGAATTTTTGCAAGTCTGATCTTGATCTACATTTAAGACTTACATCTCAAATACTATTCGTAATCAGACTGTGTATATCTGGGATCGGGCTGCAATTCTTGCAAGTCTGATCTTGATATATACCGTCCTCAGAAATTTAACCCAGCTACAATTGACAGTTTCTGTCTCCGTTAATATTGGTAATTCGACTGTGTAGATCTGGGAACAGACTGCAATTCTTGCAAGTCTGATCTCGATCTACGCCTTTCTCAAAAATTTAACACGTAACAGCCAACATCTCTGTTATTATTCGTAATTATTTACTATTTACTTTTTGTCAAAACATTTGTAAGTGTATATTTATGTATGTATTTCACTGTAAAACTAGAATCAGACGGCAATTCTGACAACTTTGTAATAATCGTAATTATTCGTGATCTACTTTTCCCAGACCTTGTGGATTAGGGATCGGATTGCACACTGTGCGATCCGATCCTAATCCACATCGTTTGCAATATTGTATTGAGGCGCGCTTAGCAACCGATAGGTTTAGAAGTCCAACTGTGAACATGCCATTCTTTTTTAAACTTAATCAGTATCTGTCTTCCCATGTTTCCTTCGGAAAACATGAAATTACTTCATGTGTTACCGACACGCACTTTTTTTTAAATCTACATACATTCTTTCGCATCTCGTGGTTATTGTATTTGTATTGGCTATAAATATGTGTATATTTAATGCCAAATAAAGATTATGTTATGTTATGTTATGCTTATCCTACAGAACTTTCTTTATTTGAAAGTACCCCAACTTCTGATTGGCGAAACCATTTGGTTTCGCCAATCAGAACTTGCTTTACTTTCGCATCTAGAAAATGTTGGAGAATAAGACACATAATGTTCTTATGAATGGTCGGTGAATACAGCCCCAAGTAAGTTTTACAGTTAATCTTGAGCATAATACAGGGTGTTTGGATAGGCAGTTAACACTTTTGCAAGTGACAATACAGAATACATAGAGGATATTTGCCTTTTTTTTTGCGATGAAAGATCTAGATTTATTATGTACATCGAGTGAACATCATCTGTAATATGTTTACGATTGGCGCAGCCACGAGTTAAAATATTAGCGAGGGTGTTCACGAGATGAAATAAATTTCAATCTTTCACCGAAAATAAAATGCTATCTATTTCATGTTTTAACTCTATCTGAGAAGAGCTTTATCAAAATACAGTACAGTTCTTTTCAGTGATTCCCCGTGAGGTACCCCCTCTGCATAGCAACGCATTATAATATTACATCAGCGCGAGAAATATAAAACGTAAATGACGTCAAATTTTCATCTGGCTGTGAGACACGCGCATTTTACCTAGGCATTTTACTCTTGGAATATCGAAAAATATTTTCACTGCTATTTTTCGATATCCTCCCGGAAAGCATAAATTAGAAAAAAACCTCCTTTTGGTTCATCAAAGACCAAATAGGGGTAAATTAGTGTAAGTAAAGTTGACAATGTAATTCTAAATTTAAGATGAATTTATCTGCCAGCGACCGGTACTTTAGTAAATTTTACTGTAACATTTTGTCAGAACTGTAATGATATCTATAATTTTAAGTGATGTGAATTGAATTTGTCTGCATTTTGATTCTCACGTGTTTCTTTTTGGTGGGCCTTGAAAATCGAGGTTTTATTTTGTAAATGAATAACCTTTATCCTGCCAAATAATTGCACTGAAACTTTCAAACCCTATTAAAAGCCATTTCTTTGGAGAGATATTTTTAGTTCATTATGTTTACTGCACCTTCTTAAATGAATAAACTGTAAAGAATCCTGAGCAGTTTCCGAAATCTGTAGTAATTCAAATTTTAATGCTTAGTTATTCGGCCTGCAATACGCGAAACGGGGCATTCGGACATCTGCTAAAAGTGTCATCACGGATCAGACTGTGCAGTCCGTGCAGGCTAACCCGAGACGACACTTTCAGCTTTTAAGTATTTTTTCTGTTTGGTGCAAGTCTAGTGCAGGTCAAAATCGAAAGTTGTCGTAAAGTGCCGCGCAGGCTAATCCGAGACGACACTTTACGCAAATGTCAAAGTGTCCCTTTTTGCGTGTTGCAGGCCACTTTGTACTGTGTTTAGCGCTATTCTCGCAATAATATAATTCAAATCGCAGCAACCAGTCCACCGATCTATGATAAACTGCATTTTCTTTTTATCGTTGCTTCACAAAATATTCTACCAAAGGCTACTGCTTGCTTTGCCACATAACCATTGTCGAGACAATGGTCAGCAGTTTTAAGTCGGAGGCATGAAATCTGTCGCGATGACTTTCTTCATTTCTCAGAAAGACATAAGCCTAGCTGAGAATTAGAACCCTTGGTTTCAAGCACTGTACGTGACTGACGGTGTTACCGAGGTTGACCCGTCTTTATAAATCAAAACGATAAATGAAATTTCATTTCTGTAAAGGTCTATATACATCCCGTTTATAATAAAAAGAGAAAAGCTGTTCAGAGCTCCAAATAGGATGCTTTTCGAAATCCATCTTTGAAACCCTATGTTGTGGGTACTCATTAGAATCGTCTCGATGAGACGATT
The DNA here is from genome assembly GCA_943736015.1 of Tridacna crocea. Classification (NCBI taxonomy): domain Eukaryota; kingdom Metazoa; phylum Mollusca; class Bivalvia; order Cardiida; family Cardiidae; genus Tridacna; species Tridacna crocea. Next base: position 39,662,023 of record OX031064.1, on the reverse strand, counting down.
CAAATGAGTACACACAACATAGGGTTTAGTTGAGAATAATTAATATTTTCAATTTTGAAATCGAAATCAAACCCCCCCCCCCCATTTTCCCTATCTGCAGCTCTGGCTATATCTATAGAGAAGTTTGAGGATGAGAAATATTTCCATGCTTATGTATAAATCCCTTTTTTCCAGCAATACCGAGTTTTAAAAACACAGTGGAAGAAAGCCAATTTAAAACCGTTGTGAGACAACGGGAGAAAATGCTGATTACTAACATATTCTTCCTTTTCTCACAATGTTTTATACCCTTCCAAAGTCAAGAAATATATCATAGGTGAAATCTAACTTGTCTTCCACAAGTGCTTCTAATTTAGGCAAGTCTAAGATTTTAGCATTTGCTAGCAAGTTAACCCATTACCACACAATACCTACTTTTGACGACCCTGACCGACGAGGCCTGTAGAAAACATTGTGCGAAAAGGAGAAAATGCTGGTAACCAGCATTTTCTCCTTTTCTCACAATGTTTACTACTCTTCACATAACACATTTCAAATTTTTAATCACTTTTATTTTGTCGTCTGCAAATGCTTTCCATTTGGACAAAACTAAAATATTGTCGTTTGGTAATGAGGTAATATATGTAAGAAAAGAAACATACTCATATACTGCAGAAACATTTGGCTAATGCCTGAAGTTCCCAATATAGACAAACAAATGTTAAATATTAATGCAGTATAAGGTGCTTACCTTGTCTCGTGTAGGTTGTTCGGAATGAATCCACAGGCAGCAACTGCACGGTGCGAGTTCCTTTTTATAGCTACTTGTCGACGCGCATCAAAATGTCGTTGAAGTCATTCCTTATTTATGCGAATTAAAAATGAGATTTCAAAAACTGAGCTGAGTTATTAGAATTTTTTTGAAGATGAAACCACATCAATAAAACACTTTAATTCGATGATGGATGACAGCATGTACCGTATGTATGTGTGTCATTTATTGCACTTTTTGGAATTGTAGAAAGAATAGAGTTTGAGAAGTGAAACGTATTCCAGCTTATCTTTTCTTGGCATCTTCCTCACGAGGTTTCCGCCATTTTAGCGGATGAGGCTGGGAGAAGATTACTACAAAAGGAGCTCTGACATTTAAACTATCAGTTGATAATCAATATCCAGGTTTAAAGGTGGGTATTTAGAATTTTTTCATCTCACCAAATTAAAAAAATATATATATCACTGAAATTCATATGAAAAAATAATACAAATCAATAATTAAGATTCATGAAATTACAAAAAAAATTTTTTTTGATGGTATTCCCTTAAAAGGCTACGTAGCCACTTAAGATATTTTTAGATTTCGCGCCAAAAATCAATAAAGCATTTCGGGAATGCCTAGTGACTGGCACGTGACTCATAACGCTTTATTTCCATTACATAACAAACATGTAATAATTATTTTCCATAAAGTCTTCTTCAAACGCTATGTTTGAAACTTCGTCTGTGTATACCTGTTTGTAAATGAGCGAATTGATAATCTAAAAATAGAACGTGTCTCCCCTCGGTGTCGACCTGGGCTGTAGTAAATCTCTAATTTCTCGTGTTGTTGGATGGTGTTCGACTACTGGGGTTTTATGAATGAAAATTAAAAGGCTTTGGGAGTGTAAGGATGATTTTTTTGCATTTTTGTACAATTTTCGTCCCAAGACCTGAAGGGCCACCTTTAAGGGCTGCCGAAATAGTATAATATACTTTTGATATAATAATTATATTTGTCTTTTCCTGTTTCCCTTTTCACGGTTAGCGCTAGAAGTGCCGGTATAATGCAGAGAAATGACCCTGCCCTACAAAATGAGACAAGGGTCATTTCTCTAGGTAGAAGAATGACCCGGGTCAGTACTCTACGTAGAGAAATGGCCCATGGGTCATTTTGTAGGAGAGGGTCATTTCTCTGCATTATACCGGAAAATATCACCGTTTTCTTGAATATTGACTGGTGGACTGGTTGTCTTTCATGCCATTCTCAACTTTGTGCATCTAAATCTGTGCAGCTCTTTGGCAAAAGAAGGCTTGGTGCGCCTCTGTGATGCTTGTTACCAAGGAGGTCAACTTAACATTATTACAGGATCCATATCGTCGATTTACTTCGAAAACCTCGTAACTACAGCTTGTTACAAGCTGTAGTTACGAGGTATTTGAAGTAAACCGACGATATAATCCATTTTGTCTAATAAACGAGTTAATTATGACGTAGGATGATCTTTTTACATGCAGAAAGTTGACCAATCTGTCAGTCAATACTTTTGATATATTTACATACATGTATACATTAGACCCCTTTTTACAGAGCTTGGCTTCCCTCCGAAAAGGTACATGTACTTACATGTAAATAAATGCACGTGAAAAACCATGGACTCAACGCAAGCTGATCTTGGTCCTAGGTATTTGACCTAGGTATTTTTGCCTGTCAAAAGACCAATCTATTTCATGCTTCGGCTAGTTTTTAGAATATATACATATACCTTGGTCCTAGGTATTCGACCTTGGTACTTTCGCATGTCAAAGGATGAATCTATCTCATGCTTGAGCTAGATTTTAGAATACATATACCTTGGCCCTAGGTATTTGACCTAGGTATATTTGCATGTCAAAGGACGAATCTATCTCATGCTTGAGCTAGTTTTTAGAATATATACATATACCTTGGTCCTAGATTTTTGACCTAGGTATTTTTGCATGTTAAAGGAAACAATCTACCTCATGCTTGAGCTAGTTCTTAGAATATATACATAATTATATTTAATGACTTGCACGGTATAACAAGTTACGAAGAAGCATTAGGACTTCTTTTTAAAGAGAGCCGCTTAGATTATAATTGGCCTTCAACTAGCAAAAAGGGGCATTCGGACTTTTGCGTTAGTGTAGTCCCGGATCAGCCTGCTTAGTCCGCACAGGCTAATCTGAATCGACACTTTCCGTTTTCATCCAATTTTCTGTTATGCACAAGTCTACCGTAGCGTAAAATCTGCCGTAGTCCTAAGGTGCCGCCTCGGATTAACCGGTGCCTACTGCGCAGGCTGATCTGAAACGACACTTTACGCAATTGTTTGAATGTCCCCTTTCTCATGTTGCAAGCCAATTATACTCCCCCTTTGCAATATGGCAGGTGGGCGATTACCCTAGCCCGATCCAAGTCTGGCGTTTTTGTACCCCCGTAATATTGACAGAGTGGGGGGGGATCTGAAGCAGTTTGTGGAACTTCTTTCCCCAAATGTTCCTGAATTCCAACATGATCTCACCAGTGTTGCATTTGGACTGAGCTAGTCCGTGTTTAACAATCATTATTACATCTTTAGTCTTACTCAAAATCAAGAAAATGATAATACAATTTCTGATTTGCTCAAGCAATTGAACAAAACCCTTGACAATCAGACAGAATTTGAATACAGATGTTGTTTGGCACTCAGCACAGAATAATAACAAGTTGGCTTCATTACACAACAAAGCAGAGAAGGTGAATATCAATATTTTCAAACTGTTTATTGGCCTTTGATTTCAATATAATTATTTTGGTGCATGTAAACAAACAAACAAACAAACAAACAAAAAAAAGTCGCCGCGTTGAAACCGTGCATGTAAACAAACAAACAAACAAACAAACAAACAAACAAACAAACAAACAAAAAAAGTCGCCGCGTAGAAACCTCGTATGCTTTACATGACGGTCATTTGATCTTCATGCCGCGTTTTCAAGTCGCATGATCTTGTCCAGCGGTCTTCTTTCTCATTTTTTAACGAAATTCTTCTGACTTTTTCTTCTGGTAGGATTTTTTTTTTGCTTAATGAAAAATTATAGTAACATGTATTTAAGAGGTAGTTTGGCAAATTAGTAAAACAGATCTTTCTGAAATTCGTCATATAAAAATAAACCACGTCTGTTTCCTGTTTCGGTTTTTGATTTCGCTTTATTTACAAAACCATGACGAAAGAGACTGTGTATCAAAACATTTTCGCAAGAAGAATGGATATAAACAGTAAATTCTGTGACAGTCTGCCTTTTAAACTCACCACTGTTGGAGAAGTCTGATGGTATCGCTGATGAGGTCAAAGGGGAATAACGCTTGTCGTCTAGTGCTCAATGTACGTATACCAATTAATAGTCGAACTACACTGGATTTGGCCCGCACTGCTCTCTCTCTCTCTCTCTCTCTCTCTCTCTCTCTAGCTACTACCAGTGTTCCCTCAGTTTTGCCAGAACAACTCACACCATTCATTCCAAACCAATTACTCTCTCCTTAAGGTAGTAATCCCGTAAAACCTCTAGTGCAGATTGGCATAAGATTTCTTGATAGTTGGTAAACACGGATTTATACAGATATGATACTTTTGCACATTTTAAACCGACCAGAAATGTCTTTGATATCCATCTAGCATTTTTTTTTTAATACTTTTGTTAGTTTTCAGGAAAGGGAGGTAATTATTATCTCCTTTAGTAATGAGGATATATTTGTTTTAGATTTATAAATGATAATTCGAAGAATGACAAAAGGGAAAAAGTAGCTCGGTGAAAGTAGTACAACAATACTCTTTTTTAATCGAAGCAAATTTTGTGTGATAATATTTTTGTTGAAATATCTGGGTTTTGTTTTAGTACGGGTCCGCTACCTTAAACAAAAGAGGACAAAAAGCCTAGTTGATATCTTGTGGTGAGATCTTGTTTCAGCCCCCCTGTGCGCCATTTAATAGGCTATCACGGTTCGTTTCCTTTTCCTTTAATGGTAGAAAAAAAAAAAACGATTACGAAGCTACAAAATAATAAAGCAATAGTACTAAATTTTCTGCAAAATGCATAATCACCGAAAAAAAAAGAGATGATAAATGAATACGAGTCATTCTTCGTGAAAAGGGAGCTTAATACATTTGCAAAATATGTCAACTAGGTCAGCCTGCGCAGTACGCGCAGGCTGACCTAGTCGACACATTTTCTTGTTGGTTATTTTTCTGCAAATCTAAGGGTCATTCTACATAATATCTTAGGACGCAGGTGGTTGCTGGAAATAGTCGCTTGTTTGGATCCATGATTATTATGATGATTTGCTGGCGCCACCGAGATATATCGAACCTCCTTTTGCGGACACATGGTTCATATTTTTCTACCTATGCTCTGCAGATCTCTTTATTTACCCCCAAAAAGTGCAGTGATGTAAAATAAAGGTCTGGGCATCTATACATAGTTTGATCGTAGTCACATTTGACTCTTTACCAAACAACAAAATTTTAGACTGGTCCAAATTGAAAGCGCTTGCAGATGACAAAATAAACTTTGCTGAAAAGTTAAAATGTGTCTCGAGCTGGGAAGTAAACAATGTGGGAAAATGAGAAAATGCTGGTTACCAGCATTTTTTCCTTTTCCCACAATGTTTTCAAACGGCTTCTATTTCAGGGTCGTAAAAACCAGAGACTGTTTGGTAAAGGGCTGATCGAGAGATACTTTTTAGTTTGCAGAGATATTACAGGCCAATAAGAAAGCCAGTCAGTCTCTAGAGCAAAGTTTAATGACTATCTGTAATATACCAAAGAGAGCAAACAAAGATCAGACTGCACAGACGTGAAAGATGATCTTACTATATCCTGTTTGAGGAAGGTCAATGGCCGCTGCGTGCCGGAAGCACATTGAGATATCTTCTTATATTTTAAGTTCACTGCGTGGTTCGAAATAAACGTTTTATTCATTCTGTAAATGTATGCGTTTAAAAGTTCACGGCAATTAAATCGTCCATCATATTCATTTCATAATCTGATTTTTCACTGTTTCATCAGTTAATTAAACGTTTTTTCCCTAATAATCTCCCAGTAAATCTGACTGGCTATACCTTTCTGTCAGTAGACTATCTATCTAAAGAGACCACCTACTTGTCAATTCCAACATGGTAAATGACGGATATTGTCCTAGGGACATACAGTGCTAAAATACAAAGGACATTATTTTTCCGTATTCCGACCCAAACTTTGCGACTCTTTGGATAAGGTAGTGGTAGTACATTACAATATTCCGTACCGTGTCGATTCGAAATCAAATTGCACAATATGCGCATGGAAAAAGCACATAAAGGTGTTCCCATCATCCAACGGGTTAAACAAATTACTATACTGCACAGAAAATTCTCGTGATCTGATTGGACAATATGCCCCGAACATATCATGTTCACTGGTTAAGTCCATGTAAATGCAGTTTCACTTTCGAGAGCCCCACAGCATTGAAAAGGCGTTCCCAGCATCCAACGGGTTAAAAACAAATCGTTTTACTATATGCACAGAAATTTCTCGCGATCTGATTGGATAATATGCCCTTTTACCATTCCAAAGTTTGTTAAGCGAGAATTTTACCTGTTGTTTGGTTTAAAACTTGAGTACGCTTACGAAGTAGAATTTCCCTTCATAGTGCCCTAATTCAGTGAAAAATGGCGTTAATGGAACTAACGTCACTGAAATCTTGGTAATACATGCTAAAACATGCATCTTGGAGCATAATCTGGAAATTAATCTTTATCGATGCCGCCATTTTTGTTGTTGTGTTGACTGTGTAGTCATGTATAAGGGGCTCCGGAAAGGGAAACGGCTTTTACGTTGGTTTTGCCAGTGTACATGATACATTATGTTCGCGGCATATTATCCAATCGGATCACGAGAAATTTCTTTGCAGTTTAAGAAATGTCTAAGTCCCTTGCAACCTGACCGTAGAACTAATAATGTTTAAAGTTTCTTTATGACTAGACGTTCCGATTTTCTAGTAGAGCGTTTTGGCACTTGAAGTTTTTTTTTCTTCCCATTTATAAGGCAACCCATTTTATGATACACGTATAAACCCTGTTGTATATCATTATAAGCTGGTAATCCTTTACTCTGTTTGTCAGTGGAGCCAACCAGAAGCCCTTTAGCAGACCGAATTTAAAAAGTCGCCATGCTTTCTGAAAAGAGGGACTTAAAGCACCTAAAAAACAAAGTATTGACTGAGGCCAGCCTGCACTGTCCGTTTAGGGTGACAATGGAACTACATTTATGTAATATATAGATTTGCTGCAATTCAAATGACTATTCTACCTTGTGTTTCAGTGGGTTGTTAAAGAAAATGGATCTCTTGGATACAACAACAATAACAATAATAATAATAATGCATTTAATAATAATAATAATAATAGTATCTTTATATAGACTTGCGTCTGATTCTTTGAAATCTTATACGCCCGAAGGGTCGTATTATGTTATGGTCCTTCTTTCTTCCCTACCTTCTGTCTGTCCGTCCGTCCATGTAGTTTTGCATGTAACTGAAAATTTATATTTTTGTAGGCGCTGTATAGGTTTTAACCATTTAACTGACAAGCTCCGTCGGGGGTATATGCATCTATCTGCGAAGCTCTTACTTTCTATATGTCTCTATACATATTTCGATCATATGATTATATCATAGAAGTCGTAATTCATCTGCTATATTTTGTAATGACCTTTCCGCAATCACATCAAGGCTCTTCGCTCGACAGAAGTATGTTAACCCTTTCCAAAACAGTCCCTGGTTTTCACGACTCTGGAAAAAAACCTTGTTGAAAACATTGTGGGAAAAGGAGAAAATGCTGGTTAACCAGCATTTTCTCCTTTTTCCACAATGTTTTCTATTTTCACATAATAAATTTCAATTTTTGAATCACGTTAATTTTGTCGTCTGCAAATGCTTTTAATTTTGACAAGTCTAAAATTTTGTTGTTAAGTAAAGGAGTTAAACAATGACTTGTTTTGTTGATATATATCTCAGAGATGCACTAAACCCCTTTGTACGAGAGCATGCCTCAGATATATTTGCCCAGAACAAATCTGTCGGTACATTCGTCCATGGGTAGGTTTGAAGAACAGTTACATTTTGTGGACGGGCGGACGGACGGGCGGATGAACAGACATACGTACATACACACATATGGCTTGCAGCACGCGAAAAAAAAAGGCATTCGGACATTTGCGTAGTGTCGTCTCGGATCAACCTGCGCAATTCACGCAGACTAATCCGAGACGACACTTTCTGTTTTCATGTAATGTTCATTTTTGCGTATGCCTACTGTAGCGAAAAATCTGACGTAGTCGTAAAGTGCCGTCTCGTATTAGCCTGTGCGGACTGCGCAGGCTGATCCGAGACGGCACTTTATGCAAATGTCCGAATGCAACCTTTTTTAGTTTTGCATCCGTTTGTAAGTAAATACAAACAAAGAAAACAAATACATAACAAAACACCTTTCTATTACTTGGCTAGAGTAACAAGCCTTTATCTCCTTATCACTTCGTTTGAAGTCCTTTGAGAAAAGATTAGAGCAAGATGAGATCCCAAAGATGTACATTCTTATCTCTGTCTTCTCTTTTCAATTGATTTTTTTTGTTGATTTACTCTACCTATTTCAATCCGCCGGATCACCCGGGGTTACCTGATTTAGCACACTCGGAGGGTCCGGGAACTCGGAGGTAAACAAATATAGTCACAGTAGACCAGGGTCTGAATTATATCATTTATAATATGATGTTAAAGCAACATCGGATACTATTAGTGTTGTAGGTTATTGGCCAACATAATAATGAAACAGTTTATGAACATCTTTTCTTATTGTGTGATCATTTAAAGATAATATACTATTTTAAACTCGGAATTATGTTAATGCAGCGAGATTGTTCGTATTCACTGTTTAATATTGAACGAATATACCATTTCAGAAACAAACTGCCATCTTTAAATAAAGATTTAGTTATTCTACTACAGATCTTAGGTGTCATGTATAAGGATAAACTCTATATGCATAAGAAAATTAACGACGTATCACAAAATTTGATTCGGGAATTCTCGGAGTAATTTCTAAATGTAATTTTGTGAACTCGGAGGTATGGGTTTGGGAAGTCGGAGGTTTTAACTTTTCGAAGAGCTGATTGTTTTCGAAAATGTTAATGTGAGATTATATGAATGTGTCGGTAGGTAGGTAGGCAGAGGTAGGTATTAAGAGGAGGTAAGTTTTCAATGTATGCAATGAAAGTAGATGAGTAATCAACAGGATAATTCGTCTTTAGTATGTAGACAGGCTCGCATCCCACCTTTATTAAACTGGAATGTACATTACTATTTCATATTTTAGCTCTTAATTGCGGCTTTGTGTACTTGTTAGAACCACTCATAGACGCTGTTCTAGCGTACACGCTAAAACTTCATTTGTGAATGAAAGTCAACTGAAAATTTGTCACTTTTAGAGCTGTAAAATTATATTATTGCATAGACGTCTTATTGTAATGTATATTTGTACTAGTTTGTCCTAGTAAGAGGTACAGATCTGGTTTCCATTGATAAAATTTTACACGAGATTCAACCAAATCTTGTGTTATTGGTACCCATTAAAATAATCTCGACGAGACGATTATAGTGAGTACCAAAACATAGGTTGAAGCTTCTTATAAAACGATTTTTCAGCGACAACAATTTTTGTCGAGCCCGCTTGCGGTGAGCGAGACATAGATGTCACAATCGCAGTTCGGTGAATATGCGTGCGTGCGACCATCCGTCCAAACCATAACTTCTACTACTGTGGATGGATTTCAAAATAATTTGACATAATTGTTCTCCATTACGTGTAGATGTGATATTTGAAACATTCGTAAAGGTAGGCCCAAGGTCAAACTTGAAGGTCAATTTTTTGTCCGGACCGTAACTCATACAATTTTGAATGGATTTCAGTATAAATTTGCACAATTGTTCTCCATCATGAGTGTCCATGACGTGCCATTTGAAACATTTTTTTAACGTAGGCCTAAGGTCAAGGTCACGCGGGCTCGACATGTTTTTCCTGAACAACCTTCTAGTTAGCTAAGATTTTCATGAAGAGAAGAAGAAGAAGAATTTATTGAATACTTATGAATACACATGCATTTCGTACATACAAATACATATTTGACATCTAATAGGTCACTTAAAAATTGCCATAACAATACATGAGAGAGAAAAAACAGAAAAAAAGCCAGAAAAGTGGAGAATGAGCACGGACGATTATGGTATTTAACATACTGTACATTTCCTTTATAGATGGCAAACGATAGATTTGCATCTGCATTGATCATATACTCAATTACAAAAAAATCAATCGACTAGCCATAGTACTATATAACTATATAGTGTGGAAATGTTTCGTTAACTCTTTACCAAACGGCAAAATTTTGTACAGGTCCAAATTGAAAGCACTTGCAGACGACAATATAAGCACATTTCAAAAATTGAAAGTAGTTTCCAGCAGGGTAAAAATATACTTTTGAAAGGGGAAATTTCCATAATCCAAAGGTAACCCTAGACTGACAGAAAATCAAAGCGCTGATGCACTGAAGGCAGCGGGTTTTTGCAAGCTACAGATCTTATATGTATTATTTTCTTTGCACAGGTTTCCTTTATAATTGACTATAAAAATCTAAAAAAGTAAAAGGGTGCCTTAATCGATCTGCAAACAGTATAGACCTAGGTCAGCCTGTGCAGACGGTCAGCCTGTGCAGTCTGCACAGGCAGACCTGGGCTGAAACCTTTCGCCATAGGTCAATTTTCTGTACATCGAAGGATCGGTCTACCCAAAAACGAAGCAGGTTGTTAAAAGAATAGGTTATTATGGACCAATAATCATTTATGTCTTGCTTGGTTTAATCTATCATGAGGATGCAAGAAATCCCCTTTTGCCAAAGCACGGCTCGTTTATTTGTGGCTTAAACAGATATACAGGAGCACAAGCAGAAAAGGAGAACTTGAATAAATGATCCCTTTCCAAAACAATCCCAAGTTTTTATGACCCTGTGGAAGAAGGCTTCAAAGACACTTGTGGAAATGGAGAAAGTGCATCTAACCAATGCGTTCTATCTTATTAATCTGTGACAATAGTGCAATTGTTGAAAGGCATCTTAGAGTACTGAAAACCAGTTTTAGTATATATTTGAGGTTTTACAGCTCAAAGTCCTTGTAGGCCAAATAATATGCTTTATAAAAGTTTTGCCGATCCCTTTAACGGAGTTGGTAGCTCAAAAACTTGAAATCAGGGTCGCTGGTTTAAATTTCCAGCATGGTCTTCTTTCTGATCCACTTGTCATTTATGCCTTATTGTTATTCAGTGCATGACTTAAAGGAAACTTGTTAGAATGTCCAAAATCATGAACAGCAACAGCTGAAGTAGAAACAACAACTTTTTCAACGATGTTTTCAGAAGGCCTCACTAGAGGGTCGTTAAGTCTTCATTGTGTGGCAAAAATACCGTGTTCAGCAAATTTCCTTTTCTGTGATTTATTTCCTTTTACCTCTGATGCCTGGTTTGGAAAGAAAGTTGTGTCAGTACTGGTCACTGGTATGACCCAAGCTGTTTAGATCGCATTAAATGCTATAAATTATACTAAAAGAAGCCATTTGCAGACAAAAATTTGAACATGGCTCAAATAACAGCGTACATCTTTGATAGAGTAGAAAACATCGTTGGAAAAGGAGAAAATGCTGCTTACCAGCATTTTCTCCCATTCCTACAATGTTTGTAAAAAGTTCTAAGGGTCGTTAAAACTTTGGATTGTGTTGTACAAGTAAATGTATAACATAATCAGCATTTATCACTACTTTTAACGCTTTACCACCCAATGCCGACTTCTTACAACCATGAGAAAGAAACAATGTAGGAATGGAGAAATTGCTGGGAACCAGCAATTTCTCCATTTTCCACAAACTTTTCTACCCTGTAAAATAAAAACTGTGCCATTTGAGCCACAATGAAATTGTCGTCTGCAAACGCTTTCAATTTGAACACAGTTGAAATTTCATCGTCTGTTAAGGACTTAATCCTGCTGTAGGTGACTTTTCGTTTAACATCACCTTTCACAGCCGAATCCGTACGACTTCGGTGATAAAAGGCGATGAACTACATGAATCCCATTACGGTGCCCTATGCTCAATATTCATCATGCTTGCAAACAAACACCGATAAAAACGTTTGCTCTGAAAATATTTTCTTTTGCACTTTCTCGGTCTATGTAGATACCGATGCCCTCTTTCCATTTCTATTCTACATTGTAAATTTACGGATGAACTCGTAAGGTACATGTATAAAGCGGTTTTAAAGTGTGTCGTCTGCGCGAGTAGCGCGCATTTATACATGCTCGTTTGGGTATTCATGGAGGAACTATTTAGTCACACGTAGGAATCAAGTTTTGTTTACCTCACGTATCCAGGAAAAAGCTGCCGGATGCAAGAATTTTCGACCTAGATAAATATCGTAGGCGTTGAGAATCAGTTACTCATGTCTGCTTATCATTTCATGTGTATTCGTAAGCGGTTTGTAAAACGATATTTCATTTGCTTTTAGAAATATGATGCAAAGGGGGATAATAACCAGCATCCAATAGAGGGCGCATCGCAGAAATCTCGAAAATCGGGCTCAATCAGCCAAGGTAAGATCCACGAAGTGATCGTAACCTTGGCTCGCGAAGATGTTGTTTATCTGGCAAGAAAGATAATTTAATTTTCAAGAATATAACTCTCATTCGTTTTATAAGATCAAACATAATATCGCCCTACTTATTTGAATGGGATGCTACTTAATCGATGTAGGTTATTAGCTCCACTGGCCGAAGGCCAGCGGGCTTATGTCATGGCCCGTTGTCCGTCGTGCGTCCGTCCGTGCGTCCGTTCGTGCGTCCGTCCGTCCATCCGTGCGTTAACTTTTTCTTTAAACATCTTCTTCTGATACTACCCATCCAATTTTGATGAAACTTCACAGAAATGATTCTGCCATGGTCCTCTTCAGAATTTCTTGAAAGAATTTAATTCCTTTTAAAACTCTGGTTGCCATGGCAACAAAACTGAACAATTTTGAAAATCTTTGAAAATCTTCTTGTCTGAAACCGTAAGGACTAGGGCTACCAAATTTGGCATGTATTTTTATCAAGTAGACCTCTACCAAGTATCTTCAAATTATAGCCCTGGGGTCAAAATTGGCCCCGCCCCGGGGGTCACAAGTTTTACATGGGTTTATTTAGGGAGAACTTTAAAATTCCTCTTCCACCTAGCCATAGGGCCTAGGGCTACCAAATTTGGCATGTTGTTTTATCTAGTGGACCTCTACAAAGAGTGTCTAAATTATAGCCCAGGGGTCAAATTTGGCCCCACCCCGGGGATTAACAAATTTTACTTGGGCTTATATAGGAAAAACTTTCAAAATCCTCTCGCACCTAGCTATAAGGGCTCGGGCTATCAAATTTTGCATGTAGCTTTATATAGGGGATCTCTACCAAGGGTGCCCAAATTATAGCCCTGGAGTCAAATTTAGTCCCGTCACAGGGCGTCACAAGTTTTACATGGGCTTATATATAGGGAAACTTTGATAATCTACTTGTACATAGCCATAAGGCCTAGGGCTACCAAATTTTGCATGTAGCTTTATCTAATGGGCCTCTACCAAGAGAGCCCAAATTTTAACTTTGGTGGGTCAAGTTTGACCCCACCCCAGGGATCACAAGTTTTACATTGGCTTTATAAACCTGTCTCATGGGTCACATATTTTACAGTGTCTTTTATTGAGCAAACTTGTTTTACAGGGCTTTTTATTGGGCAAGATTAAAAAATCTTCGTGTTTATAACCACACGTTTTAGTTTCATATTTCAGGTCGGGGGTCAAAATTGGCTCCATCCAGGGATCACAAGTTTAACATGGGCTTCAAAATATAGTCACTTCAATTTAAACATTAATCAAGGGAAATATCTCTTTTTATGGAAGATAAAGTTTGGTACTATTTACCTCCCTTGATTATCAAACTGCATTGATACATAATTGGTGCCAGACATTAAGTTTTTTGATAGAAAATATTCTGTTTTCAAGTGTGATTCATTTTGATGCTAATAGTTATGCTCACATGAGGTGAATAATAAATTCAGAGTAATGTTTCTATCATTCAGCTTATTTTTCCAAGGATTTTACCTTTCATGCTAATGAATTAACCTGCTTGTACTGCCTGATAATGTTCATTGTTTTTGAAGACCCTCTTTTTCATGGTCATGAACACTTCAATTTGTGTGGTAAAGGGTTAAAAAGCCAGTGGAGCGATACAGGGCCATCATGGCCCTCTTGTTATTCATATTACCTTCCGAGAAACCTTTGCGCCATTCTTCCCCGAAATTTGATGCAGTACATTTACTCTTTAACCAAACGACTAATTTCTAAACTTGTCAAAATCATAAGTAGACCAGTTGCAGACGACAAAATAAATGTGGCTCAAAAACTCAAATTCGATTTGGGAAAGGTAGAAAATATTGGGGTAGAGGAAAAAAATGCAGCATTTTTTATTTCTTTTTTCAACAAAGTTTTCATCTCATGGTCTCTAACCCTTTCTGAAACAATCCTTGGTTTTCATGACCATAAATAAGAAGCTTTTTGAAACATCGTGTTGGTAACCAGCAGTTCCTCCTTTTCCCGAAATGTTTTCTTCCCTCCCAGAACGAATGTCAAGTTTTGAAGCATGTTTGTTGGATCATATTTGTAACAAATCATATATGTAACACCTGTTACATATATGATCACATATGTAACATGTGTTACATATATGACTCGGAAATCAAGCATAAATGTAACATATTTTGTGACGAATATGATCGATGCCGGGTTTTGATGTGACATGAAATCACATATGTCACAGGTCAATTTTGATTTAAAAACAGTACAAAAGAATGCATATTTACATCTGAAACACATCTGTAGCAGGTTTTTATTCACCAGATGGGCCAATATCTTGATACTGATTTGTTGTGTCACTTTGTCCATCGTCGTCATCGGCGGTGACGTCGACGTCACTCTTTCGCGTCCGCTCCATATTTCCTCAACTCTTTAAAGGATATTCATGAATATAATGTCCGGTATCGTGGCTGCTCTCTGTTTATATATATAAACATATATATATGGGCCATAACGTGAGAAAATGTACCTTCGGACAATTGGTGAGTATTTGATAAACAACGTTATTTTGAATGTATAATATTTCTGGAGTATGTTAGTCTTTATTTGAACAGATTATTCAGGTTATTTTGTGAGTTATGACCAATTTACTATATGAACCCTACAAACGTCATTTACCTGAAAAATGAAGTCAAAGTTGCGTAATGCATTTCTGCGTGTTAGTAGAACCTACAAAACTTGATGCATTTGCTTAAAACTGTTTAAGCACTGATCAAAACCCGTATTGTTACGGCAATATGTTGAAATTATTTTGTGTATTTTATTGCGATGTGGTTGCTATGGTTACCTTTTAACGATAGATATAGGAAAATATATAAAATGGGCTGAGACAAGGGCAGATAACTCCAAGTATTGAAATAAATATGTTTTAAAACTCATTCAGTTGAAAGATTACAATTACAGTGATATTTTTAAAACATTTATAATACATGATTTTTCCTCTTTTTGCAGCTTTCTACTAGTGATGACAGAATGTCCGAAGGTACATTTTGTCACGATGAGGTTCATGCGTTTGTGTGTGTGTGTGTGTGTGTGTGTGATTACACACATGTGTTACATATGTGATCATATATGTGTTACATATGTGATCATATATGTAACACATGTTACATTTGTGATCATATATGTAACACATAGACAACTAAACCTGTTACATATATGCTTCTCATGTCAACCCCCATTTCGGACAAACACATTTGTAACACACTTTATCTGTTACGAATGTGATCATGTACGTAACAAATGTGTTACATATATGATTTGTTACAAATATGATCCAACACATGTTAATATCGTCGTCTGCAAATACTTTCATTTGGACAAGTCTAAAATTTTGTCGTTTGATAAAGAATTAAAAGGCGGGATAGTGTGGTAAATGTTATTCCAACAAGGAAATACAAATAATAACATGTTTATCTTACATATTGTGCTTTTCTTTTGTACTGATGGTTGCGAGCCATCGCTTATTAAATTCAGTGATGAATCACTTTTTGAAATTCGGTGAAATTATAAAAACTCTATCATTTAACATCACATGAGTAAACATGAGATTTAGCGGGCGTGCAGTCTGATCTTTGCCCTGGGCTCGTATTCACCAACCAAAGAACGTTTTTTGTGTTATTCTCCAAAATTGTCTATATTTGAAAGCAAGACAACTTCTGATTGGCTAAACCACTCGAATGGTTGGTGAATACAGGCCCTACTGGACTTTCCCTATTACATTCGGTCGCAAGAAATGGAGCAAATTTCTCAGAAGATTGTACCCGTATGATGATGATGAAGATGATGACTTTGTAGGATTAAGGTCCCTCCGTGCTCTAGGTATATTTGGTATGGACCAGCCCCTAGGTCTTCTTCGAATAAATCCCCTTTGTTCTTTAACGTGCCCGGCGTAAAGCATCGATACACACGAGGCTACCTCTAGTTGGGTGGGAAATACAAGGTGTCTCAGAGAGGTCCTGGTTAGGCTGGGTATCGAACATTATCTCCCGCTAGATGGCATTCTATAAATACTCATCTATCTAATTTGTACATCCTGGGTACACAGGACCGGACCACATTTCTATGCGACAACCATTACTTTGAATTTCAATCTAAAATAAACGTATACTCAATAAAACGCTACCTGGTGCGATTCACTCAGCTATGATCAGCAGTTTAGAGAAATCTGAAGCTAAAACAAGACTGTTTTTTTTTCCCTCAAACGTATTGATAAAAGCCACTTTCTCCATTGCTACTTTATAGCGCCTATCATTACAGCCTCCCCGATAGCAGGGAGAGTGATGCGTCATATAGTACAGGTCTAATCTTCTACGAATATGACATGTGCAGACAACGGGGTATCGATTCTCGGGCCTCTGGATTAATAGCCGAGCGCTTTACCACTGCACTACCAGTCCATCCATATTGTATTCTTATTTTCAGCAGTGGTAAGAGAGTGAGTTTTTAATAGGCCTATTTTGCGCCGAAAGAGTTACGTCATAGAACCCCAAATAAGCCCAAGAGGTAATTTCAATTTAGAAATAAAACCAAGATAATAGCACTGTTGGTTTTTGTCTAGAATGTCCAGAAAAGCGGACAGTGAAGATCAAGATCAGACTGCACGTTTTGTGCAATCTGATCTGGATCTACACTGGCCGCACAGGCATTTACTCGTGTAAAAGGTGCTTAAAATGTTAAGTGCAAACTTATTAGTTTGCATCAGTTGTTATACAGCTTTTGATTTATTTTGTTATGGCTGCAATCGTGACTTCTTGTATTTGCTCTCCGTCATGCTTTATTATATCATTCTAACTTACAAGGTCGACAGATATAAATGTTCCCTCACGTTTCTTAGTTTAAATATATTTATTTTACATCGATTGAGAAACAAGTTCTTACAACTTATACTAATCTCTCTCGATTCTGCTTCCTGGGAACTACACCAGTACTCGCGCCGAATGTGTTGGCCAATGAAAAATCCCAAAGTTGACACCCGCTCCGAGGAATCGAACTCAGGACATTTAGTTTATGAGGCCGTTGCTCTACCTCACGACTACGGACACCACACACGTTTCTTCTAACAAGATCTCAAACTAAATTTTCCCAAGGACAGAAGGTTCTTCTCTAGCGTTACCCTGTATATTAACTAAACTCTTCCATGGTCTAAACAATTCATGCTTAAGCTCTGAAAATGGGAATTTCAGTTGAAGATATCTGTTAAAACAAAACACAGAGACTAGAACAAAATCACATAGTTAATATAAGATTAGATATAGCAAAGCTACATGCAATCTGATCTTGAGTTGTTTTCGTCAGCAAAAGGTTACAAGGCAAAGATAGATCTAAATTGTTACTCGTGTTAGGATTAGAAATACTGGTGAACATATTGCTCCAGAAGAAACTGTAGCAAGTATCGCCGTAAAGGTTAACAAACCAACTACAAAAAGATTAGACCCTTGCATTGATGGTATATGAGATACATAAAATCTGACTAATGTGTGCATTTGAGATAAATCCTTATTCAACGAGCCTAGAAAAATGTCAAGTGAGCCTCTTGCGAGCTGAGTAGCATTTGTATAGCCGAGTTTGACTTTTTAACAAGACGACAAAATTTTAACCTGGTCAAAATTGAAAACATTTGAGGACTTCAAATCAAATTTTACTTAAAACAAGAAATTTATCATTTATGGGTAGACAATATTGTAGGAAAAGGAGGGAACGGTGGTTACCAGCATTTTCTTCTTTTCCAACAATGGATCTAAAACTTCTAAATCCACGAGTCGTTAAAAGTCTGTATTGTGCAGAAAAGGTTTTACAAAATCTTAGCCAAAAAGACAAAAAACGTAAGATTCCTTTTTGGCAGCGGGTTTCACCCGCTGTCATAGTCCCCAGGTATGAGTAACTGATTTTCAACGCCTACGATATTTATCTAGGTCGAGAATTCTTGCATCCGGCAGCTTTTCTCTGTTTACGCGAGGTAAACAAAACTTGATTCCTAAGTGTGATTAAATAGGTCCTCTATGAATAACCAAACGATCATGTATAAATACGCGCTACTCGCGCAGACGACACCCTTCAAAATCGCCTTACACTTTACGAGTTTATCTGTAATGTAGAATAGAAATGGAAAGAGGGCGTCGGTATCTACACAGACCGAGAAAGTGCAAAAGAAAATATTTTCAGGACAAACGATTTTATCGGTGTTTGTTTGCATGATGAATTTTGAGCATAGGGCACACTAATGGCATTCGTGTAACATCGCCTTTTATCGCCAAAGTCGTACGGGTTCAGCCTTTAGCAGACTACAAAATTTCAGCTGTGTTCAAATTGAAAGCACTTGCAGACGAAAATTTCATTGTGGCTCAAATGGTACAAATTCTATTTTATAGGGTAGAAACATAGCGGAAAATGGAGAAAATGCTGGTTTCCAGCATTTTCTCCTTTCCCACATTGTTACAATAAGGCTTCTTTTACATGGTTGTTAGAGTCAGCATTGGGTGGTAAACAGTTAAAAGTACAAGTAGTTTTAAATGCTGATTATGTTATACATTTACTTGTACGACACACTTCCTTGTTTTAACGACCCGTAGAACTAAACTTTTTACAAACATTGAAGGAATGGAAGAAAATGCTGGTAAGCAGCATTTTCTCCTTTTCCAACAATGTTTTCTACCCTATCAAAAATGTACGCTGTTATTTGAGCCATGTTTAAATTTTTGTCTGAAAATGGCTTCTTTCAGTATAATTTATAACCATTTAATGTAATTTAAACAACTTGGGTCATATAACAGGGGCCAGTGCACCTGTGCATGTGTTTCTTGGCTTTTTCACACCAGTGACCAGTACTGACACAACTGTCTTTCCAAACCAGGCATCAGAGGTCAGAGGCAATAAATCACATAAAAGAAAGTTTGCTGAACAGGGTATTTTTGCCACACAATGAACACTAAACGACCCTCGGGTAGAGGTCTTCTGAAAACATCGTTAGAAAAGGAGAGAATGCTGGTTACCAGCATTTCTTCCTTTTCCAACATTTTTTTTTCTATTCTTTCATAAACAAATTGAACTATCTGAATGTCGAATTCGTTATCTGCAAATGCTTTGAATTTGGACTGGTCTAAAACTTCCTTGTGTAGTAATGAGTTAACCCTTTAACAGACAACACAATTTTAGCTCTGTCCAAATTGAAAGCATTTGCAGACGACAGTTTCAGTGTGGCTCAAATGGTGCAATTGTTTATTGATTAGGTAGAAAACATTTTGGGAAAAGGAGAAAATGCTGCTTACCAGCATTTTCTCCTTTACCCACAATGTTTTCAAAAGGGTTCTGTTCCAGGGGCGTCAAAAGTAGGGATTGAGTGGTAAAGTGTTATGAATATGCTCATGAATTGATTCGTTCCCTATAAAGGCCTTAAACCAAATCTGCTGAAGCAAATTAAAAATTGGTACTTATTTGTAAATCAAATAGTCTAATATGGTGAAAAACATTGTGGAAAAATGTGAACTTGCTTATTACAGGCAATTTTCCCACTTCTCACAAAGTTTTCTTTGGACTTCTTCAGCAGGCTAGTAAAAATGTTTGATATAAAAATAAATTTGTAAAAGTGCAGATTAAGTATTAATTGTTGTTTATACTTCAGCTGTTGCTGTTCATGATTTTGGACATTCTAACAAGTTTCCTTTAAGTCATGTACTGAATAACAATATGGCATAAATGACAAGTGGATCAGAAAGAAGACCATGCTGGAAAGTTAAACCAGCGACCCTGATTTCAAGTCTTTGAGCTTCCAACTCCGTTAAAGGGATCGGCAAAACTTTTATAAAGCATATTATTTGGCCCACAAGGATTTTTTGAGCTGTAAAACATCAAAATTATACTAAAACTGGTATTCACTCAAAGATACCTTTCAACAATTGCATTATTGTTACAGATTGTTAAGATAGAAAACATTGGTTAGATGCACTTTCTCCATTTCAACAAATATCTTTAAAGGTCTCTTCCAGAGGGTCATAAAAACTTGGGATTGTTTTGGAAAGGATTAATATCATTTATTCAAATTCTTGTTTTCTGCTTGTGCTCATGTACGAGATTATATCTTTGTTTTAGCCACAAACAAATGAGATGTGCTTTGGCAAAAGGGGGCTTCTTGCATCCTCGTGATGGATTATACCAGGCAAGACATAAATAATTATTGATCCATAACAGCCTCTTCTTTTAACAACCTGCTTCGTTTTTGGGTAGATCGATCCTTCGATATACAGAAAATTGAACAATGGCGAAAAGTTTCAGCCCAGGTCAGCCTGTGCAGACTGTTTGCAGATTGATTAAGGCACCTTTTTACTTTTTTAGAGTCAAGTATAAAGGAAACCTGTGCAATGAAAATAATAAGATGTGTAGATGGCACAAACCCGCTGCCTTCAGTGCGTCAGCGCTTTGATTATTACATGGCAGTGTATCCCGAGTTACAGATCAGAACATACAAACATGCACATGTAGTAATTTCTGAGAATAAAACTCTAATAATTTCTTTGAAAACAATAAATGTATTAAACTACGTATTATTTGACATTACACAGTCTTTATCTCAAACTTGTGTATGATACAGAGGAATCGAGCTCAACCAGCCAAGGTAAGATCCACGTAGTGATCGTAACCTTGGCTGGCGAAGATTGAAACTTCACGAAATAAATGAATATCCACTACAGCGCCAAATAGAAGATATTTGTAACTGAATCGTCATCTTCGCAAGCCAAGGTTACAATCACTAAGGGGATCTTACCTTGACGGATCGAGCCCGGTTTCGAGATTCCCGCGACACGCGCCCCATTGGATGCTGCTTATTATCTCCCTTTACATCATATTCCTTATAGCCATTGAAATGTCGCTTTACAAACCGCTTACGAATACGATAATTCAACATGAAGCAATAACCACAAACGTACTTCGACATTCCATGGTAAGATGCTGGAATATAGCCTAAAACATCTGATAATTGATTGGCCACATTGAAACTTAATGTAAATATTGTTAGTCTATGTTTTCTTCGGTAATAAATCATTACAGATCCTGCACACATCCACGGAAGTATTCATGTTTACCTTCTAGTTTTATCGCGACCCTGCTCTATTTTTATCAAAGATGAAATGTTACAAGCGATTTGATTTGATGCAGTTAGAGCTAGCTGCAACCAATGAAAATGCGTATCGGATGATTGTCGAAATCGAGCTCAATCCGACAAGGGTAGAGTAGCGTAGTGGATCGTAACCCTTGGCTTGCGAAGATGTCGAGTCGTAGAAGCTGAATTCATATCAAAATACCCAGCCACATTTTTAAAGCATATAGCATAGAAGTCAGGACTGCTGCATCTTGATATTTCATAACATGACTGCCAATAATGATTATCTTTACTGATTGAATTTAACCCTTAGGCTGCTAACTGCGACTCACTGACCTTTACGTGCAGTCAGATCTAAGATCTACACTGTCCGTTAGGGAGGTACCTTTTCCCGAAAAAAAGTCTTTGAAATAGCAAAGTTTGGCCTTTACTATTGGCTTGAAAGTTCCATTTAACTTACTTAGCAGGAAAAAGGTTGAGGAAATCTGTAAATTAATACAAGTCAGTGCCCTTTATCTCCTTGATATATCCTGCTTAATTCGGTGCTGGAATAGAGGCTTCAGGTTCGATACTCAATCGAAGATTTATACAGCTTTTTCGTTGGAGTTTTCAGAGTCCTTGTTCATAATAGTTGAAACCCAGATACAAACAAATGAAATGCTGCTGTTGCATTAATTTGAGTTATAAGCGTTAAAAACAGCCTGAAACGTTATTCAATCGACAATAATCAATCATAAAATTATGAACCGAATCAACATGTGTCCCTAGCTTTAACGCCTATGATATTAGGCTGTTAAGTGCCACTCAAGGACCTTTTGTCGACCTTGTAGATCGATATCAAATTGCACAGAACTTGCAGTCTGATCTTGAATTTCCATCGTCCGATAAGGATCCCCTTCCCGACGCGCTAGCCAAGGTGACGATTCTATACGCCAGCCTTGGCGGATCGAGCTTGATTTCGACATTCCTCCGGTACTCATTTTTCATTGGTTGCAGTAGCATTTCATCTTTAATGAAAATAGAACAAGCTCGGATAAAAATAGAAGGTAGACATGAATATCCACGTGGATGTGCGCAGGATCGTGTAATGATTTATTACCGGAAAAAAACATAGACGAACAATATTTACAGAAAGTTGCAATGTGATCAATCAATTATCAGAGATTTTAGGCTATATCCCAACACCTGACCATGGAATGTCGAAGTACGTTTGTGGTTATTGCTTTATATAGAATTATTGTATTCGTAATAGTACGGTCACAAATCAGTAAATGCCGCCTGCCGGCGTGGTAACTGCCAGTTTTCACTCAAATTCGGCCGGTGGTAGCTCGGTGGCAGGCACAATCGGCAGGCGGCAGGCGGCATTTTAGACGCCGCTAGGACACCGCTGAAGTTATAAGAAAAAGTTAAAATTCTGACTGCCACCGGCCGATTTTTTCCAATTGTGGCTGTCATCAGGGTGCATTTCGTGGTCGCTCGGTGGCGATCAAGCGGCAGACGGGCGGCAGCGCGATTTTTACTCGGTCGTCACGGGGTTCGAGGGCCTTCAATCTTCGGTCGGCGATCGGTAGCGACTAACTGCCACTCTCCAGCATCCGGCCTGCTACCGTCATTCTACCCACATGCCACCGTGCGATTTCAAAATACCTGCCGGCGGCAGGGCGGAGATTGAAAAGCAGATTGAAGGTGGCTGTCGGTGTTGGTAGGTAGCAGGATAGCGATCTGCCGGGTGCAGACTCCCGGGCCACTGAATATGAATCCGAGGCTATTCACAATAAGAAATTGTCGTCATGGCGATTCTAACAGCACCATAGCGACTCAGAGACTTGCATATTGCTGGGTTGGGCTCTGGTCTCTTGCGCTTCGGTGCTGGCGCTTTGTCTTGCCCCCTTGCCTTTAAGGGGCAACTCGTTGCAAGAAAAAAATTCTTAAAGATTATATCTTTTTATCTTGTGGTTGATAATAATGATGAACACTTTGTAGTGATACGAGAGCAATCTAGCTATATATATCCCCCGTAAACCAGCCAGCCGTCAGATTATCGGGCGGGCGCCTGTCGGTGGCAGTTCGAACGCCCGATCGCCGGCCGGTGTCAGTTGTAAATGGTCGGTGTCCGCCAGGTCGCCGGGCGGTGGCAGGTAAAATCTGACGGCTGCCGGACTGTCACCTAACTGCCACCGGCCGACACCCTGATGACACCCCACACCCCTCGAGTACATGTCCAGAGTTATGGTATTCTAAATCCATTGCTTCTCTTCCAAACCCTATGTTATGGGTACTCATTAGAATCGTCTCGACGAGACGATTCTAATGAGTACCCATAATTTAGGGTTTAATGGAGAATTATCAATATTGTCAATTTTAAAAATTCAAAATTACTCCATCTATCTGGAGGTCTGATGTCCATATTTTTTTCTCTGGTTTGCTGCCATGGTATGGATCGATTGTACAGTGAGTAACGCCGCTTCAACAATAATATGTCATATCATGGCGGTCAGTGCACCTATCTATGCTTTATTTTAGAATTTCATTTTGGCCGTGCAGCATTTTTTTCAGAAGCCATTGATGAATTTTCAGGGCAGCTTTCATCGAAATAATGTTAAGAAAAAAAAGTCAAAATTACTATAAACATCTTCGGAAATACATTTATAAAGCTGGGGATAGGACACAATGACCGCGTGGTTTTAATCCCTGTATCCGTATTTAAGGATTTATAAATTTTAAGGTCTCATCTAATACAGAGGTCGAAATTTTAGTGGACGTTGAGGATATTTGTTTTTTTCTAACGATGAAAGATCGAAAGTTATTTAATCGAGTGAACACCATTGGTAATATTTTCACGAGTGGCTGCACCACTCCTGAAAATATTACTGATGATGTTCACAAGATGAAATGAATATCGATCTTTCACAGTAAACATACTTTTAAACCCTTTTTTGTGGTGTGGTGGGACTTAATCAAAATTCAATACAGTTCTTTCCGGTTATTGCCCATGGCATACCCCTCCGCATAGCAACGCATTACAACATTGCATCAAGCGTGAGAAATGTAAGTTAATTACGTCATATTTCCATCTGGTTGTGAGGCACCTCCGTACATGGTGCGTGAAAACAACTGTTTCCGCCTTTAATTGAAGAGTTAGAATATGAAAATCGGTATTTTCATTGGTCGTTAACATGAAATAACGAAAAATATTTCACCGATAATTCCCGATAACCTTTCAGAAAGCGAGCAATAAACCAGTATATTCTACGTCTATCATATATCTTATATCATTATAACTTTTCAAAAATAAATTGCACCTTTTGAATCACATTATCTTGTCGTTTGCAAATGCTTTCAAATTGAAAAAAAATCTAGAATTGCGTCGTTTGGTAAAGGAAAAAGGTGGATTGCATACCGTACGATGTTTTGTGAGACAGTTTTGTGACAATACCACACCGAGCAGCTCCTCTTATTCACTGCGTTTTCCATTTAACTTTTTTTGTATGATATCTCAGCGAAGCATAAAATTTATACGTTACGTAACTTTAATTCTACCCCTTAACAACAAGAAATTTTACACTTGTCGAGTGTAACGACAAGTATAGACGACAAATTGACGCTGTTGAAGACAGTGTTATTTGTCTACAGAAGGGTAGAAACGTTGTGGTAAAATGAGAAAATGCTGGTTACCAGTATTTTTTCCTTTTCCTATAATTTTTCTCGAAGTCGTCTACTTGAAAGTAGTTAAAAGTCGCGATTATTTGGATAAGTGATAACCCCTTTACAATACACTCCCTTGTTTTAACAACATCTTGAAAATTATAATGGGGGAAAAATGTTGGTAAACTGCAGTTTCCTCTTACCCTGTAAAGTTGTATATACCGTTTTAAAGACTACTTTTATAATTCAACCCACGTTTTATCAAGTTAGCTTCTGTAAAATGGTTTTAATTCTGAGAAACCTAAACTTTTCTCTTGTGAAAGGTTAGTCCCTGGGCTGCTAAGCGCAACTTACTGACCTTTTAGCGGACAGCCCAGATCAAGATCAGCCTCCACAGAAAATGCAGTCTGATATTTGATATTCACTGTCTGGTAAAGACATGTTTTCCCCCGCCCCAAGTACTTTTGAAATAGCAAACTTTCGTGTTTTTTTTTTTTATCTAACGGCTTAGATATTTCATTTTACTTATTAAGCAGGATGAAGGTAAATGAAGAGATGGAAACAACAGTGCAATATTTACGTCAACGTGACAAGCAAGTAACGTGTAACATGATGAAGTGTGATGAATTATGAAGATCGAAATGGCAGAAAGAAAAGCAAAAAATCCCAAATAGCCAAGAATTCGTTTTTTTTTTTACCATGCTGACAAAACAAAGTTATGATATATGATCGAAGCTTACGAATGCTCATGATTTCCTCCCTCTTCCCCTTTTCTTCGTCCACTCTATGTGCTAATTAAGTCTTAACCAGTCGACAAAATTTAAGCCTTGTACATATTGAAAGCACTTGCAGACAACAATATCAATGTGGCTCAAGTGATGCAGATTTTCTTCGACAGGGGAGAAAACATTGTAGGAAAAGGAGAAAATGATGGTAACCAGCATTTTCTCCTTTTTCCACAATGTTTTTAAAAGGCTTTATTCCAAGGGGTGTTAAAAGTCCGGACTGTGTGGTAAAGAGTTAACCCATTACCACACAATCCCTACTTTTGACGCCCCTGAGAAAGAAGCCTTTTGAAAACACTGTGGGAAAAGGAGAAAATGCTGGTAACCAGCATTTTCTCCTTTTCCCACAGTGTTTTCTAACCCTTCCCAAAACAAATTTCTATTTTTTAATCACCTTTATTTTGTCGTCTGCAAATGCTTTCAATTTGGACCCTTTCTAAAATTTTCTTGTGTGGTAAAGAGTTAATATTGTGTCTGCCGTGCCGTGCAAAAAGAAGGTTTAACCCTTTCCCAAACAATCCCTGGTTTTTACGGGTCTGGAAGAGTAGCTTTTTGAAAACATTGTGGGAAAAGGAGAAAATGCTGGTAACCAGCATTTTCTCCTTTTCCCACAATATTTTCTACCCTATCATAGACAGAAATAATCTTTTCAGGAAGAGTTAAATTGTCGTCTGCAAATGCTTTCAATTTGGTCTAGTCCGAAGGTTTGTCGTTTGGGAAAGGTTGAACGCATCTTCATAATAAATAATAACAAACAAGTCATAACATGATTATGGATCCACTAAATCAGTCTTGACAAACCATCGTCTGGATCTGCATAAGCACACAATACAGATAAGCATACATCAATACCTACCAATGGAAAGTTGACAGATATATGTGCAGAAACTCGTAGACCGCTGTGCAGGTGCCTGCAGCAATAGAATCTGACTGGAGGCGGCCAGACACAGATGTAACATGTAGACGTTTATGGTGATAAGCTGGCGACAATATATTCAGACTGGAAGATGACAGACTTACATACAGTGTATATGCTAGTATATAGATAGGCAGCTAGACATTCAGATTGAAAGATAGGAGAAAATGTACAGGCTTGTTGGTATACGGGAAGGTAGCAATACATTTGTATTGATAAATTTAAAGACAGGAATGTTCATAATTATTATGTTTCTCTATAGGCAGACAGCAAATAAATAAAAAATCAGATTTACTGATTAAGGTCGTGCAGTTATCTGGAAAGATAGGAAGACAGCAATACAGTCAGAGTGAGAGATTAAGAACATTCAGATGCGTTGGAAGATGGGGCGAAAGCAACACATTCTGACAGAGAGCTTCAAGATATGCTGGCTGATAGGCAGGCAGCACAACATTCGGACCGAGAGATGACAGATAGACATAGAGACATATTGCCACGTAGGCAGACAGCGATAAAGTCGGACTGAATGGCGGACATGTTTGAACATACATTGTAGTTAAGCAACGATACATTTGGTTAGGCAGTCAGACACACAGACAGACAGCAGACAGACAGACAGATAGACAGACAAGTCAGTACATAGTCAGGCAGCATTCATTTGGAGTGAGCGATGACAGTCAGACATGTTGGTCCATAGGCAAGCAGCGATTAATTCGGCCTTGGAGATGAAAGAAAACTGGTACACAGGCAGGTAGTAACACATTCGGGCTATGAGAAGCCAGGCAGACATACAGACATACTGGGACGTAGGGAATCAGCGATACATTTGGACTGAGAGGTGACAGATAGACATATGTTAGTACATAGGCAAGCAGTAATACATCTTGACTAAGAAATGACAGAGAGACATGTTTGCACATTGACAGGCAGCTACACATCTCGACTAAGAAATATCAGGCAGAGATGTTGGAACACAAGCAACAGCAATATATCTGGACCAAGAAATGACAGACAAACATGTTGGTGCACAGGCAGGCAGCAATACATCTCGACTTAGAAATGACAGACATGTTGGTACACTGACAGGCAGCAATACATCTCGCTTTAGAAATATCAAACAGACATGTTAATACATAGGTATGCAGCAATACATCTGGACCAAGAATCAACAGACAAACATGTTGGTACACAGGCAGGTACATATCGACTTAAAAATGACAGACAGACATGAAGGTACACAAGCAGGCAGCAACATATCAGGACCAACAAATGAAAGACAGACATGTTGGTACATAGGCAGGCAGCAATACATCTGGACCAAGAAATGAAAGACAGACATGAAGATACACAGGCAGGCAGCAGTACATCTCGACTTAGAAATGATAGACAGACATGAAGGTACACAGGCAGGCAGCAGTACATCTCGACTTAGAAATGATAGACAGACATGAAGGTACACAGGCAGGCAGCAGTACATCTCGACTCAGAAATGATAGACAGACATGAAGGTACACAAGCAGGCAGCAACATATCAATACCAACAAATGAAAGACAGACATGTTGGTACACAGGCAGGCAGCAATATAATATCTCGACTTAGAAATGAAAGACAGACATGAAGGTACACAGGCAGGCAGCAGTACATATCGACTTAGAAATGCAAGACAGACATGAAGGTACACAAGCAGGCAGCAACATATCAAGACCAACAAATGAAAGACAGACATGTTGGTATACAGGCAGGCAGCAGTACATCTCAACTTAGAAATGAAAGACAGACATGAAGGTACACCCGCAGGCAGCAGTACATCTCGACTTGAAAATGACAGACAGACATGTTGGTATACAGGCAGGCAGCAATACATCTGGACCATGGAAAGACGTACAGACATGATAGTATATAGGCAGACAAAAATACATCTCGTCTTAGAAAGGACAGATAGACTTGTTGGTTCAAGGTAAGCAGCAATTTATTCGTGCTCAGAGATGATAGACAAACATTTTAGTACATAGGCAGGCAGCACTACATCTGGACCAAGTAATGACAGACAGATGTGGTGGTACATTGACAAGCAGCAATATATCTGGATTAAGAAATAACAGGTTGGAACACAGACAGGCAGCAATATATCTTAACTAGGAAATGACAGACAGATAAATTGGTACATAGACAAGCAGCAATACATCTCGCCTTAGAAATGACAGACATATTGGTACATTGACAAACAGCACAACATTCAGATCGAAAGATGTCAAACAAACAGAAAGACAAGTTGGTAAATAGGCAGTGCTCAACAATTCCATAGTGAATACATTTGACTTCATATCTAATGGGTTGAGTGTATTGTAAGCTGCAAGTAGTTATTTTAAGAGCCGATCGTGTTTTATTGAAAAGTACTGCAAAGGCTTAGTTCTGTGTTGGTTTGACCCAGCCATAATTAAACATAAGGAAGCTAACGCAGTGATTTTACTGTTACGGTCGATCGAAGAGTCGTATCGAAGGACCGCTAAAAAAGTATAACAGGTAAAATGTTTTGCTATCATAATTTCAGTACATCTAAGTGACTCATCTATCAACAAGCTTGTCAATATAGGGCTTATAAACCATCGATTACTTTATGTTTTATTGTTTGTTGGACTTCGTTATAGTCGACACTTACTATTCAATAAAGATATACAGACTTTTCCATTATTTTGATCGATTTGTTTGTTTTTGACAGGTCCTCGGTGGTGAATAACCGGCTTTACTTCCCATAAACTATGATATTATGACCCCTCCCAAAATATAAATCTTTTGTTCTCCATTTACTCCATTTATGTCAATTTTCAGTTACACAATCCATGTTTTATCTGCAATCATAAACTTCATCGTCACTACTGCAGATCTCGTGTTTTATTTTTATATGTTACTTTGTTTATGTTGATGTTTAACATCGTTTCCACTGCTTATGACATATCACGTTAGTCAGTGTACCTACGCATGTTTTCATTGGCTATCTTACACCGACAGAACTTCTGACCCAGCAACAACCAGGACACGGTCAGATATGCTAACCACTGAGATGCCCGCCCTGACGTTTAAGTCAGACGTTTAAGGCATGACTTAACTAAGTATGGTATTAGATCTGACATCAAATGGCAGGTCTTGACATATGCCATGCCGCCTGCAAGAAGCTCTGTTTTCGCCTTTGGCGCTAGAAAAGGCTTAAGGCTACTTTGTAAAATAGACTGTTTTCTTAAGTTATTGGATTTTTACGTCTCATTGTTTCACCTTTATTTAAAATAAAGCTGTGTTTTCATTATAAAAATTATCATTTCCTTCCTCAGAGGAAGAAGATTAACGGGCCTAAGGTTAATTATTATGAAAGTAAAAGAAAGGTAAGGATCCTTTGGAAGACTGGACCATATAGGTAAAGATTTTTTTTGGAGTATTTTTGACAAGGGGCCAATGGCGCCTAGCCTTAGAACTCACGTCTGAGACGTTTGCATGATAGCTGCAACCACTCTCAAACATCATGCATAAATGCGCGCTATTCGCTGTCTCTGATTTGCTGGAACTGCAACTGTAGTTTCTAATTGGCTTAAAACGACACATCCCTGAAAAACCGCTTTTCGCCTTACGAGTCATTCATCCGTGACATTAAACAGAAATTGAAAGAAGGGGTTGGTGTCTACATTTACCAAGAAAATACAATCAAAGCAAACAATCCTATTTACTTCAAATCTTGGCAAGTTGTTCACCATCACAAGGGAACCCATAAATCCGGAAAAGGGTAAACAATTTTGACACAGTGATGCCCATCTTCGCGAGCCAAGTTTACGATCACTACGTGGATCTTACCTTGGCTGATTGAGCCCGATTTCGAGATTCCTGCGATGCGCCCTCTATTGGATGCTGGTTATTACTCCCCTTTACATCATGTTTCTAAAAGCAAATGAAATATCGTTTTACAAACCGCTTACGAATACACATGAAGCGATAAGCAGACATCCACGTGTGTTTCCATGTTTTACCTATTATTCGAAAGGTAGAGACCGTGTTCTATTTTTATCAAAGATGAAATGCTACGAGCGATTTTATTCGATGCAGCTAGAGCTGGCTGCATCCAATGAAAAGGCGTATGGGGGGTTGTAAAATCAAGTGTGTTGTAAAATCCACGTAGTGATCGTAAACTTGGCTGGCGAAGATGAGTGATGCCCAGCTTCTCGACTTACAATTGTGACTTAAAACAACTTCAATCGAGCATAGGCCTCCATGTTTTTTTTTCCTTTTTACTTTTTAACTAGACATTTCATGATTGAACACAAATTGCTGTACCCATATATGCACTTTCCACTTGCCCCTAGCAATCAGTGCTTTACAGCGCTTTGATTTGCTGAAGGTACAGATTTAGATCTAACTGCACAACATTGCAATTGCAGTCTAAACTTGTATCTATGCACTCGCAGATCCACTTCTATATCCTTCTCCCATGTCATCCTTTACCGTTAAAACTTTAGATTTCTTTTTGTTCATTCTTGAGTCCTACTGCTGCAAAAAATAAACTTCACTTATATAGTGACATTAAAAAAAAAAACTCTTCGAAAGCAGAAAGCATAGATCAAGATCAGACTGCATTTTTGTGCTAATAATGTATATCAAGTTCGGTTTACCCAACTTGACGTAGGATCTTTACTTTGTACTGGCAGTCTTACTGTAAATTATATTTACCAAACACACGTGCTTTGTTTAAAATAGATATTTTGTCCTGACTGAAGTTGCTCTTTATATAGTCTTCTCTCTGAGTCACTGGCTGCATTGTCACAAAACATCTTTGAAACAATGGCATGCAGGGAGAGAAGACTAAATGGCTTGCAACACGTGAAAAGGGGCATTCGGACATTTGCAGTCCGTGAGTGAGTGGAATATAACACCTAAAATCTGTTGGGGTCTCTGCGGACCCCAGGCAATAATCACTATTATTCTATTATCAAGCGTATTTTCCTCACCTAATACTAGCATATTTCAGTTTTTTCCATTCATAACTATAGAACAGCCAATAAATGACACCATGAATTGTTGTTGTTGTTGTTGATATTTTGAGTTACTTAACATACACAAATAATGGTCCGAACATTTTTGCACAAGATATCGATAATGATACAAGTTTATGACCGGGGTCCACATGGACCCCATTAAGTTAAGAAATGTGTCGTTACCATGAACGTTATATTGCAGTTCAGTCTAATTCTCTCTAGAATTTTCTACATTTTAGATAAGCGCAAATTCTAACTGGCTTAACCAAAATGCTTTAGACGATCAGAAGTCTAAATCTATGGTAAGACAAAGAATTCAATAAATACAGGCTGGCGAATAGGTATCTATGTCTGTTTAAAGGTGGCCCTTTAGATTTTGGGACGAAAATTTTACAAAAAAAATTTGAAAAAAGTCATCCTTATCCTCTTAAAGCCTTGTAATTGTCATTCATAAAACCCCGGTAGTCGAAAACCATCCGACAACAAGAGCAATTAGAGATTTACCACAGCCCAGGTCGACACCGATGTGAAACACCGTCTATTTTTACATGACCAACTCGCTTATTTACATACCGGAAATACACATAGAGTCCGAAGAAGACATTATGGAAAATAATTACATGTTTGTTATGTCATGGAATGTAAGCGTCATTAACCTCGTGCCAGTCACTTAACATTCCCACAATGCTCTTTTGATTTTTGGCGCGAAATCTAAAAAAGCTGAAGACGCTAAGTAGACTTTTAAGGGAATTCCATCAAAAACATTTTTTGTTATTTTATGATTTTTAATCATTGATGATTTGTATTGTCTTTTTTTCAAATAAATTTCAGTGATATATATATTTTTTTTAATGTTGTATGATGTAAAAAATCTAAATACCCACCTTTAAGGCTTGTTAGAAGACAAGTGTAAACAACCCAGAAGTGAAAACGTACGCTCATTCATTTCATATCGTGCAAAGGTACGGATATTATGATTAGGAGTCTAATTGGCTGACAATGTGTTACAGTATTAGTTGTATAGTCAGGTGACGGGGACTTGGAACCTTGCTCACAATTGTCGTGAATCATGTCGCCCCTAGTGTCGACATGATTCGTCACAGCCATGAACAAGTTTCCAAGTCTCCTGCCACTTGAATGTACAACGAATTTATTACACTGCAAAGTTTTACCATTCCAAAGTTTTTAAGCGAATTTAACTTGTGGTTTGGTTTAAAAAGTTGAGATCGCTGACACAGTTGATTTTCCCTTCAGAGTGCCCCAATTCAATGAAAGCTGACGTTACTGGGAACTCACTTCAGTGAAACCTTGGTTATACGTGCTAAAACTAGCAGCTTGGCGCATAATTTTAATGTAAATCTTGATCGATGCCGCCATTTTAGATGTTGTGTTGATAGTGTAATCATGTATACGGGCTCCCGAAAGGGAACTTGCTTTTACGTTGGTTTTGCCAGTGTACATGATATATATGTTCGGAGCATATCATCCAATCAGATTGCGAGATTTTTTTTTGCAATATAAGGTTATCTGTCAAAGTTATACAAGCCCTGGCAGAAAAGTGATTATAAATGCAAAAATCAACTTGGCAACTTTGTAAGACTGTAATGTTAAATATTAAAGGTGGGTATTTAGAATTTTCACATCTCACCAAATCAAAAAATATATATTACTAAAATTTATATGAAAAACAATACAAATCATCAATAATTAAGAATCATAAAATTACTAAAATAAAAAAATTTTGATGGTATTCCTTTAAAAGGCTACGTAGCCTCTTAATGTATTTTTAGATTTCGCGCCAAAAATCAAAAGAAGCATTGTGGGAATGTAAAGTGACTGGCACGTGACTAATGACACTTAAATTCCATAACATAACAAACATGTAATTATTTTCCATAATTTCTTCTTCGGACGCTATGTTTGAAGCGTTATTTGTGTATTTCCGGTATGTAAATGAGCAAGTTGGTCATCTAAAAAAAGACCATGGTTCCCGTCGGTGTCGATCTGGGCTGTAGTAAATCTCTAATTTCTCTTCTTGTCGGATGATTTTCGACTACTGGGGTTTTATGAATGCAAATTAAAAGGCCTTGGGAGCATAAGGATGAGTTTTTTGTATTTTTGTAAAAATTTCGTCCCAATATCTGAAGGGCCACCTTTAATACTTTCAAAATAATAACCAAAACGATTTGAATCCAATTTGCCCGCATTTTGACTCCTGAGATTTTTTTTCCTTTAATGTTACTTTTCGGAATAGCTGATGCTAAGCTGAGAGATTGTGGTCCAACCCTCATTTTCACATGCAGTTAAAACTTTGGTATGTATCAACGAAACATCTACGTATAAATTTTAGCAAGTGAACTGAAAAAGAAACCATCAAAGCAATTCACTTATAGATCATGACGTAAATGAAAGGGATAGTGATAATAATTGTGAACCATCACGCACAAAGGGTCCATCTAGAAATTTTGTACATCAGTTAGATTAAAACACCGATAGTGCAGGTCAATTTAAGTTGATAATTAAAGATGATTTTCTTACAAGGAACAATGACCAATTTTAATACAGAAAATGTCATTGAAGGGAAAGGTGTCAAGTCGGGCAGCCTGCACAATTCGCGCAGTCTGACTAGGGTTGACATTTTTTGCAGTTCTTAGAAGGTCCCTTTTTGCGTAATGGGTCACTTTAAGACAATAAATAAAAGCCAGCTGTTGCAAGTACAAGTTTTTGGCCAATCGGAATACCCCTTACATTGTCGGACGGTGTAGATTAACGATTCTGTGCAGTCTGATCTTGACTTATCCAGTCCCCAAAAACCTAATTAAGGCATGCTCTGCTCTTACAAAAGGGGGCTTGATGCACCTCTCTCGTGTATTACACCAAGCGGATCATTTATCCTCGCTATAAATCCACGAAGTTTCTTTTGTCAAACAACTGTCTTCGTCGTAAGGTTGAGCGTTCCTTTGATATCGCGGCTCGACCGGGATTCGAACCCAGGGCCTCAGGAATACCGTTCCTGCACTCTAACCAACTGAGCTACCGAACCACTTGTCGATACGGCCGCACGATATATCACCAAATACCTGTACCCGGCTACATTGTACCTTTATATCTATCTGTGGGATACACCAGTATACTACATTCAGATACTGGACCAATAGCAAAAAGTTTCGACCCAGGTCAGCTTGCACGGATTGCGCAGGCTGACGTGGTCGATACTTTTTGCAGATTCTTTTAACACCCTTATCACAGAGCATTGGTCAATCTTTTGTCCTAAAAAAACCTCGGATTTCAGCCATAACTGTCACTTGTGGCGACCAGTGTCAACCACAAAGCAACAAACCCTGATTAGACGATGTACACTATCGGAAACAGCAGTTGTCAAATAGACAACGATATTATTGTACATCATTATGTCAAGGCCAATTAACGTCAATGGTAGAATTGCATGATCATACCGTCTTATTTACAAGGTCTTGTTTTTTTTTTATTTTTCTTCTTTAACCAGCTTTATCATTGTGTGACGATAATGTTTCGTCTTTCGTAATATCTTAAGCGGTGATATAACTCAGATCTATTTTTAGTTCAAGCTCGCCAGGCAAAAGCTATAACAACCATGCAAATATCTAAGATGTCACGTGACGGCCTAATTATCTGGCTGGCTATAGTCGACAGGGTAGTTAGTTGGCTTGCTCGTTGCTGGACGATCTAACCACAGATCGGCAGATCTGGCTTTGAGTTCATAGTAGGCTAATCGTAGTCCATACTGCCCATAAAAATCAGTTAAACTGTAGACTGCTAAGCGCGACTCACTCACCTATTGCGGACAGTGTAGATCAAGATCAGACTGCACAGAACGTGCAGTCTGATATATTATTTTCCAGAACATACCTTTTCAACAGCAATATCTGAGTTTTCTCTATCGAATGAAAAATTTCAGTATAGTTATTTAGCAGGATGGGGGTTGAATTATCCTTAAAATATTATTTATTAACATTTTACCAAACGACACAATTTTAGACATGTCCAAATTGATAAAGCATTTACAGACGACAAAATAAATGTGACTCAAATACTGAACCTTGACTTTAGAAAAATACAAAAAAAATCCATTGCGGGAATCGGAGAAAATACCGGTTACCAGCATTTTCTCCTTTTTCCACGATGTTTTCAAAAGGCTTCTTTTTCAGGGTCGTGAAAACCAGGGACTGTTTGGGAAAGGGTTAATCTTTTTTGAGCAACAAATTGAAAAACAAGACCTACTTTAATCAAACAATCTATTTTTATTTAATCAACAGCACAGGCAGAAACACAGGCTTAAAAATTACGACCGTCATAGATTCATATCCGCAGCTCAACCAATTTCTAATGGCAATTACTGCGACAAGTTTCATTCCTCTTTCACCACTGGTAATTGTTTTTTCGACGGCTAAGTTGAAAAGCAACCGGCGTCTGTGGAAGGATATTGTGTGAAGTAATGGTATAAAAAACATCAAAATGATGTATAGGTGCACTGACCACTGCGATGTAATGAAATAATGTGTCAGGCATCGTTAAACATCAACTATACAATAATTTAAACACTGGGCTGTCAGATAATGTGTTAACACTTAAAGTGCTGAATTAATACAAGAGGCATTTTTAAAAAGAAAAACACATCTGAAATATTGCTGTACCAAGGCTTTTTTTTTTTTTTTTTTTGGGGGGGGGGGGGCAGAATATGTAACAAAATAGTGGACAGTGTAGATCCAAGATCAGACTGCACGTTCTGTGCAGTCTGATCTTGATCTACACTGTCCACAAAAACAAGTTAAGTTGGTTCCAGTGCTATAATGATTCAATAATCGGTATTACACGTTGTCTGTTCCGTGAAAGGTCAAACCGAAGGGAACTGTATGTAAAGAGATTCTCCCCCTTTAATGACGTGCAACCAAAAAACAACCAATCTCGAACACGCCGTCTTTTCGGTCAATATATTCCATTGTCAATAGTTTCGCCTCCCCCCACCTCCACCCCCCCCCCCAACAAATTCAGTGATTGATTATTTGCTGAAGGAATAACAGTTATTCTCTTTTAACCCTTTACCAAATTAAATTCTCGTATTTAAGCATTATCCTTCTAATGAAAATGAATCTTTAAAGCTAGTGGTAAAACTCGTGATGTTCCTATTTCAAGAAATAAATATTTCTTTGAGGAAAATATCACTTTATTGGACAGTGTAAATCCAAGATCATACTGTAACTTCTGTGCAACCCGATCTTAATATATACTGTCTGCAAAATTCGTCTGAATCCTGCAAAGCAGCCTATGGATTCTTCCAAAAATTTTGTGGAAAAAGGAGAAAATGCAGGTAACCACCACTTTTCTTTTTTGTTTAATATCAAAGTTATCATCTGGGTCTTATCAAAATGTGTTGTCTGTAGATATTCTCATTTTCGACAGAACGACGATATTGTCTTCTGGAAAGGAATTAAACGATCACATTTTTCAAGACATAAAGAAGACGGCCTGAAAAAAAAAATATCGTCGAATAAAAAGAAAATGTTAGTCCAGTCAAAGACAAAATAATTTAATCACTCAGTAAACCTAATCTGTCAGTCTGCAGTTGCTTCCAAAATGGTTCCAAAACGGACAAGTCGGCTAACAAACGAGCTCACAAATTACGGACGGCATCAATCGCACTTAACTCTTTACCACACGACAAAATTTTGGACTAGTCCAAATTAAAAGCATTTGCAGACGACAAAATAAAGGTGACTGAAAAATTGAAATTTGTTCTGGGAAGGGTAGAAAACACTGTGGGAAAAGGAGAAAATGCTGGTTACCAGCATTTTCTCCTTTTCCTACAGTGTTTTCAAAAGGCTTCTTTCTCAGGGGGCGTCAAAAGTAGGGATTGTGTGGTAATGGGTTAAACTGCACAGCATGAAAGGCTAGTCTTAAATCTAGACTGTCCGACTGTCCCGTAAAGCCTATAAGGATATAGAGGATATTTGTTTTTTTCGGTGAAAGATCGAAATTTATTTCATCGAGTGGACACCATCGGTAATATTTTCACGAGTGGCCCAGCCACGAGTGGAAATATTACCGATGGTGTTCACGAGATGAAATAAATTTTGATCTTATACCGAAAAAAAAAAAACAAAATATTCTATTTATTTCATGCTTTTAACCCTTTCTGGGAGGAGCTTTATCAAAATTCAGTACAGTTCTTTTCCCTTATTCCCCGTGGCGTACCCCTCCCGCATAGCAACTTTACGTCAAGCGCGAGAAATGTAAGGTATATGACGTCATATTTCCCACCTGGATGTTAGGCACGCGCAATTTACCTAGGCAACAAGAACATGAAAATCGGTATTTTCACTGGTGGTACCAGTGTAAAATCGAAAAATATTTTCACTGCTATTTCTCGATATCCTACCGGAAAGCATAAAATAAAGCAGTATAATTGTGATATAAAGTGGCCTGTGTTTTTTGTGTACATGTGTATCTGGCGCTAGAGAGATTCATTATTTTTGTCGGCCAATACAATAGAGTTATAAAATTATGTAAACCTTTGCCGATAAAAAGAAATAGACTTGTTCAAGTTTAATGCTTTGGCAATCAATCAAAAAGCCGCAACTAAAATATAAACTTTTGCTTTTGGAATAAGAGAACATTGTGGGAAAAAAGGAGAAAATGCTGGTCACCATCATTTTCTCCTTTTTCCCCACAATGTTTTCAACAGGCCTTTTTCTCGAGGTTCGTTGAAATTCGGAAATGCGTCGTTATAGGCTAAGGACAAAAGTCATTTCTCTTTGGTCTCGTTTTATTATCTTATAATTGTCATAATATTACTCGTTATAACAAAGTGAGTCACGGAAAACACTTTCCCTACCTACAACTATAAAAAAAGTGAAATAATTCTTATATACATACACAACTGAAATACAACCTTAAAGCTAATGATTCCAAAAAGCAATAGCCCCATCATCGGCAATATCGTAAATAATTCTATTTTTTCTAACACAGTTAAAATCACATTGAAATAATGGTATTTACAGATGCCCTCGTCAATATGGAACAAGGAAACTACACACCTAAGGGTAAAACGTCGGTAATCAGTCATGTATTGCATGTGGTCACCGGCTGACCGTCCGATCTGGGTATATAAGGGCCCGGGCATCCGAGACGAAGCAAACGGAAGGGGCCGTCTTTACAAGCAGCTAATAGGTGAGTTCTGAATAGATTTTTATTTTATTCATATGCCAAAATTTGTAGGTAAAAATGCTTATGGGCCGCAGGCCTATATACTTTAACAAACCATTAAATTGAATTAAACTGATTTGACACGACAAAGTTTTAGCTTTTCAAAATTAAAAATATTTGACACATTATATTAAGTATCCAATGACATGACTTTTCATTGGACGGATAGAAAATATTGTAGGAAATTGGGAAAAAACCTGTTATTACTAGAGTAAATTCTGCCAGGTAACGAAATTCTAGACACGGGTCCAGACTAAAAAGAGACGGGAAAATAAAATATTGCAATATATGGATTTTTTCTGTAAGGGTTTAGAAAACGCTGGTCAGCAGCATTTTCTCCTTCTTCCACCATGTTTTACAAAAAGTCCATTTGATTAGAGTCGTTAAAACCGGTTTTGAGTGTTAACCCATTACCACACAATCCCTACTTTTAACGCCCCTGAGAAAGAAGCCTTTTGAAAACCCTGTTGGAAAAGGAGAAAATGCTGGTAACCAGCATTTTCTCCTTTTCCCACAGTGTTTTCTACCCTTCCCAGAACAAATTTCAATTTTTCAGTCACATTTATTTTGTCGTCTGCAATTGCTTTCAATTTGGACCAGTCTAAATTTTTTTCGTGTAGTAATGGGTTAAAGGGTTACAGAGAATTGAAAATCAAATGTGTACAAAAAAAGACATCTATCTGTCTACTGTATAGACACATTACAATAAATGAATCGTTGTGCATCATTACCTTAGATTTACGACTTTTACGCCACTGTTGTATTCAAGTTTTGAAAAAAATAATAATAAGTCTAATAAGTGAAACAAAATAATTCCACATACCAGGCAACATAATAGGATTATTGTAATATGATTTTTTCCCCACAGTGTTTTCTAAATCACTCATATGTATCATATCTGGACACTTTTTATGAATTTCATTTTTTTCTCCTTCGTGTCACATGTGTCACGTGATCTTAAAAACCGGAACAAACAGTGTCTGCAGAGAAGAATGTACGGAAAAAACATTATCATGACTCAAGTCGTCGTTAATTGTAGCATACTGCTTATGAAATATTTTGCTACAAGGAGAAATTCCTCCTAGTGAAGAGTGTCTTCTCTAGTCAGAATGGTTACTTAAGTCGGAAAGTTAAAGCGTCTTAAGTGAGTTTATACGTTGAGATTGTCTTTTGCTTCATCAGAGCTCATCTATCTCTACTCAACGTAAAATAAATACAAGAAAAATGTAAACCTTGTGTAGGGCCTAAGGGGCGTCAATCCATATTTTGTCCTATAATATTTCTTTTCGGGGGGTGGGGGAGGGGGAAAGAAAGTTCATATTTTGTACGAAAAAAATCATAGAGGTTTTATTGTTAACCCTTAGCTAGGGGAAAATGCTTAAGAAAATACGAAATGACTCTTGTGGAATTTGAATCCACGGTCTTTAACCCATTACCACACAATCCCTACTTTTTACGACCGCCAGATAGATGCCTTTTGAAAAGACTGGAAAAAGGGGAAAATTTTCTCCTTTTCCCACAGTGATTTTTAGCCTTCCCAAATCAAATTTCAATTTTTGAGTCACATATATTTTGTCATCTGCATTTTTTTTTTTCAATTTGGACTAGTCCAGAATTTTATCTTTTTGCAAAGAGTTAAAACTATAACCGGCGAATCTACCCTTTAATCATCCCGATTTTAGTGGTACAGCCGTTATTTCCTCCAATGGATATACGTTTTTAACTTGTTCAATGCAGCGACTCTCTTCATAGCTCATTTGTTGAAGTCCGACAACGGTTTTTTTTTAATGTCGTGAGGCCGAGACATTTTTTCCAGTACTTTTTTTTCCAGTAACTTAGTTTTGTGAATTTCCTAAAAAAATGAAAATCCGATTCAGTGCCCCTTTAAAGGGAGCTATCTAGATTGTTACGATTTCACCAGAGTTGGCCGAATTTTTCCTTTTCCAGCAATGTTTTCTTCCCTATAACTAAACAATTGCACCGTTTGAGCCACATTAAAATTGTCGTCTGCAAGTGCTTTCAATTTGGACGGGGCTAAAATTTTGTCGTCTGGTAAAGGGTTAATTAACCAGCCAGCGAGCCAGTCTGCCATTCGTCCATCCATCAAGCCAGCGGAACGAACATACAAACAACTTAAGAACAAACAAACGTACAATCGAACGAGCGAGCGAACGGACAACCGCGATACTCAACTGGTAAAACTACCGGGCCTCTTAGTATTTTTACTCTATTCAAACGAATAAACAGACCGACATCCCTTCACCACAAGTCTTTTTTTGTTGTTGTTGTTGTTGATTATTTATTCAAATATTTGCCAACTGTCATTTCAGATCAAAGAAACATCCTGCCACAATGAAGATCCTCTTGTTAATTAGTCTGTGCATCGCCGTGGCGGCTGCTACATTCGGTATGATTTACTTGTTTCTCCTACTCTAGATACTCTTCCTTGTCAATGACGACATGGCTTTCGAAACGCGAAAAGGGGTATACGGATATTTGCGTAAAGTGTCGTCTCGGATCAGTCTGCGCAGTCCGCGCAGCCTAATCGGAGACGGCACTTTACTACTATACATTAGATTCTTTGCCACAGTAGATTTGTGTAAAATAGAAAATTACATAGAAACGGAAAGTGTCGTCTCGGATTAGCCTGCGCGGATTGCGCAGGCTGATCCGAGACGACACTTTAAGCTAATGTCCGAATACCCCTTTTCGCGTGTTTTAGGCCATATTCATGTACACAGCTGTAGCGGATGACATAGATTAAGATCATAGTGCACATAACGTACAGTCCGATCTTGGATCTACATCGTCCGTGATCGTAAACCTAACAGTTATAATTACCAACTGCGACATCGGTGGAAATCTACTTGAGTCAAATGAAATTCAGCTCTGACAAAAGGGGACAGGCATATCACATGACACCAAGCAAGTCTACATGACTATGGATCTATAAAATCAATTTTGTTTGATAGCCGACTGAATCATTAGGTGGTCTGGTCCTTTGACACGTAGAAAATTGACCAGTAGCCAAAAGCTTCGATCCAGATTAGCCAGTGCAGAATGATCTGACTTTTTTGAAGATGCATTATTATTTAAGCCCCCTTTTTATATAGTATGGCTAAAGTAATAAGCAGCAACGCTATCATACTGCAACTAACCTACAAGACAGTTTCGTGGAGGAATAGCACCGGCCTTTTATTTCGCGAGTTCCGGGTTTAAGTCATATGATGAGCGTGGTTCAGCTTTGGGACTATCCGTACCACAGCACGATTTCTGGTTTAGGTTGCCTAGAAGTAATAGACGGATATAGTTCACATAACACGCTCGGTGAAAAAGAAGCTTATTGCCTCTGCAAATAGTAACTGAGGGTCAGCCTGCACCTGTCCGCTCAGACTGACCTCGGTCGAAACGTTTTGCTATTGGTCAATTTTTAAACTCGTATGTCAAAGGACCACAAAACCTCATGATTTAGTCGGTTATTAACCCTTTCCCAAACAATCCCTGCTTTTTACGGGTCTGGAATGGTAGCCTTTGGAAAACATAGTGGGAAAAGGAGAAAATGCTGTTAACATAATGAGGGTTTCTATTTTTGCGCGTAAAAATCAAGCTCGAAAAAAAGATATTGCTGGTAAGAAGCAATTGCTCCTTCTCCCACAATGTTTTGTAAACTTTCAAGTGCAAATACAATCATATTTATAAGTGGGCTGTAATGCGTCTATCAATGATGTCAATTGCTACAAGTCTAAAAGCGTTGTCTCCCTTGGCTTTCGTATACAGTTCCTTTCTTATCTTTTAGCCCTGGCTGCTAAGGGAGACCTACTGACCTTTAGCGGACAGTGTAGATCAAGATCAGACTGCATAAAACGTGCAGTCTGATCTTGGATCTACATTGTTAAACTGAGAGACATTTACGCGCAATTTACCGAGGTAATTAGAATATAAAAAATCGGTATTTTTACTGGTCCTACCCGTGGAATATCGAAAAATATTTTCATAAGGAAATAACTGAAATAGCATCATTTGACCTTTAACCCTTTACTGAATAGATACTCATTTCTACGCATTGCTTGTAGGAGCCTTTGGAAAGCATTGTGGCAAAAGATGAAATTGCTCGTGACGAGCATTTTCACCTTTTGCCACAATGTTTTCAATGCTATCAAAAGGTGTCATATACACATAAGAAACGGCTTCATCCTTGTTGTTATTTTGGGTCAATTAGAGATACCATAGAAATACCTTATGGGGTAAAGGGTTAACTATCGGCTTGAACGCTTAATTTAATCCATTCAACAGGATTGGGGTTAAAACACATTGGGTACAGATGTCTGTGTACAGCGATCTCGCCAAGCATCAAAATTCGAATTAACCTTTGGGTATAAAACAATAATGTGGAAAAAAAACGGAAACAAAAGAAACATTGCCTATTACGAGCTTTCCCAACAACATGCCCCCACCCCGTATTCTCACTCAACTTTTCAA
The DNA here is from genome assembly GCA_943736015.1 of Tridacna crocea. Taxonomy (NCBI): domain Eukaryota; kingdom Metazoa; phylum Mollusca; class Bivalvia; order Cardiida; family Cardiidae; genus Tridacna; species Tridacna crocea. Next base: position 39,618,334 of record OX031064.1, on the reverse strand, counting down.
ATTTGACATCTTTGAGATAAAGTCACAATCAGGTGGTGGTGCTGTGTTGAATTTGTTTGTTTGACTGAACCCTTGGTCTCCAGGTCACAACTGAGCCACAGAAGAACCTTGTTGTGTTAAAAAAAAAAAAAACAGTCCCAGTCCATCCATCTCTTGCAAAATGGCGCTCAGTCCATCTACGAGATGAGTTATGCCAAAAAAGCTATAACATAACTTGCAACACGCAAGAGAAAGGGACATTCGGACAACTGCGGAAAGTGTCGCCTCGGATCAGCCTGCGCAGTCCGCGCAGGCTAAACCGAGACGCCACTCTACGACTACAGTAGATTTTGTTCTACAGAGTCGACTGAGTCGACTTGCGCTAAACAGAAAATTACATAAAAACGGAAAATGTCGTTTCGGATCAGTTTGCGCGGACTGCGCAGCTTGATCCGGGAAGATTACTATACGCAAATGTCCGAATGCCTCTTCTCGTGTGTTAAAGGCCAGTTACAATTATAGATCTTTAAAAACCTATAATCATCTCAAACAACCGGATTGAATTGGAAGTAGTATGGTACTATAACATGTAGAAATTAAAAAAAGAAATAACAAGAAGTTTTGACACAGGTCAGCATGCGCAGTCACCACAGACTAAGATAGGTCGATAGTTGTTTTCTAATAAATTAACTCATTACTCAAACGACAAAATTTTAGGTTTGTCCCAATCAGAAGCTTTTGCAGACGGCAAAATAAAAGTGACTGAAAATTTGAAATTTGTTTTGTGAAGGGTAGAAAACTTTGCGGGAAAAGGAGAAAATGCTGATTACCAGCATTTTCTCCTTTTCCCACAACGTTTTCTAAAGGCTTGTTTTGTTAGGGTCTTTCAAAAGTAGGGATTGTGTGGTAATGGGTTAACCCTTTCCACGGAGCATGACTAATTTCCATTCACTTGTTGATGAAATAAAATCAAAGTTTATCGTATTTTCATTTTTTCAGGCCATTATGGAAGATCATATGGCGGTTATTATGGAAGACCATATTATGGCGGATATTACGGAAGACCATATTATGGCGGATACGGAGGCTTTAGAGGCGGCAAAGTGTACGGCGGATACGGCGGATATGGTGCGGTAGGCGGCGCAAGTTTTTACGGCCCGTACGGCGGATACGCAAGGATTGGAGGCGGTAAATTTTACGGCCCATATGGTGGCTATGGAGCGATCGGCGGCTATGCTTATCGCCCATCTTACGGTTATGGATACGGCGGATATGGTGGATATGGTAAATTAGGAGGATACGGAGGCTATGGTGGATATGGCGGCTATGGTGGATATGGCGGCTATGGAGGATATGGTAAACTTGGAGGATACGGCGGCTATGGCGGCTATGGTGGATACGGCGGCTATGGAGGATATGGTAAACTAGGAGGATACGGCGGCTATGGCGGATACGGCGGCTATGGCGGATACGGCGGCTATGGAGGATACGGCTATGGAGGATATGGTAAACTTGGAGGATACGGCGGCTATGGCGGATATTACGGAGGTGTTGGTCGTGGTTACGGCGGCAAATTAGGTACAATAATTGTATAGATGAATACTGTTTAGATCCTTAATCGGACAGCCCTTCTCTTAGGCTGGGGAGACCGGTCCATTCGCCTTTTATTCTATACTCTAAAGCCCAAACAATTGAAGTAGTGCAAGTATGAGCGTAAACCATGTTCTGTATTCACCAACCATTCTTGAGAATATTATTCGTCTTGATCTCCAAAATTTTCTAAATTTGTAAGTAACATAACTTCTGATTGGCTTAACCGAATGGTTTAGCCAATCAAAAGTTGTGTTACTTTTGAATATAGAAAACAATTCGGGAGAATGAGACAAAGAACGTTGGTGAAGAATGGTTGGTGAATACGGGCCCTGATCTTAAAACACTTAAAGATGGGTATTCAATCCCCAGGGCTTGCTGTCTAGACCTAGTAATAGTCTATCGGATGAAATATTTAACCTAGGTCCAACGTAATTGTGCAATACACAACACATACAGAGAACGTTAAAGAACCAGGCATACCCTAGGATAGGTTTCGTCCTGGCTTTTGCGCTTTCTCCCGTAAAATAAAGAACATTTATCTTGGGTACGTCCGCGATTTCGTCAAACATAACTATAGATATACTATGTTCCTACACCTTGGTAAGGTCAGACTGGACAGACGGTGTCATATGATCTTTGAATTCACCGTCCACACAAATAGTATAACCTTTAACCTTTATCTTGCTAAAAGAAAATTAAAAATCAAACATTCAAGTCGGTAGTTAAATACTAAATTATGGTACTTCAAACTTATTTTTGAGAAAAGCATCTTCCATGATCACTCATAATGCACGCCAAAGACTTGGCAAGGGGCTCGGCCCCTACATTTTATTTTAGGGTTAGTACAATTGAGCCATGTTCTGTGAGAAGGGAGATTAATGTATCGACCAAAGTCAGTCCATATAGGCTCACCCTGGGTGAAACATTTCTCCCAATGGTTGATTTTCTGCGAGTCCAATGACCAGTTTACTTTGTGAATCAGTCGAATGTTAGACAAATTAGATTTTTTTGGATCCATGAACTGCTTGGTATCATACGTTAAGGAGATGAAGTAAACCTCCTTAAGTCTTTACTACCCGAGAAAATTTTAGACTGGTCCAAATTGAAAGCGCTTGCAGATGACAAAATAAATGTAATTCAAAAATGGAAATTTGTTTCCAGCAGGGTAGAAAACTTTGTAGGAAAAGGAGAAAATGCTGGTTGCCATCATTTTCTCCTTTTCCCACAATGTTTTCAAAAGGCTTCTATCTCAGGGTCGTAAAAAAACCCAGGGATAGTGCCAGAACATGAGTCCTCTAATTTTATCGGAAACACCAGGAGGCTTAAGCATGTGTTCGTTTTACTAATTCTACACATTTGTTCTTAATCTTTCCTTTAATTTCAGGCAAATATTAAACTCTCCAGGAAGTAGACCCGGATGGCTACACGGACGGAACCTTGTTGCCAGCAAACAGTCGAAATAGCCATGGACATTATTTATAAAACATTAAACGGCTTAGCCACGTGACTGTCACGTGGTGCACACGCAGTACAGAAATGCGATCGCCATTGCTGTTTGCACCTGGTAACATGGCCCCAACGAAGACGTTATATCTACCTCTGTTACAATACCTGTATTTTTCCTTTTCTATTAAATCTTGCACTTTTTGCATCACAAGTTTATTTCTTTTTTATTTATTTATTCCAAAAGCTAATGACTAGTTACAGAGGGCGTCGTCCTTATTGTTTTTGTAAAACGCGTTTTGGCCATAAATACCTCTAACGTCCCCTCTAACTCTTATCCTGCTAAATAACTAAAATGAAATTTTCGGAGAGAGCAGACTGACCCGGGTCGATATTTTTCACTGATGCATTAAGCCCCCTTTTCACAGAGATTGGCTAATTTACTAGATGAGTTAATTCATTACCACACGACAAAATTTTAGGTTTGTCCAAATCGAAAGCATTTTCAGATGACAAAATAAAAGTGACTGAAAGTTTGATTTTTTTGTGAAGGGTAGAAAACATTGTGGGGAAAGGAGAAAATGCTGGTTACCAGCATTTTCTCCTTTTCCTGCAATGTTTTCAATGGCTTCCTATTTCAGTTTCCTAAAAATTAGTATGGTAATGGGTTAAGACACAGTTCCGCTATTGGTCAGTTTTTCTGTATATTGATGAAACAGTGTAACTCATTATTCGGTACGTTGTTATACAAAATGGGTTTTTTATGGACCCGTAATTATATGGCCTACAACAAGCGAAAGGGGCATTCGGACTTTTGCGTAAAGCCTCGTCTCGGATCATTCCGCGCAGCCCGCGCGGAATGATCCGAGACGGCACTTTACGACCACATTCGATTTTGTCCTACTGTAGATTTGTGCGCAATAGATAAATATATAAAATCGGAAAAGACTGCACGGGCTGATCCGAGACGACACTTTATGCAAATGTCCGAATGCCTCTTGTTACACGCCTCATCCTGATTCGATTGGTATGACGCAGATGCATTAAGCCCTCTTTTGCCAGAGTATGGTTCAATTGTTTTTTTCAACTTTTCTTGGTTTGTTTTAGCATATTTTACGAGGACATTTTTCAGTTTCGTTTCGGTTACAGGGTGGATATGTTTAGGTTAACAAAGGGGATTTTCTATCCTTTCATTCAAAAGTTCGAATTTTTTAACTACCATGGCGCAACCGGCTTTGGAAAACATCATGGAAAAAAGGAGAGAATGCGGGTAACCAGCATTTTCTCCGTTTTGCTCTGTTTTCTATCCTTTCACTTTAAAAGTCTATAATTTTAGCCAATCTAAACTGTCATGTGCAAATGCTTTAAATTTGGACGAACCCAAGATTTTTTCGGGGGGCTTGAAAAGATCAAAGTTACCTGTTGTATTTCAAATAAACTTCCTTGTAGAGTAATCACATATTTTCCTTCCCTAACCACGATTGTAAAACTTCCGTAATCTTACTACAGTTTTCATAAATTATGTTAACAGTGGTTGTTAAACATTTACTTTAGATACTTAGTGAACATATCACAGGTAAATCGACGACAATATTTGTCTTAATATATCTTTCCTTCATCTGTATTACTTTGTGGTCTGTCTGTCTGTCTGCTTGGCTGACTGGCTGGCTGATGATCTGACATTATTCTCCTCTGTTTGCGATTCCTTCAGATAGCAATCCTTGTGAACCCGACAAACTCATGAGTAGGTTAGCTGTCACTGTGAAACATTGTTGAAAATGACTTAACTCTTTACTACACGACAAAATTTTAGACTGGTTCAAATTGAAAGCATTTGCAGACGACAAAATATAGGTGACTGAAAAATTGAAATTTGTCCTGGGAAGGGTAGAAAACACTGTGGGAAAAGGAGAAAATGCTGGTTTCTAGCATTTTCTCCTTTTCCTGCAGTGTTTTCAAAAGGCTTCTTTCTAAAGGGCGTCAAAAGTAGGGATTGTGTGGTAATGGGTTAAACAAACAGGGAAAAAAAACAAACACACAGAAACATTCAGGCAGATAAACAAACGAAAAAATCACAGCATGATACAAACTGGAGAGCCTCAAAGACGACAAATTGGTTGTGTCTTAACCCATTACCACACAATTCCTACTTTTGAAGACCCTGAGAAAGAAGCCTTTTGAAAACATTGTGGGAAAAGGTGAAAATGCTGGTAAACAGCATTTTCACCTTTTTCCACAATGTTTTCTACCCTTCACAAAACAAATTTCAAATTTTCAGTTACTTTTATTTTGACGTCTGCAATTGCTTTCAATTTTGACAAACTTAAAATTTTGTCGTTTGGTAAAGAGTTAAACAATGATTATTGGAATTGTCATTGGACGGATCGAAATCATTGCGGGAAAAGGCTTGTTAACTACATTTGTTTTTCCTACCATGTCTCTAAGGTCTTTCTGCCAGGGTCTTTAAAACTCGGGATTGTGTGGTGAAGGTTTAGTAACAACATCTCCTCAATTTATTGTTTGATTCAGTAAGGAAGTAAGTGGTTGTTTGCGTCGCGTTAACAATTAGTTATAGTCCACATATGTATCTATATTTCTCCAGAAATGACTACGGCTTTGAAATGTCTTCAAATGATGACATCTGCCTTTGATAGAGGAGAAACATCCTGGAAAAAGGAGAAATGCTGCTTACCAGCATTTTCTCCTTTTCCAACATTGTTTTCAAAGTCCTCTTCTTCATGCTGGACACCACTGACACCAATTTATCCATGAGCTATTTCGAACATAAAGAAGAATAAATATATTTATCAACTGTATAGAAGAATTCGGATTCGAAGTAATAATACACGTATACGAGTATTAGTTCTTATTGCTACACCACCAAAGCCTCCCTGTGCTGCAATGTTTTCAAAGTTGATTTTAGGAATAAAAAAAAAGCGTCTCCTGCAGGTGGTAAGTCGGCGCGAAAGATATCGAAAACCATGTTTATAAATATATAGTCACGAAGTAAACTAGGTCACATGATAAAAATTCTAAAGGAAGACACAAAAGGTAAAAAGCGTTTTGTAACATAATTTATTACCATATTTCTTATAGCGTTCTGTGTAGGTACAGATTCTGGGACATCTTTCCATTTTATTTGCAATATGTTCCACCCTCATTTTCAAAATTTACACTCATCATGTAAACCGATGGGAAATTTTCCTTTCAAGTGTGACCCGTTACGCAACAAGGGACCATCTGAGAATTCTGTACATCAATTTGTTGAAAACAGGTCAACAACGATAGTGCACGTCAGTAAAAGTTGGTAATTCAAAAATGGTTATATTACAAGGTACATGACCGCTTTTCACACAGAAGATGCAAAGGCGGCGCTCAATCACTAATCAATGAATATCGTCGGTGTGCTTCCGAAACCTCGTTTCTACCGCTTGTAACAAGCTGTAGTTACGAGGTTTAAGAAGTACACCTACGATATGAACCATGATGTATCTGCAAAATGCATAGATTTAGTCTGACCTGGGCCGAAACATTTCGGTATTGGCCAATTTTCTTTATGTCCAAGGACCAGAATATCACGTGATTACGTTGGTTGTAAAAAGGTGGGTAATTACGGATCCACACAAGTATGTGGTAGCTTGCTTGGTACCATGGATCACAGGGATGCATTAAGCCCCTTTTTGTCAGAGCATGACTCACAATTATGTACTTTACAGGTTTAAAGATCGGGCCATGCAGTTCAAACTATCTTTCCAGTTACTTAGCATACTCTCGTATGTTTCGTCAGGTAAGAACTTTGGGTGTCAATCTATAAGCCAGGTCCGATTACCAAGTCGGTTTTATTATACTGCAAAGAAATTTCTCGTGATCTGATTAGATAATTTGCCTCGAACATATATATCATGTACGCTGGCAAAACCCACTTAAAAGCAGTTTCCCTTTCGGGAGCCCCGTAGACATGACTACACTATCAACACAACATCTAACATGACGGCATCGATCAAAATTAATATCAAGATTATGCGCCAAGCTGCACGTTTTAACACTTATTACCAAGGTTTCCATGACGTCAATTCCCAGTGACGAGGGTTTTCATTAAATGTGGTGCTCAGGCGGGTATTTTTCTATCTTGTCAGCGTACTCAATTTTTTAACCCCCCAAAATAGGTAAAATTCGCTTAACAATCGTTGGAATGGTAAACTTTTGCAGTATAATAAATTCGTTGTTGGATCAGGTGACAGGGGACTTGGAAACTTGATCACGGCTGTCGCCACCTTCAGCTTGGGAACACGTTTCCAAGTCCCCTTCCACCTGACCGTACAACTAATAATGTAATCCTACAGGGTCGAGATTTTGGACCCAAGCTTTCACAGACCCCATTGATTAAACAACATTTGATTTGTCGTCTGTAAATGCTGCCAATTCAAAATTTCATGATATAGATCTAAACGATTTTAATTTTTCAGTACGTACAGCGGGTTCGGATCTATGGCCGGTGAGAGAGTTCCGTGGAATGTGGGTAGCTACAGTCGGGAACATTGACTGGCCCTCGTCACCAAACGACAACACGGCTCGCCAGGAAAAGGATCTTGAAGCTATTGTTGACAAATGCCATTTAATGAATTTTAATGCAATTGTTTTCCAAGTCCGGACATCGGGTGAAGCTTTTTACAATTCTTCATTGGAGCCCTGGAGTCAGTATCTAACCGGTAAGTGATATTTCAATTAACTTTTATCCTGCCTTGTAAAATTGATGAATTTTAACCCTTATCCTGCTGAATAACTCAAAGTAAATTTTCATTCTGATAGTTCAAACCCATATATGGCATTTTAAAAGTTACGTTTAAAGAAATAATAGCTCCTTATCGGACAGCGAAGGTCAAAGATCAGACCGCACGTTCTCTGCAATCTGATTTTGATCTACGCTGTCCGCAAAAGGTCAGTGAGTCGCGCTCAGCAGTCCAGGGCTTAATTCGATAAAAAGCCCAAATATTGGTATATCAAACTAATTTACTAAATATCTCGCTGTCAGACAGGATAGATCAAAGATCAGACTACACAGTCTCAGCAGAGTTAAAAAAAATATTATTAGATTCCATGTGTCTATTTTTAGAAATGTTACGGGTAAAGAAATGTCATAATTTAAGCTGGGGGAAATTATTTCCCAGTCACAGTGAATATTTTCCTCCTGCCGAAAATCTGGAACTACTTTTATTTTGTTCTACTGTCAAAAGTGTTAAAAGTGGCATTCGTTGACAAAATAATCAGAGGAAATATAATATATAATTTATTTCATCAGCTTGTGCTTAATATGCGGAAATATTTGTCTCAAAAGGAAAGGTCCGCGAAAATAACTCGTGCCTTACGGAATAGGCATACCTTTCCCTTTTTTAGCAAACATTTTCCCATATTAACCACAAACTGATGAAATAACTTCTATCTATTATAAGGTAGAATGACGAGCGAAAAGTGTCCACCTTGGTTGGCCTGTATATTTCGTGCAGTCTGACGAGGGTTGATACTTTTTGCAGTTCCCAGACGGACCTTTTTTGAGTGACAGGTGACATAATTATTTTAAACCCGATTTTTATTTTACCAGAGCGTGGCTCATACTGATACATATAGAATAAATCATATAACTACATTTCATGTGAAACGGTTTGATAGCTATTTATCAATTTTCCTGTGTTCCAGGCACTCAAGGAAAAGCCCCGAGTCCTTACTACGATCCTCTTGAATTTCTGACAGACAAGGCTCACCGGAAAGGAATAGAAGTACATGCCTGGTTCAATCCCTATCGTGCACACGCCGGAAGCTCCTCCTTTGTCGGTTTGGCCAGTAACCATATGGCGATACGTTTTAGACAGTATGCTTACCCGTATGGCAATAACTTGTGGATGGACCCTGGCGCTGGTGTTGTCCAAGACCACATAGTGGCAGTATTTCGTGATGTTGTGAAACACTATGACATAGACGGGGTTCACATGGACGACTACTTTTACCCGTATCCGAAATCTGGAATCCCGTTTCCTGATTCTAAAACATACAGTGCTTACAAGTCCGCAGGTGGTAAATTAGGTTTAAGTGACTGGAGACGTTCAAACGTAGACAATCTTGTACAGAAGCTGAAAACTGAAGTTCATAGTATAAAATCTTATATCAAGTTTGGTATCAGTCCATTCGGGATCTGGAAGCCTGGATATCCTTCTAATGTAAGTGGTTTGAGCTCATTTGACGCACTGTACGCAGACTCCAGAAAATGGATACAGATGGGGCTGTTGGACTACCTGGCGCCACAACTCTACTGGAAAATTGATGCTCCACATCAGAGCTATCCACAACTACTAGAATGGTGGCTGCAACAGAATTTTCAGAAACGTCACATTTATGTAGGAAATTTCGCGGCGGCTATTGAAGAACATCACTGGAATGTGAATGAAATAAAAAAGCAAATTGAAATCACTCGAAATTTTCGAAACAACTCCAGTCTTGGAAACATTCAGTTTAGCATGGTTCAGTTTACTGAGAATCGAGACAGTATTGGCGATATGTTTAAAAGAGAAGTTTACATTCAACCGGCGCTTACACCGGAAATGGCATGGCTTACTTCACCTTCACCTTCTATACCTACAAATGTTAAGGTCAACGGAAATACTGTCAGTTGGTCGCGTGGGTCTTTCGTTATGTACTGGGCTATATATAGGTCCGAGGCTGACGTCTGGAATTTGGTGGTTGTTTTACATAAAGACACCATTTCTGTAGACAGTTTAAATCCGGGTTCCTATTGCATTCGTTCTGTAAATAGAATAGGTAGAGAGAGTTCCGAAGTTAACTTTCGTATCGATGGAACTACATCCGCCATTATCGGTTAGTTATTCATTGCTTCCACATCTGTCATTAATTACCACGTTTCGAGCATAGTACATACCATAATCAACTCCTGTACGAGCGCATTCTTATCATGGGCTTTACTCTGTGCTTTTAAGACCTGGGCAGACATATATACTTTCTACCAAATGCCATTACACTTAAAGACATTTTCTCTTGTCAAAGTAACAAATCTGACCCATCACGCGGAAAGGGACAATCTAGGAATTCTGTATATCAATTAGATGAAAACAGACCAAAGATAGTGTAGGTCAATATAGACGATAGTTAAATAATGATTGTATTACAAAGTAGAGTGACCCTTTTTTTCATACAGAAAATATCATAACAGCAAGTTAAGTCATCTCCGTAATCCATTTTATCAAGCGAGCGATTGAATACTTATCGATCGTTTTTTTTTTAATTCGACTTTATCATGAGGTAAAATGACCCTTAGACATACAGAAATGTTATTCAATAGCGAAAAGTTTTGGTCTAGGTCAGCCTGAGCGGGCTGACCTTTGTCCAAGCTCTTCGCAGATGCATTAAGCCCCTATTTCACGGAGTATGGCTCATTGATGGCCTATGAGCAATATGGCTTGCAACACGCGAAAAGGGTCATTCGGAAATTTAAGTAAAATGTCGTCTCAGATCAGCGTGTGCAGTCCGTACAGGCTAATCCGAAACGAAACTTTACGATTTTATGTGATTTTCTGTTTTACGCAAGTCTACTCTAGCACAAAATCTAATGTAGTCGTAAAGTGCCTTCCCGGATTAGCCTGCGCAGATTGCGCAGGCTAATCCGGGACGATACTTTACGCAAATGTCCGAATGGATTCGTGTTCGTGAGGTCGTCGAGTGCAATGTTTACATCCATCAGCCAACATTTAAAGTAGTACCATTCTAATGAAAAACAGTTATTCCACAATATTATTATTCTAAAAAATGCTATGGTTGAAAATGAGTATTATTATAATGCTTTGACCGAGCCACTTTTTCATTCTTTCTTACTTAGAATTATCATTTATAAATCTAAAGCCTCTCTGTTCTCAAAACAAAAGGAGACAATAATTACAACCCCCCCCCCCCCCCCTTTTCAGGAAACTAACAAAACTATCATATAACTTCAAGATTGACAACAAATGAATTTCTGGTCGGTTAGAAATTAATGTTCAAAAATATTATATCAGTATAAATCCTTATTTATCAGCTAATAAGAAATTTTATCCCATGTTGCATTAGAAGCCCTAGGATGGTAATACCATAAAGACGTTTTCTACAGTTTTGTGAAAATTCAATCCTTTCATAGAATTTTCTAATTCTTTCATATGTTGGGTAAAATTCAATGGCAAACTCAAAAATAACAATAAAAAGGTATGTTGTCGAGTTAGATTTTCTGCAAAATGGCTGTTTCTATGGTAAAATTTGTATCAAAACACCTAAAATAACTATGTCTTCATTAAAGACAGTAATACAGTGATAGAAAGTTTTTTATACAATGCAAATATTATTTTCCATATTTAATATATTATTTCTTGATTCTGTATGAATGAAATAATAATCTGAATTCATTTTCTTTGTAAAAAAACTATTTTTCCTATTTCTTGACTCGCCAAAATATTAGCAAAATCAACATTTAGTCTTCAATTAATTCAAAATTTTGAAAATTCCTTTCATAGAATTTTCTAATTTTTTGGTATATACAGCAAAATTTAATGGTAAGTACAAAAATGAGAAGAAAAAGATATGTTGCAGAGTTAGATTTTCTGTAAAATGGCCGTTTCCATAGTAACCGTTTAGGCGCTCAGACCAATCGGCACTATCATGTTCAGTAGACTCTAGTCTCTGAGAAAGTCGATACCGCCGAAAACTTTCCTGTATTCTTCTGATCTTTTCCCCTTTAGATCTTTTTGCAAAATGTCCGTTAAGTCGATGTTGTAGACTCATTCTTCGCTTCGAAATGTACCGTATCCGAAATTCAAGGTATTGTCCGAACGATATACAAGTATCTTCTTTGAGAAGAGTTACTGTCTGTTATTGTCTCCCTTGAAATTGCTAAAATGATGTGCAGAAACATTATATTTTGATTTACGAACATTACTATACGGCTTGCAACACGCGGTAAAGGACATTCAGACCTTTGCGAAAAGTGTTGTCTCTGATAAGCCTGCGCAGTCGGCGCAGGCTGACATGAGTCAAAATGGTTTTGCGATTGGTCAATTTTCTGTAAGTCAAATCACCATTCTAACCTATGATTCCATCAGCTGTTGGACAAAATGGGATGTATGGCTTGGTATAACGTACCACGGAGATGCGTCAACTCTTTACCAAACAACAAAATTTTAGACTGGTCCAAACTGAAAACATGAATGCACTAAAGAGTTGAAATTTGTTTTAGGAAGAGAAGCAAACATTGTGGGAAAAGGAGAAAATGCTGGTTACCAGCATTTTCTCCTTTTCCCGCAATGTTTTCAAAAGACTTCTTTCAGGGGCGTTAAAAGGGGTGTTAAAAATCGGAATTGTGTGGTTAAAGCCTAAACCTCCTTGTGAATAGAACTTTACATAGGTTTATTATGGACACGAGATTTGAATACAACATTTGCGTACTCTGATCTTGCCCTATGAAAATTGCTTTTGAAGATTTAACGCTTCCTTCATTACACCAAGTTTTAACATTAATGAACGGTTTTATTTCCCTTTGTGAACAACATAAACGGTATATAACCATTGAATGGTTGATTGTATGGTGTTTAACACCGTTTCCCATATTATTTCAGATATATCGCGGCGGCCAGTGCACCTATCCATGTATTCATGGAGCTTCTATTATCAGTACTTTGCACAGTTTTCATTCCAACCCACTGTCAGCTTTCCTACATGATTATCGTCGAAACAATGGTCAGCGGTGGGAGAGGAATGAATCCCGTCGCAGTGACTATCATCAATTCTCGGAAAGAAATTGGCCGCTCCGGTGGTCGTAGCCAGGGATCGAACCCAGAACCCAGTCCTTTACGCTATCGAATATCCTAACTATTCATTGAGCTTTTATTTGCCTCTATTTGCTCGAAAATATTGATATCTTGCAAGACAGAAAGTCAAGCGGAATTAGAAAATTTTCTTACTCAGCGAGAAGCAAATACAAGCTATGGATTATTTTAGCACAGCATCACATTCCTTTTATTATATTCTTAAAAAAAAAATACAACAAAATGTTACAATTGTTGATAGAAATCATTCGAAACTGGTAGGACATTAAAGATAAATACCGGTACAGTCGGTGAAAACCTTTTTTTTATATGAATGGCTCATGAATATTTTAACGTAACATTTAGACCAATCAAAAGCGAAGACCAAGCTGAAAATAGTGCACATGTGGGTAAAGGCCATCATATCATATTTGAAACATTACCTTTATCCGTCGTGTCCGATTTTTTACGCGAGTTTTGCATATCGTTTGGTCGGAAAACTTAGAGGTAGACAATATAGATCGAGATCTGGCTGCACAGAACATTCGGCCAGATCGTGAATTCACACTCTATGCTATTGAAGTCTACATTATAAAGCATAATTTGTTCCCATGGTAGTGGAAACAAGTTGTTCTTTAATAATTATGGTCCTACATTGCCCACTACTGAACGAGATTGGTTCAATGATGTTTACTCAAGCCTTAACCAAACGACAAAATCTTAGACTGGTCCAAACTATAGACACTTTCAAATGACAAAATAAACCTATCTCAAAAAAATGAAATTTGTTTCTAGCAGGATAGAAAACATTGTGGGAAAGGGAGAAAATGCTGGTTTCCAGCATTTTCTCCTTTTCCCGCAATATTTTCAAAAGGCTTCTCCTCCAGGGTCGTGAAAACCATGATTCTTTGGTAAAGAGTTAAGTAATGTCACATGAAGGCCATGAAGCCTCCTCTTTCACAGATTATGGCTCAAATGTAATTTTTAACTCTTAGTTATTTCCATTGTAAATAACATATTGTATTATGGGCCAGAGGCCTACATTTACAAATAAAATCTTGTATTGACCTTGGCAACCCGGATGTTTCTTGGTTTTCGAGGTATCGCCAGCACTGAAATTTAGCTCTTGAGCCTACGTTGAGAATCAAAGCCAGGATCCCTGTATTATTAGTTCTAAAACCTAACCACGGAGAATACCAGGACACAACCCCTGCGATTACTATAATCAATTTCGATTTTATATGAATAAAGAAATCATATTTAGTCAATAAGTGTTTAAAATGATATGGATTTGAAAAGAAACGGTGAAAATATGCCTGGTCATCACATTTAAGTAAATAGTATAAATGTCACATTATTTAAAAAAAAAAACCTTTGATGTTTTGAGGAAATTTTGACTATTGATAAAATCACAAATGGATACTTACAGCTGCTGCATATCAAAACATTTGCGGAAAGAACGGAGTATATTGCGTCGTGTCAATCATTTTTCTGACGCGTCATTAAAATGCATGGGCGGATCTAGTTTATACTAATGTAATCATCGCTCCAATTGTTTAACCTTATCAAAGACATAAGCAAACATACGAAATATTGCGGATAGCTAAAATCAAGATCAGAGGGTACATCACGTGCGGTTTGATCTTTGACCTATACCGTTTACTTGTTAACTCAAGCCTACAGAATGAAGTTTTTCTGAGGCTCAGTGGGCTGTAGACATCATTAGTTGTACGGTCAGGTGGCAGGGGACTTGGAAACTTGTCGCCCAAAGCCGAAGGCGAGGTAGCGACATGGTTCGACACCATAGCCGTGAACAAGTTTCCAAGTCCCTGCCACCTGACCGTACAACGAATATATTACACTGCAAAGCTTTACCCCTTCAAAGGGCGTTAAGCTAAATTTTCCTGTATTATAATCTCACGAATCGAGTATGCTGACGAAATGGAAATTCTTTTCTAAGTGCCCCCATTTAATGAAAACTGGTGTCACAGCTAAAGAACACTTTGGTGCAGAAATGTGCAGTCTGGTGATCGATCGACGCCGGCATTTTGGATGTTGTGTTGCACGTGTAGTGCTGTTTACGAGGCACTCAAAAGGGAAATTTTGGCCAGGGAACATGATATATTTGTTCCCGGCATGGTAACCAATCAGATAACGAGAAATTTCTTTGCAGTATAATAAAAAAAAAAAGATGCACAGCTTATTAATGGCGCTCAGAGAGTATAATTATAATTGGCCGTTTCCTAAACGACATTCACAACAGCCATGTACAAGTTTTCAAGTCCCCTACCACCTGAACGCACTACGAATATTGTATTATCAGAGATAACACATTATTCTCATTCAATCTTACTCGTCAGACAATTTATTATCTGAGTTTACTCTACATTTTCCTGCAGTCTGATCTTCATCAACTGAGTCCCGGCCATAGGATCACCAGTTGGATCGCTGGTACAATGCAGAGAAATGGCCCTCCCCTACAAAATGACCCGGGTCACTATTCTACATACAGGAATGACCTGGGTCATTATTCTACGTAGAGAAATGACCCCAGAGAGTCATTTCACTACGTAGAATAATGGCCCGGATCTCTGGGTGCATTTTTCTACGTAGAATAATGGTCCGGGTCATTCCTTTGCGTAGTGAAATGTCTTCTGGGGCCATTTCTCTACGTAGAACAATGAACCGGGTCATTTTGTAGGGGAGGGTCATTTTTCTGCATTGCACCGGCTCGGCCAATATCTTGCGATTGATGATAATCATTTTGACAGGATTCTCTCACCGCTGACCATTATTTTGATGACTGTTAAGTGGGGAAGCAGCCAACTGCTTGGAAAGAATATGGTTCTGAGAATTGGTAAAAGACACTCCACGAAAGCAAGTATATGTGCGCTCGCCACCAAAAAGGGAAATAATGTTGAAAACGGCATTAAACATCATACTGTCATAGACCCTGATCAATCCCGTCCGAGAAAGCAACTAAATTTGTAAATGGTGCAGTAAGGGTTACAATATGTGAAACTGCCTCGATCTCATAGCTTAATCCGCCCATGCACTTTTTCTAAGGCGAACATTATTAATGATAAATAACTGTAAAACGTTTTTGATTTTAGAGGATAAGAATATAAAAAAAAATATGTCTTTGAGAAGGGTTAAGATCAAGATCTAGATAACACTGCAACGATCTTTACGTCTGATCTTTCACTATACCCACAGTCTGATCTTGGAGCTAAACTGTGTCATTTTTAATGAGTATTTTCTGTCGGAAAACATTAAACGTTCTCCAAAAAAGCATGAATTAGCAATTATCTTTTTTTTTTTTATTAAAACTACCAATTAGTGATTTAAGGTTTCATTACGCAACCAATGTGGTTAATTCATGGGCTGCTTTTATAGTTTTTATTTTTACCGACAATCTATCAGACGAGTTTTTGTTGTCGAATAGATCGAAAATAATCATTAAAATGCAAGTCATAAACACTTAATCCCTTTATATGACTATACAATTTCATATTTGTCCATATGGAATGGATCTACAGATAGCGATTTGAATATTTAACAAATGATGGCATTTTTACTGAAAAATATACCGAAAAGACAATGTGGAAAAAGGAAAATATTCTGTAAACCAGCATTTTGTCCCTTTCCCATAATGTTTTCAAAGCCTCTGTCATAGCTCTTAAAGACAGCATGATTTGGTACAGGGTTAGTTGTACATTTGTGGCTCATGTGATGTCAACTGTCTGCATCAGTCGATTATATCCATCAAGTTGATTTTAGGGTTTTTGGTTTTTGTTTGTTTGCTGGGGAATAAAAATTGATCCTTTGCCAGTCCATACCGTGCTGTACCGACCCTGATAAAGAAGGTCTTTTCGAAATGAATCAAAGAAAAAGGAGGAAAATATTAGTATCCAGCTGGCTGTCATTTCCTATCACATGTACTTTTTTTCTACCCATACAAAGACAAACATCCTTATTGAGGACAGTTTACATGTCATATATGGCGTGCAACACGCAAAAAGGGTCATTCGGACATTTGCGTAAAGTGTCGTCTCGGATTAGCCTGCGCAGTCCGCGCAGGCTAATCCGAAACGACACTTTCCGATTTTATGTGATTTATCTGTTTTACGCAAGTCTACTGTAGCACAAAATCTCATGTAATCGTACAGTGCCGTCTCGGATTAGCCTGCGCGGATTGCGCAAGCTAATCCGAGACGACACTTTACGCAAATGTCCGAATGCACCTTTTCGCGTGTTGCACTCCATATAATACTTGTACAATGGACTAGTCTATAATTTTGTTTGTCTAGAAAATATTAAAAAAAAACATTTTTTTAATGAATTACCACGACTTTCAATTACATAAACACCCTTTTTGCCTCGGTTTCGCCCTGCTCCAGTTTAGTGTTAATGGGCTATGAGCTATTTCTCTACACTAAAACGAACTTCTAAAGCTTTTGAGCTGCAATTTCCCATGGACCTTTTCTCACGTCCGTTGCCTATAAAAGGGACAGCTTATTTGGTCTCATTTTTTTGCAGAATAATTGACCAGTCTGAAAACATACACATACCAGGGCCAAATTCTGAGGAAAATTCAGTCAGTTTTTTATAGCGGAAGAAACTTATTTGTCGTTCATTCACTCAACATTTTAAATTGAAAAATCTAGTTTTTCAAAACTTCATGCTTATTTTTTTTTTAATTACATAGAATCTATTTTCATAGAAAATAATTGTCACGTTTTATTTTTCTTATTGCTTACAAAAGTTCAGTACTCTATGCTACTCTTTTTATACTGTTTTTGCTGGTAGACACCACGCATGCACAAACAACGAGTTTTCCTTTTTTGAAAAAGAGAGTCCTTCCGTTGACAAAATCTAGAATTTTTTCATCATAATACCATGATTAACGTCCAGATATATGTCACAATTTGTTTTTATTAACACTTCTTTTACTTGCTCAAATTTATAGGAGAAACAAAATAGGCCGTTTAGAAGTTCTTTTCAGTTTATAGGTAGTGTGGTAAAACATCATCACGGCAAAATCAGTTTCCCAGGTCTTGTGATAGCCATACGGCGAGAATTAATTTTTTCCTATACTCTTGACATGATTTCGACCTGTTTATGTTATGAAGGAAGCAGCCAGTAGGTTCGATAAAGTGTTGTATGTAATACTTGGTAACTCTTTCTGTTCCATATTAGGAGGAAGAGGAGGCTGTTGCCGACGCTTTACAGCAAAGTAACACTGAACACTAGTAGTTGTACTGCCAGGTGGTAGGGGACTTGGAAACGTGTTCACGGCTGTGGTGAAGCATGTCGCCCCGACCCGCTACGGCTCAGAGCGAAGCGGTTCGGGGCGACATGATCCACTAAAGCCGTGAACACGTTCCAAGTCCTCTACCACCTGACCATACAACGAATTTATTATACTGCAAAGCATTACCATGCCAACGTTTGTTATTTTTTTTTCTTGTTTAAAAAAATGACTACACTGACGAAGTAGAATTTCCCTTATGAGTGGCCCAATTCAATGAAAACTGTCGAGACTGAAAACTGACGTCACTGAAACCTTGGTAATACGTGCTAAAACGTGCAGCCTGGCGTATAATCTTGATGTAAATCTTGATCGACGCGCCGTTTGGCATGTTGTGGTAGTCATGTATACGGGGCTCCCGAAAGGGAAACTGTTTTTACGTTGGTTTTGCCAGGGTGCATGATATATATGACCGGGACATTTTATTCTATCAGATCGCGAAAAAATTCTTTGCAGTTTATAAAACTTGTGGTCCGATATTTTTGTTTAATCGAGACTAAAAAATACAATTTCACTTACATGTAGCTTCAACTGGTTATATATTTCGGGATGATAATTTTTGTGGTATTTGTCGAAGACAATACCACTATGAGTTTAAGAGTTAATTTTGACAACCATGTACATGTATCTTATTTTGTGCAAAGCCGAAGGAAATAAACCCAGTTAAACTCATTTTTTCTCAGGCAAATGACTTTTACGGTGGCACTCAGAAACGTAATTTGAAATGGCATATTAAAATACATTAGGCGAGGCCATCGATCGTTGAGATACTTATTTTTGATTGAAACTAGCTTCTCTCGCTCATAGCCTTTTATTGGCGCAATGATACAAATTTGCCAACTGACCCTGGACTTTTTCGTTCCAAAACCAATTCGTTCCATGGCTTGTTTATCCTATGATTGCGCGCTACTCCATTTGATTGCTCATGAATATTTATAGATCGAGGTAATAGACCATTTGCCAAATAATGTTACTGACGTGTCACCACGAGTTACTTCCCTTTCCATCCGACAATTTTTCCAAATCCTGTATATATATGTACTCGAATAGTGAAAGTGTCATATTTTTAAATGGATTACACCCTAAACGCGATAAATAAAACAAAAAACCTAACACCGCCGTGCAGTTAGTTTTATCAATTATCTTTTTCGAAGACACACACAAAGAAAGAACTGTTGTTTTATCAATTTTTCGGTAGACTTCAGAGAGTAAAGCGGTATCAAAAGCGCTGTCTCCTGCCGGGCGTGTTGATAAAGTTTTTTGTATGCAGACTGCATTAACCCTTTGGGTACTAAGTGCGACTCAATGACTTTTTGCAGACAATAAAGATTCAGATCACACCAGGAAGAACATTGGTTGAATAATCAGACATAAAAATAGGAAAGATCAACTGCATGTATATTGATGTTTTCCCCCCAACCACCCACCCCTTATTTTTCAACTCTGAATCTTTCACCAACTCTTTACGAAATAAAAATTTGAGACTTGCCCAAATTGAAAGTCTTTGCAGATAACACTTTGAATGTGGCTTAAAAATGAAATTTTCTTTATGAAGGATAGCAAGGGAAAAGGAGAAAAGGTTGGTTACTAGAACTTTATCCGTTTTCAACAACATTTTTAGAAACTATATTTCTAAGGGTCGTAAAAAACTTGGCTTATATGGCATAGGGTTTTAAATAGTTACTGCGAATGTTTTCACCCGACACAATATTTTGAACTCGTCCAGATACTTAGCATATGGAGACGATTAAATAAACGTGGGTCAAATGGTTGTAATTGTCTTTGAAAAAAGTAAACAAAAAACTATTGTTGAAACAGGAGAAAATGCATGTTGCAAGCCCTTCCTTTTCTCCCCAAATATTTTCTCTCACACTTTGAAAATTTATTTTTCACAGATGTTTCTGAACTACATATTGATTACTTTCAGTTTTCGTTTTTTTGAAAGGGGGTGGTGTTAAGGTTGAGAAAGTGAGACAAATAACAGACAGTTGGGCAAATCAGCACGTCTGCCCCCTTTTTACACGGGTCGTTCGAAATACTTTGGTAAAACGTTGATTAGCTATTTAGTGTCTTCAGAAAGACAGGAACAGTCCATTTAGTGATTTTAAAGCACCATTATCAAACATCCTCGTTGCACTTTCAGGCATGTACCTATCGACGAATAACTTCATGTTATAGATATGAACAAAAGAAACGTGGCTTCAGATCAAATTTCAGACCTTCCATAACTTCTTTTAAGCTTCATTTTGAGTATTAAAAATATGTATCTAATGAAGTCCTACTAAAAAAATGGGTGAAGGGTTAAATCGGTGTTCCTTTGATCTCAGTATCGCACTACAGGGTGGGTGACCTTTAGAACAGCTGAAATGTACTTGCTTCTTACAGATTAGCACACACGTGTCACATTAAATTGACTGTGCGGCATTTGTTACTGAAATAATGCTTTGAGTTTCCGGTGTCACGTGATACTACTGGTGCGCCGCTTATGATAAAATGGAAATGTCCCTTGTCGTCTATTGATTGTAATGTTGGAAATTACATGTAAATGTAAAAGGCTAGAGATATTTCAAAATTATATTTTTCAGGAACAAACTTAATTTTGTTCGATATATCAACAAGATTTTTCTCTCTATTTGTCATGCATCCTACTGTCAAGGGGCGTTACTCCTGCTTCTTCTTCATGATCAAAAGGAGACCACTTATACAAAAATAAACAAAACTTTGTCATGAATACTCTCCCTTCAGCCGAAAAGGTATTCATTTGCTTAGTGGGTTGACTTTTAAGCCAATATTTAAAAATATGTCTCTGTTTCTTCCAGACTATTAATTCTACACAATGGGTTTCCTTGACAAATACCACTTCAGCGTTTTCAACGCTTTGATTAGTTTCGTTAGCGGGCCGAGCAAAACAGTAGGATCATCGGACGCATACCGTGTGCGTCTTGGATTTACACGATCTACATTATATGAGATATTTAAGCCGTTTGTCATGTGCATTAAATTTGATGAATGAAAATGTTTAAATGTCTGTTTGCGTGGCTTTAATTGCCGGTTTTAACATTATTTCAGTTATGATATTAGTATATCGTGGAGGCAAATGCCCAATTCATCCTTTGCTACGGCTTCCGTTATAAAAGCTGCGTGGTAAACAGACAAGAAAAAGGGAGGAATGGGTGATTTTGAGAACGAGACAGAATGGGAGGGAGTCATAGAAGGGGTAACAATTTCATTTGACAAAGGGCTATGCACTTGATGATCAGGAGTGCGTCATGACGACTATACAATAAATCTTGCAACTAGCAATAACATTCTATCTCCATTAACATTGATCAACCTCAAATTTCTAAAAAAGCAGTTTAGACAGAAGTGCACTATTGTTTTGATGTTTGTTTTACATTTTCTTTTTTACCGAGTGAACAGTTAAGCGTGTTATGCTGTAAAAATAAAGGATTTTTTGAAAACAAATGCAGACACTGGTCAACGTGTATGCAGCCCTAAGCACATAATTCATAAATTTAACGATCCTGGAAAGATATCTTGCAAACATCACGAGTAAAGAAGAAACTGCCGAAATCAGGATTCCTCATTTTCCATCCATTTTTTTAATGCAAACTTCGCGTGTCCATCCATAATAAACTCTTAACTTGCTCGGTGAGATTCACTGGCCTCACCTAACGTGCCGTCTGATACTTGATCTTCACTATCCGATGAGAAGATTTGTGGTCTTTTTGAAAGTTTGGAATGGTAAGGTTCTAGTTTTGAACATCTGCTTTAAAGTTTCATTCACTTTACTTGCTTGCATTTCGAAGCAATTTAAGTTTGGTATTAAGTTAACGGATCTAAATTGTCTTTCGGCTGAAAACATTTGAAGAGAAGAAGAGTTCGCTGGTTACTGACATTATCTCTTTTTCTCTAACGAAGTTTTCAAAATTGTTTTTAATCTTGCTTGCTGAAAAAAGTGTGCCTTTTAATGGGTTAGATAAAAGTAATGTAACCTTTACCACGCAGCAAAAATACCCAATGCAATGGAAATAAGGGATCAATAATCCCCTTTTTTGTTATCCTATGTATTTAAGGACGTTTATGACAAATTCTTCCGACGGACAGATTTTTTTTTAAAACTTTGCACATACAAAGCTCATCATGTCTCTTGTAGATTACAATGAAAAAAAGGGGGGTCCCCGTGCTCGTTTCCGAGAAATTCACGTTTGAAAAAGGTATATACAGTTCCAAAATTCAGCATATACTGGTTTTTACATATTTTCCTTTGATAGTCAATTAAACAGGAAAATTACCAGAAGAATATATAAATATAGATCACTTTAAAGAAAAATAGTTCAGTTTTGCACAAAAAACAAGAAAAAGCCTGTTTCTGAGCATGGGCAATGTACCAATGTGCATTTTATATATAGACCATTGAGTTAAAAAGGAGATAGTTTGACCGGGTTAAGGGTTAATCTTTTATAAAAACATATTTCTAACGGACAGATTTTTTTTTTGAAAATTTCCACAATAATAGTACTTTTGAATCTTGACAATAAGAAAAAATAAGAATGTAACCTACCCGTGCTTCTTTCCCCAGGAAACAGGGATGAAGGTCACGTTGGAAGTTAATTTTTTCCAAGGAAAACGATATAGTAGAAGCTCAGCAGACATAGAGGGAAAGAAGAAATTGTTTATGCTCATTAAAAGTGATTTCTCCTTTTCCCACATTAATTTTGGATCGTATACTCCTTCAAAAAATGAACATATATACCTCAAATTCGTATAAAACCCTTCATTGTTTACATGTTCTTTTTTTTTATATAAATTTGCATACACGATTATGGCCATAAGGGTCATAGAAATACAAAACAAAGAAATGTCTGTGGAAAAAAATGAGATAAAAGCTCGGCAGACATGATGGAAAAAGGAAAAAATTATTAAGTAGAAGAAATTTCTCCTTTTCCCACAGTATTTTTCAAAAGGAAACAGCTATACTTCAAGAAATAGGTATACTTCAACAGCTTAAATTTTATGCCTGTTTAATTGTGTAACTGGACTTTTTCCAGTTAGTTCTTTACCAGTCATATCATCCCTACGATCGCAGGCCAGTTTTGATGCTATCACCTTATTCCTGAAAGGATAGCATGACAACTGGCCTGTCATTGTCAGGAACACGTCAGAAACTGTATCGTTTTCCCCGTTGGATGGCTGACAATTTCCTTTTTCCACGACAAATAAGCCTTCGTTTTGATGAAAACTTCCCCATTTTATTTCACCGTAGAATACCATGGCTGGTGCAACCGTACTAATACCATCCGTTCTACTTGTAAAAGTGCACCGTCGATCCGCTGTTGCTATTGCCATTTGAGTGAAAAATATGCAATAGCGCTAATAGTTTTACTATCTGTGAGAAATACACATGCGCAGTATGGATGCGCACCGAACATTATACCAAACGCCATTAATATAAGTTGTCATGATTTCATTATCATATCCATGTAGTGCTTTTATGATGTCATCTATCTATCTATCTATCTATCTATCTATCTATCTGTCTGTCTGTCTAAGATTGCCACTCTTTGATCCTATGTGACCCATTTTACAGTGTTATCTCAGAGATCACAAATACATGATTCGAGAACTTTTTGAGGAAAAAATTGTTCGAAAGTGTTGTTTCTATAGTTCACACAACATAAAAGATCGTTACACAGGCCTGAATTGCAAACTGCCAGTGAATAGTTAATAGCTAACAAACTCTCTCTACATTTAGGCAAAACTGAATCCATTCTATTTGGTTCCAAAGATAAATTTAAAACCTAAGCTCAATGTCTTATGCAAAGGTCATTCAGTTGATGCTAGAGAATCGGTTACATGTAAGTATCTGGGAGCAACTAATATATCGGAGCCTCTCTTTTGAATCCATGGCCAGGTCTCTCTATCTAGGTGTAACTATCGTGCTCACCTTTTAATCAAAAAACGGTGAGCGCCTAACACAATTGATCCTGCCACACCTGACAATATCTGCAGACTGGATAAATCAAGAACTAAAATGGGTCATTTCATGTCAGCAAAATGAAGAAAAAGTATTCTAATTAAGCCAAATAATTATATGTGAGGCAAGAATCCAAAATTATGCTTTCAAAAGATAGGACTTAAAGTCAAAGAGAATCACCTAACTACGTCACAGAATAACGGAATGTGGACACATACGCTACTACCAGCGCTCTATCTGGAAGACCTATCGTCGAGCTGAAACATCCTTTCAGATTCAGATGCTTTCAGTTTGGAATAGTCCAAAATTACGTCACTTGGTGAAGACTTGCAGAAAACGAGGGTCTGCACATAACTCTTACTCCTTGACAAGTTTGCCTTTAGCTTGATGAGTCTGCAGCAGATAACATTAAAAACGTTGATGTCAAAAGGAGAAACTGCTCCTAATGATTGATTCCTCTTTTTCGCAAAATGACTTCTGACCCATCAAAGAACTGTAATACATGAATACCAGGATTTGGTTAAATAGCGTTTGCAAATGCTTTAAATTTAGAAGAGTCTAAAATTATTCGTTTGGAAATGGGTTAAATACTAAAACCAGTATTACATTTATATGCCAGGAATTTGTATATTATGATTATTGATTCTTATGGATATCGCTGTATTATTGAAAAAAATGAGCTAATTTACTTCATATAATGTCTTCGTCTTTCAAAAACCCTACATTTACTTGTACTCATTAGTTAGTGCCCCATCTAAAAATTTAAAATGCATTTTCTTAAAAAATATGGCCAGTGACGTATTTATTTTAAGCCTAAACCTTTAATTTAGTACCTGAATATTATTTAAAAAAAGATAAAAAAAAATCTGAATGTTAGAACATTTAAAAAAATAATTTCAAAAGATTTTTTTTCCCAAAATAAATGTGTTTTAACCATAAGTTAAGGTTTTTATTCTTTAAATATTGATACAAAGTACACTCTATTTTTTTCATTAAATTTGATGTTTCATCAGTACAGTGAGTTTAAATTTGTTTATAATTGTTGTCATTTTAAAAAAAATGACTAGACTTCGTTTTCATCGGTGAAATTTCATCCTGAACTGTTGCAATGCAGGGTGTACTAAAAGAAATATTTAAAGAAATTTCCCAGAGCTGGTGACCCCCTCTTTTTATTTCCTATTTTCGTAGATCAATGTAATAAACCTTCACCAAACAAAGTTTCATAAAATTCTGAATGTTATGAAAAAATGTTGAAACTGTACACAGCGATCGTTTTTCACTATGATTTTATCAATTATGAGACATATCCTCTAATAGTACTTCTTTTAGTATTCCTTATTATCATTTCAAGGACCACAATCGAAATAAGGGATTAATAATCCCTTTTTTGCGTCAACCTTTGTGTTTAATAAAGTTTATCATAGTTTCATTATCATGTCCATGTAATCTCACGTATAGTGCTTTTATGATGTCATCTATCTATCTATCTATCTATCTATCTATCTCTTAGACTGTCACTCTTTGATCCTATGTGACCCATTTCAGTGTTATCTCAGAAATCACAAATACATGATTCGGGAACTTTTTCAGGACACGTTTGATCGAAAATATTGTCTCTATAGTTTATGTAATATCTTCCTAAAAATGGTCACAGAGACCGACTTGGTGACCAAAACTAGCCCACTTTAACAATCGAGAAGACGACAAATATATTTCGAAACACTGAAAGGCAAGAATGAGACAGAAACACTGTTCTTATATTGTTGAGTAGTTTTTCTGTTGTTTGTTACACTTTTTAGAAAATTAAGTCACAGGATGATCTGCACCATTTCAATCTTCTTGAAGTAAAATATCATATATACAAGTATCTCTAGCATCTTCTGCAATTTTAAATTCTTTTTTAAAATTAGGAGGTAACAGACCTTGTTGGCTTTTTAGTACGTCATTTACTTTATTGAAAGTATAATATGTATATTTGGTTTAGTTAGATGACTTGTCAGTGACTCAGCAATAACAGAGAAACTACCAAAGAATTTTCTGTAGTAACCAGCCAAACCAAGAAATCTCATTAGCTATATTTTGCATGTAGTTAGAGGAAAATCAGAAATACCCTTTGCCTTAGCTACTACGGATTTTACATGTCCCTGTCAAACAATATGGTTTTCTTTCTCGTTACGCTTGTCTCGTAACAATGATAAACGTCTACATTTTGTAATCAGATTTTTGTGAGACTTATATCGTTTTTTATCTAATCAGTAGCTTCACGCTATTAATAAAAAAAAAGTCCAATGAAAAGTTTGAGAAAAGAAAAGTAGCCATTTAAAGTTAAAATTGCCATTTATTGTTTACATGATGATGTAAGCATTTATGTATGTAAGTTCTAGAAACTTGCACACTTCCTTTTTATCAGAAACAGCTTGAACCGTTATGATTTTGATAAAAGAATATGAAGATCACTATGGAAAAAAGTACCCACTCAAATTTGAAGATGAATATTTCTTGTTGAGACAATGAAAACCGTTCAAGAAAAGAAACCATTTGATGATAGAATCGTTTACTAAAAAAAAAGTCCAAATTATTGCTCGCATATATTTGAAAAGTTGCCAGAATCGTTTAATGCATGACATACTGTAATCCAATGAAAATTGAATAGATTCTAATCAACAAGGACTTCATTTTCGTCACTGTATTTTAAATTCACTCTGCCTACTAAGTGGGTTCAAGTCCAGTTGCAAAAACACATTATATTTTTCCTTTAACAGATTCACTGCCAGAAGCGCGATTTCAGGCCCTCAAGGGCCTACATTTTCTTTGAATGAAGTTACTACGCAAATATAAGGAAAAATTTTGAAAATCGATAGAAAGACCCCCCCCCCCCCCCACAAAAAAAAGATGCCGGTAATGTTTGAAAATCAAAGTACATAGTTGATGGTTTTACGATGAGGAAATATTCTTTGAGGAATTACATTTAATTCTAATGGAAAGCGGTATTTAGTCATCAGAATTTATCTGCTCTCTTTTATTGTTAAAATAAATATATATGCTCTTCAACAAAAGAAACTTGACTTGAAGAAACAATAATTTTTATGATATGACATGAGAAAATAATAAACTATAAATGATATATAGGTACTGAGCAATTGTTCTTGGCACCACCATAAGAACCATGTGCTATTCGTTTATACCGACGTGTATATTGACGTTTTTACCAAAGCGATGAAATAAAACTCTTCATGATTAGGATGCATCACTATGTCCTGTATTTCCGCATGCTGGCGCCTTTACATACATGGTTCAATCAGATGGCATTATCACGTCATGGACAACGTAACAATGGCACGTTTGAATGACGCTCAACGTAATAACGCCAGTGGCCAATTAGAAGCAGGAGAAACTCAGAACAATGTGGCAAGGCAATTTGGTGTATCCAGACACCTAGAGTGACCACTGTCGGGAATGTGGGAAAGTTTAGCGCTTTGACGTAACGTTAGCCTTTTACTGATGACGTCACTTTTGTTTGTAAACAATTGAAGTAGTAGTAAAAATGAATCGATAGTAAACGGACCTACGAAGAGTCTACTCTCTGGGGATCGGATAGTTAATCCCGATCTCACTCGCCCTCACGACAACCATCGCCGTTCAGGATCAGAACATTCAGTTGCGCAACGTGCGAGATCGCACCACAACGGCTACTTCGCCAACTATTCAAATTCGGTGGCTACGCAGAATCTCCGATCAGAAAGTTTGTAACCGCATGGGGGAGGCAGGACTTTTCGCAAGAAGACCAGTGTGACGTATGGTGTTGACTCCACTTCACCTGGCTGAACGTCTGCAGTGGTGTCAACAGAGAGTCAGATGGCAATGTGCGACATAGAGGACCGTACTGTTCACATATGAAGTACGTTTTCTCTTGGCATGAGCTGATGGACGCGTACCTGTGTATAGACGTCAAGGCGAACGTTAAGCTCACAAACGTGCGCAACAAGTTTTGGTGATGGAATGTCTTGGTATAGGCAGATATACACCATATTGGTAGAACGGCTCTTATTCTTGTTGATAGGGTACTGACCGGAGTACGTTATAGAGATGAAATCCTGCAACCTTACGTCATTCCACATAATTATGGCCGTCAACGGTGGTCTTTTCCAGCAGGACAAGGCTCGACCACATGTGGCACGTATTTGTCAGGATGTCCTGCAAGATTAAACCGTTCAGACATTACCTTGACCGGCTTGCTCACCAGATTTGTCACATATTGAGCATCTGTGGGACGAGTTGGGTAACAGGAATCTACCTCCTTAAACACTTTGTTACGAGTCAGGCGTAACTAGAAAGAAGAAGCCAGCAACAAACAATAACAATGAACAGAATTTATTAACAAAAATATCAAATAAACAGTGACAATATTACAATAGTACAAAACAATACCTTAGACGTTAAATTCAAAAGACAAATTATTCCAGTCTTAATTCCAATCTGATCCTGATCCAAACTGAATGTAATCCAAGCACATGAAATAATCCTCACTTTAGTCTAGTCTGATCCTAATCCAACTGAATGTAATCCAAGCACAAAATAATCCCCACTGTAGTCTGGCAATCATGTATAAACTAGTGAACGCCGAGATGTAAAGAGCTTTTCCTTTTATAATAACAGAGAAACTTCCAGAAAATTCATGTTAAAATCAGTTGCATAATTTCTAGTAATCAGATTGTAAAAAGGCCTGGAAACTTCATTCAAAAATAGATACACACATGAACAAAGCTAGGAATAACTGGGTATGTACATAACACTTTCCCCCTTGAAAAGAAAAAGAAAGGTTTATGAAATAAACCTTATGAAATAACTCCACCTCAGTAATCTTTGATTCTTATTCTTAAGTTTGTGTAGAAAACTTAAAGGGTTATGATCACTGAATACAACGATTGGTGAAGTTAAAGAAGTTAAATAAACTTCGAACTGCTGGATTGCCAGAATTAAAGCAAGACACTCTTTTTCTATGGTAGAGTAATTTTTCTGATGTTTGTTAAATTTCTTAGAAAAGTAACAAACTGGGTGATCAATACCATTATTATCTTCTTGTAAAAAAAAACAGCACCAATACCAACATCACTTGCATCAACAGCTAATTTGAAACATTTGTCAAAATCAGGTGCCAAGAGAACTGGTGCGCTCTTTAGTATGGCTTTTAGACGATCAAATGCATCTTGACATTTGTCATTCCATTTGAACTTTGTGCTTTTCTTTAGTAAATTTGTTAAAGGTTCAGCAATACCTGAGAAATTTTTACAGAATTTCCTATAGTGGCCAGCCATACCAAGAAATCGCATCAGCTGTCTTTTACATTTAGGCACAGGAAACTCAGAGATAGCATTGACCTTAGCTTCTAAAGGTTTAACTTGACCCTGTCCCACAAGATGTCCTAGAAATGTTACAGTAGCATGACAAAATTCAGTTTTTGCAAGATTCAGTCAGTTTCGCTTTACTGAGTCTGTCGAAGAACTTCCTGATTCTTTGAAGGTGGTCACTCCAACTGTCTGAGTAGATGATGACGTCGTCAATATATGTATCACAGCCGTCTAATCCACATATAACGTTGTTTATAAGCCGCTGAAACGTTGCAGAAGAATTTTTCATCCCAAACGGCATAACTTTGTATTGGTACAGACCGTTTGGAGTAGCAAAGGCTGATACTTCTTTTGCTCTATCTGTCAGTGGAACTTGCCAGAATCCTTTTAGCAGGTCAAATTTGGTGACATATTTAGAATTTCCAACTTTGTCAATACAGTCATCAATTCTTGGTATTGGAAAAGAGTCTGTTTTTGTCACAGAGTTCACTTTACGATAGTCAGTACACATTCTATAAGTTCCATTTGATTTAGGTACTAATATACATGGTGAACTGTAATTACTCTGGCTAGATTCAATAAAGTCATTTTCCAGTAAGTATTTTACTTCATCTTGGAGGTATTTCTGTTTCAAAGGATTCATCCTATATGGATGTTGCTTTATTGGTTTAGAATCTTCCACAATGACATCATGATAGATTTTATCTGTTCTTGTGGGGATATCAGGAAATAAATGTTCATATTCATGTATCAACTGTTTCAGCTCTTCCTGTTGTGATGGTTCCAAGTGAGAAAGTTTGTTGTCGAGGTTTCTCAAAATATCAGAATTCTCAAGTTTAGATGGACCAGGATCAGATTTATCAATAAAGTCCGAATTTACTTCAAGATCAGATACATTTGATTCTTGTGGGACAGTGTTTACAACTGTAATTGGTTTTGAAATAGAGCTATCTCTGTCAAAGTATTCCTTTAACATATTTATATGACACATTTGTTTGTTTTTACGCCCTCCTGGAGTATTAATTACATAGTTTAAATCACTTGTTTTCTTGTCAATAGTGTAGGGTCCAAAATATCTTGCCTGTAGAGGTCTGCCAGGTATTGGCAAAAGAGCAAGGACTTTGTCACCTGGTTTAAATTTTCTATCAATAACATGATTGTCATATCTTGCTTTCATTTTGCCCTGAGACGTTTTAAGATTAGACCTAGCAACCTCACATGCCCTAGACAGTCTATTTCTGAAGTCAGAAACATACTGCAGTAAATTCAAAGGTGTTTCATCATTTGAAAGAAATTTCTCTTTCAAAAGTTTTAAAGGTCCACGAACAGAATGGCCAAAAACTAATTCAAAAGGACTGAAACCAAGAGACTCTTGTACGGATTCTCTGGCTGCAAATAGTAACAAATGGATGCCCTCATCCCAATCTTTTTCAGTGTCAAAGCAATATGATCTTATCATATTTTTTAATGGTGAAATCTTTCTAAAGCACCTTGACTTTCAGGGTGATAGGCGGATGACCTATATTGCTTGATCCCTAATTCATGGATAACCTGTTGGAATATACCAGACATAAAATTTGACCCTTGATCAGACTGAACTGATTTTGGAAGGCCAACAAATGTGAAAAATTTTATAAGAGCTTTGACTATTGACTTTGTTTTTATGTTCCTTAAAGGAATAGCTTCAGGAAAACGTGTAGAAGTACACATAATTGTTAAAAGATACTCATTTCCTGACTTTGTTCGAGGTAAAGGACCAACACAATCTATAAGTATCCTACTGAAAGGTTCATCAAAAGCAGGAATAGGTTGTAATTGAGCTTTGGGAATGGTTTGGTTGGATTTACCTACCATTTGACATGTATGGCAAGTTTTACAATATTTCGAGACATCTGATTTGAGACCAGGCCAATAAAAATGATTAATAATTTTGTGATAGGTCTTGTTGATACCTAGATGACCTGACATAGGACTTTCATGGGCTATACTTAGTATTTCATGGCGATATGACTTTGGAACCACAATTTGGTGGTAAACAGCCCATTCATCATCAGCTGGGACATCAAATGGTCGCCATTTTCGCATAAGAATCCCATTCTTTATAAAGTAACACATTGGGACTTGTGAAATTTCATCCTCAGGTAAAGCCCTAAAAATTAATTTTGAAATCTCAGGATCAGTTTGCTGTTCCTGGATAAGCTGTGACTTTGACAGCGTGTCGTGACCTTGGTCAATAGACTGTGATGATGAATGACAAGACATTGACGAGTATGTCTGAGTATCAGACAAACTGGGATCAAGAGACTTTTTAATCTCATTATTAAAATATTGACCGATAAAAGTATCCATCAAGTCAATGTCAGAGATTGAGTTTTTCAAAATGGCCTTTTTAGCCATAGCTCGGGTAACTGCACAAGAAGGATACAAGTCAGGAATTTCCTGCTCGATAGGGTCATCTGTTTGACCTATATTTAGTGTGTCAGTTACAAGTGGATTAACCACAACCTTATCTCCAGCTAAGTCATTGCCTAGCAATAAATGGACACCTTTAAATGGTAAGGAAGGTTTAATACCAATAACCACAAGCCCAGTAACCAAATCTGATGACAAATTAACGTAATGGAGAGGGATATTAACAGTTCCACACTCTACACCCTGAATAAGGACACTAGTACCGGAAGAAGTCTTCTCAGAAAAAGGCAGTATATCTGCTAAAATAAGAGATTGAGAAGCTCCTGTGTCTCTTAAAATTTTAATAGGGGTAGGTGGGCAATTATCACCTGAAAGTGATACAAAACCATTCAACATAAATGGTTCAAAAATCTCCATAGTAGAATCAGACTTGGGTTTTGTGACTATGTCAATTGTATTGGATTTAACAGAAGACTGTGGCCTTGGTCTAAGAGTGGTGAGCCCTGTTGGTTTGGTTTCATCACTTTCTAACTTCCTTTTTAATTTCAAACATTCAGAAACAAGGTGACCATGTTTCTTACAATAGTTACAAGTGGGTCGAGATAAGGGATATTGACTTTTGGTTTCACTAGTAGAATTGGGTTTGGGTGTGTTGGATTGACTGGGCATGCCAGATGAATTACCAGACATAGATTTATTTTGGGGATGTGAGGAAGTAGGTTTTGGTTTATTAATAAAAGAAACTTTATGTGTAAGGTAGTAATTATCAGCCAGACGAGCTGCTTCTTCTAAAGTTTCAACTTGTTTTTCGTCTAAGAATGTCTTAACATCAGATTGAATACAACGTTTGAATTCTTCAACTAACATAAGTTGTCTTAGTTTATCATAATTTTGGTCTATTTTCTTAGAACAGCACCATCTATCAAATAACTGTTCTTTGTTTCTAGCAAATTCAACATGAGTCTGGTTAGAATCTTTTTTACAATTTCTAAATTTTTGTCTATATGCTTCTGGGACCAGCTCATAACCTTTGAGAATAAGTTCTTTAACAGTCTCATAATGATGACATTGTTCAACACCTAGTTGTGTATAAATTTCACGAGCTTTGCCTATCAAAACACTTTGCAGAAGCAAAGTCCAGTGCTCTCTTGGCCAATTTAAGTTTTCTGCAACTTTTTCAAAGTGTAGGAAGTATTTATCAACTTCTTTTTCTTGAAATGGAGGAACAAGCCTAATATGTTTTGTAACATCGAAATTGTATTCAATCTTTTGCTTCGGCTGATTTGCTCTTTCTTGCATTTCTATTTCCCTCATTCTTAATTGAAATTCTCTCTCCTTCTCTCTCTCTTCCCTTTCTCTTTCTTTCTCTCTCTCTTCTCTTTCTTCTCTCTGTCTTTCCCTTTCTCTTTCTTCTCTCTCCCTTTCTCTTTCCCTTTCTCTTTCCTTCTCTCTTTCCTGAATTTCTAATTGTCTGATCTGAAATTTTAATTCAAGTTTTTTCGAACTTGAAACTGACTGAACGTCAACTATCAGGGAAAGAGCATTTTCATTGAAAATCTCCTCATCAACAAAATATTGTACCAAAATGTTCTTAATTTCATGTTTAAGCATTGAAGATTTTATTTCAGACAATTCATAGTGTTTAGCAAGATTAAGCAAATCAGTCTTTTTACCTACATTGAGTAACTCCACAGACGGTTCAGCCGTAAATTTATCTAAGTCAAAAGACATGTATGTTTGTTGCTGGATTCAAGAACAAAATTATATTATAATTACTGATTAGTAATTTTGACTAACAGGATGTATTAGATTTTTTTTTAAATTGTGAAAAGCAAACGTCTATGTCTTATTTTCCAATCGATGGTTAATCCCAAAAGGAAAACGAATGCGTCAGTCTATTTTCCAATCGATGATTAATCCCAAAAGGAAAACGAATGCGTTAGTCTAGTTTCCAATCCCGTAAGTCTATTTTCCAATCCCGGACGAGCCCCCAATTTCTGTTACGAGTCAGGCGTAACTAGAAAGAAGAAGCCAGCAACAAACGATAACAATGAACAGAATTTATTAACAAAAATATCAAATAAACAGTGACAATATTACAATAGTACAAAACAATACCTTAGACGTTAAATTCAAAAGACAAATTATTCCAGTCTTAATTCCAATCTGATCCTGATCCAAACTGAATGTAATCCAAGCACATGAAATAATCCTCACTTTAGTCTAGTCTGATCCTAATCCAACTGAATGTAATCCAAGCACAAAATAATCCCCACTGTAGTCTGGCAATCATGTATAAACTAGTGAACGCCGAGATGTAAAGAGCTTTTCCTTTTATAATAACAGAGAAACTTCCAGAAAATTCATGTTAAAATCAGTTGCATAATTTCTAGTAATCAGATTGTAAAAAGGCCTGGAAACTTCCAGCACAATATTCCACAAGAGAGAATCCAGTTCTAAAAATAGCAACAGGGGAAAACCATTCAAAAATAGATACACACATGAACAAAGCTAGGAATAACTGGGTATGTACATAACAACTTCAGCAGCTAGGTGTGGCGCTTCAGGATGAGTGGAAGAACATTTCACAAAGTGTAATTTATAACTTGATTAATTCCATGGGTCGTCGTTGCGAAGTTGTAATCAACGCTCGTGGAAGCCAAACCAGATATGCCTGAGTGTATCCTTCTGGGATTCAGCAACTTCTGTATGTGATTCCATCCGTTCGTCTGTGATGATTGTTTTTAAAATGTGTACAGTAATCTTGTAACAATGATTTAGCCATGCCTTGTTTAGTCTATCATAAACGTTGTGTTTGTTATCTAACCTGGAATTTCAGTATCAAGTTTCTCTTTTTTTGATGAGCATAATTATATTAAGCCGTTTTGTCACTCTTTACATACATGGAAATACTTGTATCTTGTGCAGGGACCATTGGCCTTGATACTTCATTACGGTCAAATTCAATAAAAAGTTGCAATTCCAAATTGTAGATTTGATGAAAATAGACATTTGCTTATTGGCATTTTCCTTTTAACATAACTTATATTAAACCTTCGAGAAATGTTTTGCAAAGTGTCTTCATCATCAAAGTTTGGAAACATATTTTTTCTCATGTTACAAGCAGCCTACATGAAATCGTCGGAAAGGTTTGTTACAATTTGTATATAAAACAATTGGACTACATATTAACAACAGAAACCTTTTATTCAGTGCTAATAAAACTGGAAGTCAAAGAAACGATACAAAACCACCACAAAACATGGAAAAACATCAATTGTCATTGCCTTAAGGTAACATTTATATAAGATTTATAAAAGAATTAAATCAGATTTATCATCTGTCTTCAGATTTTTTACAAACCATTTTGATTAATTCACAGTTTTCAAGCTAGTAACAAGAAACCACATAAATCATGTTCCCGTCTCAAGCCTCATGCAATTCCTGAGGGAGTAGTGGTCTTATGAATCTTCAGTGGAACTTACGTTTTATTATTTACAATAAACAAACTAACTAGCAAACGTAACAAACCTTTCATAAAAAAACGTGTACAAAAAAACATGTTTAACCTATTTTACCACATTACATCTGCAATGCAACATTTACATACATTCTGATGCGTGTTCCAAAAGTTGACAGATGTACCGATATTCGGATGTCTCTAGGTAACGAACCTTTCTAAAGTTTCATCACTATCAAAAATTGTCATATTGATAGTTCATAAATTTTCTCGAAGATTCGAACTGTCTCAGGAAATTCATGGATGATCAATTTTGACTGAAAAACACCTGTTGTTACTATATCCTTACAGATGTACAAATATTCGGTTTTGCTGAAAGTAACAAACCTTTCTAATTTTTATTGGATCTACTTCTGAAAATTGTTGTTTGACAATTCATCAATCTTCTTGAAGCACCGGGTACGAATTTCTTTAAGAGATTAATGAATTATCAATGCTGAGAAGAAACACTCTTTCCGTTTTAACCCTTTACCATACGACAAAATTTTAGATTGATCAAATTTGAAAGCAATCGAAAACGTCAAATTTTTATACTTCCTAAATGATGAAATTTGTATCACGAAGGGTAGAAAACATTATAGAAAATGAAGAATATGCTGGTTACCAGCATGTTCTTCTTTTCCGCTAATGTTATCCATAGCTTTCTCTTCAAGGGTTCATTAAAATTCTGGATCATGTGGTAATGGGCTAAACAACTGTCTGAATGCAGAAAACTTCATCAGAAAAGTTAAATTGCTCATTAGATGGCATTCTACAAATACACATCTATCTATCTTGGGCATCCTTAGTACAGAACCGGACTACTTTTCTACGCGACAACCGTTACTTTGATTTTCAAACTAAACGTTTACTCAATAAAACGCTTCCTGGTGCAATTCATTTGCTATGATCAGCAGTTACGAGAAATCTGGAGCTAAAACAGGCCTGATTTTTCCTCAAATGTAATGATAAGAGCCATTTTCTCCACTGCTACATGAAAGCGCGTATTACTAAACCCTCCCCCCACACCCCCCCCCCCCCCCGCCCATGCTTCATGAAAGACAGGTCGATTCTTCGAAAAATATGACAACACATTACGAGTGCATCACCTTTTTCACCAAATATTCTACTTTAGCAGGGACTCTCCATGACAGCAGTCAAGATTCTATTCATAGCATACTCATTCAGTTTAAACATACGCTTTGTTTTCCCTGTTGGTAATGGCTCAGGTATCTTACAGATTACATCAGAAAACCCTATCCATAGTTTGTCTTCTGTTTTAGGCCACTGAAAGAGATTTTTTGAACTTTTCATAAAATTAACCTCGATCTCTTCATCCTCAGCATCGACCTCTACAATTTGACCTATATACCATTTTTTGCTGTACTTGGCAGCAACAAAATTTCCAACCTCAAAATGTTCTTCAGTATTTTGGAAAGTTTCATTGACAGATTCTAATTCGTTATCATTGTTTAAATGTTTACCTTGCTGTGGTGACATAAGTGTTTCTAGCCGCCACTGAGGACAACTATAATCTCCTGCAATACACTGGTCACAATAGCAGCTTACTTCACTCACTAAGATCGAATTATTTGACTTGCCAACTATTGCATGTAATTTCAATGTACCTCTCACAGCTTTTAAATCAGGGCATTTGTCATCTTTAGCTATGCTTTGGCATTCATCAGAAGAAATAAAAATGAATCGGACATTAGACATTGTGCAAGCTGACGACTGTGTCCATTGAAAAAATCCGAGTGCATTTTGAATTGTTGTCTTGCCAGTCCTGACAGCTTCATCTGCAAGGCGTTTGGTAATTCCTCCAAGTCCGTCACATGGGCCTTTCCCATGGCCGGCCTCGAAGAAATTCCAAACAGCTCTCATCCCATACAAATTTTCATGGTTTGCTATGGTTTGGAAAATGTATTTGTTACGATACTGACTGGTAGGACTGTCTGTCCAGTAGTGAATCGTCTTAACGTCAGGAACGAGCGCATTGACTTCAGGTATGACAGAATTGATAAAGGCTTTTACTGTGGTTGAGTTATGGCCCAACTCATCAGAAATTATTACAATACTTTGATGCTTCAGATTTGATTCACCTTCTTTTCTAAAATAAATTACAATAGGGTGAAGTGTGACTGCTGTTTGTGACCAGTATGCTGATTGCACCTCATCCATACTTTTACACAAATAATTCTCAGCAAAGTCCATGTGTAGAATGACTTCATCTATACCTAGACTTTCTTTTAACCTTTTTATTTCACCATACTGACGTTTAACCCTTTTGACATGTTTGTCAAACTCATCAGCTTGCTTTTCAAAGATCTGAAGAAACTCCTGCTTAGGCAGATCGCTTTCAACAATTTTTGTGACCATTTTTGTTCGACCCTTTTCTTCCACTGGTACTCTCTTCCATTGGCCATATTTGATGCTATCTGGTGCGTTTTCAGTTACAGTTTCCTTGTGCTTATCTTCCGAAATGAATGTTTCCGGATTCAAGGGGATGTCAAGCCCACTTTCCCTGAGTGCTTTAATGCATAATGCCATGTTCTGATGTTTAGTACATAAACAGCTACTTCTCGATGTAAAAGATGTGAGTTTAATGTAGGATGGTCTAATTCTAGAGAATGAGGTAAGGGACAGTTTCACATTTGGGTTTTCGCTCAAATATTTTTTGTGCAAATTTTTCAGGTAGTCATTTAGTGTTCTTGTCTGCTGGGTTTCTCCACTGCATTTCAATTTATCTTTCTTACCTGGGTTCTGTCTGGAAACGTCATCTCTGCTTAAGAATTCAATTACCGACTCCTTGTTTTTTTCAATTTCTCGTCTTCTTTTCAGTTTGGTTGCTGCGGTCAAAGTAAGCGTTTTTCTACTCATACCAGTGTGTTGGCTCAACTTCCGGATTAATCTGTACTTCCTTAAAAGCTTTTTTGAAAATGATCTGACGACCGATATAGGGCGATCTCCCTTTGAAACCTTACCTGAACCTATTTCATTTAATACTGTGTTTCCGAGAAGAAGTTGTTTTTTTACCATCGATACTTGCCTTGTGTTTAGTCCTGCTTTAATGAGTTGCTGTTTTGTTTTGGTACTTGGAGACATATACGCACCTTTTGCTGACATTTCGGTATTTGATGCATGAACACGTAATTTCAATTTCATTCTCTGTACTGCTCTTAACTTTGTGTTGTACTTTCTCTTCAGCTCTGAATAGCTCTCTTTTAATCTCTTGCACTCATTTCTCTTTTCATTTAGAGCATTTATCACTCTCATTCGTGCCCCAGCTCCGCGCTTTGGAAATGACATCTTTACAATAGTAGGACCTGGTGTCATCTCAGATGTTGAGGCACTTTCGTACCCACTAGTTTCTGGTACGTCTGAGAGTTCGGCATCAGCTTGAACAAGCCGCTTTTTAAGCCTATGCCTCTGAAGGTACTCTTTATTTTTTAGATTCCTTCTCAGCTTCTCTCTTCTTGATAGCTTGTCTGCTGGAACATAATTCTTTTGTTTCCTTTGTCTTGCCTTCAAGAGATATCCCTCATATGCCTCTTTATTCTGTTTAAGGCGTTCTCTGTATTGGCGTTGGATCTCAGCTCGAGATTTTACCATCTTTGCTCTGAAATAGATTAATGAAAGGTTCGTTACCAAAATATATAGGGTCATTATTGATAGAAAAACACCAAATTCATAAACTTACCTGTGAACACTTAGTTTATTTTTCAATTTTCGGTACACTTTAATTCGAATTATAAATTAAAATGGCTGCAATCTATACATTTGGGGAAAATCAAGCTTTATACCAAGAAAGTATGATGGGAAATATCTTACAAAACTCCGAGCAAGTAAATTGAAATTAGATATAAGCAAAAATATATAATTAAGATAGACATCTATGATAAACAAGAAATAATTGGTAAAGATCTGGAAATCTGTTGTTGTTTTTTTTATAAAAAAAACGATTCTGCATCAATCCGAAAGGTTTGTTACCTTTGGTAACGAACCTTTTATCTATTCTAACCTCAATTTTAAATGGTTAAAAACAAAATCTGTACTTAGGTAAATCTGTTTTTAAATAGTAAACAAATTTGTTTCTCATTTATACTTTTGGTATTAAAAACAAATAACTTACCAACAAATTTTCCTCCTTTAAGCAGAAGCTATGTTTATGTTGGAAACAGCATGGCGTTTACTTCCCAGAAATCAATGATAAATTCCACGAAATGATGACGTATTTTATCATAATGACGTCACGTTCTTAGAGGGATCTTCCTGTAGAATGCAGCTTCCAGAATATGCAGATTTTTTTTCATAAGGTAACAAACCTTTCGTAACAAACCTTTCATATGAGAGCTTTGACTCAACTCATTGTTGACAAAAGTAGGTTATCTGCAAACCATCCTCGGTCATACAGTTCAAGGTTCTTAAAGAAGAAGTGATCATCTTCAAAGATACCCAGTATCCTTAATTACTTGAAAAAATTAAAGTAACAAACCTTTCCGTTTGAAGTCGTGTCTACATACTTGCAAACTTAATGTTTAAAAATGTACTCAAGACCTTGCACCAAGACTGAGACTCGCTATTCTTATCTGAAAAATCAGTCAAGTTAATGTAATGAACCAAAATAAAAAGCAATCATCCATTTAAGTTGATGCATTCTTCCATACACTGTCGCTGGTAACTAACCTTTCTCCGACTTTGCGGACAAACGATATTTCTTAAAAATGTACAAAATATACTGAGTATATTCTTAGGAACAATCAAGATGGCTAGGTAATACCTACAAAGATTTATAGAACACGCAGTTACTTGATTGCGTCATAAATATTCCGTAGCTAAGACTTGCAGGGGGAATTTACAGAATCGCGACAGTAACGAACCTGTCATTTTATGGGTTACAAACAGAATTTCTGACAAAAGTATTCATGCAATCATTTTCAACTTTTGCATGACGTTTTTATACTGTTTGGCTGCCACGTACATAACATCAGATGCATAACTGCTACAAAGCCAATTATCTAATATAAGCGCGACATTAAAATTCATGAATTGCAACCTCTTATTGAATTTGACCGATTAACGCGATTGCATTGTATTGTTGCATTTCTGAATGTGTTCGCAGAAGAGAAACAAACAAATCTTCAGGTTATATGACTTTCAGAATACTTTCTAAGACAACAAGTCAATAAATTATTACATGAATTAGCTTTGAATTAACGGCTTGGCCAAGATAATCCCTACCCCAGTTGTTACACGATGACCAAAATTTCAACTTTCCTGTTTGTCTAAAATTTTGTTTGATTTCAACTAAAGAACACTTCGGGCTATCTTGGTCAAAAGGGTTTTGATATTCTTTGGCAAGTAAGAAAGATACAGTTAACTATTTTCTATCACCCATAGGGGCCTACGGACACTAGATGCAGGAGCATAATATGCTTTTGTAAAATCTAATACTTCTCTTAACAGCAAACAAAATAAAAAGTATAACCAGTGTCTTCATGCCAACTCCAAAAAACAGTCTAAATTATGGACAAAGATAATTTTCTTCGTGAAATATTCATTACATGTTAAAACAAAAACAGTCGAAGTCAAAACGAAGAGATGACCAACACAATGATCCAAAACTTGCACCTTTATTTAGACAAGAGGGCCAAGATGGCCCTGGATCGCTCACCTGAATTTTTGAGAGGACCATAGCCTTTTTTTGAGGAACTGAAACATTGGAAGCAAAATCATTATTTTGCCAAGCAAATTTCCAAAGGTCACCTGTAAAAGTAAATTCAAAATCTGACCATCAGCTTCAGAAAAGAAGAATTTTTAAGAATGTATTAATTTCTATATAGTGCAAGTAGTCCCCATTCACCAGAGCATGTTTCTTGATGGATCAAAATTTCGCGAACAACTTTT
This sequence comes from Tridacna crocea, assembly GCA_943736015.1. Taxonomy (NCBI): domain Eukaryota; kingdom Metazoa; phylum Mollusca; class Bivalvia; order Cardiida; family Cardiidae; genus Tridacna; species Tridacna crocea. The sequence continues at coordinate 39,577,032 of OX031064.1, read as the reverse complement.
GGAAAGAGTCACCCAAGGATATGGAAGGGGATTTAGGTAAAAAATCCATCCATGCAAGTGATTCATTCTTGCATTCATTTTACATTGGTATTATGGTAAATGAATATTCCATCAACATTGCGTACATGTCTATTTATACTTTTATTACACGCATACAGAGGTGTGACAACTGCTATGTGCGTTAAATGATGTTTGCCTACTATCATTACGTGTATATGGGGCTTTTATTGCTCCTTTGTCTCAACTTCTGTCATATATTAGAAACTTCAGTATTCTAAGAGTTTCATTCGTAATTTTCATACTAGTACTACGTGTACGTATTTACTTGTAACTAAACGAGTACTTCATGTCATAAAGAAACGAATGAGTTAAATTGTGTTAACCAAATAATAGATAACGCTATTGCGTACCTGACTAGACGAATGCAAGAAGCATTTGTATGAATTGGTTAAGAATCTGTATGCATAAACGGCTCGGAACCATCATTTTCGGTCTTTTCTGTAATAAATTCAAAGGTCGATCGGTGTAAACATGTTGTCTTCCCATGTCATATTCTTCGAAGAATGCCATCTAGCGGGTGATAATTTGATCTTCAAAAGTTCCATCCGCACGAGCTAGCTAATGACGAAGTTGTAGAAGTCTTAAGAAGATAATCTGTCTTATTTCATGTATTATACATTGTTTAAAATCATTTTGTATCAATTATGGCAGAAATTCTTGAAAAAGGAGTTGTTATTAACCAATACATAGACAGGTAATCAAGTATCTACCAGTTGTATCTGAAATGAAACTGCCAACAGATATCGGGCAGTAGACTGCCTCGTCATATGCTCTCGGTACTTACGCTTACGCGACCAATATAAACTACAAACAAGAAAATATTGATGCTGAACATGAATGGCGCCGCAAACCAGTTATTTCTGTAGCAGGGCACAATGCATTGAACGGCAATAACTGTTTTATAGGAATCACGTGATCGTTTGACAACTCAGTAAGAATCACATTGTTGATCACGTGACTCATTTTGTCACGTTTACCATCCAATATTTGCATATATGGAGAAAATCGTCGCCCTTGTAAGATTTTGTCTACACAAACAAACATTTTTCGCCAATGAATTACCATACTGTAACAGGTGGTGAAAAATATATCGCGGCTCGACCGGGATTCGAACCCAGGGCCTCAGGAATACCGTTCCTGCACTCTAACCAACTGAGCTACCGAACCACATGTCGACATAGCCGCACGATGTATCACCAAATACATGTACCCGGCTACATATACCTCCTCCAAATTTAGAATTCGTCCCGAATTCTGGTGACAAGAGAAGCATTGTGAAATGTTCTCGAGGTGCCTAAGCAGTAGCCATCCACATCGTGGGTTATTAACGGTGAGCGCCAAATGTAACAGGTGGTGAAAAATATATCGCGGCTCGACCGGGATTCGAACCCAGGGTCTCAGGAATACCGTTCCTGCACTCTAACAAACTGAGCTACCAAACCACATGTCGACATGGCCGCACGATATATCACCAAATACCTATACCCGGCTACATATACCCCCTCCAAATTCTGTCCCGAATTCTGGAGACAGAGAAACATTGTGAAACGTTCTCGAGGTGCCTAAGCAGTAGCCATCCACATCGTGGATTATTTACGGTGGGCGCCAAATGTAACAGGTGGCGAAAAATATATCGCGGCTCGACCGGGATTCCAACCCAGGGTCTCAGGAATACCGTTCCTGCACTCTAACCAACTGAGCTACCGAACCACATGTCGATACAGCTACACGATATATCACCAAATACCTGTACCCGGCTACATATACCCCCTCCAAATTTAAAATTCGTCTCGAATTCTGGAGACAGTGAAGCCTTGTGAAATGTTCTCGAGGTGCCTAAGCAGTAGCCATCCACATCGTGGGTTATTAAGGTTCATGTAAAGTGTTTATTTTGCTTAATTTCATACGTCAATAATTCTGTAATTATTAAAATTTGTCCGTGAAAACCATATATCAAATTAAAGCTCTGGATGAGTACAAGCTGTTTTACATAATTATACCTACTGGCCTTACATAATAAAACTAAAACATTGCAGAAAAAGATGACATCGTTTAAAACCTACAAAATAATAATGACATAACAAAATTGCTTAAGTTTTGGAGAAAACATAGGCTATGGTACATACCAGGTACTGCTACTACCAAAAATCCTATAGTTTCTTTAAAAAGGCACATATTTAAGTCAGAAAGTTTGACATTTTTCCCTTATTGAATTGTCAACCATGTTTGACCTACTTTGTTTTAGTAACAGGTATGGTGTCTCCACAGGATCAAAATGTACAAGTGGTTGTGCATGATAAACTTTCATTAGTAATTTTAGATAATAAAACATAAAAATGACCTGTACAAGTGAAATTTCCATGTCTACGTCCAAACCCTTTCTCAAAAACAGCAGTTACAAAAGGTGTCACCAGTCTGGTAGATAGGATTAAGGTGTCACCAGTCTGGTAGATAGGATTTAGAATCAATTTTTGACATAAGCATTTTTTTCATTGTTCTTTTTGTGTGTGTGATGGGGTAGTGGGGTGCTGTTTTTGAGAAAGGGTTTGTAAGTGGACATGGAAATTTCACTTGTACAGGTCATTTTTATTCTTTTTTTATCTAAAATTATTACTGGAATAAATTGACCTGAAATTGACCTTTATGCAAAGAGTAATTAAAACGTGAATATTTAAACCATCGGGTATAACCGGACTGTACAGAAACTGTAATCGGTAAATGTCGGGTTTGACCCTTACTGCGCCTTAGTCAAAATAAAAAGGTTTTGTGGATGGCATAAATTAAAATCAGGCTACACAGAAAGCACATCATAGATCTAAGTCACCCACCATGTATTACCAATTTAAACCAACAATATAATGGTTATTTCAGGTATTTCAAGTATTCTTTGAAAACACTATACCCGGTAAATCTATTAGCAGCATAAAGACTTTAGAAACATGCACATAGTTCCGCATGCAGACGACATTAGCCGGAGCCAAGTTAGAACAATAAATCAAGCGTGTAATATATGGTAACTGAGGTCATTTATTTCATGTCAATTTGTTCAGGTAATACTAATGAAAGTTTATTACACACAACCACTAGTACATTTTGATCCTGTGCAGACACCATACCTGTTACTAAAACAAAGTAGGTCAAACATGGTTGACAATTCAATAAGGGAAAAATGTCAAACTTTCTGACTTAAATATGTGCCTTTTTAAAGAAACTATAGGATTTTTGGTAGTAGCAGTACCTGGTATGTACCATAGCCTATGTTTTCTCCAAAACTTAAGCAATTTTGTTATGTCATTATTATTTTGTAGGTTTTAAACGATGTCATCTTTTTCTGCAATGTTTTAGTTTTATTATGCAAGGCCAGTAGGTATAATTATGTAAAACAGCTTGTACTCATCCAGAGCTTTAATTTGATATATCGTTTTCCTGGACAAATTTTAATAATTACAGAATTATTGACGTATGAAATTAAGCAAAATAAACACTTTACATGAACCTTAACGGTGAGCGCCAAATGTAACAGGTGGTGAAAAATATATCGCGGCTCGACCGGGATTCGAACCCAGGGTCTCAGGAATAGCGTTCCTGCACTCTAACCAACTGAGCTACCAAACCACATGTCGACATGGCGGCACGATATATCACCAAATACCTATACCCGGCTACAATACATTAACGTCAAAAAGTCTGTTACCGGATTGTGCTAAATCTGACACTCTAACACATATATGTCTGGTATCATACAACCCCTCTTTATAGATATAATTAAGACTTGAGTGAAGTTCTTATTATATCTATATAGACTAGAGGAGTTGTATGATACCAGTCATGTCAGGTACTCTGGGACAACATTGACCTAGTTACAGTTAGCTGGTCTTAAAAACACGATCGCGAAAGGAAAACAATATTTTTACAATCAATACAATACTAGAACAACAATATAACTTTGGTCACAAGTACCACATAGGGTACTCTAGGGTCAAAGAGCTTGAAAATACCTCATAACCTCTTCCAGCGTAAGATATTTAAAATGGTGGCTTCGAAAATTTGTGACAGATAATCTTTTATCACGTCACTTCTCGATATACATCTTTCGGTTTTACGAACGTGCGTTTTCAGTCGTACGGCGTTAACTATTATTTATGTTGTCCTTGAACTAGTTTCAGGGCAATTGTCTGTGCACAGTCAGGCTCATTCGGCATAGCAAAGGTGATGGTAGCCATCATATCCCTCGTCTGTATCTAGTGGACTGATATGCAGCAGATCGGTACATTCATCGCCCGAAAATATGCCAGTTTACCGTTCTGAAAATTGTCAGGTTCTCTTCCAAAAGAAAACTTGGGTTTTAATTTTCTATCGAAATCTTTCGAACCATATTTCAGATGGCAAACCCTTGATAGATTAATATTTTATCAATTCCGATTGAAGTTTTAACCGACAGATAGAAAGATGTGAATAACTTCATCGAGGTCGTTTATGTCGTTGCTAAACGAATCACACTGGCCCGCCATGTATAAGATCACGTGACTCGCAGTTCAAATGTAAACGACCGTTATACGGACGAGGTCAGATGTAGGTACGGAATCGGCCGAATTTCATGCTCTTTAAAGCGATAGATTCAGCAATGGATGCATGCTTTGAGCCGGCTGACGACGAGGAATTTTATAAAGAATTCCAATATTGCATCCCAATATAGGAAAAGGCGCACTTTCCAAAATCTGTTCTAGGTATGCTTTGGCTTGTACACATAACATCATTATTCAACTCAGATCTTAGCATGTAATATTGATTCCTACTATAATTTATAAGGTTAGACATGTAAGGTAGCGCTAGACCATGAAGCGTTTTATAAACCATAAGGATTGTAAAATATTTGCGGCGACCTTTAATGCTAAGCCATTTTAATGAGGTGAAATTTGACGTAGAGCATGTTTTTCTCGGTTTTTTCAAAATGCAGCTCGTTTTTGTAACTTGATAATTCTGTTTATAAAAGCTGATATACATTGACTCCATGAAATGCAACCATAGTCAAAACAAGGAGCAATGTATGAATTATAAAACAGTTGTTTCATATCCAGTGTGAGAAAACTATTTATTCTCTTGAGACCTTGCACTTTTGATGATACCTTTGAACAGACCTTGTCAACATGAATCTTCCAGCATAGCGAATTGTCAATATATAAACCAAGAACCCTTTGAACACTTACATTCTCGATTTTATTATTTGAAACTTTTAATTGAAGTTCTGGTAGATTCTTAAGTCTCCTTTTACTTCCTATAATCATATTGTTATTTTTAGACCAAGTATCAATTTTAGATAAGTCATTTTGTAATAATTCATTAATTTCTGATAGAGATTTACTTGATTTATATAGAGTAGCATCATCTGCATACATGTCTATGTTTGATAGAAGGTTTAAAGGTAAGTCATTCTCGTAGAGTAAAAATAAGATGGGTCCTAAAATCGAGCCTTGAGGAACACCAGATGATGGTTGCATTTTCGATACCACAGGGCCATTTTTGATAACTTGCAATCTACCATTTGAATAAGAATTAAAAAGCTTACAAGCTTTGTCTGTGAAATGATGTAATTTAAGCTTATATAATAATATTTCATGATCAACAAGATCGAATGCTTCGTTAGTTGTTTTTTATTCGCTTGACAGATCGGCGCCGTCTCGTGTGATAGTTTTGCATCCATAAACAACCGATAGGTGCCTCTAGTGTTTCCATACTAGTCAGATAGATGCGAGTTTAATTAGTGTTCTAGGATTTCAGAAAGAAGGGGAGTGGCCTTCTTCGATTTGAAAAGCATGGGCGATTTCTAAAAAGTATTGGGATCAACGGTGAATGACATAATGCAAGAAACAGAACTATGGTGTAAATCTGTCACGTTTTATTCACTTTCTTCTAAATCTCGCCATGACTGTTTCAGGATGCGCGAGACTGACAGTCAGAAAAGTTGTTACTACTTCATGGTAATCAAATTCCAATGGTTTTGCCTCAAATTTAGATAGATCTATAATTAGGTATTTGTGTCGATTTTTATCTCCGCTTACCGTTTTTCTATGCAGTGTTAGTGCCAGCTATTTTTTTTTTTTTTTGCTTCTGTGGATGCAGAGGTTTGGAAATTTGCATCTTGAATTGTAGTTAGAATGACGTTTTTTTCTGAAAGTGATTGTATATTTTCATTACCAACGATTGTATGCATAAAAAAATCCGTAATTTGATTTTTTCTGCCGACTCATCCATCCAGAAAAGGTTCTGTGAAGATTGTATGCTATTTGCGAAATGCTTGTATTGGGTCTCTTTACACTATTGCAATTTTCATTACTTCACCAGTCCATATCATATTGTGTTAGAAAGTTGATGACATTTATGTATCACGAGTTTTTTGTTCTGAGAGAATCACATTGGTTCAGTCCAACTTATAGGCCTGTGGTTATAACACGATGTAGGACCGGAAGTGTACAGTGTTTGAGATTGTATGTCACTTGGGAGTCTGTACAGCGGTGAAATGTCACGTGGTCGTTGAAAATTGCTAACACACGGTAAGTCAAGCTGGTGGTTTTTCATTTATTTTGATAGCTATTATAGAACCTTCATATCCAGTTGTTTGTTTGTTAATCAAAGACCGTATCAAGAACACTCATATGCTCTGAAAAGCTTTCCTGGAGATATGGGGATGCCTTGATCATGTAACCATACTAAAATACAGATGATTTTGCCTAAAAACAACGGGGTATTTTGTTTGATAAATCATCCTTAAAAGCTTTTTTGCTGAACGGAAAATGTAAAGACAGTTTCTTTATTCACTTTTGTTTGAAAACATGTAAAGAAATGGTAACAAAATTGACTACAATCCTCCTAATCGTTCGTTTAAAATGGCATGTCAACATAGGGAATTTGTACTGTCACTTGATAAGCTGTTGTACAGTCACTTGAGATCTACAATATTTCATACAAGTGACAGTACAAAATTCTGTTGGTAGACATGCTGGAATTTCTTCATTTTAATCGCTTTTAAGGTCACAACTTGGAACTTGCTGATGAAAAGAGAAAGCAGACACATCGGCAGACCTTTTAATCGTAGAAAGAACTCTCTCGTGTGCGCAAAAGCGAAAATTCTGCTATTTTTTGTATTCGAAAATCATTTCAATTTTCTCACATCAAGATGATCAAGACATTCTTATTGCTATAAGGAGGTTGCACATTGCACGATCAGGTGCCTGGCATGTTTAATATATATCAAAAGTACAAGCGGATGGAAAGAATTCAATCAAATATAAAAATAGATGAAAAAAAAAAAATATTAACTTCACTTACCGTGGAAACACAGTTTTCTAGAATCAAGTGACATTTCGCCACTGTACAGACTCCCAAGTGACATACAGTATCAAACAATGCACACTTCCGGTCCTACACTGTGTATAAGAAAATTGTTAAAAAAATATGCATAAATATGAAGCAACAATGACCAAATATGGTCAGTGTTATATTTTAGGTATTAAAATTATTTTTCTTGGAGTTATATGCCCTTGAATTAAGAAAGTGGATATGGGTAAACAAATGATTGAAAGCTGTTATTTTAACAGGTACATGTATGAGCCAGCAAGTTAGAGCTGCTGCCTTGCTGCGTGAGGCTGCAGCAATATTAGATGTAGGAACAACCAGTAGTAATCCTCCAACTACATGTAGTGTGACAACTAGTAGTGCAACAAGTACTAACATGAAACAGATTTCTAATGCAACGAGGGGCCTTTTTGGACCATATCGGAACATGAGACCTTTCAGAGACCCAACAGAAGAGCTGGTCGTTTAGAGGCGGCTGTATCCCACTGGACACACAAATTTTCAGTTATTCCCAGGTGTAAAGAGGTAAAAAGTGTTTTTACTAAATATTTTTACAACATTATAAAATATTTCTTTTGGAACACTATAGAGCTACAGTTGTTAAAGTTGGAAGAAGTTCATTTCACCCTTTAAACAATCTCGATGCAGTATAAATGTCTAACATTTGTATACATGTACAGAGTTTGTTTACTAAATGGCCGAATGCCAAAACCTGCTTTATGGATGAATGTGTACGAAATAGATAGGTAAGGCCTTTTGCAATCATCATTTCCTATAAGTTAAAGATGATCTGGTGATTCAGAGAAAGTTTTGAAATCTTTATTACCGTGCACCTGCAATTTCATCATGATTAACCAAGTATTACAGGACTGGCTCCACTTTGAATATCTATGTCCCCGAAGATAGGCCAATAGTAATCGCATCATCTGTCCATCCGGATTCTCATTTTTCATCCCATAACTCGGAAATGCATGAAGGGATCTGTGTACAACTTGGCAAAAGATATTCACTGCAACAATACTATGTGCTGTCTCAAGATTTAAGTCTGTGCATCTCAGATCAAGATTACACAGGTCAAAGTCGGATGACCTGTGTTTTTTTTTAGTGCTTAAAAACTTAGAAATGCTAGAAGGGATCTTATACAACTTTGCATATACATTAACTACAAGAAAAGAATGTGTCACATGCAAAACCCAAGTACATGCATCAAAGGTCAAGGTCACATTTAAAGGATATAAATCAAATGGAGGGATTTCATTTCCAACCCACAACTGAAAAATGCATGAAGACTTTTTTGTGAGCTTTGAACAAATAAAGAAAGTGTGTAACAAACAAGATCCAAGTCCATGCTTGAAAGATCAAAGTCACACAGAAAGGTCGCGCGCCAACTTGAAAATTTCATTTGCACTCCATTAATCAGAGACACATAAAGACATTTTTATACAATTGTACATAAATTAACACATTGATATCAAAGGTGGGCATATAGAACTTGCAAAACATGTCAGTCTGTCTTTCAGTCATTCCATTTGTCCAGTTTTTGTTTCCATTCTAGATCTGGGAATAAGACAAAGTGATCTATTGGTATATACAACTTTGCATAAATGTTCACAATATTAAAAATATCTCAAGATACACATTGGTTTCCTTTTCCTATTAACACACAGTCACAATTTTTCAGCATTAGAGGAAAAGGGTCTTTAAAAACATTGTGGAAAAATAAGAAATTGATAGTAATCAACATTGTCTTCTTTTCTTCCAATGTTTTCTATTCCATGGAAGACAAACCACGCTCAATTAGAGCCAGGCTAAAATTTTGTTGTCTGACGAAGAATTCAGGCTAGGGAAAAACTTCTCCCTTGCTCCACAAAACTTCTCTCTAAATTCTCAGGAGGGAGAAGTCACTTTTCCTTAAATTTCTGTGCTAGCTTGATCCCTGATTATAACAAGACAATGCATCATGTGCAAGAGAATGTGCAATTTGGGGGCATTCTACACATTCTTCAGATCCTATGTTCTCCTATATAGAATACATGGGAACAAAATTGGTATTACCTCTGACAAAGTGCTGTCACAATTACTGATACATGTAGATCTAGTTGAGGATGTTTTATTTTAATATTGTAGGAGACAGTTCCAAATAGAGAGGAAAAGTTCCGACTGCACAGTGCTGGACTTGGGGAGAAGAAGTTGACCTTTGTTAAAAACTCAAGTACAGGAGATTTTGAAAACACCCTGGAGGAGGCCTACCCCAAACTCAGGGATTGTGGCAGTTATGAGCTGCTCAGGACCCACCTGGCAGCAGAATAAGTCTAGAAAACTTGGTTATGCCTACAGGAGGATTTACCTCGGCTTTCCTGGCTGATGAAAGTAATTTGGGTCAAGCCATTTGTTACATTCGACCGATACAGAAAGACCTTGACCTGGGAATACTGAATGTTAGTCAATTTATTGTTTATCACTGAAACATTTATAGATCTTACAAAAGTAAAATATGAAAAGTGAAACAAAATCATGTTAAAGACAGCCATGGAGGCCTTTTGCATAGAGCAATCTTCTTGTGAATAGAAAGAAGTGGGATGGCTCCTACCAAAGACTTTAATCTTAGCAGTAATGGCTCTCCTCACGGTCAGTTGGGATCAAAAGGATAAAATTACAACTTGTAAGGTGAAAGTGACTAGTCAAATAGTGGTTAAAAAATCCTGGATAAATGAACTGTTGCCACGAAAAGAAAAAATATTATTGATACAGTGGTAAACGCCAATCGAATACCAAGATGCTGAAGGTGAAATAGGCTTGTACTAGTCTGAATGTTTATTATCAAAGCAGGAGTGAGATCATAGGACTGGTATGTTCATCTGTACAACTGTCCATACCACTTGATTATCAGTTCCATGATCTGAACCATATGAAACATTTTCATCACCGGTACATATCCACCAAAGTGAGGTGATGTACAGTACCTATGATTCAGACATCTACGGTCAGAATGGCAACATTGAGTTTTGTTGTACCGTAACGATTTAAATCTGAATGGATTTCAAAATGACTTGCACAATAAGTATTGTTTTCCTTGGTGTGACGCAGTGTCATATATAATGTTTGTCTTGATAGGTCAAAATTTCAAATGAACTTGTCTGAACCATTACTCCTCCATTTATGGATGGATATAATATAATGTGGCTCAATTTTTATCCTTCATGAGACAAAGTGTTCCATGAAAAATTTGTCCTGGTAAGTCCAAGGTCACTTGCAGATTAACTGGTAAAATTACACATGTCTGGACTACAACACCTACAGTACACTTACATGTGGAATTAAAAAAAAATCAGAGGAAGCATTATTAAGTCATTTGTTCAGGTAGGTCAAAGATCTAAGGGGTATTTTATGTTCTAACATAAGAGGAACTGTGCAGTGTTGCAGAGCAAAATTCTTGAAAAATTCAAGTCGGTTTTTATCCCTCAGCCTTGAGATGTTCCTACTTCCAGAGACAAAGCTACTTTATAGTTATGTAAAGATAGCTTTAAATATCATTACATACTAATATATGATGATAAGTGTACAAGTTATAGGTAGATTAAAGGAATGTATAGTTAAGTAAATCTTTTATCACAAACACATTATACTCGGGACTGAATCGACGAATGATTTTTTTGCCTTCTTCTCTTGTCTTAATTCAAGATGAAAAGGGTCATCCAAGGAACATCTCTGTGAAATTATTTCAAGATCTGATAAGCCATTTCAGAGAAGAAGAATTTTCAAGAATTTCCTCATGTCCGTATAGTGCAAGTAGCCCCCATTCACCAGAGCATATTTCTTGACAAATCAAAATTTCACGAACACTATTTGAAAAGGGTCACCCACAGAACATCCCTGAGAAATTATTTCAAAATCTGACCAGTGGTTTCAGAGAAGAAGAATTTTTAAGAATTTCTTCTTTCCCGTGTATATATACACAGTGTATATATATTCAATCAAAAGTCACTAAAACTCTCAATAAAGTGCTTAATTTGGGTTACATAAGTAAAGAAAATTTTGACTATCTCTGTGTACCACAACCAAAGGCAGGAAGGTTCTACCTTCTCCCATAAATACACAAGACTGGTAATCCAGGCCGTCCCATTGTATCCGCGAACGGTCATCCAACTGATCGCATTTTGGAATTTGTGGACCGTCATCTGAGACCTTTTGTAGAAGAGCTACCATCATATGTACAAGACACCACGGATTACCTGAAATAGGTGGAGTCTAATCCACTCCCAAACGAAACAATTCTAGTGTCACTTGATGTAACGTCTCTATATACAAATATTCCCCATGAAGACGGAGTAGCAGCCTGCAAAGAGGTCTGGGATAGCAGGGAATCTAAAGTCCCTCCAACAGAAATACTTATTGAACTCCTACTCCTCGTATTGAAGTGTAACAATTTTGAATTCAATGAAAAACACTATCTTCAAATACAAGGCACAGCAATGGGCACAAAAATGGCCCCATCATACGCCAATTTCTTCATTGGACACCTGGAGATACGTATAATAATGTCTGTACCACTTACACCATATCTCTGGCTGCGTTTCATTGACGACATTCACATGCAATGGTGTCATGGGCATCAAAACTTACAAACCTTTTTAGAAATAGCCAGTAATTTCCATCCTACTATCAAGTTTACCAGTGATATATCAAATGAACAGCATATTTTTCTTGACACTGTTTCGAGGATCGAGTCAGACAAACTGATTGTAGATCTATACTCAAAACCAACAGACAAACATCAATATCTTTTACCCTCTAGTTGCCATCCAAAACATTGTATCCAAAACATACCCTATAGTATGGCTCTACGGATAAGAAGAATATGTTCTAGAGAATGTGATTTCCAAGTCCGCGCCAACGAATTGTCAAAACAGCTCCAGAGCAGAGGATATAATATTACATCTATCACCAGTGCTATTTCAAAGGCAAAGAACTTCTCAAGTATAAAACAAAACCAAGTCAAATTGACAGAATTCCCTTTGTTGTCACTTACCATCCTGACATGCCAAAAATACACAAAATACTTAAACAACACTGGCCAAAAATTGAATCCTCGAAAATTCCCAGAAAAACCATTGGTGGCTTACAGGAGACCAAAAAGCCTGAAGGACATTCTTGTGCGAGCAAAACTAAACTCCCAAGCCAATCCAAACACTGTCGGGCATTCAGGTCCGTGTAATACATCGCGCTGTCAGACTTGCAAAATTATGCGTCCTTTGCAAACATTCAAATCTATGCTTGGGGCTACGTCTTCTTACAAAGGCACTTTCAGTTGCAAATCAATGAATGCTGTTTACCTAATCACCTGCAGGGAATGTAAAAAGCAGTATGTAGGTGAAACTAAACCGGCATTGAATAAGCGGATGAATCTGCACTGCTCAGACTGGAAAACCCGCAAATTTAACAGATCTCCTGTTGCAGAACACTTTAGCGCAGCAGGACACTCTTTTGAGGATGTAGTACTATGCGTAATTGAGGCCAAAGAGACATGGTCTGACTCACAGCGAAAGGAACGTGAAACCTATTCGATAAGGAGACTATGTATACAATTCAACCGTCGGGAATCAACAAAAACGATGATTAATACAACAAATATTAGATCCCTATCATAACTTAAACAAATTTTCGAAATCTATGAAGAAATATTTTTTCTGACAAAACGCTACATCTTCAGAACACTGTAGCGTATCCGATAAATAAAATCAGCTGTCTTAGATAAATACGGGATAAAAACTGTCCCGCACACCCTAATGTCCATGGTCTAAAGGCTGTACATAACTCTAGTCTTTCTTCCACCCAACACAACAAGTGTTACACAGCCAATGGACCAGGGTGTTATTCAATCGCTCAAAACACACTATAGAAAACTTGTGTTAATAAAACAAGTTAAGTGCGTGGACGACAAAACCGAGTTTCACCTCTCTATCCTAGACGCTCTTAGACTTCTACAACAGTCTTGGGCGAACGCTAAGCCTGAGACAATCGCTAACTGTTTCAGGCATGCTCGGTTTATACTAAAGTCTGATGACCCAACCCCCACTTCAATCCCAGACGACGACGATCCAGACGACGACATCCCACTCATCTACCTCTGTTCCGGTGTAACTCTACAACAATTCGCCAGCGTCGACGACAACGTTCCAACCCACGAACAGATTACAGAACAGAACATCGTAGACGCTATCATTCAACAACGACAACAAGAAAATCAAGACAGCGACATCGAAGAAGAAGAGCAAGAAAAAGACACCCCAACACCATGTGTCCAAACAACTGTCAGTGCCATAGACATTATTAGAAACTTTGTTGAATCTCAAGACTCTGCTCCAGATAGTGTTTTTAGTGCTGTGGCCCACATTAGTAATTTTGTAAATAAATGTGATTTGTCAAGGAAAATGTATGTTCAGAAATCATTACCAGATATGTTCTTACTTGAAAAACGTGACCTTTAAACTGCATACATGTATATCTTTTTCATACGAGTCATAGAAATGGGTTTATTAAAAAACGTCATACTTATAGTTACGAGGTTTTTGGGGTACACTTACCATATGTACATGTACTTTTGTAAATAAAATAATGTTCATGTTTGTTCTTCATATACATGTAGTTGTAGTATTTGTATAAAAACAATGTTTCTTAATAAATGAATAAAAGATAATAATAATAAAACCTTTTTTGTCTTATTTTGTACTCGATTTTGTATTCGATTAGTCAAATGAAGACAAATCAAATGATGCCTCTATTTACTTCCGGTATTTCGCCACCTATCTGATTCGTACCCAGTTTCGAGAAGTCCGATGATCTACACGTCGAACTTTTTATAAGTCGAAGTTTTTACGAGTGTCCCCCGAACTTCGAGGTATAGAGATTCGACTCTGTGTGTGTGTGTGTGTATATATATATATATAAAGTGGTGAAAAATAGTAAGGAACATCAACGAATTTCCTTTAAGACAACTGGATCCAGAGGATACATAAGCACAAATGTTTGATTAAATATTAATGAGAAATATAATATGCTTCAACAGTTGAAGTAATAATTTTACCCGAAAATTTGATGATGTTCAGCGAAAGGAACGTGAAACCTATTGGATAAGGAGACTATGTACAGTTCAACCGTCGGGAATCAACAAAAACGATGTTTAATACAATAAATATTAGATCCCCTTCATAACATCAACAAATTTTCGAAATCTATGAAGGAATACTTTTTCTGGCAAAACGCTACACTTTCAGAACACTGTAGCGTATCCGATAAATACGCTTACATGCTAACGCCATGTTGGTTTATCAGTAAATTCAAAACCCCTGATGAAGGCAGTATGCCGAAAGCGCAGTAAAATTATTACTTCAACTGTTGAAGCATATTATATTTCTCATTAATATATATATATTTTTCAAGTAGCCCCCCATTCACCAGAGCCGTGATTCTTGACGGATCGAAATTTCACGAATAAATTTTTAAAAGGGTAACCCAAAGACCATCTCTGTGAAATTATTTTAAAATCTGACCAGCGGTTTCAGAGAAGAAGAATTTTGAATAATTTCTTCTTTGCCGTAATGTGCAAGTAGCCTCATTCACCAGAGCCATGTTTCTTGACGGATCAAAATTTCACGAACTTTTTTTGAAAAGGGTCACCCAAAGAACATCCCTGAGAAATTATTTCAAAATCTGACCAGCCGTTCAAGAGAAGAAAAATTTTCAAGAATTTCTTCGTAGCTGTATAGTGCAAATAGCCCCCATTCACCAGAGCAACGTTTTTTGACGGATCAAAGTTTCGCGAACTTTTTTTGAAAAGGGTCACCCAAAGAACATCCCTGAGAAATTATTTCAAAATCTGACCACCCATTTCACAGAAGAATAGTTTTTAAGAATTTCTTCTTTGCTGTATAGTGCAAGTAGCCCCCATTCACCAGAGCCATGTTTCTTGACGTATCAAAATTTCGTGAACACTTTTTAAAAAGGGTCACCCAAGAAACATCTCTGAAATAATTTTAAAATCCGGCCAGCGGTTTCAGAGAAGATTTTTAAAGAATTTCTTAGAAAATTCCATTTGGTTGCCATGGCAACCAGAGTTTTTGACGGAATCAAATTCTGTGAACGTTAAAGAGGACCTCCCAAGGAACATTCCAGCCAAGTTTGGTCCAAATTGGCCCAGTGGAGGAGTTGATGTTTAAAGAATTGTTGACGCCGCACAACGCACGACGGACGACGGACACCGGGTGATCCTAAAAGCTCCCCTTGAACACCTTGTGCTCAGGTGAGCTAAAAAGCTATCTTTTCATGTTTGTTTTGTTTTTATATAAGAGATAGAATATTGATGATAAAGTGGCGCCCTCTTGAAGCTCTGTTGATGATGAGGGGTTTGCCAATCATCAAGTCGTCGTTCATAAATCTTATAGATAAGAAACATTTAGCTTAGCTCATGAAAGATCTCTCTCAGGTTATTTAGATTTTAATAAAACCTATCACAAAACTTATAATCATTTTTATTCTCCTGGTCTAAAAGCAGTTGTATCAGATAATTGTTGGCCTGTCATACTTGTCAAATGGCAGGCAAACCCATCTGGATCTTACCTAAGGCTAAACTACACCTGTCCCTGCATTTAATGAGCGTTTTAAGGATTTAATTGATTATGCAGGACCTTTGTCAAAAGCTAAGGCTGGTAATGAGTACCTTTTGACTAATATAATTATGTGCACCTGTTTTCCTGAAGCAATCCCTTTAGAAAATAGAAAATCTAAAACAATCGTGGAAGCTTTGGGAATTTTTTTTTTTTCATTTTTGTAGGACTCCTTTAATCTGTTCAGTCCGTTCAAGGGCCAAATTTTATATCTGGCATTATTAGACATGTGTAACCCGAGGTGGAGATCGGAGTTCGAAATCGGAATTCGTAACTTTATTAGGGGTTGTCTCAAAATTGACATATACCATCATTATCCATTATTCAATATAGTCGAATACCTTTTGGGAGCACTTACAAGAAAATGATTCGATAAGACAACATTTTTAAGAGAACTTTTCGTATCTCTAACCTGTGAGAACGAATAGAATTAAGGGTAACGACCGCTCATGAATAAGCATAAACACTAAATAGTTTGTTATATATATCTGACATGTTGGCGCTGGTTTACAGACTTCACTGGGGTCCTTCCTGGCTCAGTCGTAAAATGGTTTCGTAACCTGGAGGCCCCGAGTTCGAGCCTCACTGGACCCACTGGTTTTTGCGTGGGAAATGACCTTGGTCGAGACACCTTTGAGCCCAAGCTTTGTTCTGATGAAACCAAGGAAATACATGAATATGTGAGCTATCGCCGTGATATGACCTAAATTATGTTGAAAGCGGTTTGAACGTCTTTCAATCAATCAATGCAAAATAGATTCGCCCCTGCAACCACAACAATTATCAGATTTCGAACTGCTTATTCTGCGTTTACGGTCTGACACGATATCCATGTCAAAACTGTTGTTATCATTCATGGGCGCACCCATTTTTTGTTAAAATTGGCTTAAGATTCTGATAAGTAAAGAAGCTCGAAAAAAATAGTTCCATTGTATACAGGTAAATTCATCAGTTTGAATGCATCTATAATGTATCAAGAATCATATTTCCTTTGTCTACTTTATAATGTTACACATGAAATAGTTACACTGTAAGAACACATCTTTTCCTCGGTTTGACAAGATTCTTGTCATTTAGCCCATTGCAGAGATGTATGGTGAGAATAACGAACGACAACTCTGCTCAGAGATTGGTAGTGTTCATGTACCCTCTGATTCTCTCCAGAGATTCAAAACAGAAGTAGCCTTAAGCAAGCTGATGGCTCAACCATCAGATCGGCAGGCGGCTGGGCCTGCAATTCAACTGTTTGTCGGATAATCAGCTCAATCAATTGAATTGCAGCAGATAGAGGAGCCCCAGACTAGAGGCTTTTATTCAGCCATCTCTGTCGCGAGATGAACGGCTGAAAAACTTTACAGCCCTGATGAAATAAGATAAAAAGGCTCTTACTGTGACATCAGTTCAAACGGTGAATTTCGTCCATTTGTCGTTATTTTCATTCTTGTTTCAGTGATGAATTTAATCACGTATCTCCTATTTTCCTACAATTCCTTTTATCACTTGCTGCAAACCTAGAGTGATCCTCTCATCACGTCTCACGGCTGTATCACGTAGCTTGATACACACCTACACATGGTAGATGTCTTCGCCGGAAAAACACTGTTTTACCGTTCTTTAAACCGTAACACTCTATTTACATGTATAAAAGAAAACACTAGTCATAATTTCCTCTGGTAACCGTCTAAATGCATTTCAGGTTGTTCATTTATTTTCTTACTCGGTCTATTAATTTCGTAATTTCGTTGGCATTTTTCGGTGCAAGGTTGCTTGCTTATCGAGGTGGCTGTTGTTGCCGTTGCTAATAAATTTGTATGGGCGCCGCAATTTTTGAAATAATGAGACTAGCAGTATGTTTTAGCTGTAAACTCCCTTGATACAGATGCAATTAACCTGATAATGATGTTACGGAATCGGCCGAATTGTGACGAGTGGCTTAATTTCGAGGCGAACAAAATACTGTTGCCACATCTGCAGCCACACAATCAGAACCTAATATTTTTCATTCTTATTCATTGGGCCTTAAAGAGCAATCGTCGAAACCTTTATTTTAAAAATTCCTGTGTTGTTCTTGAAAAAAAAAAAATAATAATAATAATAAAATAAACAAACAAATAATTTGTTTCTTCTAGGTAATAATGAAAGGCATTTGGTCGCCTTCGAAAATGGATAATGAAAATATATATCAGTTTTGAGACAACCCCTGAAAAAGTTCCGAACTCCGATTTTAACTCCTATCTCTATCTCGGATTACACATGTCTAATAGCACGTGGTGCGTGAGTTGGAAATTAAAGAATATACGTGTTGGTCATCTGCATATCACCCTGAAGCCAAGACGCCCTTAAACGTATGATCAAAACATACTGCTTTGACACACAAAATGACTGAAATGAAGATATGCGTCTTTGACTCATTGTGGTAGGAGAGTCTGCACAGGAATATCTTGGTTTAAGCCTTTATGAGATTATTTTTGGCCACAGAGACTGTGGCCCTATAAAACGTTTAATAGAAACATTCGGTTCACATTTTGACTATAGAAACAAATTATTCAAAGCTTGCGGGGTTGCAAAATCAGATTTGGAAAAAACACAATGTAAAATGAAAGTAAGATATTACAAAAAAAAATACTAAACAATAGAAATTTTAGGCAAGAAGATAAAGTTTAATACCCCCATTCCACTAGGCCGCGATCTACGGCGCTCTGTGCGCTCATACAGAGCGCCGTAGATCGCCTCAGATCGCTGCCGGATTGGTGATTATGAGGACATTCCCGCTCAGATAACAACCAGATGACGCTCCGCTGGCGATCAAGTAACGACCAATGAGATCCGATAGCGATTGAACTGTACATAGTCACTATCGTAGCCTCGCTAGGAGGTGCGACCTTATACGACCCGTTGTCGCTCCGTTCGCGACTTGAGGCTTTGACCCTCTCCAAATGCAAAATGATGATATGAAGACTTTGTAGGATTAAGGTCCCTCTGTGCTCGAGGCATAATTATATGGTATGGACCATTACAGAAAAAGAATCGGCTACAAGGAAATCCGGGTACAAGCCCCGAGCCCTTCTTCGACTATACCTCCTTGGTTCCTTAACCTGCCCGGTGTGAAGCACAGACACACGCAAGGCTATCTCTGGGTTCCATACTAGTTAGCCTTCAGTTGAGGGGAAAACACAACGTGTCTCAGAAAGGTCAGGCGAGGTATCGAACCTCGGGCCTCACCAAAACCGAGATCGGAGCGCCATAATATCGCCGCTTGATCGTAACGGAGCGCTATCCTATCGCCACTTGATCGTAACAGAGCGCTATGGGAGCGCGATCATATCGTCAATTGATCGCAACGGAGCGCTACTGCATCTCTAATGGTCGCTATCAGATCACATAGGAGAGCAATGACCGGCATACTGGAGGAACATTTGCGCTCTTGAGCGATCCGATGGCGCTCCATTGACGATGTTTACGCTCAAGTTGCGTTTCGATTGCGATTTAAGCGATTAAGTAGCGATGTGACGGCGTTCTGTCCAGAGCGCAACGGATCTTTGTGCAAAGGAGTAGACTGGTGGCGATCTAGGCGATCCGCTAAAAATCTGTTAGAGTTCTTGGCGTTCTTGGCGCTCTGCATGGCGATCTACGGCGCTCCGTGAGAGCGCCGTGGATCGCGGCCTAGTGGAATGGGGATATAAGCGTTTTTACCAACTTCTAATAAGCCTCCACCAGCAAGAAAGTTTGGTTCTTATACGGTAGAGAAAAGTTCAGTGACTTAAATTATATGATAACAACTCCTCACAGGCGAAAGCAAAACAGTTATGCCATATTGATATGTCAAAAGAATATGTTGATAGGGATAATACGAATATTTTGCCAATAAATGTAGTTTTCCTCAGTCCCTCAAATCACATTAAAATAAAGACAGGAATCGTGAAGAAATGAATTTTGATTTGTCTTACTATATTTGTTCAAAACTTTAGGATTTTGACATTCTAGGAAATTCAGATATTAAAAAAAAAGAAAAAAAAACTTTCACATAATTAAAGATATTTAGTTATTGACAAAAAATAAATGAATAAATAAATATATTTATAAATCAAAGTACTAAAAGTACAGACAGACTAGAGAAATATCAAAATTAAAATATCTAGATTGGACGTCTGTAGGGCCTACATCGATGAAACATCATTCATAGAGATGATTGGGATCAATACCTGAAGACTGAGTAAAGCCAGGCTAACTTTTAATATTGTTAAAGATGAATTTTGTCATGCTAGTTTAATATTTTAAGGTCATATTGTTGGACGAGGACAGGTAGAAGCTCTGATTCCATGTACCTACATGTACTTGCAAAAGATAATTTATGTGATTTCTTGGCATGGCAGCCTACTACAGGAAATTCTGTGATAGTTTTCATATCATTGCTGAGCCACTGGATTGTTTGTTGAAAAAAATCCTTTGATAAAATAAAAGCAGCACTTAAAAGTGAACAAGTTCTTTTAGCTCCAAATTTTGAAAAAGAATTTAAGATTGCAGTAGATGCTAGTGATACAAGTGCAGGTGGTGTTTTACTTCAAGGGGATTGTAATGATGTAGATTATCCAGTGATTTATTTTCTGCTACTGCACCCGTCATTGTATATAGTGATCGTAAGCGGCTGATTTTTTAACATAAAATAAGACAAAACAAAAAGTGAACCTTTACTCCGGTGGAGTCCGTTCTTACAAGAATATAACATGGATATCCTATACATAAAATGTGGTGATAATATTAATAATGTTATCCCTGACGCCTTGTTTAGAGTTTAGAGTTTAAATTGTAAATAGTTAACATTTGTCTTTATATATAAAGTATTGGTCTCGTGTACGTTAATGTGTAAAAATATTTTCTATCTTCAAACAAAAGAAACGTTTACTTCTTAAAACTTTATTTTATCCAAAGAAGAGATAAGTGTTTTGTAAGTAGAATATACATGTTACCTTTTTCACTTTTACTCTAGACTCAAAATATTCTATAATCATTTGGAACATACATTGATTGTTATGGTTATCTTTAGATACAGATTGTTAGTAAATAAATAAATTGTTTAATAATTCATTTCAATAAACAACCTGTTTTCATCTTTCTAGGAAGACTGATCTAGAATTTTCCAAGCTGATAATAATAGGGGCGACGTACTATGTGGATTTGGATTTTGAACGTAGACTTCTGACTTTGAGGATACGAAATTAGTGAAAGTGCTGAATTTTAATTTATTCCATCGAAATGTAGATCTGCAAGTGGGAATTACTTATTTCTTAAGCAGATTGCTCATATGTATTTGCAAATAAGAACTGCATGTATTGTTAATTTGGGTTTAGGGACCAGAACTTTCATACTTTCTGTACTCTAAAAATAATTCAAAAATTTTGACGGGCCAATTCTATTTCTTGTCCTAAAATTGAAGATTGTCAAATTTTCATTGTACCTTCTTTTTTGTAGAAAACGTATTGGGAATAATTTCAGGAAAAAAAATCTATTTAAGCCGTTTTAGTAGGCTTTGCCAAAGTAATTTGTCAAGTTCAATACTAACAACAACAAATTCATTCCTTAAATGGGAGCCTTTGATTATTGCGCACCAGAGGAGATTTTTGACGAAATTGAAGTTACTTATGGTAATAATGCTCCATCCTATGACCTTGTAAAACGCTGGCGCCGTGAATTCAAATATGGCCGGAAATCTGTGTTAGAATTTAAATGACCATTGGGTTACAAGAAGTAATTTTTACCAATTTTTCTATCATATGTCAGTCACACACCTGACTCAGTTAAAACACTTGTAAATCAGAAACCACAATTAGTTTAGAGCTGTAATTTGCCACATAAACCAAAGAGATGTAAATCATTACACATTCAAAATTTCAGCTAGATCAGACAACTGAAAGTGGGTCAGGGGCATTACTTATTTAATGCCCCTCGTAACTATACAGTTACATTACTCGAATCTAAAAACGAATTAGTTCAGGACTGGGTTTAACTATAGACCCTATATACCACAACCCACTCTCTTATTTTCAAGGTTTATAAAACTCTTAATGGTAGGAATGTCATTTATTAATCTTCTTCTATTAATATCATTCTAAACTCCCACAAACAAAGGTTGTTGGTACATTAGATGTCTCTTTATCCTCTCGCTCGCTTGTTCGTCCTTGTGGTAAATTTGTCCTGGCGCTAAATTGCAACTGTTTAAAGACATTAAACTTCAAATACTCGTACCTGAAGATCATTTTAAATGTAGATATTAACTCGTGTAAAAATTATGCCTTTCATTATGTGTGTACTTTTTCTGTTTACATATTTTTATCGGTGTAACATCCAAATTGTTAAAACTTATGACGCCAAGCCTCATTTGCAGATCTGTCCCATCCTTTTACTAAACGATATTTGACACAAGATAGTGGATATATACACAGAGATTGTTCATTCCCAAAGCAAGCACACTCTATTTTTTTGTGTTAAATGTGGGTATTTAGGGTTTTTACATCACACCGAATTAAAGAAAAAACAACACATATATCACAGAAATTTAGATGAAAAAAAAAAAAAAAAAAACAAATTATCAGCAATTTAGATTCCAAATCCAAATAATTTATTCACAATTTCGGCCTCCGGCCTATAATGAACATGATACATTAAATGACACAGTTTGGAGAGAGGTATTATTTGAACAAACTGACCTGAAATTGACCTCCTTGCAAAGAATAACCAAAAAGTAAATATTCACACCATCGGGCACAATTGGACAGTGCCGAAACTCTATTAATGGTAAATGTCGGGTTTGACCTCCTACAGTGCCTAAGTCAAAATATGAGAGCATTTGTTAATGACATAGACCAAGATCAGACGACATACATGGAAAGTACAACGTAGATCCATGTTACTGGCCACGAATTACCTGTTTAACCAATCATGTTGATTTCTAGTATTTTCATTATTCTTTAAGGACAAGGTAGATATATCAGCCACCATCTTCGCAAGCCAAGGATACTAAGGTAGTACCCTTGGCCGCTCGCCTCTTTAAAAATCGAAGCTCCCGCTGCGCCATTTCAATGGATGCGATCAAAACCCACCGCGTCCAATCAAACCATCCGTAACTAGAAATCTTTCGCAAAAAAGAAAACAATAATGGCGGCGCCCATCAAAGAACGAAAGTAGTCGTGTCTGTGACGAAAATTTGCCAAAAAAAGAGTAGATGATCGGTATTTAATGAGTTTTTTTTTTTTGTATAGTTTACGATCAATTATGTGAAATATTAGGACGGGTTCCACAGCCAAATGATTGCGAATTATCGTATGTCTGTTCGTCTTGTTTTTGATGTGATGAATCCGAAAGCGTAGCCATATTTGATGCATAGCCCAACAAATTTTATTACAGTCATTTTGATTGGTCAAAAGTTATATCAGAAAAAGTTACACAACTCGTGATATTCGATAGGTGGCGCAGCGGGAGTTTAGAGTTTTAAAGAGGCGAGCGGCCAAGGTCGAACAAAGTGGAGTTTGTATCCTTGGCTTGCGAAGATGATCAGCCACATAAAGAGCCAAAAGGCCTGCACTATTAAAATCCGCATGCAGACGACATTAGCCGAAGCTAAATTCGAACATAATTCAAGTTTGTAATATATGATAACAAAGGTCATCTATTTCATGTCAATCTGTTCCAGCAATATTTACGAAAAGTTGATATACATAAAATCCATATACATGAATAGCTCTTTCCTAAAATCCCAGATTTTCACCTGTCTAAATTACAGGTCTTTAAAGAAAAAAACGTTTGTGAAAAGAAAGGATCGCTCATAATTAGCAATATCTCCCTTCTCAAAAACGCCCTCTAACTTTTACTGAGCTTTTCTCCGTTTTTACTCCCTACAAAATTGTCGTCTGCCAACTCTTTGAATATGGAAGAGTTGTAGCCAACTCTTTGAATATGGAAGAGTTGTAAATTAGCCGTTTTGGGGCAGAAATATTTTCCACTATTTTTGCTGAGTTTGGACGTGTATCTGTCAACTCTTGAATTTGGAAGAGTAAATAAATTTATCGCTTGGGAAAGTTCATCAGTAACTTTGTAATAGTTAAACGCTAAGAAGTCAAAATTAAACGATTTAAACAGCCAAAAGGAGGGAGCGTAGCGACCGATTGTGGCTGTTTAAATCGTTTAATTTTGAACTTCTTAGCGTTTAACTGACTTAGTCTTTTTTCGCCCACATTACATCATTGCTAAAATAATGTTCCATATACGGAATCCACTATTCACAAAGAAAGGCCCTTTCACCCATATATGGAGTTGGCTGATTCGCTAAAGAAACGTCATCATTGCATCATCGCTAAAAAATGACGTACTTTCCACGTGAATATCGGGGCTTAACGTCGTACACGACCACGTGGTATTTAACCCTTTACCAAACAATCAATTGGGAAGGAAGCTTATTTTTGGAAAAGGAGAAAATTCTGGTTATTGGCATTTTTTCCTTTTCCTACAGTATTTTCTACCCTGTCAAAAAACTCAACTTCATTAGTTCCACTTTCAAAATTTGATGTCTGCTAATGCTTTCAATTTTGAATGGTCTAAAAGATTTGTCATATGGGTAAGGGTTAAAGAACCTTATCGGCTTCATTTCCAGTTCACGCTTGACTATTGCCAGTGTTAAACAATGTCAAATATGGTAGTATTTGCCTGAGATTGTGAGGAAGTAATGACTAGACTCAGCCTATGAAAATTGCTACAGATTTAAGTACTACAGCATTATCTTTTCTTAAAATTTCAACATATCGTCGATTTACTTCATAAACCTCGTAACAACAGCTTGTTTCAAGCTTCAGGTAGTATGTTTCAGAGGACAACCAACCATATAAATCTAGATAGATTGATCGGCTTTAATTACATAAATTGTATCTGTGTTTTGCCCTTTTTTTCAACGGCGTAACTTGTAGATCTACTTGGCATGTGCTAGACCTAATTTAACCCTTTCCCAAACGACAGACTCTTCCAAACTGAAAGAGTTTGCAGACGACAATTTGAACTTTAATAACAATGGCAGAAAATTATCCGAACGGACAGAAAACACTGTGGGAAAAGGAGAAATTGCTCGTTACAAACAATTTTTTCTTTTCCCACAATGTTTTCAAGACGTGTACTGCAGACACGAAAAAAAAAAAGGGCTTGTTTGGCTAACTGAAGGTCCTGCAGTTCAAATTTACAAATTCGTGATACAGTATTTTAAAGAACAATGTCCTCTTCGCCTTATTCCTTTTTCTACCCAACTGTATATTATTTCCATCTTCACTTTTATCTGACACTCTTAATTATTATTTTACTCTCGGGTGACATAGAGTCTAACTCTGGACCAATGTTTGCTGACGAAAACCTGAAAGTAATCAGCATTGTACACCTTAATGTTAGAAGTATTCGTAATAAACTTGAACTTTTATTTACCGATCTTTCTGATCACGATATTTTATGTTTTACCGAAACACATCTAGACGATAAAGTGTCTGATAGTACCTTTTAAATGAGTGTTCAAACTTTACCCTCTATAGGAGAGACTTATCTGCACATTCAGGCGGCGTCGTTGTTTATGTTTCAAATCGTTTGTTTTCTAAACGTAGACCCGATCTTGAAAAACCATCTGTGCAGTCTATTAATTTTGGTTAGAAATAAAGCATCAATCAAATTCTTTCCTTTTGTGTTCGACATATAGGCCCCCTAATTCCCGTGTTTCAATTTGGGACGACTTGAATGTTAGCATAGAAAGAGCTTTAGATATTAGTCCGAATGTAATCTTGTTGGGCGATTTAAATGAAAATCTCTTAAATGAAAATTTGGTACATTTAAAAAACATCATGCTTATCAATGATTTAAGGAACATTATTGACACACCTACTAGAATAACTGAACATTCCTCTACACTCATAGACCCTATTATCGTCTCAAGTAATATTGATTTTTACCGATCTGGTTGTTATGATGTTAAAGAGTCAGTGAGTGACCATAGAGCAACGTTTATTTTTCTTAAGTCTAGTCATGAAAGCCACGAATGTTTGAAACGTAAAGTTTGGTATTATAACAGAGCAGATTTTGGCCGTCTCAATGAATTGATTGAAAATGAAAATTGGGATTTTATTGACTTTCTTACTGTTGATGACTCTTGTAATAAATTCACTGAAAT
This sequence comes from Tridacna crocea, assembly GCA_943736015.1. Classification (NCBI taxonomy): domain Eukaryota; kingdom Metazoa; phylum Mollusca; class Bivalvia; order Cardiida; family Cardiidae; genus Tridacna; species Tridacna crocea. Next base: position 39,550,767 of record OX031064.1, on the reverse strand, counting down.
TCTTTTGAATTATATGTCAGATTGTATTCCTTCAAAAGATGTTACAATTGGACCAAATGACAAACCTTGGTATGACTCAGAGCTACGACGTTTCACAACCTACCGTGACAGGCAAGAAAAATAGCACTAAAATCAAATACCGAAAGTAGTTGGAATAAATACAGAAAGCTACGTAACAAAGTGAATAATTTGAAGAAATTTGCAAAAAAAAACTTTTATGACCACATTGAAAGCAGAATAGAAGACGACAGTTTAAACAACAGAAGAAATTATTGGAAAACATTGAAAGACCTTGTGAATAATTTTGAGTCAGCGGATTCTATCCCTGTGCCAAGTCGTAATATTAATGGTATTGATGAGTATTATTTCACTAATCAGGAAAAGGCCAATTGTTTGAATGAATATTTCACTTCTGTTTCTATTCTCGATGACTAATACAAATCTCCCTCCTTTTGAGAGTAAGGTTGACATGTCCTTGGAGCACATACAAATAGAAGAACAAGAAATTGAAAAAATATTGAAATTCTAGATGCAAAAAAAGCTGTTGGCCCGGACTTAATCTCACATAAAGTTTTAAAAGGAGTTAAATACTCAATTTCCAAACCTTTGTCCCGACTGTTCAATAAATCACTGCGTGAAAGTATTTTCCCCCAGTCATGGAAATCTGCCCTTATTTTGCCACTTTTCAAAAAAGGCGAAAAAAAGCTCTCCTAGTAATTACCGCCCCATATCGTTACTTAGTTGTATAGGCAAACTAATGGAGAGATGCGTATATAAACATAATATGTACAACTTCCTTATTAGTAATAACGTAATATATCCAAATCAATCTGGATTTTTAACCGGTCATTCTACTGTTTACCAACTAATTTCACTTTATCATCAACTCGTTCAATCCTTTGATAATAAAAGTCAAACATGTGTAATCTTTTGTGACATTTCTAAAGCTTTTGACAGAGTTTGGCACAAAGGGTTGGTATTCAAACTAAAGCAAAATGGAATACGCGGACAATTACTTGACTGGATTGAAAATTATTTACATGATAGAAGCCAACGAGTGTTCATTGGAACCTCTTACTCTCGCACAGAAAGAATACTGGCCGGAGTTCCGCAAGGCTCTGTACTTGGCCCATTACTGTTTTTGATTTATGTGAACGATATTACCGAATCACTGCTAAGTATTGTAAGACTGTTTGCAGATGACACGTCGCTTGCGTGTACAACCTCAAACACAGAACTTGACCTAGAGAGTATTCTTAATCATGATTTGGACATTATTACAAAGAGGTTAAAGCAATGGCTTGTCACATTTAATGCTGCTAAAACTTAAGTCCTCTTCTTTGGAAATCAACAACCACCAGTCTTGAATTTTAATGACACGCTTTTAGATGTTACTCACACTCACAAACACTTAGGATTAACTTTCAGCGACAACTGTAAATGGCATAAACACATAGATAATATAATTCTCTCAGGATCAAAGCTCTTAGGAATAATGCGTAAGCTAAAATTTACTGTTCGTCGTAAAACACTAAATCAGATATATGTTTCTTTCCTTAGACCAATTCTTGAGTATGCTTCTGTTGTTTGGGACAACTGCACTTTTAACGAGAAAGATAAATTAGAAAAAATTCAAATTGAAGCTGGAAGAATTGTTACTGGACTGACGCGTTCAACCAGTTTGTATAATCTCTTTCGTGAACTAAGCTGGCTAACATTATCAGACAGACGTAAATATCAAAAGCTTGTTCTTGCCTTCAAAATCACTCATGATATGGTCCCGCAATATCTAAGCTGTCTTTTCCCGCAAAACGTTGGGAGCTCTGTTAGTTTTAATCTGAGAAATAATGATGACTTTGTTCTTCTACCATGCCGCACAACGTTGTTTGAAAACTCGTGTGTTCCATCTCTAATTTCCCTCTGGAATCAACTTCCACTGAACCTAAGACATTTACCTACTATTTCATCCTTCAAACGAGAAATCTTGAATTATATGTTTCAAACAAATATTGTCCCGTCATATTTTTCTCATGGAACGCGCTACCTTTCACTAATTCATGCTAGAATAAGAAACAATTGTAGTGACTTAAAAAATGATCTCTTTTTAAACCACATATCTTTCGAAAATAGTTGTGCTTTTTGTGACGAAGGTGAGGACGCTGCACATTATTTTTTCAAATGCTCCAGATATCATAATGAACGTCTTCAGCTATTCAATACTTTAAGACATCTTCATCCCTTGAACTGTCATCTTTTATTACATGGCAATACCGAATTACCTTTAAGCAAATATTTTAATTTTTGACACAGTACATAAGCACATAGCTGCTACAAGCGCTTCAGGATGGTTAATTGATCTATATTGTCTGAATAGAGTAGAAACTGATATGAGTTACCCATACCCACCTCTCTCTCTCTCTCATCTAAACTCCATGTAATATGCCAGATGTTTGACCCTTTACAAATGTATCTTTTCACTCTGTCTGCTCTTTGACTTACAATTATTATTATTATTATTATTATTATTGCTTTTCATCTTAGTGATATTGCCATAAACAGTTCTCCGCCTTTTAGTAAAGATTGTTATTTCATGATCTATGGGGAGGGCCGTATTTAAGTTTTTGAACTTGTGGCTCAACCCATTTGCCGTTTATGATTATTTGTTAACATGTATTGTGCGAACTTATGGCAATAAAATATATTTAAACTAAACTAGCTTGTTTGGGAGAGGGTTAAAGAATTGTTGAACATTAATGAGGGGGTAGGGTTTAGGTACGCATGCGCAGTAAATCCAGATAAACTCCAGATAAACTGCGACGTTTAAATGGATAAATGATCAAAATAAACCTGCGTTGGGTAGTTTATGGAAGATAGACGGTCAAAAATTTTCAAATATGAGCGTTCTGATTGGATAGAAAAGTAGGACAAAGACTAAAATACAATAATGATTAAATCTATGAATAACTCTTTACCTCTTAATGCCAACTTTTTACGACCCTTAGCAAGAAGCCTTTTCAAAACACTGAGGGAAAAGGAGAAAACGCTAGTAACCAGCATTTTCTTCTTTTCCCGTTGCGCTTTCTGCTCAGTCAAAGGAAAGTTTCATCATTTGAGCCAACATTGAAATTTTGAAAACACTGAGGGAAAAGGAGAAAACGCTGGTAACCAGCAATTTCTCCTTTTCCTGCAGCGCTCTCTGAGTTTCATCATCTGAGCCAACATTGAAATTTGTCGCCTGCAAGTGAATTTGGATGGGTCTAACGTTTTGACATGTGGCAGAAAATAATTGTAGATTCTGCAGTAATGAAATTATTGTCTACTGTAGTGTCTACATCAGGACTGTCAATTTAAGTATTTGATAGTAGCTCCTTTCTGAATTGAAAAGCACAAAACAAATAATTTGCCATTAATATGATGCTCTGGTTATTTTTGGTTGACATAATTTTGTAAAAGTTAGCAAGTGATCTATTCTGTAACCATGCATACGGAAAATACTGTTCACGAATTTGCTCATATGAGACACATTCGAGAAAAAAATGCATTTCATCTTCAATGACATGCAAATCTAAACTAAGACATAAGGAAATTAACTATATTCTCTATCTATGTTCAAATGTCTGCCTTTTTCAATCATAAGGTCATCTTAAGTTAGCCAAAGTTCTTTTCAACATTTAGTCTTTGTCCTACTTTTCTATCCATTTAAACGTCGCAGTTTATCTGGATTTACTGCGCATGCGTACCTAAACCCTACCTCCTCATTACTATTCAACAATTACTTAAATTAGGTGTAGCACATGCCAAGTAGATCTACAAGTTACGCTGTTGAAAAAAATGGTAAAACACAGATACAATTTATGTAATAAAGACCGATGAATCTATCAGTTGTCCTCTAAACATACCACCTGAAGCTTGAAACAAGCTGTTGTTACGAGGTTTAAGAAGTAAATCGGCGGTATGTTGAAATTTTAAGAAAAAATAATGCTGTAGTAGAGCTCTAAATCTGTAGGCTGAGTCTAGTCGTTACTTCCTCAAAATCTAGGTCACATTCTGCCATAGATCTATTTGACATTGTTTAGCACTAACGATAGTCAAGTGTGAACTGGAAATGAAGCTGATAATGAAGGTTCTTCAACCCTTTCCCATATGACAAATTTTAGACCATTCCAAATTCAAAGGATTGGCAGATGTCAAATTTTGAAAGTGGAACAAATTTATGAACTTCAGTTTTTTGACAAGGTAGAAAATATTGTAGGAAAAGGAGAAAATGCTGATAACCTCCTTTTCCAAATATAACTTTTCTTCCCAATGGATTGTTTGGTAAAAGGTTAAATACGCTCCCTCCTTTTGGCAGTTTAAATCGTTTAATTTTGACTTCTTAGCGTTTAACTATTACATAATTCAAATTTACAGAGATATTGCTCTACATCTGATAACCTTGACCCTTCAATGACCTTTAAACGATTTTCATCGATTTCTTAAAAAAAAAAAAACGACGTGCATGCCCCAGAACTCTCTTTTCACTACTACTTATAGTGTTGATAATGGTCACACTTAGACGAACTTGTTATATCATAGTGTATCTTTTGCGCGTAACTGTCAACAAGTCTTTGTCTAAACGAAGCAAGAAAAAGATTCATAATATTAAAGAAAAAAAAAATGGTGGTATTCTAACGTAGCCCATTTAGCTATTTTCAAATTTCCCGCCAAAAAAACAAAAACAAAGCATTGTGGGAATGTAAAGTGACTAGCACGTGACTAATGAGGCTTAAATTCCATAGCATAACAAACATGTAATTATTTTCCATAACGTCTTCTTCGGATGCTATGTTTTAAGCTTTGTCTGTGTATTTCCAGTATGTAAATGAGTAAGTTGCTCATGTAAAAATAGACCTTGTTTCCCGTAGGCGTCGACCTGGGCAGTAGTAAATCTCTGATTTCTCTTGTTGTCGGATGGTTTTTGACTTCTAGGATTTTATGAATGAAAATTATAAGGCTTTGAGGGTATAAAGATGAATTTTTGTGCATTTTTGTAAAATATTTGTCCCAATATCTGAAGGGCCACCTTTAATTAAACCAAAGCCATTTAAGTTGTAAAACTACGGATTTGTTTTGTCATCATTTAAGAAATATTCGCCTATTCAACCAAATTTTAATCATAACTTCGACTAGATGACAGCCTTCGAAATACAATAAAATGGAAATATTTGCTCACATGATATAAATAAGAAGGTGACTAAAACAACTAAAATTGTCCTAGAAAGGGGAAACGGGTTAAGGAAAAGGAGAAAATGATGGATACCTTTACATGTCACCGTTTTTATAAACTTTTTTTATAACATTGAAAATATTACAGTTTCGTAAGTGATGAGACCTCAATTTTAGCTCATCGCTATGATAAGATTTTACACACGTCCAAATTCAAAGCTGTTGCAGACGACCAGTTAAACGGGGCTCAGTTGAAAGAACAATGCACTAAAAGATAAGAAAACTTCGCCAGTAAAGATAAAAATGCTGATTAGCAGCATTTCACCCCTTTCCAGCAAACCATTCAAAAGGTTTTATCCCCAAAGTCGTTTAAACTCAGAATTGTTTGGTAAATGGTAAACGTTCAATCTCTTTCCTGTAAAATCACTTGCAATTGACGACTTTAGTGAGATAGAGCAACCAAAACCTGTTATTTCTTTGACGACTAACTACTCCTTCTTCCATAATGTTTTCTATAAAAAAAAATGTCAGCTTATTTGAACCGTTCTCCCAATATCAATTTCTTTCATGAATTTGTAGTATATCTGAAAATAACCCATACCTTGAGGAATTGTACAACTACTTGTGAATCCGATAAGAATTTGAAACGAAAGCGGATCGTACCGGTTAACTGCAACATGTTTTTTCTCTTTGAAACTGACAAGTGCAAAAATAAATACTGTATTGGTTTGTGGTTGGTTAAAAAATCACATTATCATCAGTTTTCCTCTTTTTTTTGATGAAACAGAATTGTATTTCTTTTTCTTTTTTTCGTCAATGATCATCAATTTTTCACACTATTTTTGTGCGAGTGATTTTAGACCTAGGAGGTACACCTCGAACGCTATATAAGCTGATGCAGAAGTCATTGTCGGTAGCGACCAAACCAACCGCCATACGACTGGTAAGTGGTTCGAGATTTATTTTGCGACTTAATAACCTCCTACTCGTTGATGATATTTTTTCGCACCTTTTCAAGTATGAAGATTTTTAAAGTATTTAGGCTAATCCCATACTTGAAGTGTTTTTGACAATCCAGAAACCTTGTCAGAATATTTTAGATAACATGAATAGAAAGGTATCTTGAATTGTAATGATCATGGGTTTGCATTACAATGGAAGATATTGTTTACTGATTACAAAAGCTTGTATCTATCTATATCTACCACTTCTACTCCAACAGTGTTTTCCAGAGCTGTGAGTGGCTTATAGAGTCTTTTTTCTGAAGAAATTGAAACACATGTCTTCTCAAGGATTAAAAATGAGTTCAACATCTCTTTTTAATCGTCATTATGATCTTTTGTTTCAAATTCTTAACCCTTATGACTCGGTACGCTTTTGCGGGTATTGAGACCAAGACCAGGCGGCTTAGCAACTACACTCTGATCTTTGATCTCCATTGTCTAATATGGGATTTCCCCCCAACAAAAGGATTTTCAAAACACGTTGAGTAAGCTGTTTGAATATTTTGTTTTATTCTTTTAGCAGTTTAACCGATTACCAAACGACATTATTGTAGGCTTGTCCAAATCGAGAGCATTTGCAGACGACAAAATAAATATAAGTGAAAAATCTAAATTTGATTTGGAAAGGGTAGAAAACATGGCGGAAAAAGGAGAAAATGCTGGTTACCAGCATTTTCTCCTTTTCCCACAATGTTTTCTAAACACTTCTTTCTCAAGGTCGTTAAAAGTAGGGATTGTGTGGTAATGGGTAAATGCAGGTTGGTTATATCCAAATAATGCAAGTTGATTACTTTTCAAATGTGCATTTGTTTTATTTCCCTGTAGATATATTGGTAGGGAAGGGAAATCAAATTGTTTTTATTGTAGTAATGGTATCAATAGTTTTATTATTATCATTATTTTCATTACTATTTTAATTATCTTGTATAATAGACATTATTTAGTTACATGATAAAGCTTTTTCCTTACTTAACATCCTACTGAGTACGTGTTTTTGTCATGGACAGTGAAACAAAAGTGCACCATGGTAATACTATTGCAGCCTTGAAACAAGTAGCACTTTCTTCTGGTTATATAAGTAAACAGATTAACAATGGATCTGTGGACTGTCATCGTGATAAAGTTAAAACACTGTTGAGACGGCGTTACGTACCAAACAAGCAAACAAAATCCGGAAATATCAAGCTGTGCAAGTCTAGCTGCTTCCACATTGAAAGCTACGGCGAAAAAGGGAGAAACTGCTCCTACTCCATTTATGTCTGCCAACCTTCATACCATGTTTTGCACGTTTGTACAATTATCATGCTTAAGGCCATGCTTTCATATATTTTTTTGTGCAAACATAAAAAAAATTGTCATTTAAATTATGTTTAATTGAAAATTCTTCATGTGTGTGTGTGTTTTTTTTTTGTTCTGTTTGAATGACTTTTATAGAAAAGTGTGTTAATTCCAATATGAGCTCATTTCTGCAGCTGAATAATATACCCATTTCAAAGGCAAATTTCTCAGAAAAGAGCACGTTGACCCATGACTTTCTTTTACTTTAATCTCCTAGAGACGTGACAAGATTAATTTTGTAAGTGCAAAGTTTGCAAAAATTCAATCCGTTAGAAAATGTGATTTACGTCGTTAAGGCCTTTTTAAAGATGCCCCTTTGAAGCATATTTTGCGATTTTCACTGGCTTTGTTGCTCGACTTTATTTCAATCACGTGGTATTTTGTTTATTTGATCAGAAAGGGTAATCATGAGCTCTAATGGTCAGTGGATTAGTACGGAATATAAAAGATGCAATGGCATCTATTACTTGACTTGCCTTGTCCACTACATTTATCGGATTTGTAAAAAGCGGTTTTGAATTTGCAAAACTATTTACTATGATGCAAATTCAGACCGGAAACAAAAGTTCGTATATAGTGTACGCATGCACGTCAGATACTAGGTTGATTTGCATCAACACCGCCACTTTCAATTGCTACATGAAACTTCAAGATAGTGACTAAATTAAGTCAACGTCAAAAGTAGACATAACATTAGAAATGTAACTATAAATATAGAACATAATCTAGGAACTATAGTTAATACAGTTGAAATTTTATGTATTTGTTGATTATTCAGGTTCTTGCATTACCACCTTATTCTTTTCATATTGCTCCATTTTTTGTTCTTGTGAAATGGTAATTCTAAGAGCGAAAATGTTATCAACAAAGCATGTACTATAAGGTTGTCTCCAACACTATTGTATGTTGGTTTTACATGACCAATTTTTGGTTTGTCTTTGTTAGCATAGCAATTTAGCCTCTTGAACTATAATAGTCAATCGTTTTCTTTTTTGCAAGAAAGGAACGATTACATAGTAGTACTGTCCGTCACGGACTGATCCCGGACGACTAACCTCAAGCAAATAGACGGAGTGAACAATTGAACGGTCCTATTACCCATAACGTCGACTGATTAGAACCGATTTTGTAAACGGTTCTCATGGGTTCGATTCTATGTGATTTCGGCCACAATGGTATACTATGCTATATCACATAGTACGTTCTACTTTGATTTTTGTTTGTGAGGCATGTATTGTAGCGCGACCCTCGTAACTGCTACTATATAACTGCATAATGTTGATCACTAACCTTTGCACTAACCTATGGACCTGCTCACGCTTCATTAACGATAAAGTAGGAGAATAAATAAATCATTCTAACATGACACGCGACTTTGGCTCTATAAACACAGTGCAAGGAAAACGTGGTAAAATCGGCGACAATCCATGTAGAGTGACGTTATTCAATGAGTGAGTTATTCAATGGAACATAATCTTCATCCGCGTTTTTACTCCAAGTTTGAACTTGTTTTCATTTCACTAAGAATTGGCCATGTTAGAATCGAAATAATCTTCTTTCAATCGTGGTATATCGTTCAATAAACCACGTTGTGAGTTATGCGGCGCAATGAATAACCCACTCGGGCTATCTCCCTCGTGGATTATTTATTGTGCCTCATAACTCACAACTGTGGTTTATTTAACGATATACCACTTTAGAAAGAAGATTATTTCTTAAATAACACATGACTGTTTCTAAGTACCAAAAAGTTGTTTGCGGTAAATACATATTTTATGCCTTTATTTTTTTCGTCTAGCAGATCCATTTTTTTTTACATAATACTTTGTCCTCTCCTCAATACTTTTGGTGGCCGGTGTGCAAGTCAGATATCGGTGTCCGATATTTGACTTTCCATTTAGAAAAAAAAAGACCCTGGCAAGAGTTTACCAAACACTTCGTGCCCATGTCTTTTTGCATACAAAAAAAAGAATAACAAATCTCGCACTCAGTCGATATTCTGTACATCAAATTCAATTTATCCAATAACTTGTTGATTCCTGAGGTAGACTATTCTTAGACAAGATTGCTGCACATGCTAACACAGGCTGACATGAGTCGGTTTTTAGAGGCATTTAAACCATCTTTTTTCCGCACTGGTTGTCCAAGTGATGAGGTCGGACAAGTATTGATTTTCGGATTCTTGTAAGTGAAGTCATTGTTCACTAAGGTTTTCTATTGGCCTGCACATAAAGAGAATACAACTACATTTATTTGTATTTATTATACACCTAGCCGTGCGTGAAATTTCCCAGTGTAATAAATTTTGATATCATCACTAGTGACGATATCAACTTTCACTTCCTGCCGTAATTTAGGAACTACTTTTTTTTAAATTAAGCACTTACAGATAGTGTTAATTGTAAGTTCTATATTTTCAACCAGTAGTCTCGTTTTGTTCTTTTAAATTATGTATTCATCCGCGCTATGTCCCTGATTTCTTCCCTCTATCCCAAGTATTGCTTTCGACTTTCAAACAAAAAATTTTAAAAAATAATAATAATAACAAGGTATATGATAAATAACAATCAACTGGCTATTTTTGATATGAAAATATCTCACTCAGATGCGTCGTAAGGCGTTAAAAAACTCGTGCTGCGCACTCGCTTTTTTTAACGCCTAACAACGCATCCTCGTGAGATGTTTTTCATATCAAAAATAACCAGCTGCTTATCCTCTATTTATCTTTTTTCAGAGCGAGAAGACAAAATCTCCAATATGAAAGCTCTCGCTGTTTTTGCACTTATCTTCAGCATGGCGCTTGCCCATCCACGTAAGTATTACAGATCTCTGTTTATTTTTTTTTTTAAGTGGGAAGGAGGTTAGCTGAATGCACTGACTTTTGTCATACTTCTTAGGATAATGAACCAATTCTAAAGACGGTGATTTACAATTCGTGAAAAAATGGCCTTGTAAGACAAATTCGTTGCTTGCAAAGTTATGACACAAAGTTTGAAGCATTGTTATCTCTCTCAAGTTATCAACCTTTTATTATAATTTATTATTTCATGCTTTACGGTAGGAAATCGAGAAATAGCAGTGAAATTTTTTTTTTTTTCGATCTTAAACTGGTACACCAGTGAAAATACCGATTTTCATGCTCTTATTGCCTAGGTTAATTGTGCGTGCCTCACAACCAGATGGAAATATGACCCAGTTTACCTTACATTTCTCGCGCTTGACATAATATTGTAATGCGTTGCTATGCAGGAGGGGTACGCCCCGGGAATAACGGAAACGAACTGTACTGGATTTTGTTAAAGCTCCTTCCAGAAAGGGGTAAAAGCATGAAATAAATAGTTTTCTCCGTCCTTATATATGTGTGTTGTGAGGGGTTATCCAATATAATTTTTAGTTATAAAAGGCGAAAATTACTTATACTCAAAAATATATTGGATAACCTATCACAAAACATATATATAAGGGTCGGAGAAAACTAGAACGTGTCAGTTATTGCATTGGTTGTCATAATATACGTGAACAAAAATGCATGGAGAAGCCTGTCGATTTCTTTGACGCCGTTAATCGAGCCAACCTTCCTTATCGTTCGTGTATATCCGAACTAGGTATTGGAGAATATCACGTGATAACATTGCATCTTTTTGAGTTATAACAAGCGAAAATTACTCATTTTTTACTTAATTGCGTCCTTAAAATCTATCTTTGTACTTTACTGCGGCTCAAAGTCTTCTCGTCTGCTGAAGGTTTAGTAGTGATTATCTATCTGTTACAATGCACTTGATAAATTCTTTCAGAGGCTACTTCATCTTCGTGATGCATAATACCAACATGAGACATCCCCTAATCATAGATCCATAACGTCACTACCTGTGACGTATTGATATGACATCATTGTGAGGTCACATGACTACTATTTAACTCATTTCCACACCATCCCGACTTTAAACGACCCTGAGAAAGAAGCCTTTTGAAAACACTGGGGAAAAGGAGAAAATGCTGGTATCCAGCATTTTCTCCTTTTCCTATAGTGTTTTCTACCTTTTGCAAACCAAATTTTAATTCATCAGTCACCTTTATTATGTCGACTGCAAATCTTTCAATTTGGACCAGTCTAAAGTTTTCTATGTGGTAAAGAGTTAATCAAACTGGGGACTGAATCTTGAGGTAATATCGTCCTTTAACGAGCAGATAATTTACTGACAGCAAAATATTCGACGAAGGTCAGCCTGTGCGGACTGTGCTGGATGATCTGCGTCCACATGTTTTGCTGATGCATTAAAACCGCGTTTCACAAAGTATGGTTTACTGTACCTGTCGTTTGTTATTTCGACGATGGTTATATCACAAAGCAGCCAGTGGATTGAGAGGAATATTGTTCGAAGTAGTGTTTAAAGAAACTCAAGAAAACATGTATTCGTGTGCTGACCGCCGCGATATAGCTGAACCATATCTATATCTATTTGCGAATAGGTTTTAATTAGTCGTCGCGCAGAAGCTCGCCACTAGATCTATATTTTTAATATATCTATATTTTTAATAGTTTTTCGAGTTAGAACATGGACAATAGGAATTTCTTTTTTATAGGGGTGTTAAGGTTAATAAGGAATTTTTCTACTTCGCCTTAAACTGTTTTTTTTTTTTCAATCTCGTAGCAGCGTTGTTGTTCGTTACTCTCACCATACATCTCTGCAATGAGCTAAATGACAAGAATCTTGTCAACCGAGGGAAACATGTTTTGTTTCTGTTTAACTGTTTCATGTGTAACATTATAAAATAGACAAAGGAAATATTATTCTGGATGCATTCAAAATGATGAATTTACCTATATAGAATGGAACTATTTTTTTCGAGTTTATTCACTTATAAGAATCTTACGCCAATTTTAACAAAAATGACTGTGCCCATGAATGATGACAACTGATTTGACACATCGCTTGATCTAAGTTTGTAAGAATAAAAATCAAGTTATCGTCCTTTAAAGATATTTAGGCTTTTCAGAAAATCCCTCTTTATTACATTCCCTACCAATAAATCTGATTGGTTTCCATGTTGTTTGAACAGCACACGAAACAATCGATAATGGTCTTTCTTTCACCGGCGTTTGTTTCGCCATTTTGAGTTATGGTCATGCGATGAGGATAAGAGGTACATGTAATGACGGACTACTTTCTGAGCCCACCACAGAGTTAAGTGTGAATGATCCGGAGTACAAGAGAGTGCAGTTTTGACACACTGATGGATCTTAGTTTATAAGATGAAACTATTTAAGCTTTTCAGAAAAACCCTCTTTTTCACATTTACTACCACTTAGTCTGACTGGCCTTATAGTGTTTGAACAGCACACAAAGTAATCGATATCGGTCCTTCTTTCACCGGCGTTTGTGTCGCCATTTTGAGTTCTGGTCATATGATGAAAGTATCACGTAATGACGGACTACTTACTGAGCCCACTACAGATGTGAATGTGAATGATCCGGAGAGCAAGAGAGTGTAGATCTTTAATTCATTCTTAAACTACTAAGTTTATACAACACGATACTATTTTTGTTCTGTTAATACTTACAACATCAAAAAAATCCGCCCAATTATTACTTTTATTTTCGCTATTTGTGGGGAATGGACTCATCCAAATAAATGCCTTGTTTCCATTGGTCAAGGCTGTACAGGTTTCCAGTCATTTCGTACCTAGTTAATTTCGTACCAAGGTCATTTCGTACGATTTTGGTCATTTCGTAACTACCTTTACTTTCTATTTTGGTCATTTCGTATACCCAGTTGGTCATTTCGTACCCACTTTGGTCATTTAGTTCACAGGTTTAATTACCATGTTGATTATTTAGTACTTAGTTTTTTCCGACTATTTGTGTGTTTTTTGTTGAATTACCACTTCTAAAATTGTACATTGCTGGTATTGTGCTAAATGCCGCCCAAGAACGAGTATGATTGGTTATGATTGTATCATTGGTTACTTCTTTCTAAGTTTAGTTTTTAAAACAAAAATTGTTTAGAACCCTTTTGTTTATTTCTCACCGTGTTCTAGATAAATTGACTTTGTGGGAAAAAATCTGGAGAGAGACCAGTTTTTCGCTGTGTTGTTCATAAATCGCAATGCAAAACCATTATTCTTTATTAACACTGTTTACCAAACAGTATAGTTTTAGACTTGTTTAAATTGAAGGCATGCCTTGCAAACTTACTTTCTTTTGAATCATACTTTCCTAGGACAGCAACATTTTAGTAACTTAGCCCTGTATTCAACACTTTCCCAGATAAACACGGGCAATCACATGTGTGCTGTCAAATTATTTTGGAAAAACATGTTGGATAAGGAGAAATTGCTCGTTATAAGCAATTTCTCCTTCATCAAGTACTTTTCCACCGCTACTAGCGAATTTTCCACCATTTTTGCAGCTTTTTAAATTGTCGTCTGCTAACTCTTTGAATTTGGAAGAGTCTGATATTTGTCGTTTGGAAAAGAGCTAAGAGAGCGCTGTGCGAGGGTATTAGATAATGTAACAGAAGACAAGTTTTGATATAGATTCACAGTCCCATCAATTTCATAATGTCTTAAAGTATCTGCTGATGAAAACTGATATTTACCTACTTGCCCTGGCTTTCTTGAAGCAATAAACAAACTTTTTTGCGGCGACTTTGATGCTTTGCATCAACTTTTTCTTGTATCTACATTGTTATAATTTATCATCACTAGCACCCTATGGTGGGTATGGCAGTTATGGTTCATTTGGAGGATACGGTGGTGAATATGGAGGTGGATACGGAGGTTATGGTTCAATTGGATTCGGCGGAGGATACGGTGGTATAGGTGGCTATGGTGGCTATGGTTCTTACGGTTTGGGTGGCTATGGTGGCTACGGCGGATATGGCAGTTTGGGTGGCTACGGCGGATATGGCAGTTTGGGTGGCTATGGCGGATATGGCAGTTTGGGTAGCTATGGTGGCTATGGCAGTTTGGGTGGCTATGGCGGATATGGCAGTTTGGGTGGCTATGGCGGATTTGGCGGTTTAGGTGGCTATGGTAGTTATGGTGGCTATGGTAGTTATGGTGGCTATGGCAGTTTGGGAGGTTATGGTGGTTATGGCGGGTATGGATCATATTCATATGGACCTGGCAGTTACTATCGTAAGTTTTCGATTTCTTTTCTACTCCTTTTTTGTCTTTTTCACATTTTTGCCTTTTCTCACAATATTCTTTTTGTTATGACTATCAGGATAATGCATGATGTCATATTTCGAGATACATAGCATTTAACATGGCTATGAATACTACTACGACAATGATAAAATAACAAGAGTAATAACAATAATAATAATAATAATAATAATTATAATAATAATATTGTTATTATTAAAAGGAAAATTATCGTCCGGTTCAAACTTCGAAATACGAATGAAATTCATAATTATAGAGCGGGTTCGGGTATTGACGGACGAAGTATTATTCCGGACAAACAATTATGACATGAAATTAAGTATTAACATGACGTCATTTGTTACCTTTAAATCCGAGAATCTTTTCCAAGATAACCCCTTTTCAACATCAGACATCTTTCAAGACACGAGTATCCAGATAAGCTGACAAAATAAACCAGGCAAGTTTATGACCTTATTTTTTCTAGAATTTTACCCTTTCCTCTAGTGTGAAGTGTTCGGGTGCTAGGAGTCTGTGAGAAATGTTACTTTTAAAAAAATTACCCTCTTGTTTTAAATGACTTTGAAATAGATTTTCTGATCGTTTTTCTGTAGAACACGCCATGTTAAAGGAAACATTAGTGAAAAATCGGGTGTCCGGAATTACCCGACATGAATTTCCAATGTTAGAGTAATGACGGACAGTTTACCTGAAAAAAAAGGTATGATATACATGTAGTTAAGTCGAGAATCTAAATTGATTGAAAATTAAGAGAAAAAGAGAAAATATAGTCCTAAAGTGCTTAACGAGGCTTGGAAACTATGTCAAGTGGCGCTACGTCAATTAGATGTGCCGCAAGATAATATGGCATTCCCAAATCCAAACTTTGTGACGTCATGAAAGGGAGTTACTCCTTAAACAGGCGGTTTGGCCATAAGCCTGTATTGACAGCTGATGAGGAACAGCGACTTGCTGACTGG
Organism: Tridacna crocea; assembly: GCA_943736015.1. Classification (NCBI taxonomy): domain Eukaryota; kingdom Metazoa; phylum Mollusca; class Bivalvia; order Cardiida; family Cardiidae; genus Tridacna; species Tridacna crocea. The sequence continues at coordinate 39,535,090 of OX031064.1, read as the reverse complement.
ATTGTCAAGATGGCCCGTAAAGGTTACGGTAGAACCCGTAAAGAACTGCATCTTGAGCATATTCCGTCTCAAATGACTTTTTTCCAAACACTTAATCATGTTATTGTGGCGCCGCCTGAAGCGGCGGCACTATATTTTTATTCGGTTTTGTAAAGTGCCTATGGAGGCAGCCATATTGAGCTGGTTCCATGCTTTGTTTAAACATCCATCTATATCTACTGTACTTTGATTACCAGATCGGGGTCCATATTAACTTTTTTATTTATTTGTTGGATTTTTTTAATATACAATATATTGTACTTTCATTGTTAGAAGGATAAAAAACCCGGATTGTAGACATATCAACATTTTCCTTTCGAAAAATAATAATAAAGATCCATTTCGAAAAATAAGTCACGTGATAAAAAATTATCTGTCACAAATGTTCGAAGCCGCCATTTTAAATATCTTACCCTGGAAAAAGGTTAAGAGACATTTTCAAGCTCTTTGACCCTAGAGCACCCTATGTGGTACTTGTGACCCCCGTTATATTTTTGTTCTAGTGTTGTATAGATTGTAGAAATACTGTTTTCCTATCGCGATCGTGTTTTTAAGACCAGCTTACTGTAACTAGGTCAATGTTTGAGCGGGTGACAGATCGGTCCCCCAAACACAGAACCTTTCCGAACCTTACCTAACCTTACCGAACCTCAGTTTTGTTTGGGCAATGCTGTGTTTGTATGACATTAAAAAGTGTGTTTTCTATTTCACAAACAGTTTGATAGTTATAATTGGAAAGAAAATATAGCCATTTGTGATACATGACGAAATATTTGGACCCTATTGTTCAACAAACCTAAAAACTCTCGTGACTGTTCATTCATTGCCGACAAATGTCAGTTTGTGTAGAAAAAATCTTACAAGGGCGACGATTTTTTCCACATATACTATACTGGATGTTAAACATGACAAAATGAGTCAGATGATCAACAATATGATTGCTACTGAGCTGTTAACCCATTACCACACAGTCCCTACTTTTGACGCCTCTGAGAAGGAAGCCTTTAGAAAACATTGTGGAAAAAGGCGAAAATGCTGGTATTTTCTCCTTTTCACACAATGTTTTCTACCCTTCAAAAGACAAATTTCAATTTTTCAGTCACTTTTATTTTGTCGTCAGCAAATGCTTTCGCTTTGGACAGTCCTGAAATTTTGTCGTTTGATAATGAGTTGAACGATCACGTGATTTTCATAAACGGTTTAACGCGGCCCAATGCATTGTGCCCTGTTACAGAAATAAGTGGTTTGCGGCGCCATTGATGTTCAGCATCAATGTTTTCTTGTTGTTTGTTTTTTCAGTTCAATAATGGCTATGTGTTATTTGTTCAATGAGAAATTCCATGTTTGATGAAACAAATTAAAGTTTTGAATGGATTCTTTCTAAAGTCCGGTTTGTCCGGAAATTGCCGACTTTCTGTCCAGTTGACACTCCATGTCCGGAAATCAATGAAATCACCAATGAAGAGATTCAATGGTGAATTGTTGTGAAATAACGCCTCTCCCGATTGGCGAATGAATAAAATTTTTCAATGATGTCTTTGCTTTCGTCCAATCGCGTTTCTCCTAGTATTAAACGAGGTTACACAAAGTTATTACAAATCGTGCTTAGGTGTCCGTCAATATCCGACCCCGCTCTAGTCAACATGTGGAAATTTGTTCGCTTTTATTTAACTTCAAAATATTTTGTAAAGGAATGGGTAAAAAATGCAAGGTCGTTAATCGGAGCACTACCAAGCTTGTGATTGATGAAAAAAAATCAAAAACGGCGGAAATCATTCAACAAAATACAGAGTTATGACTTATTTTGACCTCTATATGTCAATTGTAAAGATAGTGAAAAGAAATATGAAGAGAATCTACATACAATGTTCAATGGCATAATACCAAAGAACCTATGTAGAATCCACGGCCAAATAAGATATTTTTGTTTTAGGATAAACAAAATAAGTGGTTTGTATAGATCCAAGATTATTTCTGTGCTATTTGATATTCTAAAATGACAAGCTTATTCGGCTCTATAAACACCAAGGGTAACAACCTACGTCACAGGAAGTGATATCGGACCTGGGCATTTTCATAACTTATGTTCGCCATAGTGAAAAGTAAATACGATATGAAGATAGAATGAGGCTAGCTTGGGTGGATACAAACAGACTACGAAGACTATCATGTATTTATCAAAGACATTAGATGAATACATTTAATATTCTGATGTTTTAGACAGGAAGCAGATGTCTATATGCACAAACACTTTGACCAAATATCAAAAAGTGATTGGGTTTTAATAGTTCGTCGAAGTCTATTATAAGTAGTTAACAAAAGCTTTGACAAAAAACAAAGTTCCTAGGCATTGTAGGCTTTGGAGGTCTAAAGACTTTTTCATATCATTTAAAGGAACGATTACAAAAAAAGACAGTCTTACCAAACACGCACATCGACTTTATAACAAGGGTAATAATAATACTCATTTTTTAATTATAGCTAATTTTGCATGATGATATTTTAGTGGAAATAGTTTTTTTTCCATTACAAAGGTCTTACCTTAAGAATTCGCCATGTTAGAATCGAAATAAACTTTTTTCTAAAAGTGGGGGTAGAGGCTCTTGCAGACGGCTAATTAAGAAATATTCTTCTTCCTATCGTGGTTTATCGTTCAATAAAACACGTAGTGAATAATGAAGCGTAATTCAAATAATTCACTCGTGCTATCATCCTCGTGGATTATTTATTGTGCCTCATAACTCACAACTATGGTTTATTGAATGATAAACCATGATAGGAAAAGAATATTTCTTAATTAGCCGTCTGCAAGTGCCTCACTTTTGGCTCTGCAAGGGATTTAACCACGATAGTTTTATTTCCTCATTTTCCGAATTCGATAGCTTACGGCATCGGTTTTATCTTAATATTGTTTCCTATAAGAACACCATTATTTTACTAGCGTTTTTAGTCTGCCATGTGAAAACAGTGTGACCCTGTGGAAAAGGCTTTTGAACATAGGAATCACATAAATTGCTTGTAACCTATTTTTCTCTTTTCCTGCAATGTTCTAACATTTCGAAGACATTTTCATTTTTTGGGGGCGGGGATGGGGCAATAAATTTGCCGTCAGCAAAGGTTTTGCATTTGACCCGGTGCACAAAAATATTTTCTAGAAAGGGATTCACTACTGCTGTCGTGGCATATCTGAATATTTTCAAACTCCATATATGTGTACAGAGTCCCAAAGATGAATGTATATGTATGTATGCATACATCCATTCATCCATTCATTGTGAAGCCATTGGACAATTATAAACATTCTTGCACCTCCCTATTTTTCAGGTAAAAAGTATTGGCCTAGGGGTTGAAAATACCAAGATAATCAACTGGACCGGAACCACTATGAAATTCGGACATCGTCTCGTCAACATGTGATTGAATAACGTTTAAATGTCTAGCGTATTCGTTAGTTTTCTTTTTTACAAAATGTTGTGTATTTTCTTCTTCTATCCTGTATAAAGATTCTGAGCATCATTTATGCTTCCATTTTTTTCCTCTTTATTCTTCACACCTATACCAGCTATTCCAATCACTACAAAATGTCAAGTTTTAAAGACTCTGAAGAAAAACGCCTTTGAAGACTATGTGGGAACAACAGAAATGTACGTTGCCATCATGCTACATGTACCTACCATTTTATACGAATGGAGCATCTTTTCCCCCGTTTAAAAGTTCATAGAGAAATATAAGCCATCAGCTCATAGCAGAATTTTTCGGACATTCCCTTACATGAAAAATATTGTTTTTGCCAAGGTATTCAAGCCTTTCCCATAGGAGAAAATGTTGGTATTATTCAAATTAAAATTTGAACCACAATGAATCTGTCTGCTGTAAATGATTTGAGCCTTACTCTGGTACAAGGTGGGTTATACCAAGCAAGTTTTGTCATTATGGATCCATATATTCCATTGTCTTAAAAACAAACTGAACCATAAGACATATTTTTTCTATAAAACACGCTTTTGAGTTAGGAAAATTATTTTTTTCCCTGTTGGCTTGAACATTTAACGACTTTTATTTCTCAGGATGAGGGTTAAAACTTTAAACCCTTTCCCAAACGATGAATTTTGGACCCTTCCAAACCGAAAGATTTTGCAGACAATTTTAGATTTGGAGAAAATGGCAGAAAGTTATCAAAAAGGGTAGAAAACACTGTGGGAAAAGGAAAAATTGCTCTTTACGAGCAATTTATCCTTTTCCCAGAGTGTTTTCAAAAGATTTTTACTTTAGACATGTAAAACCCAGGGCTTGTTTGGGAAAGGGTTAATATTTTTATGTTCAAAATGTAATATTCATACGACCCATCACGCAAAAAGGGACCTTGTTGGAACTGCGAAAGTATCAACCCTGGTCAAACTGGGCACAGTCTGAACAGGGTTGACATTTTTCGTTGATATGATATTTTCTGTATAAAAGGTGGTCATTCTACCGTGTTATACAATCATTTTTGAACTATCGACTTACATTGACCTTTACTATTTTTGATCTGTTTTCATCCAATTAATGTGCGGAAGTCCCAGATGGTCCCTTTTCGGGTGACAGGTATCAAAATCAAAAAAAAAAAAAAAAAAAACAATTAGAATTGTCACTGAATGTGACTTAATACCCCCGCCAGCTCTTTGACAGAAACAGACAATTAGTAGTATTTTGTACACAGTCACACAGATGATTGCTAGGTACAGTTATCGTTCTTGCGCACTCTACATGTTAATTTTGCAACAAACATGCATACCATGTTTGAAGTCCTTCTGACTTGAGATGACAAAGTTATATTCCAGACAGACACTAAGTACTGTAAAAATGACATTCAAAGGGAAATAACTCAAAGACAATATGAGGTAGACTTACAATTCTTGTGAACAGCACTTTCAAATATTGCAACAAATAAGCATACCAGATTTCCTGTCATTCCTACTTAAGATGACAAAGATTTGCTCCGGACAAGCAAGAAATGCTATAAAATGACGGTGAACGGGGGAATAACTCATAATTTGTGCTAGGAAGAGTTATGGTTCTTGTGCACTGCACTCTGTAATTTTTCAACAGTCATGCATACCAAATTTGAAGATGTTCAGGCTGGAGATAACAAAGTTACATTACAGATGAGCAGAAAATGCGGTAAAAATGAGGATCAAAGGGTCATAACTCGTAGACAGTACGAGGTAGAGTTAAGGTCCTTTCAAACTTCAATCCGTATTATTGCAATAAACGTAAATGCCAAGTTTCAAGTCAATCATACAGGAGATCACAAAGTTATGCTCTGACTAAAGCACTACTCTAAAGGACTTTCATTTTCAAGGGGAAATACTAGTAACTCATGTCCTTCGGGTCCCATTAGACCTATAATCAAACACATCCATGGTGTTATAATCATGTATATTTTGACCAAGTGTGGTGCTGATAGGTTGATATTTGTAATTGTTACAGTGTAAAAAAAAATGCCAATTATAGCATTTTTTCTAATTCAAGGGCAAGTAGCTCCAAATGACCAGTAGTCAAACTCATTCGAGCTGTTATGGTCTTACGAACAAAGTCCGTAACAAAGAAACAAATGAATAAATGCATGGCAGAAATAAGGATCGGAGCGGGATTCGAACTCCGAACTCCCGGACGCAAAGCCAATACCCTAACCACTGAGCCAAAGAGATATCTCCCTGACGCAGTAGCCAGGTATTGTATTTAAATCGGGAGTATATGCCATGCAGGAAGGAGTGGTCTCCCGTAACACACCCCCTCTTAAAGTCATCATTTATTGATGACTCAAAGCCTTATTAGGCAGGAAGTCCGATTTTTGGACAACAAATGGGATTAATGGCTCAATGGCCAGTCCCGGACGAGCCCCCATCTTACGAACAAAGTCCGTAACAAAGAAACAAATGAATAAATGCATGGCAGAAATAAGGATCGGAGCGGGATTCGAACTCCGAACTCCCGGACGCAAAGCCAATACCCTAACCACTGAGCCAAAGAGATATCTCCCTGACGCAGTAGCCAGGTATTGAATTTAAATCGGGAGTATATGCCATGTAGGAAGGAGTGGTCTCCCGTAACAATGGTCATATATATTTTGACCGAGTTTGGCGAAGATTGGTTAATAAATGTAGATGCTAGAGTATAAACAAAGTCAAATATAGCAATTTTTCTAATTCAAGGGAAAATAACTCCAGACGTTCCAGTCAGATAAGACCCATAATAAAATTCATCCAAGATCTTATAGTCATATATGTTTTGACCAAGTTTGGTGCTGGCCTATAATTGTAGATGCTAAAGTATAAAGTCAATTGGTATTTTGTACACAGACGGACACACGGACGGACGCACGGACGGACGAACAGATAGGCAGATTCCAGTATACCCCCGAAAACATTCGTTTTGCGGGGGTCGAAAAAGAGAACCAGTTTCAAATATCGGAACATAATCCATTACACTTCTATGTATGCTGATTTTTTTTCCGGACATGACAGATAGTATAATCAGACTGCACTGGATGTGAAACAGATGTAATTGCTTCATAATGTTCAGCACGATAACATTTTAGGGGCGCGAAGCACTTAGAAATCACAATGTTGGATATTCACTATTGACTTGTGAAGTAGAAGTTATTTCGTTGAAATGATATCCTCTGCAAAAAAGCAGTTATTGTGCTTTGCATGTACACATGCCCTTTTTGACAATGGTCCATAAATAAATTACCCTTTAAGCTCTATTTTCCATGACATGGTATTTTATTATATAAAACCAATTAAATAATGTTTATACCTTATGAAAGACAATGTACATGTAAATAGGGGGTTTCATAAAATTGTGTCTAGGTATTAAAAAGATATTAGTACATTATGGAAATATACAATTAGCCCCCTTTTCCAAGACGCGGCATAAAAAGAGATCGGTAGACTATTCTAAGGAACACATGAATGTAGTTCCATCAGTTTTCGTTACGAATTTCAAAAAAGATATCTCTCCAGACAGACAGACGAACAGACAGTTTTTGGTCAATAATGATATAACACATTAAACCCCTTCCCTTTCTTTTGCACGACATGCCTTTTCATTAAACAAAACAAAACCAAAAATTAACAACTGTCTGGGGCTTAAGATAAACAATATAAATATAAAAAAGTTTCATAGAATTTGTTCAGTTGCTAAAGAAATTTTAGTTCAGAATGGAAAGATACATCAAACTCCTTTGTTCCATCACACGATATTATATCAAAAACAAAACCGTATATCGGCTCAATCTCAAAAAGAACACGTGAATGAACTTTCATCAATTTTCGTCAAGGATTTTAGAAGATATCTGTCCAGACGCACGAGCAGATTTAGGGACGAAAGCAAGTGACTGCAAAAAGCTATATAATCCACACACCCCGAAATTCGGTGGGGAATGATAAAAAATCAACGAACACAAACTTTCAGGAAAGGAATTACATGTGATTTTTCTTTACAAGAATAAATATGTATACGATTTTGTGAAAGACGATCATCACAATTTCACCATTTTTTTTCAAAACATTCAGAATTTCAGGAAACTTTGTTACCATCTACAAAAATAGAAGGGAAAAGAAGGGGGTCACCAACTGTGGGAAAAATCCATGAATATTTCATTTAGTACACCCTACATTGTGGCAGTTCTGGATGAAAACTATCAAAACTAAGTCTATGTATATTATTTTGAATGACAGCAAGTATAAGCAAATTTTATGTCATTGTATAGATAAATATCCAATTTAATGAAAAATTAATTTAGAGTGTACTTTGTATAAATATTTATAAAAAACCCCTTAATTTATGGCTAAAACACATGTCTTTTGGAAATAAACCCAAAAGATCAAAGAGTACATTTCAAAGTTAATTTTTTAAATGTTCAAACATTCAGATTTTTCTTACTTTTTCCATAAATAATATTCAGGTATTAACTAAAAGAATCTGCTTGAAACAAATGTCACCGGTCTTATTTTTTTAAGGAAATACATTCTAAGTTTGTGGGTCGGGCACTAATTAATGAGTAAATGTAGGACTTGTCAAAGACAACGACATTATATGAAGTTAATTATCTCTTTTTTTTCAATAATACAACGATATTTATAAGTACGAAAGCCTACAAGTGTCAGAATGAAGGTGAAATTTTTTTCTTTAAACATGTTATAACGTGAATTTCAAACACGTTACAACGCAAAAAAAGTCGAACTAACGCGAAAAATCTCGTTATAAAGTGTTTACAAACACCTAATAACGCAAAAAAAGTCACACTAATGCAAAAATTCTCGTAATAACGTGTTTTAAAAACACGTAATAACGCAAAAAAGTCGCAGTAACGCGAAAATTTTCGTAATAACGTGTTTTAAAAACATGTAATAAGGCAAAAATAAAAAAGTCGCAGTAATGCAAAAATTCTCGTAATAACGTGTTTTAAAACACGTTATAACGCAAAAAAAAGTCGCTTTAACGCAAAAATTCTCGTAATAATGTGTTTTAAAACACGTAATAACGCAAAACAAAAATCGTAGTAATGCGAAAATTCTCGTAATAACGTGTTTTAAAACACGTTATAACGCAAAACAAAAGTCGCAGTATGGCGAAAATTCTAGTAAGACCTATAATCATGTGAAAACTAACTTGGTATCATACATCACGGGGATGTAATAAGTCCCCTTTTTCTAGAGCAGGGCTCATTTGATTTTGTTTGTTCATTGGTATTGGAGTTTAACGCCATTTAGACAGCTTAGGTCACATCATGGCGCCCAATGCACTGACGCATGTGTTTGTATTCTCACACCAGTACTGACACAACATTTTTTCCACAAGCCACTTACTACTTTCTCACATGCATCAGAGATGAGAGGTAAAAAATCGCCTAAAAGGAAGTTCGCTGCAACCGGCTATGAACCCACAAACTTCAGGTCACGAGTCAGAACTACCGGGCCGTACTCAAAAATATTAGATTAATAGCCCTGTAATAATGGTGTTCGTCTAGTATCGCACCAAGGTTAACTTCTTTATATCTATGGTGCCTATAAGGACCATTGCGACTTTGCAATTAATTCCAATGTACCGGCGAAAAGACCGATTGATAAAATCATCGGTAAACTAGAGGCACGGGCACGACCCACTGGGTCTATTGTGTGAGTGACCTTACACAAGGCATCTCAGAGCCCTACCATTGTATTGATGAAACCACTGAGATTCATGCAGTTTCATGAATTTGCGTTAGTGCGACTTTTTTCGCGTTATAACATGTTTTATATTCACGTAATAACGAGGATTTTTGCGTTAGTGCGACTTTTTTTCGCGTTATAACGTGTTTTATATTCACGTTATAACGAGAATTTTCGCGTTAGTGCGCCTTTTTTCGCGTTAGTGCGACGTTTTTCGCGTTATAATGTTTTTTGAATTTTCGTTATTATGCGATTTTTCGCGTTATTACAAGAATTTTCGCGTAATAACGTGTTTAATATTCACGTTATAACGCGAATTTTCGCGTTATGGCGACTTTTTTCGCGTTAGAACGTGTTTTATAATCACGTTATAACGAGAATTTTCGCGCAAGTGCGACTTTTTTCGCTTTATAACGTGTTTTTATTTTTTTTCCTTATTGTTCATTTTGACCCTTATAGACTTTCGTATATAAGGATTAAGAATGGTGGTCATAGTAAACCAATTCATAGCATATAAATTGTAATACTGATATTAGTATTTAACCCATTTTCACACGACTAAATTTAGACTCTACTTAATTTGACACGTTTGCAGACGCTAAGCCAAAACCTGGTATTCATGTATCACAGTTCCTTCATGGGTCAGATATCATTGTGCTAAAAAGAACCATCAATCATTAGGAGCTGTTTCTTCTTTGAGATGATTAACGTTTTCTAATCTTGTCTGCTGCAGACTCATCAAGCTAAGGGCAACCTGGTAAAGGAAAAAGAGTTATGTGCAGACCCTCGTTTTCTGCAAGTCTTAACCAAGTGACATAATTTTGGACTATACCAAACTGGAAGCATCTGCATCTATTATACTGCAAAGAAATTTCTCGTGATCTGATTGGTTAACATGTCGGGAACATATATATCATGTACCCTGGCAAAAAACACGTAAAGCCAGTATCCCTTTTGAGTTCCCCGTTAACATCACTACACGTGCAACACAACATCCAAAATGGCGGTGTCGATCGATCACCAGACAGCATGTTTATGCACCAAATTGCATGTTTTAGTGACGTCAGTTTCCAGTGACGTCAGTTTTCATTGAATTTTGGCGCTAAGAAGGGAATTTCTATTTCGTCAGCATACTCGATTCGTGAAATTATAAAACAAGAAACTTTGGCTTAAAGCATTTTGAAAATGTAAAATTTGAAGTATAATAAATTTGTAGTACGGTGAGGTGGCAGGGGACCTGGAAACTTGTTCACGGCTGTGTCGAATCGTGTCGCCACCTCGCCTTTGGCTCCAGGCGACATGATTCACCACAGCCGTGAACAAGTTTCCAGGTCCCCTCCCACTCACCGTACAACTAATAATTTTCGAGTAAAAGGTGACCGTGATAGTTACACAACGCATGAAAATAGAAACTGTCTCGAACGTTGTTAACGTGGAAGTAAAGAGTCACAGAAGCTGATCTTAGAACTTTCAGAAACCAACAGGTTGTTTATTGAAAAAAAAAGAATTAACTATTCTATGCCGAAGATGTAGCGGATATGGAAAATGAAAAACTGCTTTGTTTCTCACAGTGTTTCCACATAGCTGGCAACAATAAGAAAGTATTTTTTTTGTGCAATTGTGGGTTTATTTGGGGGATTTGCATCGCGAATTGGCTCTATAGAGGTCTGCATCCTTATTCACAATCATTCTAAAACGCATTTTTGTATAATTCTAGATTAAGAAAGTAAGGCAATTTTTGACTGTCTAAGTCATTTTCCCATAAATTGCGTTACTTTAGAATTTACAGAATTCTTGAGAATAATATTAAAAATGTCTAGCGAATACGGGCTTTACATTCTTTCCTCTCCCCTCCTTTCTATCACACAAGACCATACAGACAATGGTGGGTTGAGAGCTGTATGTACATGTACCTCATGGACTCTCGCTGCTATCTAAATGATACCAAATTTATTTCAGGTCAATTGGTCGTGAGTCATTGGGATGCATATCCGTACTGTGTTCAGAATCGTAGCTAGGGCAAAAGACATTGTGTGTTCAGAATCGTAGCAAGGGCAAAAGACATTGTGTGTTCAGAATCGTAGCAAGGGCAAAAGACATTGTGTGTTCAGAATTGTAGCAAGGGCAAAAGACATTGTATATTTTGAAAGACGGAATGCGGTCAAAACGTACCGAAACCGACGACCGGAGACAAACGACGGACCACACGACAGGAGTTTTACGTGATCGGCAGTCTTTTTCTGCTTTTTTGCCTTTGGAATGCGTGCATGGGACCCACATTAGAATTCAATGTCCGTCTGAAGATGGATTGGCCCTCAATAAAAGATACAAGAGTGCAGGAAACCTGCAATTTTGCAATATAATGAAATGTACAGTAGTCTCCCATGTTGGATCTTGATATTTAGACAAAAATTCCATTGTTCGATTTGATGGTAAAACCACTTTTATTGTATGGTGCAGAGGTGTGGGGTGTGTACAATTTTAAAAGCATAGATAATTTACATTTAAGATTTCTAAGAAATGTATTGGGGGTAAAAAAACAAACTCCAATTTGTGCAATTTTTGGCGAATTTGGTAGACTACCGTTCTCTGTGATATGTAAGCAACGTGCTTTAAAGTTTTGGTGTAAAGTTATGTCCGAAAATCATTCAAACTTATACGATGCTTATATCGATCAATGTAATTATGTGCCTAATGCTCGTTGGGCCAAGAGGGTCAATTCAATGATTGACCATCTTGGCCTAACGAACATTAGACTAAATTTTGATGTAAATGTCAACAATGCTGTAATTTTGAAAACCAGATTATATGACCAATATGTGCAGAGCTGGAATACGTCAATTAATAATTGCAGTAAGCTTACTCACTATTGTAGATTTAAAAATGAATTTATATATGAAAACTACCTTGACACTATAACAAACAAAAAGTGGTTAAAATTATTTGCAAGTTTTAGGCTTAGTTCTCATAAACTAGAAATTGAAACCGGACGATTTAATGGTACACATAGAGATAACAGACATTGTAAAATTTGCTCTACACCAGTTGTCGAGGATGAATTTCATTTTTTGCTTTGCTGTCCACAATACGAGCATGTGAGACGAAAGCACATTGGATATACATTAAGGCCGAATACTAATTATTTTGTTAAATTAATGTCATCGTCAAAAAAAACAACTTTGTTTTCTATTTGCAAATATCTTACAGAAAGTTATTTCATTCGGGATGAAGTCATTCAAACTGTTGCTGTTCCTTAAACCAATTTCTATAGTAGTCTTTAAGAACTTTGTACTTTTCTTTTGTATGTGTTAAGTATGATGCTTTTGCGCATATATATATATATATATATATATATATATATATATATATATATATATATATATATATATATATATATATATATATATATATATCTTTGCCATATTCTATCATTTTGTAAATGGCCATAGACAATTTTTGACGATTTTGTCTATATATATATATATATATATTAAAAGAAGGGTTAAACACCACAAAGAACTACAAACAAGCAGTCAACAAACACATATGGAAATGTGAATAGGTGTGAACATTGACACAACTATTATTATCATCACTAGCATCCTACGGCGGTTACGGTTCAATGGGACGAATGGGCCGTGGATATGGAGGTTATGACTCAATGATGAGATCATTAAGCGGTGGATATGGAATGGGTGGAGGTATGGGATACTATGGTTCGATGGCAGTTGGATATGGAGGTTATGGTTTAATGATGGGTCTCAGCGGATATGATGGATACGGTGGTATGGGTGGCATGGGTGGCTATGGTAGCTATGGTGCTTATGGTCTTGGTGGCATGGATACCGATGATATGGGCGGTATGGTTATGGGCGGCATGGGCATAGGCGGCATGGGCGGCATTGGTATGGGCGGCTATGGTGACTATAAGTATGGCGGATATCGTCGAAAATACTATTAGTGTTCGATTTATTTCTATTCTTTTTGTCCCTTTCACATTTTTATGCCTTTTGTGATAGTATTGTTTTTCTTTTGAAATCACCTTCTAATTATTACAAACATAATGTCATATTTCTAGATAAATTACCTTTATGATGGTTATAATAATAACAATAACAGTAGTAGTAGTATACAAAATGAAAATTATCGTCTGCTTCAAACTTTGAAATGCGACTGGCATTTACCATTTCTTTAAAATGGATCATCCCAACATGTGTGACCTCTAGGGTGCCCTAAACGTACTTCTTTAATTTGACAAAGTGACCTAGATCATGACACCAGGTAACCAAATTTTGAACTCATCTCAGATTTCATTAAGAGAAACAATTTAATCAATGTTCAAAATAGTTGAACAATAAACATAAACGTGGCCTCTAGAGTGCCCACAAGATATTTCTTTAATTTGACCCTGTGACCTAGTTTTTCAACCCCAATTGACCCAAATGTGGACTAATGTGAGATTTTATCAGGACAAAAATGACGACCAATTTTCAAGTTAATTATGCAACAATGTGGCCTAGAGAGTGCCAACAAAATATTTCTTTAAATTCACCTAGTGACCTAGCAAGGTGACCCAAATTCAGACTCAATGTGAATTTATATCAAGATAATCATAATGACCAATTTTCAAATCAATTAAGCAAAAAATGTGGCATCAAGAGGGCTAAGAAAGCATTTCTTTAATTTGACCTAGTGACCTAGTTTATGATCGCAAGTGACCCAAATCCAAAATTATCCGAGATTTTATCAAGACAAACATTATTTGAGCCATAAATGTAGCCTCTAGCGTGCCCACAAGTATTTTTTTTTTTAAATTTGACCTAGTGACCTAGTTAATGACCCAAGGTGACCCTATTTCGAACTCACTGAACATGTTGTGCTCAGGTGGGCTAACAAATTAAGAACAGGTTCACTTCATACAAAATATTAGAGCTGTGCGCCTTTCATTTCAGAAAATAACAATATTAAAGTTTCATTCTGTGTTCGTATGTTCAAACTTGGGACCCCCAGGGATGGGCCAGATTTTAGCCCAGCGTCATCATATGAACAAACTTGGTAGACGTCCACTAGGATATGCTACATACCAATTTTGAAAGCTCAACACCTTCTAGTTTTAGAGAAGAAGAGTTTTAAAGTTTCCCGTCCTTCTCTTATGTTCGAACTTGGGATCATCGGGGCGGACCCAGTTTTGACCCGAGGGCGTCTTATGAACAAATTTGATAGACGTCCAATAGCAGATGCTAAATGCGAACTATCAAAGATCTATGCTTTCTAGTTTAAGAGAAGAACTTTAAAGCTTTCCTTCTTTGTTCCTATGTTCGAACTTGTCACCCCCGGGGCTGTGCCAGTTTGGTTGTTGTTGTTGTCGTTGTTAAAGTGGGGTTTAACACCACTTTAACAGCTAAGGTACAATCATGGCGGTCGGTGACGCACATGTTTTTCCTGGCTTTCTCATACCAGTACTAACACAACTTTCTTTCCAAAGCCACCGACTACTTTTCTCAAATTCAGCAAAGGTGAGAGGCGAAAATACGCCGGAAAGAAAGTTCGCCTCAACTGGGTATCGAAGTCACAACCACAAAGTCATGAGTCCGACACGTTCACATCTGAGCCACCCGGGCAAGCGCGCCAGTTTGGTAGAAGTTCATTAAAAGTTTTCCTTCTGTGCTCTTTTCTTCGAAATTGTGACCCCCGAGGCGGGGCCAGTTTCGACCCCAGGGATATCAAATGAATAACCTTGGTAGAGATCTACTAGGAGATAATACATACACAATACCAAAGCTCTACAACATCCATTTTCAGAGAAGAAGAATATTAAAAATTTCCTCCTTTTTCCTATGTTCGAACATTTGACCCAAAGGAGGGGCCAGTTTTAACGCCAGGGGCATCATATGAACAAACTTAGTAGAAGTCCACTAGCAGATGCTACATGCCAAATTTTAAATATCAAAGCTGTACGCCTTCTAGTATTAGAGAAGAAGAACTTTAAAGTTTTCCTTCTCTGATCCTATGTTCAAGCTTGCAAATCCCGGGGCGGGACCAATATTAATCCCAGAGGCATCATATAAATAAACTTGAAAGCGTTTTATTAGGAGGTGCTACATACCAAATATCAAAGCTCTACGCCTTCCATTTTCAAAAAAGAAACTTTTCAAAGATGTTGCTACTTTTTTCCTATTTGTTGCCAGGGCAACCTGAGTTCTCTTAAAACATTAGTAAAGCTTCATCCAAGGAACATTTCTACCAAATTTCATCAAGATTGACACTGTGGTTTATGATTATAGAAATTGTGGACGACGGAAGGCGCACGACAGAAGACGCACGACGGACAATGGGCTATCACAAAAAAGTGGCGTAAATAATTTTGCAAAAGACACAATTATGGGTAAATTTCACCTGTGATAGTGGAAAAGGTAGTTGAAATAAATAGCGAACCTTCACATATCTGAAGAATCTCAAAGGAATCCAAAGTAGGATCCACGGACAAAAAAATCTTTTTTTTTGTAAAGTGGTAGACTAAATAAGCGGCCCTTAAGAACGACTTTTTTTGGTAGTGTTCATACGCGGCCATTTGAAAACAACATCGCCCTGGCTTTTGGCCAAGTGTAAAAATGTATATTCTAGAAAAGGATTATTCGGTGATAATTACACTGAATATTTACACTTTTCTCTGATGAATCTCAATCTGTAAGTACTGGACACCAATGCATCCATCCATCCTGAAGTCATAAGACGTTTTTAAATAATTCCACCATTCTTTTTTTTTTAGGTAAAAAGTATTACCCTGGTTAAAAATACAAAGATGATGAACACTTAACTGGACCTTACCCCGCTACCAACTTCGGACATCGTCTTGACAATACATGATTGAATGACATCTAAATTTCTAATTTGTTCGTTCATGTTTGTTGTTATGAAATTTTGTGTATTTTTATGTTCTTCTGTACTGTATAAAATTTGTGAGCATCATGTGTGTCACCTTTTTTCTCTCTTTATCCGTTTTGATCTGTACCAGCTAAACCCATTACCACACAGCTCCAGGTTTTCAGGACCCTGAAGAGGAAAGGCTTCTGAAAACATTGTGGCAAAAGGAAAATGTTTTTGAACAACACTTCTTTTGCCTTTTCCCATGTTTTCTTACATTTCAAATCTCATTTTTTCCAGTTCATATGTTTATTAAGAAATATAGGCAACCGACCCTTAATACATCTTTTTAAGGCATATCTGTCCAAGAAGAATGTCGTTAACAACTGTTTAAGCCTAGACATTGAGACCTTTCCAAGATGAGAAAATGATGATCTTGTTCAAATTAACAATGAAACACATTTGGCTTGCAACACGCGAAATGAGCATTCGAACAAAAGGTCGACTTGAATCAGCATATGCAATCCGCACAGGCTTATCCGAGACATCACTTTACGACTACATTAGATTTGGTTCTTCAACAGACTTGTGCAAAACAGAAAATTACAACAAAACGGGGTGTCATCTCAGTTCAGCCGATGCACACTGCACAGACTGATCCGAGATGACACTTTACGCAGGTGTACGAATATCCCTTCTCGCGTGTTGTAGGCCATTTTATATGTCGGCTGCAAATGATTTAAGACATGCTTTGGCAAAAAGATAATGCATCTTCATCCATTATACATTATACCAAGCAAGTTATTATAAAATTGTGTATATTCCATTTTGTCTAACAATCAAATGAGCCATAACTGCTCCTTTGACATGCAGAAAATTGACAAAAAGCAAAAACCATCGACACAGGTCAGTCTGTGCGGACGGTGCAGGCGGACTTGGGGATTATCACAGAGCATGGCTGATTTCAATTCGCGCTAGTGTAGAATTGTGTCGTTTGTAACGCGTTGAGTTGTTGCTTGAAAAACGTTAGCTATATACGAGCCATGCCCTGTGGATAGGGGGCTCACTATAACTTCAAAAAAGCATCGACTAATGTCAGCGTGCGTAGTCAGCGCAGGTTGACCTGTTCTAAAATATTTTGCTATTGATCAGTTTTCTGTTTGCTAAAGCAACACTCTACTTTGTGATTCAGTCCGTCTTTTGATAAATCTGGTAAAGAGCCGAGCTGTAAAAATACATGCTATCTCTAGACCTCCAAAATGCCGTGAACTCTTAGGCTGCAAAGCTCGACTCACAGACCTTTTGAGGATAGAATAAATCAGGATCAGACTGCGCAGAACGTGCATCCGGATCTGAATCTACGATTTCCGTTAAGGAGATATCTTTCCTCCAAAAATGCCTTTGAAACTGGAAGAAATTAGTTTTTATTATCTACTTAAATGTACCATTACTTTCGTTTGACTTTTCTTATTTTCTTGCTTAAATTGGCAATATTAAAAAGAACAGAAACGGGTAGCTTTCAATATGGCTTGCAACACGCAAAAAGGGGCATTCGGACATTTGCGTAAAGTGTCGTCTCGGATCAGCCTGCGCAGTCCACGCAGGCTAATCCGAGACGGCACTTTACGTTTCATGGTATTTTCTGTTTTACACAAGTCCACTGTAGCACAAAATCTAATGCAGTCGTAAAGTGCCGTCTCGAATTAGCAGTCGATGACAGCTGGCAAAGATTAGGTTATCGGCATTCGGCATATATCGTTCCTTCAATGGAATGTTAATGGGATTGCGCAGAAAATTCATCCTCGGATACCCCGGGTTCCCTATTTGCTACGCTACATCGACCCCTGGGACAATTAGTTGAATTTCCTTCGCTTTACCGCTGGCCGAATGCTGGCTTTTCATTGGTTCCATCATCATTTTGTGATGGGCGAGTGTACTGTACGCTATGACGTTTCGTATCGATTTTCGGCGGCTCGCTTTACCGCTGGCCGAATGCTGGCTTTTCATTGGTTCTATCATCATTTTGTGATGGGCGAGTGTACTGTACGGTATGACGTTTAGTATCGATTTTCGGCGGCTGATTCAAAGTTTTATTAGTCAATTGTCCCAGGGTCGATGTAGCGTAGCAAATAGGGAGACCCTGGGGTATCCGAGGATGCAGAAAATTGTAGATAGTGATTTTCTGAAATTTATTGCGGATTACGATATTCTTTTGTTTTCAGAAACATGGCATACGAAAAGAAATATTTCTAACCTGCAAATTAAAGGTTTTAAATGCTATAGCTGTCATCGACCGAAAGGGAATAAGCGGGCGAAACGAAATAGCGGGGGTTTGATAATCTATTATAAAGAGTGGTTAACAGGTAAAATCGAGCTTGTGAAAACAGATGACAGGGGTATCCTATGGATAAAATTAAAACACAGGGACTTTAATTTTGAGCGTGATAAATATTTTTGTCTCGCGTACATACCGCCTGAAGATTCAAGGGTATATAAAAACCCAAATTCTAATTTGTTTCAGTTTGATTTCTACCAGAAAATAGCAAGTGATGTACTTCAGTTTGGGGAGTGTGGGGAAATTTTGTTATGTGGGGATTTTAATGCGAGAACGGGTGCAAAAGCGGACTATATCGATAATTTGAATTTAGACCGTTTTGTAGGCACTCTGTCCCCGGAAATGATCGACATTTCGCCCATGCGTAAATCACATGACAAAGCAGTGAATAGTTTTGGTAACAAGTTATTGTCGTTCTGTAAAGACCATGAAATGTTAATAGTTAATGGTAGATTAGATGATGGCCAGTGTACCTACCATACGGTAAAAGGGAATTTAGCTGGTTCCAGTCTCGTAGATTATTTAGTTGTAGATAAAAAATGTTTATTCCATGTAAAGAATTTTGAGGTGTTGGACTTGAACGAATTCTCGGATCATTGCGCGATCCGGTATTCGTGTGAATCAAACACCTATAATTCTAAAAATGATGATTTCTGTGTAAATAATGTAAATATTAATGAAAAAATAGTATGGGATAGTGAAAAAGTGAACAATTTTCAAAACTTAATGAGGGAAAATGAGAACACGTTTGAAAATATTGTATCACAGGCATCTAGAGGCGAAATTTCCATCGATGAATCGATAACCACATTTAGTAATTTATTGTATGATTTATCAAAAGAAACTTTTGGTAAAAAATACAAAAAATTTAGTAATAATATTCGAAATTTTAAATGTCCATGGTTCAATGAAGACTGTAGAAGTGCAAGATCTGAGTTTTTCAAGAGAAAGAAACAGTTTAAAACAAGTAAATCTATCGATGATAAAATTTCATTTTTGAAAGCTCGCAATGACTATGCTTATACGAAGAGAAAAGCAAAATTTACTTACCAAACTAGGGAAGGAAAAAAGCTATCGGAAATGAGTAAAAGTAACAGTCGAGCTTTTTGGAAGAACATTAAAAGGTTGAATAACAGTGCTGCGACTGATATACCTTTATCAGCCCAGGACTTTGTTGAACATTTTAAGAATTTGTCGAACGGGCTGAGCCCAGACCCACCAGAGATGAATGAAAATTTGAATTTTCCAGATTCTTATATCGACGATTTAGATCGACCTTTTACTACGGACGAGGTGATCCGAACTATATCACAATTAAATCGTAATAAAAGCCCTGGCTTTGACAATATATTACCCGAGTTGTTTTTAGATAGCAAGGATTTTATTGCACCGTACATTTGTATTTTATTCAATAAGATTTATGATACAGGTATATATCCTGAGGCATGGACAAAGGGGATTATTGTTCCAATCTTTAAAAAGGGTGAGAAGAATAATCCTTCAAATTACCGCGGAATTACGCTCGTTAACTCATTAGCCAAAATCTTTTCGCTATGCCTTAGGAATAGACTTAATAAATATTGTGAGAATAACGAAATTTTTACAGATTTTCAATTTGGTTTTAGAGACAAAAAGAATACAGTTGATTGCATTTTCATCCTTCATTGCTTGATACAGAAAATTTTATCGTTGAATAAACAATTATTTTGCGCTTTTATTGATTACGAGAAATGTTTCGATACAATTAATCGGGATTTTTTGATACAGAAACTTGTTACTTCAGGGTTAAGTTGTAAGCTTATTCGCATGATTAAATCTCTATACAATAATGTAAAATCATGTATCAAAGTATCTAAAAATTCAAATCTTTCTGAATTTATAGATATAGCAGTCGGCTTAAAGCAAGGCGAGCCTTTATCGCCTCTCCTCTTCATTTTATTTGTAAATGATATAAGAGATTCTTTCAATTTAGATAATCTTACCCAAAGTGATATAGAACATCTCTCAGTTTATATGCTTATGTTTGCAGATGACATGGTTCTCTTCACAACAGATAAAAATAGTCTACAAAAGCAACTTAATGATATCTCGGAATATGCCAAACAATGGGGTTTAAAAATTAATGTCGGAAAAAGCAAAATTTGTATTTTTGAAAGAAGAAAAAGAAGACACAATTTTACTTGGTCTATTGACAACAAAGAGCTGGAAATTGTAGAAAACTTTTGTTATCTCGGTATTAAATTTTCAAAAAACGGTTTATTCAAACAAGCAGTTTCAGCGTTACACGATCAGGCTAATAGGGCGATGATGAATTTATTTCAATTATTTAAAAGAACAAAATTTGATATTAAAACAAAAATACATTTATTTGATAGATTGATATCACCGATTTTGCTATATGCCGCAGAGGTATGGGGAATATATGGCTTACAACAGGTCGACAGACTTCACATAAAGTTCTGTAAAACTATTCTAGGTGTCCATACACAGACCCCAAACTTTGCGGTATATGGTGAACTGGGTAGGTATCCTCTTTCCATTATAGCAAAAGAGAGAGCAATGAAATATTGGGTAAAGGTAAGAAGTAATAATGAAAATCTTATAGGTAAAATATATAGCGAGCAAAATCTAATCACCAATCGGTCGTACACTTTATGGGTTAATAAGATCAGGCAAATATTGAATAACACAGGTCTATCATATCTTTTAGAGAAAAATAATTTGAGTAACGTGGATTTTTTACTAATACAACGTCGCCTGAGAGATAATTTTATTCAAGAATGGCACAGTAGTATAAATAATAGCTCAAAATTGGAGTATTACTGCATGTTTAAAGACTCTTTCGAGTACGAACCATATTTAAATAATATTTTTAATGAATCACTTAGAATAAAGCTGGCACAATTCAGATTAGCATCTCACAAACTAGAAATTGAAATGGGTAGAATTCTTAATATAGATAGAAGCCAAAGAATATGTAAACTTTGCGATCGTTCTGTAGTAGAATCTGAGTATCACTTTCTTTGTATATGCGGTAAATTTAGTGATCTTAGAACTAAGTACCTTTCCTGTACTAGGCCTAACATCAGTAAATTTATCCGCATCTTATCATCAAAAAACAAGAGAATACAAATAAATACTGCAAAATTTATAAAGGAAGCTTTACAAAGAAGGAAATCTTTATTACGCTGACTAATAACGAATAAACATTTTGGTAATTAATGTTATATATATATGTATGTGTACTTTATATATCTGTCATTGCCATATATCCATGTTCTTTTTTTGTAAATGGCCAATGGCATATTTGTTTGCCGAATGCCAAATAAAGTTGAGTTGAGTTGAGTTTAGTTGATTTCAATTCGCGCTAGTATAGAATTGTGTCGTTTTTAACGCGTTGAGTTGTTGCTTGAAAAACGTTAGCTATATACGAGCCATACCCTGTGGATAGGGGGCTCACTATAACTTCAAAAAAGCATCGACTAATGTCAGCGTGCGTAGTCCGCGCAGGTTGACCTGTTCTAAAATATTTTGCTATTGATCAGTTTTCTGTTTGCTAAAGCAACACTCTACTTTGTGATTCAGTCCGTCATTTAATAAATCTGGTAAAGAGCTGAGCTGTAAAAATACATGATATCTCTAGACCTCCAAAATGCTGTGAACTCTTATGCTGCAAAGCTCGACTCACAGACCTTTTGAGGATAGAATAAATCAGGATCAGACTGCGCAGAACGTGCATCCGGATCTGAATCTACGATTTCCGTTAAGGAGATATCTTTCCTCCAAAAATGCCTTTGAAACTGGAAGAAATTAGTTTTTATTATCTACTTAAATGTACCATTACTTTCGTTTGACTTTTCTTATTTTCTTGCTTAAATTGGCAATATTAAAAAGAACAGAAACAGCTTTCAATATGGCTTGCAAAACGCGAATAGGGGCATTCGGACATTCCCGTAAAGTGTCGTCTCGGATCAGCCTGCGCAGTCCACGCTGGCTAATCCGAGACGGCACTTTACGTTTCATGGTATTTTCTGTTTTGCACAAGTCCACTGTAGCACAAAATCTAATGCAGTCGTAAAGTGCCGTCTCGAATTAGCCTGCGCGGACTGCGCAGGCTAATCCGAGACGACACTTTACGCAAATGTCCGCAAATGTCCGAATGTCCCTTTTCGCATGTTGCCAGCAATATCACAACATAACCCATTACACAACAAAATGTGCTCAAATATTTCCTAACATTTTAGATCATAATCAGAGTGCGAGGGATGTGAAACAGTTGATCATTATTGATCTACAATGCACGATAAGACTTTGCGGTCGACAAGCCCTTTGAAATTACACTGATTGGATGGATATTCACCATTGAGGTGAAACATTTTTATTTTACTTATGAACATGTAGATAACTAAAGATTTACACACTTCTGCTTTGCTTAATTAAAGCACAAATTTCGCTTAGGTTACCCAAACATTTCGTTGAAATGGTATTTGAAAAAAATCGTTTTTGTAGAAATATATGAGTTACTGTGTTTTGCACGTGCAGATGGTCCTTTTGTTGGTCGTCACTAATAAAATCATATACATGTATTAATTTCCCCTCTTTCCTGACATGGCTTTCATTAAATGAGAATAATTAAAAGCTGTCTGGTGCCTATCATATAAACAAGAGGGCCATGATGGCCCTGTATCGCTCCAATGGCTAATAAGTAAAAACACTACAAGCCAAACATTACAGTATTTGGCCAATTGGTTTCAAACTTGAGGACATATAATTTTTTTTCTACAAAATCCTACGAGAAAATTGTGACCCCCAGGCAAAGCCAATTTTGACCAAAACTATAAATACTCGGATCCTGGAGGAGGTCCACAAGCCCATACCTTTTATAAAAGCCCATACCAAATAATACAGGCCTAGAATGTGTGGTTATAAACAAGAAGATTTTCAAAGTCTTTCAAAA
Source organism: Tridacna crocea (assembly GCA_943736015.1). Lineage (NCBI taxonomy): Eukaryota > Metazoa > Mollusca > Bivalvia > Cardiida > Cardiidae > Tridacna > Tridacna crocea. The sequence continues at coordinate 39,511,698 of OX031064.1, read as the reverse complement.
AAAAGAAGGGCCTTTAAAAAATTAAACCCATGAGACAGGGCTAAATTTAGTAGCCCTAGTCTTTATTATGGTTAGTAAAAAGATGATCTAGAAAGTTTTCACCACAAAAGCCCATGTAAAACATGTGAATCCTGGTGTGGAAACAAATTTGACCGCAAGGCTATAATTTTGGCCCTCCTGGTAGAGGCCTTCTAGTTAAAGCTACATGCAAAAATTTGGTAGCGCTAGGCCGTATGGCTAGGAACATTAGTAGCTTTTTTTTAAAATCCCGATATAAACCCATGAAAACTTGTGACCCAGAGGACGGGGCCAAATTTACTCCCAAGGTTATAATTTGGGCACCTCTGGTAGACAACCACTTGATAAGGCTATATGTAAAATTAAGTAGCCCTAGGCCTTATGGCCTGGTATGAGAAGATTTTTAAAGTTTTCCCTATATAAGCCAATATAAAACTTGTGACCCTTCGGGCCGGGCCAAATTTGACCCCAGGGCTATTATTTGAAGGAACTTGGTAGAGGTCCACTAGATAAAGCTACATGTCAAATTTGGTAGCCCTAGGCCCTATGGCTAGGTACCGGAAGGATTTTAAAGTTTTCCCTTTATAAGCCCATATAAAACTTGTGACCCCCCCCCCCAGGGCGGGGCCAATTTCGACCCCAGGGCTATTATTTGAAGGAACTTGGTAGAGGCCCACTAGATAAAGCTACATGCCAAATTTGGTAGCCCTAGGCCTTACGATTTCAGAGAAAAAGATTTTAAAAAATGAATAGTTTTCTGTTTTGTTGCCATGGCAACCAGAGTTTTTTTTTTTCGAAGGAATCAAATTCTTTCAAGGAATTCTGAAGAGGACCATGGCAGGATCATTTCTGTGAAGTTTCATCAAAATTGGATTGGTAGTTTCAGAGAAGATGTTTGAAATAAAAGTTAAGGCAGGCACGCACGGACGGACGGACGGACGCACGCACGCACGACTGACACTGGGCCATAAAATAAAACCGCTGGCCTTCGGCAAGTGGAACTAACTAGAAATATGGGGTTTCATAACATGTTGTCTAGTAGTAAAAGAGATATTGGTACCTTATGGAACACATGGATCTATGGTGATAAGATAAACCGACTTCTTTAGTTACTGTTGCCAAGGGCTTACAAACAAACACAGTCAATACATATACAGTATAGCAGATAGGCTTCTGAAATCATGCTGTCATGACTGTTTCTCTCAATAAAATTCCGGAAAAAGTATTTTAATAAAATATTTCTATCGATGATAAATTCTCAGTAACCAATTTAAAGATGCTTAACTAATTTACAAACGGATATGTATTAAAAGGGCGAAGTACGGGGGGACGTACAATGTAACAAAGTTACATGTTTAAACAAAGATTTGAACTGCAATTTGAACGAATAAAACACATCAACAAATCTCCGTTGTGCCACAGAATAACAGAATTAATGATACTTATTGCTTTCGTTGGGCTAGTCGTGTCATGTCAGCATCATACCAAATAAAATAACACTAAATTATGTAGCCTTTTGAAAAGTTTATAGAATGTCTGATTCAACAGAGAGGTTTAAGCTAATGAAAATTTCATTATCAGGTTAAGGGAAAGTGGGTTGTCTGATGACTATAAAATGCGTTAGGTGTCAAGAGAAATATTTCCAAGTTGCCTATTTTACTTAAATTTCCACCAGAACAGAAATTAGGCTTTTTTAAAAACTGAAATTTACTCTTATAGTGAGGAAGAACAACACGTCAAAGTGCTTATTGTAAACAACATGTACTTTAAATCCAAGACGAATCATCATGTAATTTGCAATCTCATCTATATCTACACATCAGGGATCGTAAATACACATTCAGCATATTCTTCATGCACAATGGGTTAAGATAAATGTCAAATTAAACCGTTCGCAAAGTACATTTTTTAAGTTTTTTTTTTTTTTAATTTAAACGTTAAAAACACAACATAAATAAAGAATATTGCATCCTTTCATCGTTAACAGTCGTTTATTTGTGAGCAGAAATGCAGAAACCAAGGCTGGACATCGACTAGAATAAATGCGATGTTTTGATTGGTCAAATATGGATTTCCACGGATCCATGTATAATACTTCAAGCCCGTTTTTTCTACAACACGGCATTAAAAAAAAGGAGATCGGCGCACTTTCATTAGGAAAAGTAAAACAAAACAAAAAAAAACAGTATATCGGCAGACTCTCATAAGGAAAACATATCAACTGAAACAATTGAAAAGGGCCATTCGAACATTTGCGTAAAGTGCCAAATCGGATCAATCTGCGAAATCCACGCAGGCATATCAGAAACATTTTCCGTTTTAATTTACTGTAGCACAAAATCTATTATTATACTACAAAGAAACTCTGGCGATTTGATTTGATAATATGCCCCGAACATACATAATTATCATGTACATTGGCAAAACCACGTAAAAGCAGTTTACCGTTGGAGTCCCGTATACATGAGTATACTATCAACATAACATCCAAAATGGCTGCGTCGCCTTCGGCTCGGGGTGGCATGATTCACTACAGCCGTGAACAAGTTGCCACCTGACTCTACAACAAATAATGTTCTCGTAAAGTGCCGTCTCGCAGACCGATCCGAGACGACAATTTACGCGAATGTCCAAATGCCCATTTTCGAACGATGCAAACCATTATGATCTTTCTACTTTTTCCGTAAAGTATTTTACAAGATATCTGTCAGGACGAACGAATGAATTTACAAACGTAGGGACAGTAAACGTCTATAATCCCCCTACCCCCGCCCCCTGATTTTCAGCTGGGAATAATAAAATCAACGAACACACAATTTAATGAAAGAATAACACATATTTTATTTTCTATATGTCCCCTCTCGTAAAATGTTTACTAAATCTTATTCTTTTAAAATCAGATTTATGAGTTTTATAGATATGTTGCAATACTTTTTCGTCACTTACAGTGATAGCGTGTTGCAACGCTCTATACATGTAAGTGTTAAGAACTAGAACATGAGAAAGAGTTGAAGTCTACATGAAGATAAAGTGAATTCGTGTTAACAATCATGATAACGTCAAATTATTGATAAAGCGTTTATCATAATTTATTTTACACCATTACTGAAGATTGTAGGAAAGGTTGTGTTTTGATGTAAGAAAAAAATCTTATTATCCATATACTATGTTAAGGATGAAAAAAAAAAAAAATATTTCAAGACGGTAACGGAAGTATTGCAGAACTGTGACATAAGTTTTGAACTACAATGTAGTTAAAAACTAAAGAAAGTGTGGGATTATCGTAAGCTAGGGCGGACTCTCTGGCAATATAGGTTAACAGTCCTCCCTCCCCTACTCCCGCTTTCAGTCAATGCCTTCATTTGACCATTCCTCGTATCGCAAAGAATTACATTTAACGACGTTTATCGTAAATGTTTGAAACGCGTTTTATCATAGATAATGAATCAAAAGTACAACTAAGTATTTTTGCATAAACAGTTGATCTGTGAACTGTTCTTGTAATATACTATGGAAACGGCTTTAAATAACAAAGAATCAAACAAAGGCAGGAAATTTAAAACTGTGGAAGTATACCTGTATGCAGTTTGAAAGCTATTGTTGGAAAAGGAGAAATGGCTCATGATGAGCAATTTATGATTTTCCCACTATGTCTACCGAGCTTTTATCTTCCCTTTTCCTTAAAAAAAAAAAAAAAAAGACCTCCATCATTGTTCTTTGACGAACTAAGCACGGACGGGATCCAGTTTTAATTTTTTCTTATTGTTTAAAATTATAAATACTACAAATGAGGAAATTTTAAGAAAAATATGTTCATTCAAAAATATCTCTATATAGAATTCACCCTTAAAGGTGGCCCTTCAGATTTTGGGACGAAAATTTTACAATAATACAAAAAAGAAAAAAAAATCATCCATATACTCCAAAAGCCTTGTAATTTTCATTCATAAACCCCAGTAGTCGAAAACCATCCCATAACAAGAGAAATTGGAGATTTACTACAGCCCAGGTCGACACCGACGGGAAACACGGTCTATTCTTACATGTGCAACTCGCTCATTTACACACCGGAAATATTCTGACGAAGCTTCAAACATAGCGTCCGAAGAAGACATTAAGGAAAATAATTACATATTTGTTATGTTATGGAATTTCAGCGTCATTAGTCACATGCCAGTCACTTAGTATTCTCACAATGCTTTTTTTTTATTTTGGCGGGAAATCTAAAAATAGCTTAAGAAGCTACGTAGCTTTTTAAGGGAATACCATTCAAAATATTTCTTTTGTAATTTTATGATTCTTAATTATTGATGATTTGTATTGTTTTTTTTTTTTTTTTTTTTTTCATATAAATTTAGTGATATATATATTTCTTGATTTGGTGGGATGTGAAAATTCTAGATACCCACCTTTAATTCGATCAAATTATATCCTTTTTTAAACCAAATGGTCTATATATAGCATAGTTATTTGTAAGTTTACCATGTCTAAAAGTAGATATTCTTTGTGGAAAATTGAATGCATTTTTATCAAAATTATTAATTGGGATTTCTTCTTTTCTCTTTACTGTGAGCTAAATTTTGCAACTATATATACCTACATGTACCTTTTCAATAGGTAATTTCTCGGAACGACCTCGATGTCCCTTATGTCTTTTTACTGTAATCTCCTGGGGACATAAAGGGCTTTTATTTGCAATGTTTTAAAAAAATGTCAATAAGATTTGTGTAATACATCGTTAAAAGGCATTAACAAAGTATGGTAAAACAAGAGTAACAAAGATAGTTTTGTTTTCGAGTTTCACATATGTGGCATATTAGATATACTACTAGTTTGTTTGTCAAATTCAACATGGTCGCCTTTTAAAAAATTATATTGCAAATATTTGAAAATAAATGGCGGACAATAATTAAAATAAAGACGGGAAGATATATTTAGCAATCAGAAGATGCGTGCACTATAGGTTAAAATGTAAATCAAAAATGGATTTTTGTCGTTTTTTTTAAATAGTTCACTGAACGTGATTTTCTCAAGTTTATCAAAGTTGCATCTACACTCGCTGACCAAGCAGTTTTAGCCCGTTTTTAACCCATTTCGTCCCGTTTTATGAAACTACAATTCATTTTTGCATCTCCATGCCTTGTAGCTGCTCTTGATTGCTGCAATATTGCACAGATTTCGACGGATAGAAAATACATTTCATAATTTTAGGCCTCAAAGGCAGTCGCTATTGTCGTTTTCAGCTTTTAATGAAAACAAAAACCTCGTATTTTATTATCCATTATACCATATGTATTTGTTACGTATCTGTGTTTACACATCTGATCAATTCTACACACTTTCAAGGCTTAACAGTGTTTTTGTTTTTCTCTCTAGCTGTCTATAGGGATGTAACTTTAAAAAAAACAATGCTACCATATGTTTTAAATTTTGTTTTTCTATCCGAAGTGGTAGGAGCATTCTCATCGTAATGCAGTCTTTCTGTGGGGTATATGCCATGGGGAGTTACCGAAAACACAATGTACTGAATTTTTATTCAAGTCCTGACAAAAAAAGGATTAGAAGCATTTTATACATAAGGCTTTTGAAACCAAAATAGACATCAATAAATCGTGACTCAAACGACTTAAAGTATCAGGGAAAAATGGTGAGGGAAAATGAGAAAAAGATGGTTACTTTTTTCCTCTATGAACCAAATGAAGATAGTGAAAACGTGGCACAGTTTGGTATTTAGTTAGAAATGTACATGTCTATTAAAAAATGTGACCCTTTCTTTTACAATAAATTACGGTTGACAGCTATGTTGTGAAAGTTGAGCGACAAAAGACAACTATTGCTTTTGAATTCAAATCCTTTCCTTTACCTACGGTTGACGACCATTATTTAAGGTTGAGCAACAAGAAACAACTATTGCTAGTACAAGTCTTCTTCAATACACGTTTTCCATACCAATAAAGAATAATTAGTTTATATGTAATATTTCGCCCCGTTTTAAGGTTTTCCGTTGTTTCATTAATAGGGCTGAAAATTTCCACTCTGGAATGGAGAATTTTGAAGGGAAATCGGAATTCACTTCTTAGTTTAAAAATACTTTTCTTTTTTTAACAAACAAGTGCAAGAGTTAACACTGTATTTGTTTGTGGTTGGCTTAAAAAGTAGCATTATCAATTTTCCTTTTTTGATTGTAAAAATTTGCATTGCATTCCCCTTTTTGGTCAATGATCATCAATTTTAGGCGCCTTTTTTGTGTGTGTGTGTTTTAAGACCTTGATATAGAAATCGAATGCTATATAAACCGATGCAGAAGTCAGTGTCGGTCGCGACCATACTTATCGCCTTACGACCGGTGAGTGGTTTGAGATTTACTTTACAATTTTATAACTTGCCGTTTGATGTTGACTATTCTTGGTACATTCTCAAAGGATTTTGATTTTGTGGTTAGGCAAAACGTATTCGTGAACTTATGATTTTTTGACAATCAAATGCTATTAGATTATACCTTAAGTAAAACTTAAGTGAATTTTTATGAATATGGTTTTGCAATTCAATGGTAGATGTTGTGTAGTAGTTACAAATACTTGTACCTTGCTAGATGGGTAGATCTATTGCTTCTGTTCCAAAGATATTTCTCAAAACTTTAGTTCGTTTATATTCTCATATTCATGTCAAATTTAAAACCATTTACACTGAAGCGGGTCCATACACATTTGTGGACAGTGTAGATCAAGATCAGGCTGCTTAGAATGTGTCATGTTTGGAATAGGTGTTTCTTACTTTGGCAGAAAAATAATTTTGAAAACACACTATTGAATTTTTTATAGATGGTTCGATTTCTTCGTTTATGTAGCAGTTTTCAACTGTTCACTTGTTTATGAACAGATGCATAATAAAAGGCGGGATATCTAACATCTTCTTCTTCTTTTTCTATTATCATAACTATTATTGGAATTATTTATCGAAATTGCAAATAGCTGATTTGAACTTACAAAGCCGCTGGATGTGATATTGGTTTCGACCGATACCAAAAACTCCTACACAGATGCTGTCTACATACTATACTTTCAGGTTTAGCTTATATGCATCATCATCAACACTTTCAGTCGCTACCTCTGTAATACAAAACTTTCAATTAACTTTAAAACCATGAACAAAATTGAAACAAAAAAAAAAAAAAAAAAAAAGAAAATAGAACGGTTGGTAACATTCTTAAAATAAATTTCAGATGTTGAAGCAGATCAAAGAATGACAGTTGAAATAGTTGAAAATTTATGTACAAGTTTATTAGACACATTGTTTTTCTTAGCACTTGAATTTAATGCGGGAGGTTCTATGATACATGTATATATCAGTTAACAGGTATTTGAAGCGTCACAGTGCTAAGGTAGTTGTATGCAACTACTTAAGAAAGAACAGAACAGAGCAGACCAAAGGTTTATTACAGGACAAGAACATAGTATATAGTACATAGTCACAAAAAATAATCAATTATAAACATGCAATAACACAAGATCTAGAGACACTCGGAAAAAGGACCAACATTATACAATATATGTATTTAGCACTTTCAGCAAATTCAAAATATATTCAAAATATATGTTTAATATAATTTAAGTTTTACTTGACAGCGCCACATATATATTTGTCTACTGAAGAGTAGGAATACAGAAAAAAAATATTTAAACAAAGCAAACAGACATAAAAAGAAAATAATTTGGACATGTAGGCTTAGAGAGTTTTTGTTTCTAATATAAATGACATTTTTGATGAATCTCAGCAATAATAATAATGACATGTTAGAATTTTATAGCATGTATGTCGGGGAGAATGACTTATACGTGTAGTGCTTTCAGCAAAGCTATACAATATATTTCATATAATTCAACTGTTAGTTGAGAGTACTACGCGTATGAGTTTCATACAGAACGAAGCGAAAAAAAACAACATAATGAAGCAGACAGGTAAGTTTAGGGTGTTTTTACGAATATCTAGGGCATTTTTTATGAATCTCGATAAGGTCAAAAGTTGTTTACCATCATCGCTATTCATCAATTGATTAAATTTAAAAACTGAAGGCCTTACATAGTATTTTTTATCTAAATTTTTTATTTCTTAATCTATCATAAGAAGGACAGATACAAATGAAATGAAACGGGTTTTTTTAATATCTTTTGTGTTACAACACTGGCAAATCCGTTCATATCTTGGAATCTTATTTCTGCCATAGCGGCCTGTTTGATTTCTTAAAGACTGTGAAGACACCCTCATTCTCGTTAAGAAAAAATAATCTTTATTATTTGATAAAATGTCTAAATATGGCTCATATACGAAATGGCTTTTAAAATGCATATACTCTTCTAATGCTGCACTAGATTCTATTGATCTATACCAATCCTGTATAAAACAGTCGATAATCCTTTGTTTAAATATACGCGGAGACTTCTCTAAATATATTGGGTTCGGATTATAAAAAAACATGACTGAAACCGTAAATGTCTAATAATTTTTTGACTCTGTCCACCAAACTCTTGCAGCCATGATTGCAATCTTCTAAACTTAATTTATAAACGGTACTTAAAATAATATTATTAGAAGAAACAAATTTACACCAATAATTAATTATCCTGTAGTAGCGCGTTACATAGAGAGGGTAGCGTATAAGATCTGAGTCAATAAACCAACCATGTTTTTGTTTAGACGTTTTTTATGCTTTCAATATGAGGAGCATAATTTACTTATGATCGGCGCTCTTGACTAAGAACAATTAATACATCTTCGTAGTGCAGTATACCACCTAGCTAATCATCACATAATTTTAGATCTATAAACAAGATTTTGCGCAATAAATACCTGTATCATACACACATCAATTGACTGCTGATTAAAAGTTCGTCTCTAAAACCAAAAACATGTTTCCTTTAAAGCATAATTTAGATTGTGTGTGTGTGGGTGTGCGCGTAGGTGTATGTGTGTGTTTGGATGTGTGTGTGTGTGTGAGGATAAATTTCTGTTTTCCTATTTCTGTTTTCTTTTGTTTTTCATAAATTATTATAGACCTTGACTTTTGAAATTTTTCTTTATCATATTTAGAATGTTGCTATGACTATGTACTTTGTGCTTGTCAATAAAATATCTGTATCTGTATCTGTATCTGTATGTCCTTAGGAATACATAAAATTTACCAAAAGGAAAGTAGTAACAAATGTCAGACTGAACGGACTACATATATTGAGATGTGTTGAAATTTTCTCTCGATGCATTAATCCACCTTTTCACCGACATTTTAACGTATTAGCGTAATTCACAGCGGTTGTCTAGAAAATTAGTTCTGACAAGTGTTTGATGTTTCGATTCTTGTAAAGGCCATAAAGCCCTATTAAACGTTTGTTAGTACCGTGTGCATGAAGGAAATACAACTATGTTTACTGGTAGTCGTATTTATGTATTTTCAGAGCGAGAAGACAAAAACTCTACCATGCAAGGTCTCGCCATTTTTGCATGTATCCTCAGTGTGGCCCTTGCCACTCCAAGTAAGTAGTACAGTACAGATCCCTTCTTTTTTCCATGTTTTCGCCTGTGCTGAAATGCGCCGGCTTTTGACCTTTTTTGTACAATGAAATCAAATTAATAGATGGTAATTTGTGATTGATCAAAGACTGTTCACACGTTTAATTGGCGGAACGACGCCGGTTTATTTGCTCTCAGTTATGAAACTAGTATACGAGCATTGCTATAGCTCTCATTACATAAACCTTTATTTATAAATTCAATAATTTATTATTGTTTGTGTTTGGGAATACAGGTTTAAAAACACTTACATGAAAGAGATAACGTACTGAAAACTGAATCAACGGTCCGCCAGGAATATAATACATGTACGTCATGGACGCAATCTCTTGTTCCTTGAGCGTATTCTAAACGTTACCTAATAAGCTTATACTATATATCTACACGAGTGTTATTTCACCAGCCTCCTTAGGTTTCTGGATGAGGCCAGGCTAACCTATTTATCAATACGTAAAAATAATGAAATAAATTGTTGCGACTTTGTAAAAAGTATTGGGTATAAATAGGGTAAGACCTAACGTAGTGCAATGTACAACTGATGTTAACTGGGAACATGTATGAAATACTATAAGCACAGTTTCAGGCCATGTGCATGCATTTGTAGTGTTTATCAAAGGTAGAAACTGTCTATAGTATTTTAAATTTTCAAGACAGCAGCATACTGGAAGCTTGAATTCACTGTTATTATAGCATTTATGTTTTATTGAATTTACTTCGCCTGATCTAATTATATATAATACAGAGTAAAAAGCGTACTCTTGCTGCTGTAGTACAAATTGGTCAAATGCAACTATATTAGCCCCATTGACATCTAAGAGAAAAAAAAAAAAAAAAAAAGGTTAAGTGGCCCCATTCAAACTCTTTTCCTAGCACCATCGCATCTTTGTGTTTGACCAATTGTCTTGCCAATCAGCCCCACTGTGCATCGCCCAGGACAAAGCTATGAATCTCGCGCTTTTAAACACATTTTCACCAGACTGCTGCCAAATCTACCTTTCATATTGTAGATAGATATTCATAACCGCCATATCAACGCCTCGCCCTCAAAAAAGTTAAAAATCGATGTCTAGAATTATTTTACCCCGGTCTCCTAGAAATGAAAACGATTGCGATTAGGCTATACATTAAACGAATAGTCGTCTGAAAAAGAAAATGTTTTCAAAGTGAAGACATTAAACGTTGATATTTTCTTGTTTCTGTAATTGCTAAAACAATGAAACAAAAAATAAAAAAAACATTTGAAAAAAGTAACCACAAAGTACACCTTATTTCTTTAATTTTCGAATCTCTGTTTTTGTAAGGGATAATAACATATCCCTAAGTAGGATCATAGGCCCACTGTAGTTCCATTGTTCTATCGCGAAAAAAAATAACAAATTTTCAAAAATATTCAGTGCGATTTAAATGTGTATTGTACAAAATCTGTGGCGCGTCTTTTGATAGTGAAGTTCAAGTAAAATATAAGACTCGTTTCAGATCCATGATTGGCGGGGAGCTGAAGAAAATTACCAGTATTTATTTCTGAACCAATTCACCTTAGTTAACCTATTTTTTCAATTAAGCAATATTTTAGACTATGCCGTTAGGTTTTCTTCGATTTCGTTACACACTCTATGTTACTATATACGATAGGTAGAGGCGATGCACAAATGTGCTACTTTTGTGACGGTTTTCGAAAATTGGGCAATAAAATGTTTGTGTCTCGTGATAGACTAATGGAGCTTCAAATGCCGAGAGTAGGATAAGACAAATCTCATGGGCTGTCTGTGCTATGTGGACACGATTGTAAGTCTATCTCTATATTTCTGTCCAATATACATGTATAATTTGTAAATTTACCAGAGCTTCTCAAAAGAACATTACATCAGAACAGAACAGAACAGAATATTTTATTGACCTAAACTATACAAGTTTTTCGTCATCAACAAGAAATATATAAATAAATCTATTACGGTATAGGTCAGCGACACACATACAAACAATGAAAGTATAGAAGATAATGCTATGTATTACAATTTTGACAAAAAACACAGAATCTCTACCTCTACCATCACAATATTTGAATATTTCAACTTAAAAAGCAATAGACTGAACAATATTGCATGGAAAAGGTACAAAATATTTGCTTATAAGTAAGTAAGTAAGTAAGTAAATATTTTATTATAGTGACATGTGTATAAGAAATTCAGTTTTAAAATAATGAAATCAAAAACACCCGGCCCCATGGGCCTATATGTCACTTTTGAAAACAATTACAGTATATATATACAACTTTTACATTTCATGAGTAATGGCGGATATCAAAGATCTAGACAGTCTGATAAATGGAAAAATAGATGGATGGGTGGAAGAATAGATGGAAGGATGGTTGGATGGATGGAGGGAAGGAAGAACTGACAAATGGGTGGATGGATGGAAGGATGAATGAATGGACAAACGTATAAATGGGTGTAAGAACGGGTATGTGGATGTAATGATAGAGAGATAGATGGGATATATACAAATGAATAGATCAATCATAAATGTAGTTATATAGTAAAGTACACGAAATTCAAAGAGTCAAGGTTCAGAATAGATAGTTTTTCGTCTGAGGGCATAGGCTTTTGCAATAAACTTTGCTAGTTTGCGTACATAGTTCAACATTAAATAAGTAAGTTTTTCATTTGGTAATAACTGTACTACAGGCTCTGTGTTCAAAACTTCTCCAAAAATGTTTGATCTTAAAGCGTTATAAAGACTACACGAAGTCACAAAATGGCACTTGTTTTCTATTTCTGTACTGTCACAAAATATACAGAGTCGACTGTTTGCCGGTTCACCTGTATAACGGCCTTATATAAATTAAGTGACCTATGCAAATCAGGCTCATATACAGCCATATATACCTACATCACAGTAATATCATCAGTGAATCTAAAAATAGGTATGCCTGGGTAACTTGTAGCAAATCCCAGCTAACCTTCACTGATCAGGTAACCCTTGTCATTGTAGAGATCATCAGACAGCTCCAATAGTGGTGAGTTTAACAGGCAGACTGTCACAGAACTTGCTGTCTAAATTATTTTTTCTTGCGAAATTATTGTGATACACAGCATGTTGCGTCATGGTTTTGTAAATAAATCGAAAAACCGAAACAGGAAATAGACGTGTTTTTTTTTTTATATGACGAATTTCAGAAAAATATTTAATACATTATTTGCCATGGCTGCGAATGACCCCTAAAATAATTGTGATTTTTCATTAAGTAAATAAATATAAGCAGAAGAAAAAAAATAAGAATAATTTCTTTAAAAAAAAAAAGGAAGACTGCTGGACAAGATCATGCGACTTGAAAACGCGACAAGAAGGCCAAATACTAGTCAAGTACAGCATTTGATGTTTCTACGCGGCGGGTTTTTCACTTATTTGTTTACATGTACCAAACTGTATTGAAATTAAAAGCCAATGATCTGTTTGAACATATTGATGCTGACCTCTCCTGGCTTCTTTTTTTTTTAAAGAAGCCAACTTGTTCCATCAGTTATTGATTATTCAGATCATCATGTGGCGGCGCCTGATATGACAAGCTGGGATTTTATGTCTTGTATACGTATAAACACTTTACCAATCAATCACAAGTTTTAACTAAATTGGGGACGATGCCCTGTGAAAACATTGCGGGAAAAGGAGAAAATGCAAGCAGCCCGCACTTCCTCATTATCCCATATTGTTTTCTGCAATAATCAGGTTTCATCAATTGAAACATATATGCATTTAAAGTCTGGAACAGCTTAGAGTTTGGGCGAATGAAAATTTTTCGTTTTATAAAGAGTTAAACAGTTTACTATACAGTCATATCTTGTGCTATTGACTAACTATAAAATCCAGTTTAAGTTTAACCGTCAATCTGTTGAAAAGAAATTAACCCTTTACTCCATAGATACTCATTTTGACGTATCAACAACAGACAGCTTTTGAAAACATTGTGGGAAAAGGAGAAATTGCTCGTAACGAGCAATTTCTCCTTTTCCCACAATGTTTTCCACTCAATCAGATATTTGTATCCTCATTTGTCCATATTTTTGACATCATATCTTTATTTGCTGCTGAAATGGAATAGCCTTGAATTGGCATATCAGGTAAAGAGTTAAGTTTAACCGTCAATCTGTTGAAAAGAAAAAAATGAAACTTTCATGCTGATGGTTAAAACCTGACTATTGCTATTTCAAAGTTGTACTTTACAGAACAAAAATATAACTGTATTGGAAAGTGTGAATCCAAGATCAAATTACAGTCTGTGCAGTCTGATTTTGATCTATACTGTCCATCTGTCTGTTCGTGCGACCGTATATATATCTTTTAGTATCCTATTCTAAAACTAATGAAATAATTATGTACATGTGTTCCTTATTATATACCACTAATGAAATCATTTGTTTATTTGATACTGTGTCATGGAAAAATGGGAGTTAATGTATATTTCATTTATGAACCGATATCTCTTTAACTAGATCTACTGTACAAAATTTTATAAAACTTCAAATATTGTTTATCATAAACCACAAACAACCAGTATTTGTTTTCATTTACTAAAATACCATTTTGTGGAAAAAGGAGTCTTGATGTAAACTTGTGTAATGGAAAAATAACAAAAAGGCAACGAGTATATGCAAAACGCGATACCTCTGCAATGTTTCTATTAAAAAAAAAGTCTCTTTTTTGGCGGGGGATATGATTTCAACAGGAAACCTTTATTCAACTGAAAGTTAACAAACAAGATGTCCATACTTTTTCTTCATTTGCCAAGTTGATAGTCAAGCGCGTTGGGTAAAATCAACAGATCGAACTGGATCCAGAATGAACTTAATAAACTTAATAATTTAATAATTAAGTCCAATAACCGACTGAGTCTTAGTTTAAACATATTTTATTCATCATTCTAACATGACACGCGACTTTGGCTCTATAAACACAGTGCAAGGAAAACGTGGTAAAATCTGCGACAATCCTTGTAGTGTGACGTCATTCAATGAATGAGTTATTCAATGGAACATAATCTTCATCCGCGTTTTTACTCTTAGTTTGAACTTGTTTTCCTTTCATTAAGAATTGGCCAAGTTAGAATCGAAATAATCTTTCTATCGTGGTATATCGTTCAATAAACCACGTTGTGAGTTATGAGGCGCAATGAATAACCCACTCGGGCTATCGCCCTCGTGGATTTTTTATTGTGCCTCATAACTCACAACTGTGGTTTATTGAACGATATACCACGATAGAAAGAAGATTATTTCTTAAGTATTAGATACAAATTTAACAAAACAAGAGGAAATACAAATATATGATAAATATACTGATGAAAAGGATAAGAACGGAAGCTAAGCTTATAAAGTTCTTCTCCTAGATCCGGCTTAAGGTTATTATATTAGCATATCCTTACTAATCACTGACAAAGAACGCAATTGAAAGAAAAAGTTGTAAAACATAGTGAATATCAGAAGGGCGTGGAGTGGTATGGTGAAGATTTTAATTGAAGACACCTATTTACTAGCTGTAGAAACCTCCAGCTTGACCAAACAAATGACAGAACTAGTGATTGCTTTAAACTAAGGGAACCAAAATCGAATAAGGATGTTAGCAAATCGTACTCAAGTGGTCCAAACCAATATTTAAGTTTAAAAGAAAAGGTAATGAAATGATTTGAATTTATACAACAAATCGGGTATAAAATCAACTGTTACATAGGAAACATAAGAATTATATATCACTTGGTAAATCTTTTACTATCACGGAAATAGATGTGCACGGCGGCAAATAATCTTTGGTTATCAAACAAGTTAAGATTTTCATCCCCATATAAAATGGTTTGGAGTGTTAAGTTTGTTATAGCGTTTACACTGAAACTAAAACTAATTCTTTGGCTATTATAAAATGGACATTCTAAAAAGAAGTGCTTAGTCGATTCAACCGCACCACATCTACAGAGCGGGGATTCCACTAGTTTTTTTAAGTACAGATGTTCATTGAGACTGCTACATCTGTTGCGTAATCTGGCATGTATAACTTGAAGTTTCCTTTCGCCAAAAAAGTAAAGCCTCCGTGGACAAGGTTTGTCCATGTTTAAACGATATTTAAAAGCTGACAATGATTCTGCATTCTTAGTATCATCTGCAAGTGAATTCCAATCATTAATCACAGATGGCAAAAATGAAGCGCTGTACAAGCTCGTTCTACAAGTAATGTTTCTCAAATTGTTGGGCCTACGAAGACTGTAACTGCAAGAATTGCCAACCGTAGATGGAACAAGAGTATTAAGATAATTTGGGGTAAGTCCGTTGACCATTTTATAGAAAAGGATGAGTTTGTGCTTACGCCGTCGATGGCTTAATGTTTCCCAACCAGACTCTTGGTATAGATCAATGATAGAAACTAATTTAGTATAGCCAGTGACGATGCGTGCAGCCTCATTTTGTACTTTATCCAGTTGATCTTTCAACCCTTGAGAAAGATTATCCCATATGACATCACCATATTCAAGAATAGGTCGAATAAAAGAATAGTACATGATTTGGAGTGAAAGTCGATCAAGGCGGGTTTTCAGATGACGCATAACTCCAATTCTTTTCCATGCCTTTTTGATAGATTTACTAATATGGCAGTCCCAAGACCCGTCGCTAGAAAGAAATATGCCTAAATGTTTATGACTAGTGACAGGTGGAATTTCGGTATTCGACATAAACAGACCAGGGTGGTTAGTCTTATATACGTTTTCGAGATTTAACTTAGGATTCTGATTTTGCTGGATTGAAATTGACCAACCACTTCTGCGCCCAAACGAGTAATTGTATCGATATAATTGTATATATATAATTGTATCGACTGAGTCTTAAGGAAGACTTGTACGTAAACGAGCAGAAAGTTTGTCGACAGTAAAAAATAATCAGCAGGTATATTTTGCAATTGCAACAAGCCCCCATTTCACCGAACATGGCTCATATAGGCCTACCTGTCGATTATTGTTTGGACGTCGACTATGTCAGAAAGCAACCAGGGATTGGGGAGGAATATTATTTGAAGCACAGGTAAAGGAAACTTCAGGTAAAACATGTAGGTACACGTATTATTGCTCTGGTTGCCGTGATATAACTTTACTAATATTAACCTTTAAGCTGCTAAGGGTGACTCGCTGACCTTTTGCGGACAGCGTAGATCAAGATCAGACTGCACAGATCGTGCAGTCTGACCTTTGATCTACATTGTCCGGTAAGGAGATGTTCTTTCCCATAGCAGAAATTTGAAATAAATAATATCCGGGTTTTTTACTATCGAATTGAAAATTTCATTTTAGTTATTCAGCAGGAAAATGGTTAAAAGTAGCGTTAATTGTTTTTTTTTCTCCATTCCGTTATCAAATCGAACGCTGAATGGATGGGTTGTAGTCTTTCAGTCATGGCTGAGTGCTTGATTGAGGGAGTCCAGCTTTGCCACAGCTGATTTGTACGATACTTCACAAAATGTCTGCACGTTCGACACTTTTAAGTATTATAATTATTTTAGTGCTGACGGAAAACTTTATTACATGTCATACTTGTTTAAAGGCTTTGCCGATAGCACTAAATATGTACTAACATGTACTAGTGTTTCATTTTTACGTCATGCTCGTCTTGCATTTGCTGATCTTCATTTTATTATTTGTGTATTTTCATTGTCTATGAACAACTGTGTACTTGTCGCAAATTTGTTCTTTTCTGTTCTGTTCAATTAAACACCATACAAACAAACAGTCAACACACAAATATAAATTTGTGAATAGGTGTGAACATTGACGTTGCTCTTATTATTATCAGTTGGGTACTACGGCGGCGGTGGATATAGCAGCGGTTATGGAGGTTATGGATCATTGATGGGATATGGCGGTGGATATGGCGGCGGTGGATATGGTGGCGGTGGATATGGCGGCGGTGGATATGGCGGCGGTGGATATGGCGGCGGTGGATACTACGGAGGCTACGGTGGTAGTAGCTATGGTTATGGTGGCATGGATATGGATGGTATGGGCGGCATAGGCGGCATGGGCATGGGCGGCATGGGCATGGGCGGCATAGGTATGGGCGGCATCGGCGGCATGGGAATGGGCGGCATGGGTATGGGCGGCATCGGCGGCATGGGAATGGGCGGCATGGGTATGGGTGGCTACGGTGGCTACAGTTATTACCCAAATCGTAAAAAATATGGTCGTAAGTTTTCGATTTATTTCTGTTCTTTTTGTGCCTTTTCTTATAGTGATTTCTTCTTTTTTTTTGTAATGATCATCTAGATAATACCTACATGATGTCATACTTCTAGATACGTTACCTTTATGATGGTTACAATAATAACAACAATATTTATTATGATCATTTTTATTATTATCATTATTATTACTAAACAAAATGAAAATTATCGTCTGCTTTATACTTTAAAATGCGACTACAATTTTATTTTTTTATCAAAATCGATCAACCCAAGCTGAAATGTGTTGGGTTTAATTCATGTTCGGCAAAAGTGTTGGTTGAAGCAATGGTTAAATAAGAGAGAAGTAAGATCGTAAAAAGGTGCACTGATCAATTGAAACTGGCGGAGATAATTGTGCATAAAACAAAATTATTTATTATACTGCAAAGAAATTTCTCGTGATCTGATTGGTTAGTTAACATGTCGGGAACATATATCATGTTCCCTGGCAAAAACCACGTAAAACCAGTTTCCCTTTTGAGTGCCCCGTAAATATCACTTAACGTGCAACACAACATCCAAAATGGCGGCGTCGGTCGATCACCAGACTGCACATTTATGCACCAAACTGCACGTTTTAGTGACGTCACTTTCTAGTGACGTCAGTTTTCATTGAATTGGGGCACACAGAAGGGAAATTCTGTTTCTTCAGCATACTCGATTTGTGAAATTATAACACAGAAAGATTTCGCTTAACGCGCTTTGAAGGGGTAAAACTTTGCAGTATAATAAATTCGTTGTATGGTCAGGTGGCAGGGGACTTGGAAACTTGTTCACGGCTGTGGTGAATCATGTCGCCACCTCGCTTTTGGCTCGGGGCGACATGATTAACCACAGCCGTGAACAAGTTTCCAAGTCCCCTGCCACCTGACCGTACAACTAATAGAGTAAATTTTATCTGTGTCAGTGGTAAGGATAGTTAAAATAAATAGAAAGCCTTTATATAGCTGATTAATCCCAAAAGAACCTAAAGTAGAATGCACAGATAAAAAAAACCTGTTTGCTGTAAGATATACTATAGATTAGCAGATCAAAAGAACGATTTTTTTTCCAGTGTCTTTAGTTGGCCAAATGAAAACAACGTGGCCGTGCCATTTGGCCAAATGTAAAACTGAATATTCTAGAAAAGGCTTAACCGATGTTATTATGATTACCTGTATATCTACTTATCTTCTATGACGAAACTCAATCTGTATGTACTGGGTTCCGAAGATCGACACAGTTACGCATGGCATACATGCATCCATCCATCGTGAAGTCATTTTTTTTTTCAGGTAAAAAGTATTACCCTCTTGGTTAAACATACAAAGATGATCAAAACTTAACTGGACCTGACCCCGCCACTAACTTTGGACATCGTCTTGGCAACACATGATTGAATAACATCTGAATTTCTAATTTGTTCGTTGATGTTTGTTGTTATGATATCTTGTGTATTTTTATTTTCTTCTATTCTGTATAAAGAGTGTGAGCATCCTTTGGGTCATTTATTTTTTTCTCTTTATTCGTTTTACATATGCCAGCTAAACCCATTACACTGAGTGCCAGGTTTTATGGACCCTGAAGAAGAAAGGCTTTTGAAAACACTGTTGGAATAGCAGAAATGTTTGTGAACGATATTTTCTCCGATTTTTCACGTTCTCTGGCATTTCAAACATTTTTTCCCAGATCAAATGTCTATTAAGAAATATAGGCAAGCGGCCCTTAATACGTCCATTTTGGAATATTCCTATACAAGACGAATATCGTTTACAACTGTTTTGGCCTAGCCGTCGAACCCTTTCCAAGATGAAAATGTCAGTCTTGTTAAAAAAAATATCAACTCTTTACCAAACGATAAAAGTTTAGACTCGTCCAAATTGAAAGCACGTGCAGCCGACAAAAAGAATGTAACTCAAAAATTGAAATTTACTTCCAGTAGGCTAGAAAACATTGTGGGAAAAGGACATAATTTTCTCCTTTTCCCAAAATGTTTTAGAAAGACTTCCTCCTCAGGGTCGTAAAAACCAGGGATTGTTTGATAAAGGGTTAATATAACATAAATACCTTATGTAGGCTGCAAATGATTTTCAAGAGTCATGTTCTGGTAAAGTGGGATATTTCATGTCTATTTTTAGAAATGTTATGAGTAAAGAAATGACGTCGTTTAAGAGTGCGTGTGTGTGTGTGGGGGGGGGGGGGGGGGGGGGGGGGGGGAGGGGGAGGGGTTTCTCGCCACAGTGAATATTTTCTCCTGCCAAAAATCTGATTAATTAATTTGAGATCACTTGTCATGGGCAGATCCAGAGGAGGGGACCGGGGGTCCGGACCCCCCCTGGAATTTTGGCAAAAATGTGGTTATCGGATTCATGAAATGGTACTGGTTTGATATTGCACAGCATTTACATGTATGTAAAATACAGTCATAAATAAAAAAAAAAGGTTCTAAATGTGGAGACCTACTCATAGTAAGAACAGGAAACGTTGACTTTTCTTGTAAAAACGGCTTACATCCACTGAAATGAGGAAATCAAAGTATCATATAATAAAACGATTGCTTTTTTGTTGGGACCCCCCCCCCAGAGAAAGATACCTGGATCCGCGCATGCTTGTTTTAAAAGTAGTATTCATTGACAAAATAATCAGAGGAAATATAGTATATAATTCATTTCATTAGCCTGAGGTTAATACGGCGAAATATTTGCCTCAAAAAGGAAAGCATCCTGGGAACCCAGGATTACGCATTACGTTACTCTCCGTGCGTAACAGAATGAATCGAAACTGCGTCAACGAGGATGAAGGGAAAGGTCCGCGAAAATAACTCGTGCCTTACGGCACTCGTTATTTTCGCATAGCTTTCCCTTTTTCGGCAAATATTTCCCCACAAGCTGATGAAATAAACTCTATTTAATGCATATCTGTTATACATAATACCGAGCACGTTATTATATAATTAAAGATCCATATACTCCATTTAGTCAAGGTCCAGCATGCGCGATTCTATACTTCTTTGCAGATGCAGTAAGTCCCCTTTTTCACAGAGCATGGCTGATTTCAACTTTGACCAGGGTAGAGTTGTATCATTTGTAAACAGTTGAGATAATTATGCCGCACTCCTTTTCGACAATGTTACTTGACGAGTTCTGGCCATATACGAAAATTTTTGCCTTTGGTTAATTTGCTGTTTGCCAAAGGACCTTTCTGCCTCATGATTCACTTGAACAACAGACAAAATGGACGTTTGGTGTCCATGATCATGTATTAACTTGCCTGTTATGATGCAGCACGAATATGCAATAAGCCCCTTTCGCTACAGCACGACTGATATACGTGGGGTTATCTAAAAGATCGTGGACTACTTCGTTATTTTGAAAACTTCTACACGTAGAAATACAAACTTCTGCATAGATAAGCATTCATTATCTGGTAACTGATACAAGCTTTCAAATGTCGCCATATTCAAGTAGGTAAAGCATGACGTCATTTTAATGACGTAATATACTGCATTATTGCATAAAACATGCCTTTTCGGGCCGTTATAAGCATGTGTGAACGGGTAAAAATCGGGCGGTTAACGGGAGAAAACGAGTATTAATCAGTAAATTCACGCGCCGTTAACGCCTGGCTTTGTACTATCAATATCCTCGATTCGGGCCTACCTTGTAAACAGCGTTTGTCCTTGTCAGATTTTCCCTAGACTCCGACCATCAAACTGTAGGAATTCATACCATATTCGATCCTTTTGAAGGCATGTCTTTGATGATATTAGTACACCACAAACAAACTTTTGCACAGAATCTCAGATCAGAAATTCACCCGTGAAATGTACTCTAAACCAGCTACATCCCACCCACTTTTTAACATGATCGGTCCGCATTGACTTTATGTAGATCTAACCCTCTGTCGCCTTCAGTTACAAAAATTTAATATATCCACTCATTCATCCGCGTTGTAATCGTCCAAACATGTGCAAGTTTATCCTACATAAGTCCACTTTGTATCAACTATCAATAAAAGTGTATTTACACGGAGAGAATCACAACTGGGATACAGGACTAACCACACTGGAGAGACCTTACGAACTTGCTCCTGGTCAACGTTACTGCTCCTGTCAATTTTGCGTACCCGCTCGAGTAAAAAACATGGCTGCGCCCACAAGATTACACAAGGTAAGCACAAAAACATATTTTTTTTTAACATGTTATTAAATAGATATACAGTTGAAGGTTGTCGCACGGAATATCTGGGATGTCAGTGCACGTTAATATTTAGTTCTTTTGGTGGTTAATCGTTTTTTGAAGACGTTTAATCCAACAAAGCTTCGTTGGCGACTACGATTTCTGGAAAAACACTACTTGGAGTCTCCAAAAACCTTTGTAAAACATATACACTCGATATTCTGAAGTGTGTGCCGTGTCAGATGACCAATACAGTGGTTATCCTCAAAACTATAAACCGATAAAAAAATCAAATTGCAGTTATTGAAGGATATTTTGCCATTTTTACATTACAACGTAAGATGCTCCTAAATTTAATACAACGATTCAGCTTCTGAGCTGAAAATATTGTAAGCGTATGGCTTTGTGTTACAGTGAACAAGTTTGTTATTTTGGTCAAGATTCTATATTAATTATCGTAGTCACAGTCGTAGTGTAGTTTAATAAATACTTGAATGGAAGTACAATTCTAAAACACGTTGAACTCTTTTCTTCTGTCAATGGGTCTAATGTTACTGGGAATGTATTCAGGCGATCTCGGGTTCTCTGTTTCTATCCCCAATTTTATCAAGCTGGCAGAATCAGACACCGATCGTGAAAAAGAGAGAGAGAGAGAGAGAGAGGTATCCTTAGGTAGACTGGTCCTTAAACATACAGAAAATAAAGCGAAAGTCTCGGTCCACTTCCGCCTGTGCGGAATCCACAAGCTGACCTGGGCAGATTCTTTTCGCAGATGCATTAAGCCCCCTTTTCACAGGGTATCGCTGATCAATATTTAAAGCATAGTATTAGATATTACTAGTTACTTTTAGGTGTGCCGCTTACAAGGCATACGAATGGCTGTTCGTTGATGATCATTATTATTAAATGATATTCACGAAAACGAGTCTCTTGATGACGATATCGAAGATGGTATTTATAATAGTTATGGATCTTCTGCACGATAGTTATGATAGATATCCTTTGCATGACACTGTCTGTCATCAAGCTCTTCATCTACATGTATATCACAGGAATTTGACATTCTATAACCAAAATAAATGATCAAATATGAAAAAAAATATCTCCCCTATATAATGTAAACACAAGGAATGCAACTTCTCGATTGTCTCACTCAAAATCCTATAGAAATGCGCCCAACTGTTTCATAGGAATACGGAAGTTGCGCCTATATTTTTTGCAAATCTTCTAAAACTAAAACAAAATAAAAGTAAAGTTAGGTATTCTCGTATTTTGTGAATATTATTATTGATTGTATGCGTTATTATAGAATCTAATTTTAACATCGGTATTCGGGAATGTTAATTACTCGATACTACATTGATAAAGTGCGACTTTATATCCGAGATATTGTGATTGAATCATCGGGAACTGAGCCATCGGTACCTGCTCATTGCGGGAAGTCCTTGTATCTATCACATAGTGGTGGGCCGATGATCGGCTATGTAGTCGAAAGTCATTTGGTCTTGGTTTCCGATTCCGATAATCCATTGAGAAAACCCGGAATCGATTGTAGTCGGTTCTTGAAATCGCTTGGTGCCTAAACTTGAATTCTTGGTTTTGTGATTATCATTAATCACAATCTTCGATTGAACAGTGGATAACAAACATCAAAATTGGCCAGAAAAATGAGAGAAAAAAATTTGTCCATGGATTATTTGACAAAACTTGACAACTCGGCACGCTTCTCATTTGACCCCTGAGCCCGGGTTTTGAGATTTGGAAATTTGAAATGATCTGTCTTTGACAATGGAAAATATCTGACGCATGAAAGTATCGTCTATCACTATTTAACTGACTGGATGATGTCAAATTATGTCACAATACTTCTCCAAAAATTAATAGTCACGAAAAAATAGATCGCCAAAAAAGCGTGAAAACCCATGACAATACAATGATTAGCTTGGCAGCGTCCGATCAGGGCGACTTCAAACTATCTTCTCATCAATAATAATGAATTTGTACTGTGAATTTACACAAATTTCTGAATAAAGCAATAATTGAAAGCTAAATTCCGTTCATGAGTGAAAACAAATGTTGTTTAATGAAATGAAAATATAGATCTATAGCAAAAGGATGATAATGAAGCTGGCGAGTCATTTATGACAGAGTAACAAAAATTCCTCGTCTCTGGTGTAAAGTGACAGATTTTTAAGTAACTTGCTATTTAAACTGACACACTGATGTCAAATCATGTAGGACTACTTCTCCAAAATCTAATTGTCACGAAAAAGTAGATCGCCAAAAAAGCGTGAAAATGCATGACACTACAATGAGCAGCATGGCATCGTCCGATCAGAGGGACTTCAAACAATCTTCTCATCTTTGATAATGAATTTAAACAATGAATTTACACAAATCTCTGAATAAAACAATAATTGGAAGCTAAATTTCCGGGTTCATAAGTGAAAAAATGTTGTTTTGTGATATAAAAATATAGATCTATAGCAGACAGGTGGGGTGGGTGGTGAAGTCGTCGTCTGCAAATGCTTTAAATATGTCTGATTGGTTTTTGTTTTTAACTCGTTTGGAAATTAAAATATATGGAAAAATGAACAGTATTGATTATTCATGTGTTAAAACAATAAAACAGAATAAAGTGTTTTACTTGAAATCTTTATAACGTCTCATCTGCAGATAAAAATGTCTCATTACTTTTGAAAATGTCCCATTGGTTTTCAAAAACAGGACATTGTCTCATTGAAATAAATTCTTTACCAATCACTGTTAGCCTAGAGATAGACAACACAAAAATGTACCTGCGACATTCGGCGATTCCTCAGTAGACACCTTTTAACCGGAAATATCCGCCATGTTTTACATTTTTTTGACAATTTCTATCTATCGAGGAGGCCATTCGCTGACGTCACGGGATTCCCAGGAAGGGCCAGGGGGTGTATTTTCGGATTACGTATTAGAGTCAAATGTCTTTTCTTTAAAAGAGAATACGGTCAAATACTTTTGTTAGTTACTTCTAGAAAAATCTTAAGTATCATGTGATGTCCATAAATATACATGTATCTTAAAAACGAAAAAAATAATAGTAATACGTAATCCGAAAATACGCTTCCTGGCTCTTCCCGTGACGTCAGCGAATGGACTCCTCGATGAATATAAATTATCTTCGGTTAAAAGGTGTCCACTGAGGAATCGCTGAATGTCGCAGGTACATATTTTTGTGTTGTCTATCGCTAGGCTAATGGAAATTATGATCAATGTTTGTTTCGTGGGTGGTTTTGGGTGGGAAAGGCTGTCTTGTGCTGGGGCTTGCAATCGAGACGTTGCATTCTTGTGTTTATATTATATAGGGGAAATTTTTTTCCATATTTTATCATTTATTTTGGTTATAGAATGTCAGATTCCTGTGTCTGTATCATGGTATTTCATTTCAACAGCATCAAAAGGACAATAAACTTGACGGAAAGAAAAACCGAAAAATGGACAAGTAGACAGTTATACATATTGATTAAAAGAAGGGAAAAAAATCATTAAACTCGTACACAATCACATTATGATATCGTTCTCTCTTTCAATTCAGGAACTAGATCGTTTTATTGTGTTCTTGAGCGTGCAGCGTTGCCTACAAAAATTGACAGAAAAGTGCTTTTTAATGGATATCGTATAGTTTTTTTTTCAACTGTGGTGAATAAAGCATATGTGATTCACTTGACACAACACAAACTTCAGATTATTGTGTGTGTACATGTATGTTTAAAAAAGCTTTTTGCTGACTTCCGTGTGTTGATTATTCAGAAATCGCAGTCGCTGACGGAAGTTTGTTGGATTAAACGTCTTTAACAAATACCAAACCACCAAATGAACAAAGGAACAATACAGAAATATGCACTGACATCCCAGACATTCCGTGCGACAACCATCTACAGCACATCTACTCATCTGGTTGTTATAGAAGTATGTTTTTCTGCTTACCTTGTGTAATCTTGTGGGCGCAGCCACGTTTTTTACTCGAGCGGGTACGTAAAATTGACAGGGACAGTAACGTTGACAAGGAGCAAGTTCGTAAGGTCTCTCCAGTGTGCTAACGGCCCTTCCTTAATCGTAACAATAACTTCTTCGCCGACTTCCGGTTTTGACCCATTTACGTACACTACATTTGAAGTTCGGTTATTTGTATGGAATTTTTTTTTTCTATTTTTACAAATTATAGTCAAAATACCTATACTTTATGCAATAATAGCGTTAATTCACGTTTTTTTTTTTTTGGTCGTTAACATTCGCAGAGGCCCTCAAAATACTTTAACACCCTCGTGCTTCGCACTCGGGCGTTAAAGCATTTTTTGGGCCTCTGCGAATATTAACGACCTCAAAAACGTGATATAACCCTATATTAGAGGTATAAAATATCGGACGAAGTTTTATTTTCGCCGAGAGTAATCATAAAGTTTTATGTCATTTGAACTCGAAAAGTATTCATCGGAAATCAAAAGCGATTTAGAACCAGTTAAAGGGGACTCTGCACTCAAGAAATCTGATATTTGTGCATAGATCGGACTGGTTTAGACAACCGTGCGGTAGTGTTAAAGATGACCCTAAATCTGGCCGTCCATCAACATCAGTCCCAGACAAAATCATAATGGCCGTAGAGCAGCATGTAAAACAAGATCGCCGAGATACTGTCAGGAAAATAGCTTATACATTTGACCTTTCATAATTATAGAAGTGCTCAGGAGATTTTGACAGAGAATCTTGGAATGTCGCGTATTTGCATGATGTGGGTACCTAGGCAACTGAAAATTCATAGTATGAATTTGTTCAGTTTTTATTTGTCTTATGCAAATTGTTTCAATTTGAGTAAGTCTCAAATTGGTCTACTAGGGCCTAAGCAGTTAATACTGACATTCTGGTCAAATTGCAGTATAGAAGATTTCTGATTCGTTGTAAAAAATATAGAGAGAGCTGGTCACTATATCAATTGATCCTTTATCCACAATATTTTCTATTTTCAACTCTTTACCATAAGACAAAACATTAAACAGGTCCAAGATGAAAAGATAAAGTTAAATATTTCAAAAACTGAAATTTGTTTCCAAAAACCTTAGTGGTAAAAGGAGAATATGCTGGTTGCCAACATTATGTTCTTTTCTTACACCGTTTTTAAAAGTCTTCTGTCTTCAGGGTCGTAAAAATTAGGGATTGACTGGTAAAGGAATAAAATAGATTCCACACATCGGGCACGAGCTCTGCTTTAGTTCCCAGGAAGCAATATCCGAAGAGATGGTAAATACATATTTAGATTGTTACTAAACGTCAAATTTATTGACTAAATCGAAGTTAACTCTTTACCACACGAGAACATTTTAGGCTGGTCCAAATTGAAAGGATTTGCAGACAAAATAAAAGTGACTGAAAAATTTAAATTTGCTCTGGGAAGGGTAGAAAACACTGTGGGAAAAGAAGAAAATAATGGTTACCAGCATTTTCTCCTTTGCCTGCAGTGTTTTCAAAAGGCTTCTTTCTCAGGGGAGTCAAAAGTAGGGATTGTGTGGTAATGGGTTAAAGCAATTAGAGTCAATAAATTAAATTTTACTCACATGTTTTGACTTGTCTTTGATGGGGTTAAAAAATGTAGAAAAAGGAGAAAATATTGGTTTTCCAAAGTTTTTTTTTCTTTCTTCACCAGGGTCGTTAAAACAAATGATTTCTCTCAGTAGCCTGTCTAGAAGACATAATATTGATAGGAAGAAGGAAATATTCACAAATCGAAATTTTAAGGATACAATTCAAAATTTGTTCAAAATGCATGTAAGTTGTCAAATCATTTTTCAGAGTAAAATGTCGAAGAGAAGAAGTGTATGTGATTAAAGTTCTATCATGGGTTTACTGTCACAAACAAACATTACAGTGTAAAGGGCTGTTATATGCAAATGTTATGTAACAGTTTCCTGTATTGTTTCAACAGGTCGGTGATGGATTAACATGTATGACCATGACTAGGGGTAGCCAGATACTGACTTCATCCTTTTCCATAAAACCCTTGATCTAGTTTCCAATACTGAAATAAACAGTTTGAAAAAGAGTGTGGGAGGAAAATGACATTTGCACTTCAATGAATGATATTATCCCTTGAACGTTTGAAAATATCGACTTTGTTATGAACTTGAAATGTCGACTTTGTTATTTTCAAAATTTATGTTATGAAATTGAATGAACCTATAATTTTGCAAAATGTTGAAATCATTTTGAAAAGGGAGAAAACGGTAGCAATTTCTCCTTTACCAAGAGCGAAACGATAATGTAGAAAAGGGTAGAATTGAACGAACAACAATTTATGTATTCCAATTTCAAAAAAAAAAAATATATATATATATACTTCATGTTGGATTTTCTCTTTGGAAATTGCCGTTGCTGAATGTCTGTCTTTCGGAGTTTCGGTTTAAGGCCTTTTTCCTTTCTACTCGGCGTTTCAAATAATGTCGGAACAGCGTCATGCTTGAACCGAAGCCGAAAATTCCTATAACATGCTTCTTTTGCTAGTTTTGGACTTATTAAAAACCGACTGTCATCGTAGTTTTTCAGACACAATTTTGAAGGAACCGATGGCACTAAATCCATTACTGCTGTCCGGCCCCAGTTTAAATGTTTCAAAATCCATAGTTTTCTCCTTGTTAATTCCTTCGGAAATTTGATCATATTACTTCTATGAGTTCCCGAATCGACCTTGCAGGCATAGCCTGCACAAATTTTCCATTTTTCGGCACAATTCTCTGATGATACTCAGATATCTGCGTAAAATCATCAGCGTTCCTACTTTATATACTGACTGTGTGTATGCAGAGACTGACTCGACAATGACGTCACACATGCACGGAAGATAAGCGAATCATGGGAAATAAGCCATGTACCATTTTTGACAATGGTTTATGGCATGTTACAGGGTGGTATTTATGAAAAATTTCTTATACATATTTAACTGAAATCATTTGCAGCTGATTAAAAAAAAAACAACAGTCTGGTCAAAATATTTTAGGATTTGCCCTTTAAAGACCATGAATATTTTCCGAATGTTTCACGAAGTACGACAATACTGAATGTGTTGTATTGGGTGCTTCTCCATCCTGTTGGGGCCAAGGGTCTCTTACGTCTTTTTTCTCTGTAAAGCTTGCAAAGTATTTCTTTTCAGCATTGTCAGGTAACGTTCACTGTTTACTGTATGCGTCTGTCCATTTCGTGTACAATAGGACGCTCCAATAGACGATTTGCCAATTACATTTGATATAGCGATATTTCCTTGTTTTCGAAAGCGGCACATTCGGAAGTATCACGTGACACCGGACAAACAAAGCTCTATTCCAAAGAGAAATGTCGCTTGTCCCGTTTGCAAATCCTTTAGATTTGGAAAAATCACAACTGAAAAGTGAATGACATAGCAAAAAATCTCGAGGAAATTAATTCTAAAATAATTTCAACATATTTCATAATACTGCTTTTGAAACAATAAACCATGGTCAGGCAAAAATGCATTTTATGAGATCGTATTTAAACAAAGAGTACATGTACGTAGAGACTAAGAGTGAACTAAGCGTCTGCAACCTGTATAGAAATCATAACATCGTCCAATAATTATCAACAAACTACGGAATCCTGTTTCCGCCATCCACTTTTCGACGTACGAGGAACTGGAAAAGTAGAAATTAGGCTCACTAACTTCCACTTTTCTAGCAAAAAAGTTACCTCGAAAAGTCGAAAAGTTGAAGTTTTTGACCTGACAATTGCCATAAAACTTTCCACTTTTTGACCTCACGTTTGTCTAGAAAAGTAGAAATTAGGAAGCACTAACTTCCACTTTTCGCCTTAAAATGCTAGGTCGAAAAGTAGAAAAGTGGAAGTTTTTCACATGACAATTGTCAATAAAACTTCCACTTTTCGACCTAGAAAAGACGAAGTCGAAAAGTAGAAAAGTCGAAAAGTTTAAAAGTTGAAAAGTCAAAGTCGAAAAGTGGAAGTTAGCCTTAAAACTTTTAAAAAGATTTCATTCAGTAATTCACCATGGCTGCATGTAACCTCTCTAATAATTGTATTTTATTATTATTCTTATTATTATTATTATTAAACAAATATTCCAAGCAGAAGAAAAAATAAGATTTCGTTAAAACAGAGAAAGAAGACCTCTGGACAAGAACAATGTCTTTCAAATTAAAAACGCGACAAGAAGATCAAATGACCGTCATGTAAAGCATATGAGGTTTCTACGCGGCGGCTCTTTTACTCGTTTGTTTACATGTTCTAAAATAAATTGAAATTGAAAGCCAATATACTATTTGAAAACATTGATGCTGACCTCTCCTGCAAACTTGCCTGTTACCAAAAGTATTTCGGGTTTTGGCGACCCGGAAATAGTGGGGGGGGGGGGGGGGGGGGGGGCAGACGTGCTGATTTGTCAAACTCTCTGTTCTTAGTCTTTAAAAGTTGTCTCTTTGTAAAGAAATTACAGTTTGGAGAAATAAATCCTTTTCTTCTTTTAATGAAGGGCGAGTTCACCAGAAATGAATTCCTATTAACCCCCCCTCTCAAAAAACGAAAACAAAAAATAAGCAAAGTATAGTTCAGAAATTTCTGTAAAGAAGAATTTCAAAGTGTAAAAGAATATACTGGGATAAAAAAGAGCTTGCAGCATTCTATTGTATCCATGTGCTACCTGGACGAGTCCGAAGTTTTGTCTACGAATGAACCCATTACCAAACGACAATATTTTAGACCAGTCCAAACTGAAAGCATTTGCAGACGACAAACTTGAAATTTGAAATTCTGAAGGGTAGAAAACACTGTGGGAAAAGGAGAAAATGCTGGTTACCAGCATTTTCTCCTTTTCCCAGAATGTTTTCCAAAGGTTTCTTTCTCAGGGGCATCAAAAGTAGGGATTGTGTGATAATGGGTTAAAAGCCTATACCACATAACCAAAGCTTTTTACGACCCTGTGAAATATAGATTTTAGAAATTATGTTGAAAAGGGGCAACGTTCTGGTAACCAACATTTTCCCCTTTTCCTTTGTTATCCTCCCTACGGAAAATTTCATTTTTGAGTCATATTCAAATTGGTGTCTGCAAAGGCCCTTAACTTGGGCAAGTCCCAATTTTTTTGTTTGGTAAAAAGTACAGGCTCGAAATCCAGGGATCTGTGGTTTGATTGATTTAAACTATTAAGGTGATATTTAAAAAAAAGTTCCAACGCTTGAAAATAAATAGAAATAGTCAATTTACAAAACAAAAAATCTTGGACATTATACATTTTGAATTTACTGCGAAAATCCCGACTTTGAAATAACATTTAAAATCTTTATATTTACAGTTTTGCAATATTGCTGTTCAAACTACCTTATCACATGACTATTGCAAAATCAAAGTTCAATTCAAATTTGAAACATTACATTAAGTACATGTAGATCGAGATTAATTTTCAGTAGTCAAATACGTGCTATATTTGTTTTCATTTCAGAGCTAGTAAAGGGTTAGCTTGGTGTTCCTTTGATCTCGGTATTTCACCCTCAAATTGGATAATATATATGAAAAGCCGTGATGTACTTCTTAGGCACCAACTAACACACATGTCATATTTAACTGTTTTTCCCTTATCACTTGTAAAGAATTTGGAATTGTGAATATCTGTTACAGAGGGTAAATCCATTCTAATAACTAATCCCGAAAGTTGCATTTTTCTGCCCGATTTTCAAAATGCAGTATCATGTCAATCTGGGTTAAATGTATATTGGAGCTATTTATTTTGAGTATCATTTGTTCTTACCCTATGACACCAAGGCAGTTGCTGAGAATTTCGCGATTTCTTAATCGGGTACTCGTTTTTTAGAGTGATAAATGTAGCCTGCATACAAAAAGGTTCTATGAAATCCCATTCAGATACTTTTCTTTCTTTTGGCTACCGAAAGATAGATACAATGACCCTGTCCTTTTTTGTTGCGAGTGGGGTATGTGATACAACAACCGGAACGACCGTTTTCTTTTTATCGCGTTAAGGGTGAATTAGATTTTAAAAATGTGACCCTATAACTATTCAGATATATTCAAGACCGGGTCAGCTTGTACGGTGGAGAGTATCCGCTAGGGAAGTAACTCTTGGTGACTCGTCGGTATCGGTAGTTGGTAAATGGTCTATTGCACCACTGTAACTTAACCCATTACCACACAATCCCTACTTTTGACGCCCCTGAGAAAGAAGCCTTTAGAAAACATTGTGGGAAAAGAAGAAAATGCTGGTAACCAGCATTTTCTCCTTTTCCCACAATGTTTTCTACCTTTCACAAAACAAATTTCAAATTTTCAGTCACTTTTATTTTGTCGTCTGCAAATGCTTTCAATTTGGACCAGTCTAAAATATTGTCGTGTGGTAATGGATTAACACCACAATACGGTTACTTTTTCACAATGAAAAGGATTTACAAAATAAATGTGAAGCAGCACACAATACAGAAAATTCAGTATTGTAGTGGCTCCATGACACTTTCAAGAAAACTTTAAAAAATCAAAATTAGCAATTCTGGCCTCCTCATTTCCCGGACTTAAGTCCTTTGAACCTTACATTTGCTGAAACTGCAACAGCCGTTTCTGATTGGTTTATTGGCTTGAAACGATATACCATTCAAAATTGCCTTACACCTCACAAGTTATTCTCCCGTAAATTAAACTAGATGGAAGAGGGGGGCAGGGTCGGTGTGTATATATATGTTATTTACGGAAAGAGTGCCTCAGAAAATCTTTTCAAAACACAAGTTTTAACGGTGTTTGTTTCCACGATGAAATTTAAATGAAAAAGCTTAAAGGCCCATTAGAGACCATTATTATAAAACAGGTGTCATAATACATTTAAATTTAAATCTTACTATTCAAAAATGTACCCCGCCCGGATGGCTCAATAATGAGTGTGTCGGACTCATGACCTGGTGGTTGTGAGTTTGATACCCAGTTGAGGCAAACTTTCTCTCCGACGTATTTTCGCCACTCACCTCTGCTGAAGCATGTGAGAAAGGTAGTCGGTGGCTTTGGAAAGAAAGTAGTGTAAGTACCGGTGTGAGAAAGCCAGGGAACACATGTGCGTCACCGACCGCCATGACATAACCTTAGCTGTTAAATTGGCGTTAAACCCCAATACAACCAACCAATCAAAAATGTAAATTATTGTGGAGATGATAGCATCTTATTGCGTGGTCGGGCCATATGTTAGTCGCTGGCAGAAAAGAGAAGTTTCAAAATCTAGCAAAGAGTCAACAAAATACACAGCTACCTGGCAGGTTTTAAACTAATTCTGAAATTAATTTCTCTGTCAGCGCTTGGACCGACCTCACAATGACAGATTGTCATCTCCACAATTATTCTCATGCCTTTAACCCATTACCACACAATCCGTACTTTTGACGCCCCTGAGAAAGAAGCATGTAGAAAACATTGTGAGAAACCAGCATTTTCTCCTTTTCCCACAGTGTTTTTTACCCTTCACAAAACAAATTCCAAATTTTAAGTCACTTTTAATTTGTCGTCTGCAAATTCCTTTGATTTGGACAAGCCTGAAATATTGTTGTTTGCTAATGAGTTAAATGGCATGCTATAAATCTAAATGTATTTAAACACCCGCCTTCTTTAATTTGGCTTTTATTTTACTTCAAGACAGTTAAAAAATCCTCCCGTTACTTTCGACAAATACTAATGCAGAGCAACCATCACCGGTGTTTACCTTTGGCATCGCTAAAAACACACCATGTAAAGCTAGTCATAGATTCCTAACAGAATGCACACCATATTATGCATGATAAAGGCGTGATTTTATAACTTATCGGCGGCCACTAAATCTCGTACGTGATTCCCGATTGGTTTGGTAGTTGATATTATGAGAAAGTCCTATGTGCACACAATCGGATGCACATGGAGCGTGACACTTGTTTAATTAGAGCTGTATGGTGTACAATATGTGGGGAGTGATGCGTCATATCAGACAAGTGCAATCTTCGAAGAATATTACATGTGCAGAAAACGACTGAAACTGGCCCGCCATGTCACGTGATTCGCAGTTCATATGGAATCGAGGTTAGATGTAGGAACGGCAGTGGTCGAGTTGTGACGAGTACGCCCATGGTCTTTAAAGTGTAGATTCAGCAATGGATGCATGCTGTCAGCTGGTTGACGACGAGGAATTTTATGAAGAATTTATTTTCCCCGATACAGGCGATGGCTCGCTAAGACAACTGTGTACTATAAACAAGAACTGGATCCATGTCCTTCCAAAGTTGTAGGCTCACTGTCCAGGATCTGTTTCCATTTTAACCCATACCAGATAAGCCCTCTTTTTGTACACACCTGAGGCAGAAGACGCATAAAAACATTGCAGGTAAAGAAAAAATTGCTGGTAAGGAGTATTTTCTCCTTTCCTGCAATGTTTTCTTTCTTTTTACAAGCAAATCCTATAATTTGGGCAAGTTGTCTGCAAACACTTTCAGACTGGACCCATGCCAAATTTTCCAGTCTGGTAAAGACTTAGAGTTGGAATTGTCCCCGCCCGTTTTACTACAGTGCGTGGATTAGAATAGTCCTGCTAAAATGCTGTGGCAGAGCTTTGCGTAAATCAAGATAAAACTATATATACGTCAACCATTTAATGAATAAGTGGCCACAAATTGCAACATATTGAGTCTGTATGGAATTAAATGCAGCAATTTTGAACGAAATCCATTAGTTTAGAGAGTAGGACAAACTAAGTTTACCAATGATTTCTTCGCCACAGTAATTTCCGCGAAAAAGTGACAATAAAAATGAAATAAAAATATCATGATTGATGACGTCATCATTTGCCCGCGTAGATCATTGCATATATTTATACAAAAAAAGTCTGATACGCTAAAAGTAACTTGAAAATCAGGTAAAGACTGTGAAAGACTGTGATACGTGTGACGCTGTGCCACCAACCGGAAGACATTTATGGTTTAGTCCTCTCCTTCTAGATTTAGACCCAAAACGAAGTCGGACATTTTATTTTTCAAAATCTAGAACGATGTTACTGCAAAACGCGCTTTGCTCGTTAAGGGCTTCGCAGTCACTCGTTATATATTTTATTATCTAGCATTCTCCTTAGCATTCTCCCTAAGTATCATGCAGATGTTGAAAAGTGAGTAGTCCCATTTTTCACTGATTTTACCTCCATTTTATCCGACTTGCTAAATAACTTTCCCAAAGGAAAAGCATTCCCTTTTTCTGACAGTGGTTGCCAAGGAAATAAGAAATCAGTATTTCATGCAGAATAGTCGGAAGTTGTCAGCAGAAAAAAGAAATAAAAGAATGATAATTTTCAGGGTGGTTTTTGAGAAAATGTTATTGTTCAGATTATCTATACTACTACATATATTATAAGGACGACACGATTTTATTCGGATGAACGTTGAAAATGAAAAAAATGTTACTTGCACTGCGTTGCATTGCAACAGATGTTTCGCCGTAGAAACCAGTTTTTCAAACTTCTAATTCTGAACATTTCCAAACCAAATTATCGCCTGACAGCAAAAGTGTATTTGAAAAAAAAAAACCATACAGTACCTAAATGAGCAACATCTGATTTTTAACTGCCAACACTAAAAAGTCTCAAAATATTTCTAGTTTTTGTAACATAGCAACAAAACTATCGACCCGTCAGTGATCTTACAAAAACCTGGCATATTCAAAGCAAATTATCGCCAATATAATATAGCTGTACTCTATAGAAAATATTTAATGAAACATTACCTCAAGCTCAAAGCATGTTTTTTACCGAGTAAAATATGTACAGATGAATGGACACTCGTCAGTGCAAATACAGCTGAGGACACGAGACTTAATTTTCAATCTGTCTGTTGTTACGACCTGAAACAATGCATACATGTATATAACACAAGTGCGTCACCGACCGCCATGATATGACCTAAGCTGTTAAAGTGGTGTTAAACCCCAATACAACCTTCTAAAGGTTGTGGTTAGACAATTAAACCTAATCATTCAATTTTCATTTGCGTTTTTATTAGTGCTAGGTCCGTGGAAGTTATTTTGACGTATTGTGTTTGTCAAAATGTCATTATTTTCGCTGTTCTATCTTTTCTTACAATGTTTTCAATGCACCCTATCGAGACGTTAAAATATACGATTGTTTTTAAGTAGTGTCTTTATAGTCTTTTAACAGCAGGAGCAATTCAATTGTTTGTCACAATGTTTATCAAATGTTTGGATATGCTAAAAAAGATTTATATATCATATTGTAATTATAATTGGTTGACAGATAAATCCAACCAACAAATTTTCCTGTTATCATAATTTGAATGAATATTAAGTGTTGGCACAATGTTTTCAAAAGATTAAAATGTTGCATTGATATTATATTTAGTAAATGTCTTGGTTAAATGTATAAACAATTATTATCTTGCACAATGTTTTCAAAAGCTTAAACCACATGAGCGTGAAATTTGGAATTAATATTATTTTATGGTAATTGTCTAAGTTAATGTAATAATCTATAGATGAGATAAGGTCTTCCAACAAATGTATTCAAAAGTTTTTACAATTCAACATATGACCTCTAATTTTCATAACTGTTAACTTTAGCTTTGATTGTAAATTTGTTACATATATCCAACGTCACTCTGTAAATAATTTATATGATATGTTACGGTATATGGGCCAGCGGCCTAAATACTTAAATAAAATATTGTATTGTATTGTATAGTATTTGTATTGTATTTTAAATAAATTTAACAAATCATCCCCGTGCAACTGTCTATACAGTTATGTTAATTCTAATGCTTTTAACTGACCGTATTCAAATCTTCGATCATTTCATGGCAGTCACATAATATTATCTTTTGAAAGCTTTCACAAATGGATGTTAACAAAACAGTTTATTCGAGCTTTCTCATAAACTGCAGCCTTGTCAGAGATACAAAAAAAAAAAACGACGGAAACACTGATTATCTCGAACAAGTATCAAACCCGCATGCTCCAATCCAAGCAATTCGAAATAGTGTCATCATAATGCTTTTTAACTTTCGATATTGGGAAAAAATCATACATGATGTATCTTCATGGTGTTGGGAGCTTGTTTAATCTTTCGTGGAATCTCTTTTTCTATGGTTTCTCTTTAGTTAGCATGGACTTCAAAGAATTTAATAGTAGTACTTATCCCAATTTCTATCATGCCTGAAAAAACATAGTACATCTAGCATGCAAAGTGTTGGAGTTATCTGTTTAGACATATCAGAGCGGTTTATGCACATGAGCCAATTAACATAAGTTTACTTAAACCCTTCCAATACAATCACTGGTTTTCACGAACCTGGGATATTGTATAAAGGAAATCATATTGGGAAAAGACGAAATTGCTTTCATAATGTTTTCTAGCCTATAAGATTTTTTTCAACTAGCAGTCACTTTGAATTGTCGTCTGCAACTTCTTTCAATTTGCACTAGTCTAAAATTGTGTCTTCTCGTCAAGGGTCTACTCGTAACTAAACAATCCACTGTTTTCCCGTATTTCCAGTCAAAATATCTTGAAGCCATTGTTGTAAAAGTAGATATTGCTTGTAAAGATTAATTTCTGCTTTTGCAACAAAGTTTTCAAAAGACTTATAACAAAAGGAATGCTTTGGTAAACGGTTTTTGGCTTTTAATAATTACGCACAGTCTCTACCTGTGACAATATCTGATGCTTTCATTAAATCTTTTTGTCTAGTAGTAACCATTTCGTCCGACTTTCGTTTGAGCGCCAATCCCGTCAGGTGCTCTTTTAACATGGCCACCTTCCCAAAAGTTCCAGGTTCCCCTTTCAAATTTATATTCATAGATTTTTTTTCCCAATAAGAAAAAGTTAGTTTTTGATGTACATTGGGTCGTAGGCCCGTCACTCACAAAGTGTATTGCTTTAAGCTGTTTTTTAGCAGTTGTGATTATCACGTATCAAGTTGAGTATGGAATCCGAAATGCCGAAATTGCAGCAGATCCATGTCTGAGACAATCTGAAATTGTTGCGAAAGACAACATGCTTTTCTATGCTTTTTTTGTATATGCAACATCTGTGTGAATCGATACTTGACGTTTAGATGCTCCGAAGTGGGTATTTTGAATATCAGATGAATATTTACAGCAGTAATTCTCTGAAAAGTTAATGTGTATAAGAACTGCGTCAGCATTTAAGTTATCTCTAATATGCCTAAGAGAATTGTACTGGTTTATGTTAAAGGCAGTCCTACAAAGTCTCTGTATGTCTCTTTTTAAGTCATTTACTAGTGTTTCCACAGTTCCTGACTGCAAATCCTCAAACATCAATATGTGTGTCATTTCAACCTTGACCCCATTTTTAGTTAGCCTCTCACCCGAAATTTTCTTGCTTGTCCACATAAACCATTCAACGATTTGGCCAGTGACATTTTTAAAGAATGTTTTTTATTTATTTATTCTTACATGCATTACATTTTCTGTAAAAACATACAGTACCTAAATGAGCAACATCTGATTTTTAACTGCCAACACTAAAAAGTCTCAAAATATTTCTAGTTTTTGTAACAAAGCAACAAAACTATCGACCCGTCAGTCATTCCTTGCTTTGTGTTGTACATATAATGTTCTCAGTTAAAGTTTTATATCGCTAGATTGAATTACTGTCTCTGCGAACAACTTGTTAATGTTAAACTTAGGAGTTTCATGTAACTTACAGAAACATGTCTTTCGATCCTTTCCTGAAGCCTTTTTGACCAAAAATGGTTTAAGCATACAGAACATACCATAGCTCATTTTGGTGTTATTTTCACACAGAAATTTCTTATGTATTGATTTTATAGATTCATTCAGTAGCCGTACCTGTTTTTTTCCCACGTCTGAATAGGTTTGTGTGGATTCTTCCCTGCTTTAACACGTGAAGTTTGAGACAGTTTCCTTCATTTCAAGTCGGAATCGAGAAGTTCTAGTGGCATTCTTTGGATTTCTATCTTTTTTCCTTAATCCTATACCAGTAATCTTTGTGGCATAAGTAGAAAGGCCATACTTTTTATGAATATTTTCTCTGAATATAAGATGTCTTATGATTCGACTCTCCTTTTTGGTTCTTTGTATTTTTGTTTTTTATGCCATTTACAATTACTTTGAAGGTTGTGTTATCATCCGTCAAGTACTGTTGTCTCAGTCTTCTTTCTCTATCCACCTCAACTCTCAATTTAAATATATCTCTGTAACATTTAGCTGTCTTTCCTGACTTTCTTCCTGCTCTTCTTCTGTCGGTTATTGCGTTTGGAATATTTTGAAATTCGTAATTTGGAGAAGAAGGGGGACTAAGTGTATATTCATCAGTTCTGAATATGCTTCTGTCATGTTCTCTTTTATTCCGTTGATTTATCCACCACCTTCTCCGCATTTGCCGCTGTTCTCTGTCACTCATCTCTGATGCACTCTTTATCAATCTCTTAGCTTTCGTTTGTCTGTACCTTTCACGTTCTTTTCTTTTATACTCTTCGTGTTTTTCAAGATTTTCTCGTTGACGCTTTCGCCACAACGCAGCTCTCTCTCTCCACTTCTGAGTGCCATTCTTTAAGGTTGTCTCGTTAGGAGCTGTCTGAGTTCCTTATTATTTTCTATACTTTTATACAACTTTCTTATTTGTTGGCAGTAAGACATCCAGTCCGACAATCTTAGTATGGCGGAGAGTGCTGCCTCAGCCGCTCGAGTACAATCATCTAAATTAGCTAGCTTTCTCTTCAGGATATGCATTGACTCTGAAATTAATAAACTTTGCTCTTTTACACCTTTTCTTTCAAAACCATTGTAGACAAGATTGCCTTTGGGGGAGCTGTAGCATTGATTCTTAAAATGAATAAAAAAAAGTTAAGCCAAATTTTCAATTTCAGTATACTGTGATAGATCTATTCTTTTTTTTTAATACTTTCTCACTTTTTACCTCGAACATTGAATATTTTAAATGCAATATGGAACACGTATTTTTATGCCAGCACGCAGTTACTAAAGACAAACAATTCTTACAAAGTAAAGCTTGTTTTTCAGATCCCATAAATAAGTTTACTATGACATATGATTTAGAAAATGTTTAAAAAGCATTAAATCCTAGTTCATATATATTGAGAACAAAGTGAATATTTGCAGTAGACTACAATTGTTTTTTTCAAATTGTGACAAAAAAAAATAACCCTGTGGTTGTGAGGGAGAACGTCGGCTTTGCAACCTTAAGGTCCCGAGCTCGATTCCCGGGAGTGGTTGTCAATTTTGGACCACACATTCGGCGCGAGTGGTGTAGGTCACTGGAAACAGAATTGAGAGGGATTTGAGAGGGATTAGTATAAGTAATTAGATCTATTATAACTTATTTCTCAATCGATGTAAAATTTCTAAACCAAAGAAAAGTATCTGCAAGTTCTTGTCATTACCAAAACAACACTTCCGTTTCGGAAAGGGCCGTTGCGGAGATGACAATTTTCAGAATATTTGCTCAAAGCGTCTCGTTGATTTGGACTGATGTTGTCGCCAATAGAAAATTATTGGAAGGTATTGGATCAACAAAAAGGATGTTAACACAACAAAAATGAAAATATTGCATGAAAGGTAATGACAGCGAGAAAGCATACATGTGTTTATCTGTAAGTAACCTTCAATACTACCCTCCTCAGACATCACGCGGCCATCAGTGTATGATTTTCAACTGTTTAAAAGCGCCACTGCAAACTTTTACGTCGTCACAATCGCGGGCTAAAATGACTTGTTATATTTCATTTTACCGTAAGATATACATACATGTATGTGTTTCGTAAATGACTATGCGTTTGGTAACCTGCGAAAATTTTCGAATCATTGAATACTTGGGAGATTTAGAGTTGCATACACGAACACAGTACTGACATGGATATCTTCTTAATTAAGGTTCATGTAAAGTGTTTATTTTGCTTAATTTCATACGTCAATAATTCTGTAATTATTAAAATTTGTCCAGGAAAACCATATATCAAATTAAAGCTCTGGATGAGTACAAGCTGTTTTACATAA
Organism: Tridacna crocea; assembly: GCA_943736015.1. Taxonomy (NCBI): domain Eukaryota; kingdom Metazoa; phylum Mollusca; class Bivalvia; order Cardiida; family Cardiidae; genus Tridacna; species Tridacna crocea. Next base: position 39,470,647 of record OX031064.1, on the reverse strand, counting down.
TTATACCTACTGGCCTTGCATAATAAAACTAAAACATTGCAGAAAAAGATGACATCGTTTAAAACCTACAAAATAATAATGACATAACAAAATTGCTTAAGTTTTGGAGAAAACATAGGCTATGGTACATACCAGGTACTGCTACTACCAAAAATCCTATAGTTTCTTTAAAAAGGCACATATTTAAGTCAGAAAGTTTGACATTTTTCCCTTATTGACTTGTCAACCATGTTTGACCTACTTTGTTTTAGTAACAGGTATGGTGTCTCCACAGGATCAAAATGTACAAGTGGTTGTGCATGATAAACTTTCATTAGTATTACCTGAACAAATTGACATGAAATAAATGACCTCAATTACCATATATTACACGCTTGATTTATTGTTCTAACTTGGCTCTGGCTAATGTCGTCTGCATGCGGAACTATGTGCATGTTTCTAAACTCTTTATGCTGCTAATAGATTTACCGGGTATAGTGTTTTCAAAGAATACTTGAAATACCTGAAATAACCATTATATTGTTGGTTTAAATTGGTAATACATGGTGGGTGACTTAGATCTATGATGCACTTTCTATGAAGCCTGATCTTAATCTATGCCATCCGCAAAACCGTTTTATTTTGACTAAGGCGCAGTAAGGGTCAAACCCGACATTTACCGATAACAGTTTCCGTACAGTCCGATTATACCAGATGGTTTAAATATTCACGTTTTAATTACTCTTTGCATAAAGGTCAATTTCAGGTCAATTTATTCCAGTAATAATTTTAGAATAAAAATGACCTGTACAAGTGAAATTTCCATGTCCACTTACAAACCCTTTCTCAAAAACAGCACCCCACTACCCCATCACACACAAAAAAAGAACAATGAAAAAAATGCTTATGTCAAAAATTGATTCTAAATCCCATCTACCAGACTGGTGACACCTTAATCCTATCTACCAGACTGGTGACACCTTTTGTAACTGCTGTTTTTGAGAAAGGGTTTGGACGTAGACATGGACATTTCACTTGTACAGGTCATTTTTATTTGTTTTATTATCTAAAATTACTAATGAAAGTTTATCATGCACAACCACTTGTACATTTTGATCCTGTGGAGACACCATACCTGTTACTAAAACAAAGTAGGTCAAACATGGTTGACAAGTCAATAAGGGAAAAATGTCAAACTTTCTGACTTAAATATGTGCCTTTTTAAAGAAACTATAGGATTTTTGGTAGTAGCAGTACCTGGTATGTACTATAGCCTATGTTTTCTCCAAAACTTAAGCAATTTTGTTATGTCATTATTATTTTGTAGGTTTTAAACGATGTCATCTTTTTCTGCAATGTTTTAGTTTTATTATGTAAGGCCAGTAGGTATAATTATGTAAAACAGCTTGTACTCATCCAGAGCTTTAATTTGATATATGGTTTTCCTGGACAAATTTTAATAATTACAGAATTATTGACGTATGAAATTAAGCAAAATAAACACTTTACATGAACCTTAACTTCTTGATTTGTTTTGATGATTTATAAAGAATTTGCAATGGAAAATTAAATTTATAATAACTAAAAGCATACGGTGACAAGAGACAATTTTCCAACCCTGGTTAAAGGTGGCCCTTCAGATTTTTGGACAAAATCTTACAAAAAATACAAAAAAAAAAATCATCCTTGTACTCCCCAAGCCTTATAATTTTCATTCATTAACGCCAGTAACCATCCGACAGCTAGATAAATTAAAGATTTACTACAGCCCATGTCGACACTGAAGGGAAACATGAGCAACTCGCTCATTTACAAACCGGAAATATACAAACGAAGCTACAAACATAGCATCCGAAGTTCTAGACATTATGGAAAATGATTAAAGATTCGTTATGTTATGGAATTTAATAGTCATGAGTCACTTAACATTCCTACAATGCTTTTTTTGATTTTGGCGGGAAATCTAAAAATAGCTTAAGAGGCTACGTAGCCTTTTAAAGGAACTGGCTGTTCTTGATAAGCTGAAGAGGGCAAAATTCTCCACAAAATAATATGCCAGAAACGAGGGCCGATCTCAAGGCACTTGCTTATGGACGTCACTTTCCAATTTTCAGATTAAAAGCCTTGGAAATTTTAAATGCTCTTACAACAAAAGCAGACACAGAACAACAATAAGGACACCATTTATGTAAAAATTGACGTCGTAAAGAAGTCCCTTTAAGGAAAATATTAGCATCATTGCAACTTTGCTTAAAGAAAGGATTTTGTAACATTATTTCTGAAAATTGTCCTCCTCCACTTGGTAAACAACAGCTATATGAAATAAAAAGAATTCAAATAAATCTTCAAAGCGAGGCAGCAGTTGTCAGTTTTCAATTTTCCATTTAAATGTCTAATACCCCGGTCACACATTCACAGAAGAGCTACGGATTCGTTCCGGCATTGTCCGTGACAACTCGTACTAGTCTGTAGCTCTCCGTATTGTAACCGTAGTCATTCGTAGTAGTCCTTGTATATCCGTAGCGGTCCTTGACAAATTTTGAACATGCACAAAAATACGCTACGGATCAAACGACCGTAGCGTATCCTTACTAGTCCGTATTAGACCGTACTGATACGTTCTGGTCCGTATTAAAACCGTATTAGTCCGTACTTATCCGTAGGCCCAATTTTTTTTCAGGATTTGATACCGAGAACTACGTAATTAGCACGGTTACACTACGTTTTATACGTTATGATACGGACTTGTCACGGAAAGTCACGATCTTAGTACGTTGTACTACGGAGAGGCGGGGATTCGCACGGTCTTTTACGGTTTACTAGGGGCGACAGGATACAGTACGGAATTGTCAGGACCACTACTGTTTGGTAGGATAAATTCAGAATCATGTACTTCAACAAGGGTATTTTTACTCTGTCTTTGTAGAATACAACGCAATTGCGCTTTGTTGTTGAGTTCACAATCATGAACCGTCAACAATGATGTTTGCAATAAATTGGCTGCAACTGGATATTGTCAAGGCACTGGTCCAGCAGCTTGATGACATACATAGATGTAATAATTACATTTTTATCGTACTACTAATAATACCTTTAATTTAAAGTTACATATTTTACAAAACATTATACGAAAATGAATAATTATTAGCATTATAATGTGACATACTATCCAAACAACGATGCTTAACATGCAAGAAAACCGATCAGATAGGACGAGTACATAAACTGTCACCGTTTCTGGTAGTTCAGGCAACCGCCAACGAAACGGGAGGTCAAAGTTTCGAGCCCCGCCAGGAGCTTGTTCTGATATGGCTGGTTGGTGAACCGCCAGCTAGTTAAATGAATGGTTACTGGTTGCCTGCCTGGTGCCAGGCTGGGCCTTTCGAAATGGGTGATACTAACTATAAAAGACAAGTACATTACTTTTAAAACATAAACATTCACGATAATCAGTGTAATTGTGAAATAAACAGCAGATTTTATTAATATTAGAGAAACGTTATTGGTCAATATTTTCATTGAACCCTTTGCCATTCAATCCCTTGTTTTTATGGATCTGCAACAGACAAGTCAAGACAACATTCTGATTCTAGGAAGTCGAAAAAAAATGCTCAAAATTGGCAATTTCTCCATTTCTCACAATGCTTTCTACTTTATTGTAGAACTGAAGCTCTTTTGTACCAAATTTACAGTTGTTGTCTGCAGATGCTTTCAATTTCGTGGAGACCAAATTATGTAAACTTGTGATGGGTTGTTGATTATAATAATCAGGTAATAAAAGACAGAGAATATGTGGACTAGAGATTGGCTTTTACGAAGACCCCTCCATGGCCAGTATGAGGCTCTCATGGCCGAACTTGTTGCACTTTGAAAGTGAGCAGGCTAGAACATTTGGACGGAATGCTAAATCGTGGTAGGTCCGTATCGATCCGTGACGATTCGCACTACTACGTATTGGATCGTTCTTATTCGTACTAATCCGAAACCTGTACCGTAGCAAATCGTAGTGTTCTAAAATAATAAAACAATATTAAACTAATGACTTTAATAAGATAGACGAGGGCGTCTAAGGGGGACTTTTTAGGGGGACGTTTTAACCAATTTGGTATGGAAATAGGGGACGTTTTAACCAAAAGTGGGACGTTTTGACTGTGGGACGTTTTGACTGGGGGACGTTTTAACCGGATACCGGTTTACAGTCAAAACGTCCCACAGTTAAAACGTCCCACAGTCAAAATGTCCCACTTTTGGTTAAAACGTCCCCCGAATTTGGTTAAAACGTCCCACTGTTCCAAAAAATTGGTCAAAACGTCCCACTTCTAATTTTTTAGTTCTTATCAACAACTGATAAATGTTTCAGTCGTTGATAAATTTAATCAATTTTTGTATGAATTATAAGAATAAAATTGTTTCTTTACAGATTTAGTTGATGTTAATCGCAAGTGTGATAAATCAGGTATTAAGTGAAAAAGAAAACTCGTTAATTGGTCGGCATACAACGACTCATTATGAAGAAAAAAACGAAGTAACAGGGATCAATTAATTTTGACATTTTTCCATTACAAGTGCAGATAAAGCGGAATCTCGAAAATTTATTCCTATTGGAATATATTTCTGTGCGTTCTGTGTGAAGGAGAAAGCGCAGCATACTCTGTGCACAGTATTCTTGCAATCGAGCGTTTATGCAATATTAGTCTATTATCATTGCTTAGAGTAGGAAATTTATGACGGATTTTATTTTTTGAGTTTGCAAATGTTATTCATGTTATCAAATTAATACATGTAGGTCATCATGGATAATACTCACATGTACTGACCCTTAACCTCACGATCCCCAGATTTGATAGATATGAGAGAAAATGCTTTTTGAAACCACTGTTGAACAATGAGAAAATACTGGTAACCAGCCTTTGCTTCTTTTTCCCACATAAATTATACCGTGTCACTGAGCAAATGTAGCTGGTCGTGTATAATGTAGGCATACTTGCAAATGGTTTGATTTTGGTCCAGTCCAAAATTTTGTTGATCGTTTTGTGAAGAGTTTGATCTAATAATCAAATGCCGTTCAACGATTAAAAAGAAAGTACGAAAGATGTAAAATAAGCAAGGACGATTTAAGCTTTTAACTGCAGTAAAATCGAATACGATTTTCTTTGCACTTGGCGTTTGTTAGATTTGCTGCAATATTGGTCGAACGGTCAATTGACTTTTTCAGAAGCAACTATTTCAATCACTTCAAAGTGTGACAAATCTGGTTTTAACACCTAACCCTTTACACAGCCAGATTTGTAATAAGTTGGGTATATATGTAGAAGACCCCGATAGAATATGTCGTAAAAGATATTTTAGAAACAATATATTTGTGTAAATGTTTTTAAATGTCTAGTTTAGACAACAAAAATTTATATAAAAACGCTAGTTTATCATGTTTACAACGAACATAATGTTATGAGTAGTGCTGATCAAAATAGCATTTATGTCAAATCTTCATACGTTGTAGTGCTAACGAATAGGAATAAACCTATATACAGTCATTTTGTTAGTTATTTGTGGGAGACGGCTTGAAAAGAACGTGTAATTATATAGCTCTATTTTGTAAACTCCCATTGACTATGTGTGTATACTTTGCGAGGTATTTACCGTACATCAGCCAATTCTGTCCTGCCCGTAGCGAATTCCCTTAATACTTCTTTTCAAGTGTACAAATAATATTCTTAATCATATGTCAAGGTTACAATCAAAGTTCATAGATGGTATTATATGGACATCTTTTAAATATATAAAATTCTAGCATGTCTCGCGAATTTGGCTCTATAAACACAGTGTAAGGAAAGTGTGGTAAAATCTGCGACATTCCATGCAGAGTGACGTCATTCTGTCTCAAGTAAGTTAGTAAGTTATTCAATAGAACATAGGCTTCATCCGCGTCTTCAATCTACGGATGAACTTGTTTTCCTTTCATAAATAATTGTTCATGTTAGAATCGAAAAAAATCTTCTTTCTATCGTGGTTTATCGTTCAATAAACCACATTGTGAGTTATGAGACGCAATGAATAAACCACTCGGACTATCGCTATCGTGGATTATTTGCACTCAAAACTGGGGTTTATTGAACGACAAACCACGATAAAAAGAAGATACAGTAATTTCTTAAATAACCACTACTCATGTGATTTTCTTGATATCATTAATTAAGCATCGAGCGATTACTGTGTTAAGCGCTTTGATAAGTGAATGTAACCGCCTATTTATATTCGACGCAGTATGAGTTGGTGTTTTAAAACACACACTGATTTACGACTAAAAGCCTACTTACATTATGTATGCCAAATAAAAGAAACTTTGAAATCGCATTTCGAACCCTTTTTACTTCCATAAGAGGCTCACTTTTCCTGCTAGGTGAGGAACTTTACGCACTACCAGTCTTCTTGTTGGGCGTAGTTTAATTTTCATCGAAGGAACGCCACTGACAAATCTCCTATTGTAATTATGTAATTCGTATTACACTCCCTATAAACGTTGATCATAACGTCTCTTCACAATACCATATAACTGGAAAATGTGTCTGTAGCATATTGTCTAAGTTATAAAAGCTACCGACGTTATTCTCTAAATAATTGTAGTTCATACTTAGAGCAGGTGCACTCGAGACGTAGGTTTGTCTGATAAGTTTTCTTATACATTATCACCAGGTATTTCAAACTTATTCGGTACTCAATTTCCACGATTTACACACAACAAGTTAATTTAAATCTGAAACACTGATAGATCACATTGAAGACAAATTCAGTGCGTATGAGCGTTAATTCTGTCCAGTTTATTTCCAAAATGACTGTCATTTGTTGATTAACACCGCGCTTTTTTGTATCAAATTCATTTGGAATGGAATGGGACTAACGGAATAAACACACACACAAACACTCTTTGGATACCGAGAGTTTTGTAGTTAATTTCTTTTTGATATGACCCGTCGGAATTTATCTCTGCAAGTGTAAAACGGTTGTAGGAAAAATAAGAAACAATATTTACCTTTACCCATAAATGTTTCTTTAACCTTACCAAGATCTGAAATTTTAGAACAAGTTGGTGGACTTTATAGTTCTAGCCCATTCGTTTATACATTCCAATAATTATAAGTTATAGGGAACATCGAGCGGAATAAAATTGTTATTGTTCAAACAACAGCTTCTTGTTCCCCAACGCTTTCAATTAGAAATATTTAAATAATCATTTTACATGAAACATTCTCTTCCCTAATATCAATGGCCATCATAAATATCGTATTTGATCCGAAAATAACCTTCACCCAAAAGAGTTATACAACCATTTCAGGATTTATACAAGTACTCGAAAATCAAGATATTTGAAAAAATGTAATCGTAATGCACCGGCGTGTTGCATAATACATTCTTTTTTCTTATAATCGTAAGTGCAAAATCATTCCAGCGTGGCTTTGTGGTTGTCTTATAGATTGGCATTATCAATTTTCCGTTGTTGATTTCATAATTTTGCACCTTTTTTCAATCAGTTGTTATTGGTTCTACGCACATTTTTGTGTTTTACGTCATTTAGGATGCTCCTTGTACGCTATATAAACTGGTGCAGACGTCCTTGTCAGTAGCGATCATTACACCCGCCCTAAGACTGGTAAGTGGTTTGAGTTTTATTTTACAGTTTTAAAACTTTATGTTCGTTGTCGACAATTATTGGCACTTTCTTCGGAAAATGAATTAAACATACTGTTTAACATGTAAGCAACGATTTAATTATCGCGATTGATATGAATAAGCTGTGTCATTTTAGACTCATTTAGTTCATATAATATTGTAATCCACGATTCGTTTTTGGTACTTCACCTTTCGTATTTTCATTATTTCGATATTGAGGTTTCCTAAGTTCTCATTCTAAGCCTAATATATAGGTAGCATACAAATAACTCGAGCGGTAAACTCCCCCATTGACTACAGTTTTGACCTTGCGCATCTTTCTCCCGGCCAAGACTCATTTCCAGTAACGAATTTGAAACTTCTGTTCATTCTTTTTTGTACTACAGGTATTGCTTACCTTATGAATTAAATCCATTAGATATGTTTGACTAAAAAAGAGCATTTATTTGGGGAACTTTAAAGTGTCGAATTTGATATTTTAACAAAAGTGTAGTCAGGAGCACACACAAAGACAAGAATAGAACAACTGTTTCAACAACCTATGTCTGTGACGCCTTGTCAACTGTATTTTAGCCTCTGTGTGTGTGTGTGTGTGGGGGGGGGGGGGTACTGTGTGTGTCTGTATCAAATAAGAAAACAATGTAATTGTATAATTATAACATCAGATTATAGAAGAATCCATGACTAGAACCCATGCAAATAGTTTGATACAAATCTGAAGGAGCTTATTGGTCATCGTTGTTTGACAAGCATCTTCAACTAAAGAGCCAACATCCTATTTTTACCAACGTATTGTATCATAGATAATGTTGACATATACTATTAGAAATACTGATAATATTTTCATGCTTTCCGGTAGGTTTTCGAGAAATATCGGTGAAATATTTTTCGATATTTCATGGTAAAGACCAGTGAAGATACCGATTTTTATATTCTAAAACTTCAAATTGAAGGCCAAAACAGTTCTTACTAAAACAGTTCACACTAATTACAGAGGTAAAATGAGCGTGCCTCACAACCAGATGGAACTATGACGTAATTTACCTTGCATTTCTCGCGCTTGACGTAATATTGTAATGCGTTGCTATACAGAGGGGGTACGCCACAGGAAAAGCCGAAAAGAACTGTTTTGTATTTTGATTAAGTTCACCCTAAGAGGATTAAAAGCATGAAATAAATATACTATTTCTTTGTGGTGAAAGATCGAAATTTATTTCATCGCATGAGTACCATCAGTAGTTTTACTGTAACAAACAAATATCCTCTATCGCTGTGACTAGGCTGTCTGAAACGTGTAACGTTAAAAAAGGTAATCTTCCTCACTGAATATTTTGTTTTAAAGCTATGATAGTATGGTTCAATTCCAAAATGACTTGTTGAATTTATGTTGGCCATTGTTCAATGATATGGAAATAAACTGATGATAGCTTTAGATATTGCAGTAATTTACCACTTCAGCTCAAGTTATAAATAAAAGACAATCTACTAGCTCTTCCCGGGCCATAAAGAATACTGCAAAAGTTCGGATCGTACTTGCCACAAGGTTCAACCGATCCTTATCGTTTCCAGGAATATAAACAAGACCGACGAAAGGACAATTCGCTTTAGGTTTTATTTCTGATATTTAAGAGAAATATGGCTAACAAATCAGAACTCTATCGGGCCAGTTGAACGTCAATTGCTTAGCCTAACCCGTTGTTTAACAAACCATCTTTTTTATAAAATCGAATGCCAATATTACTGAATACTTTAAATAACATATTATAGTAGAAAATGTTATTATCATTGTTCGTAATTTAGTAAGGAAATGTAGGTAATTTAATCATAGGTAATTGTGTCTAGCGCGATCTGTTATTGTTGTTCCAACTCTTTTTTCCGATGCTAAAAATGGCTTATATAGTCAGGCTGAATAGTACAGTATTATCCTTGTATTGCATTCATCCCCATAAATAAAGATTGAAAAAGAAAACATATGGGTACATTAGACAGACATACAAAATACATACATAATACAAAGGAAATTAACAAAGATGTGATATTTTTTGCCACAAGGAGTATACACAAGGTATGTATGCAAATCTTCACATACCCAATTTCGATGAAAACGACGTACATGTATTTTAAAACACTACTGGAAGTGGAGAAAACTTATCCAGCATTGTTTCCCACTCCCTGAATTTTTTCTATACTTTCGAAGACATATACCTTGATTTAAAGAAAAACATGTGATGTATCGGCTGCAAAAGCTTGTGAGTGTGTAGATCCAAGTTTTAATCAGTCCTCTAGCGATGGATTAAACACATTTGAACCGAACGATTATCCAAAACCAGATAAGATATGAATGACTTGTTTGTCGATTGTACATTTCATCAAGTTCTTGAACATTGTTTTTTAATTAATACAGATCTAGATAACAGCAAGCAGTTCTTCACTGTACACGATATATTCAACACAGAAGAATATGAGGTGTACAAATTTCTGATTTCTGATTCATATACCATTTATGTAAATATCCATGAATCAGTACGCTATTGTGATCAACCTGCATAGAACATGCAATTTTATCTTGGATTTTTGATACGGAACAACCTTGTCCATTACCATGCATTTTTCATTATTATTATGCCCCCCGGTCAGGGTCGAGAGACAACAGGTTTTTTTCTCCGAGTTTTCGTCTGTCCGTCTGTCTGTCTGTCCGTCACAAGTCGTGTCCTCTCTATAACTCAAAAACCGTTTGAGATGTTTTGATAAAACCTAAAGGCACCGTGAGACAAAGCGTCATGCACACGAGCCATAACTCTGGCTTGCATACTTTTAGAGTCTTTCCCATTTGATTATTTTCCGTCAAAAATTGTGTCCGCTCTATAACTCGGAAACCTTTTCAGATGATTTGATAGAACTTCAGACATTTGTAAAAAGGAACGACACAAATTGTCATGCGCAAGAACCGTAACTCAGATTTGTATATCTTTTTAGTTATTTCCCTTTAATTAATTTGTGTCACAAATCGTGCCCGCTCAGTAACCCGAAGACCTATTCAGATATTTTGATAAAACTTTATACTTTGTTAAGCACCATGACATAAGGGATCATGCACAATAATCATAACTCTGGCTTGTATATTTTTGAGTTATTTCCGTTTCATTATTTCATTTGATCATTTTACGTACAATTTCGTGTCTGCTCTGAAACTCGAAACCGTTGGAAAAAAATGACCATTTATTTAGTTAGAAATTTCCTTTGTCACATATCAATCTTTCTGACACCAAAAAGGTGTTTTTATTTTCTTTCATAGAAAAACAAGTTCTAGTTAATCATTCTTATATTTATTAATTTCGTTTTCCCAAACAAAAATAATTTTGAAGACGCATCATTTACATATAGGTCTTTACCGTCTGATATAGTGTGTTTACTTCAAAAACCTCGTAACTACAGCTTGAAACATGCTGTACTTACTACGTTTTTGAAGAAAAAACCGACGATATGACGTTTCGTTAATATGAGCGACAATCTTGAAAAAGAGGTTTTCAATACATCTCCCTGGTGAAAGAAAAAAAAGAAAGAAAATCTCAAATAATATACGATACGGACAATGTTTATTTGATTCATGGTCCGTGAAAATGGCGCCTAAAGCACTTGCAAAAACTAACAACTAGCAGTCCGAGCAGCTCGATCTGGGTCGAAACCTTTGCCGATTAGAAATCTTATGCATGACAATGGATCGTTCTACGTCTCGATTCACCTGTTTGTAAAAGAAATGGATTTGTGGGTCCATAAATATGTGATATCCTGCTGTCTAAATACGTCTCAGGGATGCATGATTTAATTCCAAAGGCGTGGCTCAATTTTATTTCTATCATTTTGTTTCAACGTTCTCGCTACGCAATGTGTTCATACATTTATTATCTATGTCAGGGCATCAGTGGTCTTTACATAGGGTGCCCTTGTATGTAGAATCTCCGAGAGAACTTATTTTTTAACTCTTTTCAATCACTTCAAATCCTCTAGGACTTTTGTTACTTCGTTATTAAGGATATAGAAGTATTTATTTGTTAACAGAGTGAGAAGACAAAAAAGACTCTACCATGAAAGTTCTGGCCGTTTTTGCACTTATCTTCAGTGTGGCTCTTGCCACTCCAAGGGGATGTAAGTATTAGAAAGTCCGTATTCACCAACCATTATTAAGAATAGTCTTTGTCTAATTCCCAAGAAATGTTTACAGCTGAAAGTAATACAATTTCTGACTGGCTAAACTAACCTATCAGAAGTTCTGTTATCTCCAGTTGTAGAAACCTTTCTTGAAAATTAGACAACGAATATTATTAACAACGGTTGGTATATACATGTATAGGCGATTTTTCTAGCCAATTAGAAGTTGTGTTACTTTCACTTGTAGAAATTTCTTGAGAATTAGACAACGAATATTCTTAAGAATGTTAAATAAATACGGGCCAAGATTTTTTTTCCTCTGCAAGAAACTTTGGACTTGCTTTAGCCAATCAGAAATTGCGTTACTTTCAGTTGTAGAAATTTCATGCGAATTAGAAAACAAATATTCTTGAGAAGTGTTGGGGAATATGGGCTCAGATCCCGGTTATTTTCTGGCAATAAACATAAGAAGGCTCTTCTCGAGTATTTAAGCTTGTACTCCTTTAAATTGTCTTGATCAAAACCTGAATGCTTCAGGGAAATAGTACAGAAGCAGTTTCTTTTGGAATGCTGCATGATTAGTTTAACACTTTTTTGTAATAGAAGAGACAAATGACCAGCGAAGAAAAAAGGATCTGTTGCTAATGCAAACGTGCGAAACGGACTTTTATAGTCATAGATCTTTTTCAAAAACAATAAAAAGATAAAAAGTAATGATAAATTCTTTCTCAAACATTTGATTCAATGTTTTCCTAAGGGATAACGGTCACTTTTTGGCGTAAATAGCCTAGTTCCGTTCAGTTTAGAGCATAATAAATATACATGCGGATAGATCTTAGATGAACTTATTGTGCATTTACTGTATAAATGGTAATGTTTGGGACGTGGATATTTTTGCAATTTCGAGAATTTGGAAAACTCGCAAACTTAATATGTATTCGCGCATTTAACTATAGGTTTAATTCCCGTTTTTGAGGTCGTTAACATTCGCAGGGGCCCAAAAAATGCTTTAACGCCCGAGTGCAAATGTTAACGACCGAAAAAAACGTGAATTGACGCTATTATTGTATAAAGTAAAGGTAGCAAAAAAAGTTCCATAGAAATGCAAATAAGCCAACTCCAAATGAACTGTACGTAAATGGGTCAAAACCAGAAGTCGGCGAAGAAGTTTTTGTCACGAGTAATGAACAAGGGTAATAACCTACGTCACAGGAAGTGATATCGGACCTGGGCATTTTCATAACTTATGTCCGCCATATTGAAAAGTAAGTACGATATGAAGATAGAATGAGGCTAGCTTGGGTGGATACAAACGGACTACAAAGACTCTCATGTATTTATCAAAGACATTAGATGAATACATTTATTATTCTGATGTTTTAGACAGGAAGCAGATGTCTATATGCACAAACACTTGGACCAAATAGTTGGTCGAAGTCTATTCCATTATTATAAGTGGTTAACAAAAGCTTTGACAAAAAACAAAGTCCCTAGGCATTGTACGCTTTGGAGGTCTTAAGACTTTTTCAGATCATTTAAAGGAACGATTACAAAAAAAAAAAACAGTCTTACCAAACACACACACTGACTTTATAACAAGGGTCCGATATCACTACCTCTGACGTCACACTGACGTACGTTGTGAGGGGTGTCTACGTATACAGTAACATTTTTAGTCACAAGCTACAACATGGCAGATATTTTGAATTCAAGAAGCATATCTATGAGAGAGGAAAAAAAAAAATTCATGGTTACTAACTTACCAGTGAAAATATCGATTTTTAGAATTTTTTTGAATCTTTATGAATTTTTAGATTTATCGGGCAATCAGTCGTCTGTGATTCTACCGTTAACTCTTAACCAAACGACGAAATCTTACACTGGTTAAAATTGAAAGCATTTGCAGACGACAAAGTGAATGTGACCAAAGAATTGAATTTTGTTTAAGGGAGGGAAGAAAGCATTGTGGGAAAAGGAGAAAATGCTGGTTTCCAGCATTTTCTTCTTTTCCCACAATGTTTTCAAAAGGTGTCTTTCACAAGGGGCGTTAAAAGTCGGGATTGAATGGTAAAGGGTTAAGGCTCTGTTACACTATCCCGAATTTGGTGCCGGTCATAGTTTCCAAGATACTATGAGAAAGTACTTCAGGGGAAAATGCAAGAAAAAAACAACATGCATACATATAAGTTGACTGGTTACCGCCATCCTCGATACACGGGGTCTCCCTATTTGCTACGCTACATCGACCCCTGGGACAATTGACTAATAAAACTTTGAACCAGCCGCCGAAAATCGATACGAAACGTCATAGCGTACAGTCCACTCGCCCATCACAAAATGATGATGGAACCAATGAAAAGCCAGCATTCGGCCAGCGGTAAAGCGAGGGAAATTCAATTAATTGTCCCAGGGGTCGATGTAGCGTAGCAAATAGGGAGACCCCGGGGTATCCGAGGATGGGTTACCGCCGTACAATTGAATTGATGTTGGGAACAGCTCTTCCCTTTACTAGACAACAATATTTTAGACCTGTCCAAATTCAAAGCATTTGCAGACAACACATTGAATGCGACTCGAACAGTGTAATTCCTCTCTGAAAGGGTAGAAAACGTTGCAGGAAAGGGAGAAAACTCCAGCTGCCAGCAGTTTCTCCTTTACCTACAATTTTTCCACAAGGCTTTTTCCTCGGGGCCGTTAAAACTCGGATTATGTGGAAAACCGTATACTATCAAACCATTATAATATTTTTAATGGTTTGTTCATCAAACCCGATGTTAACATCGACATCATTATCTTCATTAGCATACGGCAGTGGATACCTCGGTTCAATTGGAGGATACGGCAGTGCTTATTCAAGTGGATATGGTTCGGGAGGCTTAGGTATTTATGGTGGCTATGGAGGTAGCGGTGGTATTTATGGTGGATATGGAGCTATAGGTGGTATTTATGGTGGTTATGGAGGTATAGGTGGTATTTATGGTGGATATGGAGGTATATATGGTGGCTATGGACGTAGAGGTGGTATTTATGGTGGATATGGAGGTATAGGTGGTATTTATGGTGGCTATGGAGGAAGAGGTGGTATTTATGGTGGCTATGGAGGTAGAGGTGGTATTTATGGTGGCTATGGAGGTATAGGTGGTATTTATGGTGGCTATGGAGGTATAGGTGGTATCTATGGTGGCTATGGAGGTAGAGGTGGTATTTATGGTGGCTATGGAGGTATAGGTGGTATCTATGGTGGCTATGGAGGTATAGGTGGTATTTATGGTGGCTATGGAGGTTATCGTGGTCTCGGCGGATATAGGGGGATGTATTCCTTTGGACCTAGAAGTTACTATCGTAAGTGTTTGTGTTTTTTTTTTCTTCTTGTTTGCCTATTTACATTTTTTGTCCTTGTCTTATAATATTTTCTTTTTTTCTTCTATAACCACCCACTGTATAAGGTTTATATGCAGTCGTATATTTAGATACGTTATCATTATTATTATAGTTATGTTAATTATGATTTTGTTCTTGATGATGATGATGTTCTTGATGATGATGATGATGATAATGATGATGATGATTATTATCATTATTATTATGTGACGTGTTCAATAGATGATAAAACTACCTTAATGTAGAGAGCTGGTGTTTATTCACCTTCACTTTTCTTTTTCATTGTCTATCGAAGTAATATTCTCCTCTGTTATGCAGTATAACAGTCTCAACGCCATTCAAAAAATACTACGTGGTACTTGTGTGTTATATTGTACATCTAGGCTATAATTATCTTCTCTGAATAAATCTTCACGAATATTCTCTAAATTACTTCCACGCTGCAACCCTGTGAAAATGTAAAATATTTTAAATTCTCTGCTCACATCCAATTTGAACCAAACATGAAGAAAACATATAACGTTTTGTTGACGTCATCATAACATGACGTCATCATGTAACAGGTGGTGAAAAAATATCGCGGCTCGGCCGGGATTCGAACCCAGGGCCTCAAGAATATCGTTCACTATGTACACTCTAACCAACTGAGCTACCGAACCACATGTCGATACGGCCGCACGATATATAGCCGAGTACAATCATTCTGTCTGGTGCCAAAAAATGTAAAAGAATGTTGTTGTTTTTTTTTATCATTATTTTAACACAGTTGCATTATTATTATTATTATTATTGATTTTTTTTTTTTTTTTTTTTGGCAAAAAACAATAATTATAATTTCAACGATTATTTCATCATAAGCTGAAATTCATGATGGAAACCTTGCTTTAAAAAGTAAAACGAAAAAAGAAGTAAGATAGTGAATCAGTGCACTAGCCATCCTGATGTCAATGAAAAACAATCAAAACTGGCGGAACATGTACAACAAATACACTTTTGTCTAAACCTTACCTCTGTCATAGGAAATACAAAATAAATAGAGCCAAACATCCTACAATCGAATGACGCTGAAATAACTGAAACTAGAGTCCATTAATACACAGAATGATCTGTATCTTATTAGCTAGACTAAATTAGCAGTCAAAATAGGAACTAGATCAAACTGCACCAGTGTGCGGTCTAATCTTGGTCTTTAGCGTTTCAAGTGCCCATATTTTCGCCTATGACGTCGAAAGAGTTATAATCACAAAAGTAATGTCTTCTTTGTCCCTATTGGTATACCGTGGTGGCGTGAGCAGATTCTTTTGTCCAAGCGTTAATAATGTTAGATGGTGCTGTTAACAACAATAAGACCCTTAAAACGAGCGTTTGTAACCAGCATTATTTCTTTTTTCTGCAATGTTTTCCCTAATCTACAAAGACGTATTCAATGATATGATCGACATTAAGTTTGTAGTCTTAAAAAGCTTTTAATTTTGGCCAGATATAAACAATTGTCCTCTAGAAAAATATTAGCTAGCATTGCTACAATAATCTGAATCTATATACACAATCTAATTTCAGGTAAAAAGTACTATGGTTAAACATACAAGGATGGTAAACACTAAACTGGACCTGACTCCTCTACGAACTTTGGACATCGTCTTGACAACAAATGATTGAATAACATTGCAATTTTTACGTGTTTGTTGATTTTCGTTGTTATGAAGTCTTTGATAGTGTTATTTTTCATTTCCTGCTTGTATCCCGTATAAAATTTCTGAAGCATCAAGTTGGCTTACTTATTTGTCTCTCTGTTTACATTATAATTCAACTTAACTCTTACCAAACGACAAAATTTTAGACTGGTCCTAATTGAAAGCACATGCAGACAACAATATAAACGTAACTCAAAATGATATTTTGTTTCCAGCAGGGTAGAAAACATTGGTTACCAGCATTTTCTTCTTTTCCAACAATGTTTTCAAAAGGCTTCTCTCTCAGAGTAAACATTTCCAGGAATTGTTTGATAACCGTTCAAGCAATTATCTCTCATAAGGCACAAAACCTTAGAATGTTCAGGAAACTACGGAATACCGTTAGGGCCATCGCCTTTGAATGTGTTAATTTGAAACACGATACTCGATAGTACGATGACGATAATGCGAAACAACGAAACCACAATGGTGAAAACGCGATAGTACGATGACGATAACACGATACTACGATGGTGAAACCACGACAATACGATAGTACGATGATGATAGTGCGATATAGTATCGTGTTTTCACCATCGTACTGTCGTAATTTCACCATCGTAGTATCGTATTTTCGTGTTTTCACCATCGTACTATCGTATTATCGTCATCGAACTATCGTGTTTTCGTCATCGTACTATCGTGGTATCATCATCGTACTATCGTGTTTTCACCATCGCACTATCGTAGTTTCACCATCGCACTATCGTATTATCGTCATTGTACTATCGTGTTTTCATCATCGTGCTACCGTGTTATCGTCATCGTACTATCGTATTATCGTCATCGTACTATCGTGTTTTCATCATCGTACTATCGTCATCGTACTATCGTAGTTTCATCATCGTACTATCGTGTTATCGTCATCGTACTATCGCGTTTTCACCATCGTACTATCGCCTTCCGGTGGGCATGCGCATCCTCCAATATTCAAGACCTACAGGACAACAGTACACATGGAAGAGTTTATTCAAAGTCATTTTGAGAGAGGCTATGCCTGTAAATTGGGTTATCTACCCTCTTAGACAATTGCGGAGTCAACGGCCTTATGGATAAAGCACCTGCTAAATGTGAAGTAGACTAAGGTTCAAAACCGACATAGAACTTTTTTTTTTTCAACTAGATTTTCTCCACTATCTAAACTTTTTTTAAACTTTGATATAGTCAGAAATTTAATTTGTATCAAGAACTTTTGCCTTTGACTTCAACAAATATGTATCAGTGACTTAAGAAAGGGGTATTTAGGTGGGGGGAAATGGCTTCGTTTGTTTTTCCCATAATTGGGTACGACTAATTGTCTAGAGCATAATCTTCCAAGCCCTGGTATCTCAATCGGTAGTGTACAAGACTTGAGAACAGAGGTCACTGGTTTGATCCGCACCTCGGCCAATTTCTTTCCGAGGATTGATGATAGGCATTGTGACAGGATTCATTCCTCTCTCTCTGCTGATCACTGTTCGGATGATAGTTATGTGGGATAGCAGCCAGTAGCTCGAAAAAAATATTGTGGGGAGTACCGGAAACAAAATTTATGGGAAAGCGTGGATAGGTGGACTGGTTGCAGTGATAAAACTAAAATAATACTGATGATGATGTTAAGCACCATACAACCAAACAACTAAAGAATAATGTGTATATTCCTTTCATAAACTTCTGTATTTCTTCCGCAAACAAATCAAACCTATATCTAACCTGCTATTTTTTTAGATTTATCAATCCCATTTTACCTTTGTTTAGGACATATACTTATAGAACAGGAAAATGTTTTTCTAATAAATCTACATGTATGTGTTGTTCCAAAATCTAGTTGGGTTAATGTTTCCTGTAATTTTTTTGCCACCAAAAAGAAAAATAATGATAAATTCAAGGTATTTCAAAGCTTGAAATTAGATTACTCTTGTACTGTAAGATGGTTTTGCTAAAAAAAAAAAAGCGTCAGGTAGCAGACTGCACTTTCTAATCCACAGTCTTAGCTCTCCAAAAGCGATTTTAATCCCCACGGGCAGTGGAAGAGTTAAAGAACTTCGGTACTGGAAAAATACCGGATATCTATGGACTAGTATAGCCTCTCTCAAAATGACTTTTTTATAAACTCGTCCATGTGTACTGTTGTCCTGTAGGTATTGAATATTTGAGGATACGCATGCGCACCGGAAGGCGATAGTACGATGGTGAAAACACGATACTACGATGACGATAATACGATAGTACGATGACGAAACCACGATAGTACGATGACGATAACACGATAGTACGATGACGAAACTACGATAGTACGATGACGATAATACGATAGTACGATGACGAAAACACGATAGTACGATGACGATAATACGATAGTACGATGACGATAATACGATAGTGCGATGGTGAAACTACGATAGTGCGATGGTGAAAACACGATAGTACCATGACCATACCACGATAGCACGATAACGATAACACGATAGTACGATGACGATAATACGATAGTACGATGATGATAATGCGATACTACGATAGCACGATGGTGAAAACACGAAAATACGATACTACGATGGTGAAATTGCGACAGTACGATGGTGAAAACACGATACTATATCGCACTATCATCATCGTACTATCGTATTGTCGTGGTTTCACCATCGTAGTATCGTGTTATCGTCATCGTACTATCGCGTTTTCACCATCGTGGTTTCGTTGTTTCGCGTTATCGTCATCGTACTATCGAGTATCGTGTTTCAAATTAGCTCATTCAAAGGCGATGGCCCTAACGGTATTCCGTAGGAACACATGAGACCTTCTTTTAGGGGTGAGGGCGAAGATAATTATAGTTAATATATATATTTACTTCTCTTTCTTCTGTTTTGGTGGTTCACCAGCTAGATCTATTGCTTTGTTTAATGAAGAAGAAATTATTTTAAACTATAGAAGTGAGGTTATGAAATAAGAACCTGACATAGATCTACCCTTTATCTACCCTTTATACTTTGTAGAAATTAGATTTAAAAAAATTAACTCCATTGAAGTAGCAAACACTTGCAGCACTGCTCGCCTTTACGCTTTGTCCGTATTCATATTAAAGAAGGAACTACACCAGCAGTAATCTATACGTGTTTCCTCATTATTTTGCATATTGTTGGTAAGTAATATTCACTTATCTATATATATAGCTGTTTGAAAACGAGCAGTTGCTATTTTGTCTGAAATAAAGAATATTACACAGTTATACGTTATAGAGCAACCCATAAATGAATTTTGAAATGACATAAGTACAAGAAAAGGACTATTGTCTATTACATCCAATTTGTTTGTTGCCAATACCGCGATTAAGGGTAACATCGGTGACAAGAGGTATATGATGGCAGTGAATGGGTGGCGATGTCTTATCGCTGAATATGTATAGCTCCGGCGACATACAGAATTTTCCTCGGGCAATAATGTATGGCCACATATGATTCAAAACTAAAAAAGCACAAAGGGAACTAAATAAAGTCACGATGTCAAATTGGTGCTCTAAACTAAAACGGTTGTGTCTAACATTGATTTAAACACGCTCCCAGTCGTGTTTGGTTAGACAGGACGCCAAACAAGTCCTTGTGAAGCTTTTCAAGTCTACTGTTTAGAAACAGTCGTATGCCGGCCTGTATTTTTAGAATGATCTTACAACTGGAACTGCAAAACAGACCTCTCAAATTCGAACCGTCTTTGGAACCGTCTTGGAACAGTATTAGTTGGACGGTCAGGTGACAAGGGACTTGGAAACTTGTTCAGAGCTGTTGTGCATCATGCCGCTTCGGCTGGGGGAGACATGATTCAACACAGTTGTGAACAAGTTTCCAAGTCCTCTGCCGCCTGACCGTACAACCATTTTGTTATACTGCAAAGTGTTACCATCCGAACGTTTGTTCTGCGAATTTTACCTCTTTTTTAGCTCACCTGAACACGAAGTGCTAATGGTGAGCTTATGTTTCTTTAAAACATCTTCTTCTCCTAAACCACTGGGCTAATCTTGATGAAACTTGGCAGGGATGTTCCTTGGGCAGAGCTCTACCAAAGCTATTCAAGAGATTGAATTCCAGCTATAATTTGGTTGCCATGGCAACCAAAAGAAAAAACAAAAGCAAATTCTTTAAAAATCTTCTTCTCTGAAAGTAGACGACGTAGAGCTTTGATATTTGGTATGTAGCATCTGCTAGTAGTCCTCTACCAATATGATGCCCCTGGGGTCAAAACTGGCCCAGCCCCGGGGGTCACAAGTTTGAAACATAGGAACAAAGAAGGAAAACTTTAAACATATTCTTCTCTGAAACTAGAAGGTGCAGAGCTGTGATATTTGGTATGTAGCATCTCCTAGTAGACCTCTAGCAAGATTGTTCATTTGATGCCCCTGGGGTAAAACTGGCCCAGCCCCGTCGGTCACAAGTTTAAAACATAGGAACAAAGAAGGAAACTTTTTAAAATTCTTCTTCTCTGAAATTAGAAGGTGCAGAGCTTTTATATTTGGTGTGTTGCATCTCCTACTACACTTCTACCAAGAATATACATATAATGCCCCTAGGGTCAAAACTGGCCCAGCCCCGGGGGTCACAAGTTTGAAACATAGGAACGAAGAAGGTAAAATTTAAAAATCTTCTTCTCTGAAACTAGCAGGTGCAGAGCTTTGATATTAGGTGTGTAGCATCTTCTAGTAGACCTCTACCAAGTTTGAACATATGATTCCCCTTGGGTCAAAACTGGCCCAGACCCGGGGGTCACAAGTTTGAAAGATAGGAACAAAGAAGGAAAACTTTACAATTCTTCTTCTCTGAAACTAGATGGTGCAGAGCTTTGATATTTGGTATTTAGCATCTGCTAGTAGACCTCTACCAAGATTGTTCATATGATGCCCCTGGGGTCAAAACTGGCCCCGCCCCGGGGTCTCATAATTTTTATTATAGGAACAAAGAAGGAAAAACTTTAGAATTCTTCTTCTCTGAAACAAGAAGGAGTAGAGCTTTGAAATTTGGTATGTAGCATCTGCTAGTTGACCTCTACCACGTTTGGTCAAATGATGTCCATCGGGTCCAAACTGACCGAGCCCTGGGAGTCACAATTTCGAAACATAGGAACAAAGAAAGAAAATTTTGAAAAAAAAAATTCTCTGACACTGGAAGTCGTAGAGCTTTGATATTTCATTGTAACATCCTCTAGTGGATTTCAACCAAACACGATACGATGATCCTGGAGTTCAAACTGGGTCTGCCCTGATGGTCACAACTTTGAACATCGAAACAAAGAAGGAAAACTTTGAAATTCCTCTGTTCTAAAAGAAACTGGAAACTTCATACGTGTGTTCCTTATGATAGTCTGCCAATAACAATATTTTACCTTTTTTTCATTAAATGTCATGTCTTCGAAAAAGGGGGCTTGGTGTAAATTTTCACCATGGACCACTATCTCTTTCACTACAGGACAAAATGTAATTAAACTTCATCTTGTTAAGCGACAGACAATAGTTACTTGATTTTATTTCATGAAACGACATTTTATCAAAGAGGGGACTAAATGTATAATTTCGATATGGACCAATTACAATCAGTTTGCCCATCCATCCACCTTAAGGATATATTCTAAAGTCCTTTGCATTTATGAAACTTCAAACATGTTTTCCTTAGGATAGTCTTTTTGATACAATTTTCTTCTGTCAGATGTGTCACAGAAAAAGGGGTTATCTTTCACATAATGGAATTGTTGAGCCCCGATAGATCAGTCAAAAAATGTTGTGAGCTGTTAGTCTAGGGTTCCCAATTTGCATTGGCTTGATTACTGTCTCAGCCAACATCCTTTGACATTTGATCAAAAGCTACTGAGACAAGTCTCATTTGCGTCTTACCAATGAGCGAAGGATGTTTTGTCATTGGACCACCATTTTGACTAGGAAATTAATGCCTGGCCTTCCAATTTAATTCAATCCCTTACCATACAACCCTGACTTTCAATGACCTTGAATAAGAAAGGTTGTGAAAGCATTTTCGAAAAAGAAGCTGATTTTTGCACAGTTACATACCCTGTCAGAATTTTTTGGCCTTGAAATTTGATATTTGGTATTTATTTTCATTGTAGATCTTTACTGCTTAGTACTCAGGTAAGCGATATAGGACCATCATGGTCCTCTTGTGTTTCTTGTTTAAAAAATTTAGCACGCTTAATTTCCCTACTGAGTGCCCCAATTCAATGAAAACTGACTTCACTGGAAAATGACGTCACTGAAATCTTGGTTACAAAAACGTGCTAAATGTGCAGCTGGGGGTGTGATCTTGATGTTAATTTTGATCGACGTCACCCTTTTGGAAGTTGTGTTGATAGTGTCCTGAAAGGGAAACTCTTTTACGTTAGTTTTGCCAGTGTACATGATGTATATGTACGGGGCATATTTTCCGATCAGATCACGAAAAAAAAAAAAGATGCAGGATATAGAATCCATCTGGAACGAGTCTGAGACCGGGTCTGTTTTGAACATATTGAGGCAATTTTTTGGGGTCAGTCTTTTCTGTCAGGAACATATTTCTATTTACAGCTATTCCGCTTGGAGTGTGTTGAGGAAACTTCTATAGACGGATTATTATTTCATGCTTTCCGGTAGGATATCGAGAAATAGCAGTGAAAATATTTTTCGATCTTACACTGGTACCACCAGTGAAAATACCGATTTTCATGTTCTTGTCACCTAGGTAAATTGCGCGTGTCTGACAACCAGACGGGAAATATGACGTCATTTCCCTTAGATTTCTCGCGCATGACGTAATATTGTAATGCGTTGCTAGGCGGTAGGGGTACGCCACGGAGAATAACGGAAAAGAACTGCACTGGATTTTGATAAAGCTCCTCCAAGAAAGGGTTAAAAGCATTAAATAAATAGGATATTTGTTTTTTTCGGTGAAAGATCGAACTTTATTTCATCTCGTGAATAACATTATTTTCACGATTGTCCACTCAATGAAATAAATTTCGATCTTGCACCGAAAAAAACAAATATCCTCTATGTAATTGTGCTACCATGTCGAACAACGTTTGGACATGGAGACAGTTATTGTTGAACATCTGCCAATCTCACTCTACGTACAAGTAGATCTGCTCACCCCCATTGTTGTAGCCCAAAGAATCGTAAAAGAGTAAATTCTGTGTGAAGTGTTATGGATTGAAATTCTCGTCACACCATGTATCGAGGCATCAGCATATGGCAACGTATAGAATGGCACAATTTATAACTACTACTTATAAAACTGTAAAATGGATCTGGAATAGCATTGTTCTTAACCGAGGACAGCTTCTTGACGCTGATACTTACCAAGACTTTATTTTTTTAACACCATGAAAACGTATGTCTTAAAACATCTTGAACAATTAAAATGTCTTTAAACACTATGAACAATTCATGTCATGTACAGCTAAATAATTTATATCATATAACAGTTTACATACTTAAACGAAATGTAGACTAGTATGATTTGTCCAAAGAGAAAAAATACGGAAAAGAAATTCAATGAAGTGTCAAATAATCAAACAATCGAAGTACCCCCGGCACTCACGACAGGACAAATCAAGCTCTATGCGGTACTGCCTGTACCATAAATACTGTTTTTTGACAAGTGGTCCCATTTATGGATCCCACAAATGGACCTGCAAACTCCAAATAAGTATGAAAATCACTTACGTCTACACATCCACGAAGAACATATACGACAAAAAATGGCTTATACAGCGATGTTCAAAAATCCAACAAGACACTCAAATTAACGACATTCGCGACAGTTTCAATTATCTGCATAATGGATAAACCAAAAATTAAAGCCGGTCGTTTCATTTCAACAAAACTAAAAATAAAGTCAAAATAAAGAATCGAACCAAATACTTACCGTATATGCGAAGCAAAAATCCGAAATTTCAAAAGTTCAAAAGTCACAGTGAATCACCTAACTACGTCACCTAACAACGGAAAGATGGATACAGATGTTACACGCGCTCTATCTGGCAAACGTATCGTTGAGCTGAAATACCTTTTTCAGATGCAGATGCTTTCAGTTTGGTCTAATCCAAAATTTTGTCGCTTGCTAAAGACTTGCAGAAAACAAGGGGCTGTAACACTTTCTCCCTAACTTGAGTCTTCCAGTCTGAAGCAGAAAACATTGATGTCAAAAGGAGAAAATGGTCCTAATGACTGATTTCTCGTTTTCGCACAACGATTTCTGATCCATCAAAGAACTGTGATACATAAAAACCAGGTTTTGATTTAGTGTCTGCAAACGTTTCAAATTCAGACGAGTCTAGAACAAGTCGTTTGATAATGGGTTAAATGATAACATCAGTATTACATTTATATACTATAGATTGATTAATTATGACCAACAAATTTGACCCTTATCAATATTGTTGTATTCTTTGTATTTGACAAACCCTACATTTACATGCAGTTATTAGTGCCCCACCCACAAACTTATTTTTTTTTTCTTCTTGAAAAATAAGGCAGGTGGTCTATTTATTTTAAACTTTATCCTTTAAGTTTAGTAATATATATATATAATAAAATAATAATTTAACTTGAAAAAATGTTCTTTGTTTTGGGAGTATATATTTTTTTTAATAAAGGTGTTTAAGCCATACACCTAAACAATGACATAAAATTTACTTAGAATTGTTGTCATTTAAATAAGTATAAACAGACTTTGTTTGCATAGGTAAAATTTCATCCTGAAATACTGCAATGCAGGTTGTTCTAAAAGACATATGAATATTTTTTTTCCCAAACAGGTGACCCCCTTTTTATCCCCTAATTTTGTAGATCAGATAACATACTATCATTAAACAAAGTTTAATGAAATTCTAATTCTGAATGTAAAACAAAAAATGATGAAACTGTAGCCACCGTCTTTAACTGCGGGTTCGCTGCATTGAAAAAAGTGCTTATTTTCTTCTTTACTGCTTGCCCTGACGAGGTCAGCTGATCTAACCAGCTGTTTCTTTTTTTAATTAAGTCATCGATTAGCTATATAATTTTCACATTAAAAGCAACAATCAGAAAAACACAACTTCTTGATCCTTTTAATTATGACCCGTCACTTAATAAGGGACCATCTAGGAACTGCGAAAAGTGTCGAACCTGGTCAGACAACCAAGGTTGCGCAAGCTGACAAGGGTCGACACTTTCTGCTTTTTTGATATTCTCTGCATGAAAAGTGGTAATTCTACATTATTATACAATTATTTTTTAACTAAAATCTAAAATTGAACTGCTCTGTCTTTGATCTGTTTTCATATTATTGATTTACAGTATTTCCAGATGGTCCCATTTCCCATTTGACGGTTCACATTTTTAAACCATGCTAAAAATCGTGACAAACATATCAAATCCTTTTTATGCTATAATGTCTTCATAAGCACTCTGAAGTAGAAACATCGTAATTATCGCAATAAAATCAAGAATTGTAGTACCTTTGCACGGAAGCCATTTCTTGCATCAGTACAATTGGCAAAGTAAACGTCTTCTTTTTACAGGCAAAAGTTTTCGAAATCTTCCAGTCGCCATACGATTTTAAGATGAACACCCCGTCTATATCTTAAATGCAGCTCCAGTATCACTTCAAACTCTTTTATTGCCAACTTGGATTCAAAGCTGGAGTTAATATTTATGTATTAATGACAAATAATCCTTAATGAAATCCAGTATGACACGAAAAAGAGAATAAAAAAATATTGTGGCTATACCAAATTGCAAGCATATGCACACGACGAGTCAAACCTACGTTAACTGATGATAACTGTCTTTAAACGAAAGAAAACGTTGCAGGAAAAGGAGAAAATGAGGGTAACACGAATTCGCACTTTATTTACAATGCGTTAAAAGAGTTCGCATTCTTAGGGTCGCTACAACTCGGATATCTTCAGTAAAGGGATATCCTTTTGCCAGATAACAAAATTTCAGCCTTGTCCAAATTGAAAGCATTTGCAGACGACAATGCCAATGTGGTTTAAAATGGTGCAATTGTTCACTGATTGGGTATAAAAAAAATGTGGGAAAACAAGAAAATGCTGGTTACAATACTTTCAGAAGGATTCTTTCCCAGGGTCGTTAAAAGTCGGCATTGTGTAGTACAGTGTAAAAGTATGGTTTTCTCCGAACTGATATCTGTTGAATTACGCTACAGTACGTAAGAGAACGTTAATGATATGCGTTACAAAAAGTCGAACTACTTTTATCTGTGTTTTGTTAGGTCTAATTATATTCAAGGATCTTTCTGCTAGCCATACTTATCTTTTGACATAGTATGTTGTAAAAAAAAATGGAAAGCTACGACAGAAAGTGCGTTATGTACCTCTATGTGTAGCCTGAGAACAGGCCGTATTTTTTAACAACTCGTCATCACGCAGTTCTAACTGATTTCTAGTATTTATCTTTAGCATCTACTCGTACCTGCCTATCGTTCCCCTAACCCGTCATTTCAAAAAGAGTAACGTCTGTAGAGCAGACAAGTAAAACAATGAACGGCCTGGAACCAAGCCTTGTCAAGGTACTTTAATAAATCACACTGAAATTCTTTATTTGCATGTACCTTCAGTACGCTATGGTACATTAAAACACAGTGAAAAAATCATTTCCATGTAGTTCTAGCCACGAGGGTGACATAAGCTGTGCAATGGTAGAAGGCCGGGGCTTAATTTCAGGTATTACAGACGTCTTTATGTCTATGACTTAATTGTGTTGAACTTGATAGAGTCCCATTCCTCTTGCGTTGATCTCAAGAGCATCTTTTAACATAAACCCGTCATATCACGACTGTAAGTGGAACTATTGAAGCTTTCATTGAGTCGTATAGAAAGCATTTTAAACGACACTCAGTCCAAGTCACTGATTAGTTTAGCGTATAAATTTACATAATTCACAAATTGATTACAAAATTTAAGCCGCAAGTGATAAATAAATAGTATAGTTCATGTCTATTTTTAGAAATGTTATGGGTAAAGATACGTCATTTGAGCTGGGGAGAATTATTGCCCTGTCACAGTTAATATTTTCCTCCTGCCAAAAATCTGGTTAATTGATTGGTTAATTAATCTTCAGATCACTAAAGTCTAGTTTAAAAGTGGCATTCGTTGATAAAATAATCAGCGGAAATATTTAATCAGCTTGTGGTTAGTATGGGGAATTATTCGCCTCAAGAGGGAAAGGTCCGCGAAAATAACTCGTGCGTTACGGCACTCGTTATTTTCGCATACCTTTCCTTTTTTAGACAAATATTTCGCCGTATTAACCATAAGCTGATGAAAAAATTCTTTATGCTGTGCCAATTATTTACGGATGAAAATATTCGGACAGGATTTAATAAACTTGAAGTCGAATTATGAGGCCCTTACAGTTTCAAAAGTCGGCCTCAACTGAAAGAATGCTGTACGACACGAGTCATGATCTGCGAAACGGGCTTCAATGCATCATCTAATACTACGTTTACATAAGCCTCGGTTCCAGGGAATTTATAGATGCTTGGTCAATGTGTGGGTCGTGTGATCGAATACAGTTGATGGTGAAAATTTTGCCACGAGTACTCCTATTTTATATTATCCTGAAGAACGCGGTATATGGTTGAAGTTGTAGTGGAAGTAGCGCAACAGACCTGGATGGGCCATTGTAGTTGAATGCATTCCTCTCCCACCACTGAACATTGTTTCAACGATGGTATTGTGGGAAACTAGCTAGTGGCTTGGAAAGAAATTTGTGTGGACTACTGGCAAAATAAACTCTAGAAAAGCAGGCATAGGTGCACTGGATGCCGCATTATAACTGAAATAATAATAATATTTTACACGACGTTAAACACCATACAATAAATCACTCATCCACTGTAGTTGATTTTGATAAACTTGGAAAATATACTGCGAAACTGCAAGATTAACTGTATCAGTTTTCCTTTCCTATGATTTCTTGCGCTTTCAGTACTTTCTAATAAGAACTTCAGTACATGTAATTTGATAGTAAAACGATTTTGATAAGATATGCCTCGAGTTTCATTACCTTGTCTTACAGTATACTAAGTTCTTCTAACGTCTACTACGATTTCCACGTTCTATTACGCTCTCTCAGGATTAACTCTTTACCAAACGACAAAATTTTAGACTGGTCCAAATTGAAAACACTTGCAGACGACAAAATCAACTTAAATAAAAACCTGATTTTTTTTTCCAGCAGGGTAGAAAACTTTGTGGGAAAAGGAGAAAATGCTGGTTACCAGCATTTCTCCTTTTCCCACAATGTTTACAAAAGGCTTCTATCTATGTTTCGTAAAAGGGATTGTTTGGTGAAGGGTTAACGATAAATCGGGGTAAGGTAAAGGTGACCATATGTTTGACGGTCAAAAACTGTATCACGATCCTTACGATCACTGCAGTTGGGCCATGTTTCCTCAAGATCATTGCAATTTGGTCTAAATAGTGAGGCAGATCAGACCCAAAATAGAGCCAAGATGCTTACTTCCGAAAGAAAACACCAAAACATGCATATACGTCGTTTAATGTTTTTAGAATCCAAAACGATTAAGATCCACGTAATTGGAAAAAGGGATCATTAAAAAAAAAAACGAGGGAGTGGGGGGGGGGGTTCAAAAGGAGGTACCTAAATTTGAGTTATTTTCACTTTTTTGCTGTGACGTTTCTGAGAGATATTTTGTATACACATGCAAAAGAGACGAAATAATAATTCAAAATAAAATGGATGAATAAAAATCACCATGAATGAATAAAGCAATACTTATACTACATGATTTGTTAGTTTCTTTAGCAAAAAACATGTTAGCTTTTAAGTATATGACTGAGTCTTCAGAAAGGGGTACTTAAAGAGTTTTCGTCCAGTTTTTTTTTGTTTTTTTTTATTTCTTGGGTGTTCATACATGTAAAGAATATTTTCAAATGCATTTATCAAATGCAAAAGAGTACTAATGTGCTCTACAATAATTATTACTAATAACATAATTATACATGTACATATGCAATGCGCCGCGGCATGATAAAGACGGCCTTGGACACGGAACACAGCATCCGCACCTAAAAGCGACCGAAATCAAATTTACACAAGTTACACAAGCCATCTTCCATAGTCAAACCCGTATTTGAACGAATGGGTATGTCCTGTATGGTATGGTACATTTGCCCCAATACATACGCAGCCTGAATTACAGCCCTCTTAATATATGCTGAACTCAAGTGCACTTTTAAAGATGCATGTTTCAATTTGTCCACTTTTTTGGGGAAAAGAGTCATATGCTGCAGTTTTTAAATACAGGAGAACAACAAATCTTTCCAGAGCTCCTATGTCTTCTTCGGTGATATAATCCACTGGTGAACACAGTTTCTTTCATACAGACTCCATGCTGAAATTGCCACGTTCTACCGGTTTTCTACCAACGCTGTTAAAATGGCACACTGTGTCACATCCTGAGTACGCACGAAGAAATAAAAAAAAAACATGATGCGCTGGTTCCTAACTTTTCCGCAGTTTGATGCGTAGAAATAACCTAAATGAATTTGAATGGTCATATCTTAACCACAATGAACTCTTTCTCAATTGTTTGAACTTTCTCTCAGTTCTGTGAAGAGAGTAGCAAGCGTGACTGCAGTTACTAACATATCAGCGTCTGTGGAATACATCATTACAGTGAGAGGCGAAATAGAAAGAAATTTGGCAACAATCAGACATCGATTCATAATCATCAGGTCACAAGTCACATAGGCATACCATAGAGCTACTTGACCTGGTCCCCTTTTGACAGAAGGGGATGAGTTGAATTAATACAGTCGTTGAACCGTTCTCTTGATTCTGGGGTCAATATATCAAATTTGCCTTCACTTCATACAGGTTGTCCGGCTTGTCTGTGGGGTGGCTTCGGTATGCTCTAAGAATTAATAGATATTTCTATTTACTTACGTATCTTAACAAAGTTCTGACATTTCGACAGCAGGATTCTTGAAATGAATTGACCCTTTACCAAACATTCCCGATTTTTGTGGGCCCTAGAAACCTTTTTGAAAATATTGTGGGAAAAGAACAAAATGCTGATAACCAGTATACTATCCTTTTCCAATAATGTTTTGTACCTTTTCTACGATAGATGAAATCGTATAGCTATATTTATCTTGTGTTCATATGTTCAAGATCTGGACAAGTTATTAATTGTCGTATACTAAAGGTTGGAATTCATGTACATATGTACTCGCCCACTACATTTATAAAAAGGTTATATATAAAACAAGAGGGCCATTGGCTCTGGAACGCTCACCTTAGGCTATAGCTTATGAGTGAAATTCAATTATTTGAACAACTTTGGTAAAACTTTATGCAAGAAACATCCCTGCCAAGCTTCATCAAGATTGGCCCAGTGGTTTAGGAGAAGATGTTTAAAGGGCAAATCAACAAGTTTCTGATATGATTAATTTTCAAATCTACATCTATCAAATGGCAACCTGGTAATGTTGTAATTTGAAAAAAAAAAAAAAAAATAGTAAAAGTACTTTTTTTCAATTCATATTTTTGCTTATTAGTTTTTCTTGCATCGCTTACCTCCCTTACTTATTTTAGCGCACCTTGATCTGTGACGTCATAGGAGCGTTTGTTTCAATATGGACCTTGTTTAAGATAGTGAAATGAGCGATATTTAAGACGAAGAAATACACGATTCTAGGCCGGTAAGGCCGTACATGTACCATACAATTTTTAATGAAACTTAATAGTTTCTGATGATGAGGATAAAAGTAAAATTTCGCCCACTAATGGCGAAAATAACGATGTTATGCCGGACTTTTGAACAGCGTGTTGAGTATCATGCCTACATGTATTACGCTACGGGGCGAACGTTGCTTACGGAAATATTCTATACATGATGAAATTAAGTGTACAGCATAAGCTTTGTTTCACGCGAAGTATTTTCAGTAGATTAACGGGCGGAATTAACAATAATAATAAAAAAGATGGTTTCAAGACAGTTCCACGACTAGACAGTTCCCCGACATTTTTAAAGACATTTCTCCGACACTTTAGTTTCATGTCAAATAACCCTTTTTTCTTGACTTTTACGATTGATAATCGTGAGATGTTAGTTCTAACTATTTGTTGATGGATCCTATATTTGTATCTTGTAAAGAATTCTGTAAACATTGACAGGTACAAAATTTGTTCTCTCATGGGTAAAGGGTTACACAATAAATCGCGATTTTCATGAGAATAAGAACAGTTTGAAATGCTTTTAACAAGCGTGAAATTTGATAAAAGAATATGTTCCGAGATCATTAAGACAATTCTCAAAATTATTTTATATTCTTGGTAACTATCAATTGATCCTTTATCTACAATATTTTCTATTTTTAACTCTTTACCATACGACAAAGTATTAAACAGGTCCAAACTGAAATCGCTTGGAGACGACAAAATAAAGTTATATATTTCAAAAACTGAATTTTTTTTCCAGCAGAGTAAAACACTGTGTTAAAAGGAGAATATGCTGGTTACTAGGTTACTTTCTACTAGGTAGCTGGTTACTTTCTTACAATGTTTTTAAGTCTTCTGTCTTCGGGGTCGTAAAAATTAAGGATTGATTGGTAAAGGGTTAAATATAAATCCCACACATTGGGCACGAGTTCTGGTTAAGTTCACAGGGAGCAGTATCCGAAGAGATTAGTACGAGTTGTATGGACTTGTTTCTCCAGAGATGTAAAATACAGAGATGTAAAATACATGTTTAAATTGTTACCAAACATCAAATTTATTGACTCAACCGAATTGAAAGCAATTAGAGTCAACAAATCAAATTTAACTTGCATGTTTGGACTTGTTTATGATGGGGTAACAAACATTGTAGAAAAAGGAGAAAATGCTGGTCAGCAGCATTTCTCTTTTACCTTCAATGTTTTCGAAAGTTTTTTCTATCTTCACAAGGGTCGTAAAAGCAGAATGGCGGTCAAAAACCCCTCCGGTCATAATCCCCTTCCCCCAAAACAGGTATGGCGGTCAAAAGCCCCACCACAATTTTACAACGGCGGTCATTATCCCCTTCATCAATTTTTAAAGGCGGTCAAAAGCCCCTTTGCAATTTCGCAAGGGTGGTCATTATCCCCTTGATCCAATCATTCGGGCGGGCAAAAGCCCCTTTACATGGGCTAGCATTTCCCTTTGTGATTTCTAACGAAGAAATAAAATAATTTCAGTGTCGTACCTGCGCCAGCATCCCTATCCCCTGCCCCCCCCTTTGTTTTGCTTGATGGTGATTTACTCATTAAAATTGTTTCCTGTCGGTCTTATACATACATATACATTCAACATGTAAACGAGTGATCACTTTGTACCATAACAGGTAATTATCTTAATCCGTCCTCAGTTTATCTGATTCATTTCAATAGATGTTGGTTGGTTTGTATTGGGGGTTTACGCCACTTTAACAGCTAAGGTCATGGCAGTTGGTGACGCACATGTGTTTCCTGGCTTTCTCACACCAGTACTTATACAACTTTCTTTCCAAAGCCACCAACTACTTTTCTCAAATGCTTCAGCAGAGATGAGAGGCGAAATTACGCCGGAAAGAAAGTTCGCCTCAACCGGGTATCGAACTCATAACCACTAGGTCATGAGTCCGACACGCTCACCACTGAGCCTCCTGTTGACCATTATGTGAGTAAGTAAGCAGCCAGTGGCCTGGGAAAAAATTGCCGACTAATGAAAAAAAAAAGCACCCTGTAAAAGCATTGATAGGTACATTGGCAGCCACGATATAAATCAAACAATGTTGAAAACGGCGTTGAACATTACAATCAATCAACAATCATCAATTCTAGATCCACATCCGATAATTTCACACATTAGTGTATATTTTACAAGTGTGCTATTTCAAAGCGATTATCAGACTTCATGTCTATGGAGGGGATAATGTCGGCATGGTTACC
This sequence comes from Tridacna crocea, assembly GCA_943736015.1. Taxonomy (NCBI): domain Eukaryota; kingdom Metazoa; phylum Mollusca; class Bivalvia; order Cardiida; family Cardiidae; genus Tridacna; species Tridacna crocea. The sequence goes on along the minus strand of OX031064.1, from coordinate 39,436,802 downwards.
ATTCATAGGGACTTTTGTCTGCTACTGATAAAGGGGCCTTTGACCGCCATTAAAATTTGATGAAGGGGATAATGACCGCCCTTGCGAAATCGCGAAGGGGCTTTTGACCGCCTTTAAAATTTGATGAAGGGGATAATGACCGCCCTTGCAAATTTGTGAAGGGGCTTTTGACCGCCTTACCTGTTTTGGGGGTAGGGGATAATGACCGGAGGGGCTTTTGACCGTTTACCGTAAAAGCAAAAGATTTCTCTCAGTAGCCTGTCTAGAAGACATAATATGGAGAGGAACAGGGAAATATCCACATATCAGAAGTGTAAAGATACAATTCAAAATTTGTTCAAAATGATTGTAAGTTGTCAAATCATTTTTAAGAGTGAAATGTCGAAGAGAAGAAGTGTATGGGATAAAAGCTGTAACATGGGTTTACTGTCACAAACAAACATTACAGTGTAAAGGGGTGAGATATGCAAATGTTATGTAACCATTTCCTGTATTGTTTCAACTGGCCGGTGATGGATTAACATTTATGACCATTACTAGGGGTAGCCAGATACTGACTTCACCCTTTACCATACAAACCCTAGGTCTAGATTCCAATACCCAAAGAAAGAGTGTTTGAAAAACAGTGTGGGAAGAAAAAGATGTTTACTGTTTAAAGGGCAAATCCTAAAATATTTTGATCATACTGTTTTTGCTCCAATCAGCTGCAAATGTTTTTGGTTCAGAATTCTTTTCTTATCTGCAAATGCTTTCAATTTGAACCAGTCTAAAATTTTTGTGTTCGGTGAATGGTCAGTTTACCCTCTGTTTTTTACAACCCTGAGATAGAAGCCTTTTGAAAACATTGTGGAAAAGGAAGAAAAAGCTGAAACACGTGAAAGTTAACATCATTTGAACAATCCAGACTTTGGTACTTGCAAAATTTATGTTATGAATTTGGATGAATACGTTATGTTGTTGCCTTTGAAAACACTGTGAGGAAAAGAGAAAAATGCTAAGATTTTCTCCTTTCCCATAATGTTTTCCATCCTATCCAAATCAAATTTCATTTCAATTTTTTGATTACCATTTTTTTGTCATGTGCAAATTAACCCTTTACCAAACAATCCCTGGTTTTTACAACCCTGAGATGGAAGCCTTTTTAAAACATTGTGGGAAAAGGAGAAAATGCTGGTAACCAACATTTTCTTCTTATCCTACAATGTTTTCTATCCTGGTGGAGACAAATTTCAATTTTTCAGTTAGGTTTACTTTGTTCCCTGCAAGTGCTTTTAATTTGGACCAGTCTAAAAGTTTGTCTCTTAGTAAAGGGTTAAATGTTGAAAACATTTGGGAAAAAAAGGGAGAAAACGGCACCAATTTCTCCTTTGTCCAGAATGTAGATCTAGAAAAGGATAAAATATTACGAAGAACAATTAAAGGAATTACTGACCTTATGTTTGTTTTTCTTTTTGGAGATTGCCATTGCTTATTTCGACTCGGAGTTTCGAACAATGTAGGCACAGTATCAGGTTTTAACCGCAGCCTAACATTCCTATAACCAAATTCTTTTACGAGTTTTGGACTTATTAAGAACTGACTGACCTCGAAGTGTTTCAGACACAATTTGGAATAAACTGATGGCACAAAATCCGTCGTTACTGTCCGGCCCCGGTTTAAACGTTGAATCCATAGTTTCCTGCTTTTTAATTCCTTCGGAAATTTGAACATACTAATTCCCTGTGTTCCTGATTCGACGTTGAAGCCATAGGCTGCAAAATTTAACGTTTTTTTCGGCTGAATTCTTTGTTAATACTCAGATATCTGCGTATAATCATCAGCGTTCCTACTAATTTCTACTGACTGTAAAGCCATGTACCATTTTTGGGGCCGTATATCAGCGTGACAATTCGAGCGTGATTTATGGCATGTTACAGGGCGGTATTTATGAAAACTGATGGACCCGTGTTTACTAACATCATTTGCAGCTGATTGGAGCAAAAAAACAGTTTGGTCAAAATGTCTTAGGATTTGCCCTTTAAAGAGATTGTTGACGGACGACGGACTCTGGACGACAGACGCAGGATACAGGGCAATCAAATACCAAAGCTCCAGTTTCAAAAGAAAAAATTTAAATTTTCCTTCTTTGTCCGATGTGGAACTTGTGGTCCCCGAGGCTGGGCCACTTTTGACAAAAGCAGCATCCTTAGAATAAACTTGGTAGAGGTCCACTCAAAGATGCTACAAACCAAATATCAAAGCTCTACACTTTCCTGTTTAAGAGAAAAAGAAATGTAAAGTTTTCCTTCTTTGTTCCTATGTTCCAACCTGTGACCGCCTGGGCAGGACCAGTTTTGACGCAAGGGACATCATATGATCAAATTTGGTAGCGGTCCACTAGAAGATTCTACTTACAAAATATCAAAGTTCTGCACCTTCAAGTTTCAGAGAAGAAGAGTTCTAAAGTTTTCCTTCTTTGTTGCTATGGGCGAACCTGTGATCCCCGGGGCAGGGCCAATTTGACCCTAAAGACATAATATGAACGAACTTGGTAGAGGTCCACTAGGAATTGCTACATGCCAAATATCAGAGCTCTATGCCTTCTAGTTTTAGAAAAGAAGAATTTTAAAATTTTCTTTCTTTGTTCCTATGTTCGAACTTGTGACCTCCGGGGCAGGGCCAGTTCTGACCCCAAGGGCATCATATGAACAAATTTGGTAGAGGTCCACTAGAACATGCTTTACGTCAAATGTCAAAGCTCTAAACCATCAAGTTTCAGGGAAGAAAATTTTTAAAGTTTTGCTTCTTTGTTCCTGTATTCTAACTATGACCCCCTGGGCTGGGCTAGTTTTGACCCAAAGGACATCATATGAATACACTTGGTAGGGGTCCACTAGGAGATGCAACATACCAAATATCTAAGCTCTACGCCATCTAGTTTCAGAGGGGAACCTTTTTAAAGTTTTCTATCTTTGTTCTTATGCTCAAACTTGTGACCCCCGAGGCGGGGCCAGTTTTGACCCCAGGGGCATCATATGAATACACTTGGTAGAGGTCTACTAGGAGATACCACATACCAAATAACAAAGCTCTACGCCATCTAGTTTCAGAGTATGCATTCTAAAGTTTTCATTCTTTATTCATATGCTCAAAATTGTGACCCCCGGGGAGGGGCCATTTTTACCACAGGGGCATCATTTAAACAAACTTGGTAAAAGTCAACTAGGAGTTGCAACAGGCCAAATATCAAAGCTCTACGCATTCAAATTTCAGACAGGAAGATTTTTAAATTTTTCTTTGTTCCTATGCTCAAAATTGTGACCCCCGGGGTGGGGCCAGTTTTGCCCCAGGGGCATAATTTGAACAAACTTGGTAGAGGTCCACTAGGAGATGCAACAAACCAAATATCAAAGCTCTACGCATTCAAATTTCAGAGATGATTTTAAAATTTTCCTTCTATGTTCCTATGCTCAAACTTGTGACGGGACGGGACAAGTATTGACCCTAGGGGCATGATTTGAACAAACTTGGCAGAAGTCCATTACAAGATGCCACATACCAGATATCAAAGCTTTACGCCTTCTACTTTCAGAGAAGAATGTGTTCAAAGATTTTTTCCCTTTTTGTTGCCATGGCAACCAGAGCTATGGGTGGAATTCAATTTTTTTTAACACTTTTGATAGAACTTCACCCAAGGAACATTCCTGCTAAGTTTCATCAAGATTGGCCCGGTGGTTTAGGAGAAGAAGATGTTTAAAGAAATTGTTGACGGACGCCGGACATGGGGCGATCACAATAGCTCACCTTTAGCACAAAGTGCTAAAGGTGAGCTGAAAACATAATGTCTAGTACTGAGACAGCTCTTTTAGCACAAAATACTGACGCTGTGAGAAATTGAAGATGCTGTTTTTAATGAATTGATAAGTGAAACAAATGGCAAGAGCGAATGAAATCAGTTTTGTGTGTGTGTGCGTATGTGTGTGCTTACTCTGAGGAGGAAAGAAATGCGACTGAGGATAGGACGCCTTCATAGCACGTGGTCTTGCTTGCTCCAATGCTGTAGGTATGATTATGTGACAAACCTCGAGTGATCTATCCCATAATCAAGTCTCCCGGCTGTATCTCGAAGCTTTAAATGCACCTTCAGTTGTACACTGTACATTGCTTCGCCGTAAGTACACTGTTCTACTTTTTTTTTTATTTAAGACTCCTCTTTGAAAAGAAAACATGTGTCACAATTTACTATCAATATCTTTATAATAATTCTTTGCTTGGTGAAGAGGCTGTTGGGGCTTTCATTGACATGAAATCATTATTTTCTTGATTTACGTCTTAATGATGATACAAGGTAAATTTTCATTTATGTAACAGAAGGAGGGTACATTAATATTCATGTATTAAACAAGGTCTAAGTTTTAGAAAATACTGAATACACCAGTATTTCACCTTTCAGACTATTACATAAAGTTCTTAAGTTCAGGTCTAAAACCAAGAACATTCCTTTAAAAGAAAAAAAGAAATAACTGCATATGAACTATCTAATATTTCTTCTAGTTTAACGTTTTATTTCATTTTGAAATAAGTACATGCAGTTTCAAGGTGTACAGTAATAAGGAGGAACCCTTGATGGGATATCTGGATGTTAGAGTCATGGAAAATAGAAGGTAATTTTTAGTAAGAATTTGCACACAAAATACTACTGTTTCAATTTTTCATAGAGGACTCCTGTGTGTGTGTTTTTTTAGCTCACCTGCGCACAACGTGCTCAAGGGGAGCTTTTAGGATCACCCGATGTCCGTCGTCCGTCGTTCGTCGTGCGTCGTCCGTCGTGCGTCGTGCGTCATCAACATTTTTTTTAAAATCAACTCCTCCGAAACCGCAGGGCCAATTTGGACCAAACCTGGCTGGAATATTCCTTGGGAGGTCCTCTTTAAAACATGTTCACAGAATTAGATTCCGTCAAAAACTCTGGTTGCCATGGCAACCAAATGGAATTTTCTAAGAAATTCTTTAAAAATCTTTTTCTCTGAAACCGCTGGCCAGATTTAAAAATAATTTCACAGAGATGTTCCTTGGGTGACCCTTTTCAAAAAGTGTTCGCGAAATTTTGATCCGTCAAGAAACATGACTCTGGTGAATGGGGAGGTGGGGTCCTTGCACCATACAGAAATGAAGAAATTCTTAAAAGTTCTTCTTCTCTGAAACCGCTGGTCAGATTTTTAAATAATTTCTCAGGAATGATCTTTGGGTGACCCTTTTCAAAAATTGTTCGCAAAATTTTGATTGGTCAAGAAACATGGCTCTGGCGAATGGGGGCTACTTGCACTATAGGGAAATGAGGAAATTCTTGAAAACTCTTCTTGTCTGAAACGGTTGGACAGATTTTGAAATAATTTCACGGAGGTGTTCCTCGGGTGACCCTTTTCAAAAAGAGTTCACGAAATTGTGATCCACCAAGAAACATGGCTCTGATGACTGGGGCCAACTTGCACTATATGGAAATGAAGAAATTCTTGAAAATTCGTCTTCGCTGAAACCCCTGGTCAGATTTTAAAATAATTTGACATGGATGTTCCTTGGGTGACCTTTTTCAAAAACTGTTCATATAATTTTGATCCATCAAGAAACATGGCTCTCGTGGATTGGGGCTACTTGCTCTTATACAGAAATTTAAGAATTCTTAAAAATTCTTCTTTGAAACTGATGGTCAGATTTCAAAATGATTTTTACAGGTGACCTTTTGAAAATTGCTTGGCAAAATTGTAATTTTGGTTCCAATGTTTTAATACCTCAAAAAGAAATAGGCTATGGACATCTCGAAAATTCAGATGAGCGATCCAGGGCCATCTTGGCCCTCTTGTTTAAACCTAACACATAGTAGTTTCATAACAATACATACTTTATATCTCAGGATGAGGACAGTTTGCTTGTAATGTAGCAAACGGAGATTAAGATCAGACATCCTAGCACAGTAATATTCCATTTCTATAGACATACTATTTTAGATTTGAACTCTTTTGCAATTTATATGATTATATCCACTACATGAAAGTTTTGAAAGTGATGTGCTCATAGTCTGAGCAGATTTGTACTGTTTTAAATGCTATATAAAAGAAAGATGAAGTCATCATATTTAGTGTATCTATTTGAAGTCACGTGTTCACAAAACCTAGGATGTGTTATCAATATTTTTAATAAATGCCTAATTTCAGACCAAATTACTATCGCCATTTTTTTTTCTGAAAACCCTTAATTCTAAATGTAGCTGAATAAACTCAGCCAGTTGGATAAGCTGTGTAAAAGGTATTCTGAACATTCTTTAAAATGGGATAATAATTATAGCCGCACTTACCTTAGTTAAAACATTCTGTAAATACAAGCTGATCTCCAGAATAGTCTAGAATGTATACTGAGTTGGTGCACTGTTAACAATATGCTTGTAAACCTAAATAAAACAAAATGTATGCTTATAGGACCTAAATATAAATTAAGGTCTACTAATCTAGATTTAAATATTGATAATTTTTGCATTGAAAACGTTGAATCTCATAAAATATTAGGTGTATATGTTGATAAGCATTTATCCTGGAATTTTCATATTGATAAAACTGTATCTAAGATTAACAGTAAGATAACATTGCTAAAGAGAATTTCCACGTATCTCACATTTGAAATGAAACAGTTATTTTATAACTCTTACATACTCCCAATCTTTGACTACTGTTGTACAGTATGGTGGAAGAACACCAAATGTAAATCCGCTAAGCTAACCGTCCTCCAGAAAAGAATCGCTCGCATTATTCTAGGCGTTACCCCAAGAACACCGTCGAAAAATCTTTTTTCTCAACTTAAGTGGTTAACATACGATAACAGATGTAAGTATCACACCGGCGTTTTAATTTACAGATGTCGTAATAACCTATCGCCTAGATATATGAGTGACATTATTTCGTTTTCCAGTAACACAAATTATAACTTAAGGTCATCTGCTCGTAGTGACATCGTAAACTCTAGATTCAATACATCGTACAAGAAACGGGCATTCTCGTATTTCAGCATGGATGTGTGGAATGAAATTCCTACTTCCATCAGAGATGCGAATTCAATAATAAGCTTCAAAAAACAGTTCAATCAACATTTATTGAACGTACAGTCCTCATTATAGCTACGTAATTATACATCTGTACAAAAATAAAAACGTGTGTCTGTCCGTATAACTCATTATTCCAACATACATCATTTTGCCATGAATTTATCTTCTTTTTATTTTCAAACACCACAATCATCAGTATCACCAATCATCATAATCATCATTGTTATTATCATCATTATCATTATTATTATTATTATTATTATTATTGTTCTCCTAATTATTATGGTTTTTCCTATCGTTGTTCCACCCATCTTGAAGGCAACATTGTAAAAAAGACTTTGAAATATGTCTTAATGTTTTAACCTTCACTAAATAAAGATATTATTATTATTATTATTATTATTATTATCTTTAATGGTGTTATGGAACGGGGAAAATGACTTTAGTAAGAATGAAAAGAATGACAATTCTGTTTGTCTACCGATGTTTTCAAACATGTAAGAGCTACATCTTGTAAGGCTTAGAAATATGTTAGATAAAGGTTTCCCTTGTAGGCCAATTTTAGATCCACATTGACGAGTTGAAAGGTGTTTAATGTTGCTTTCAAAATTATTTCTGTCATATAAATGCTACTACTAGCTTAATTTTGTATGTCCAGATATAGGTAGTATTTATGGTGGCTATGGAGGTGGAGGTGGTATTAATGGTGGCTAGGGTAGGGTTCCTGTTCAAAGGACACTCCCATAGTAAAACATACAACGCTCAGTAAGGCTGGAACCTAGACCATCAGCTAACAAATCCTGCTCATTACTAGTGAGTCATGCAGGACCCAAGATCCACATTTAGAGGGAAGTTAATTTTTGTAATATTGTAACTATAGATTAGTCTATGTCCACAATCTGCGCATTAGTTACTTTTTGGTTTAATCAAACATGGTAAACAAATGGATGCCATTTCATTTCGTTATTCATTCTTTCTCCCATATAACAAGTTTTGGGCTTTTTAAATGCATCTGCGGATACTGCATACTAGAATACTTTCAATTTCCTTTTGTTTTCAAGGTTATTAAAACAGAGTGTTTGGTAAAGTGTAAAAATAAACCCCCAAACCAACATTTTCCTCAGATCCAGTTGTCAAATGCAAAAGAAACCTGACATGGATATACTGGTTTATCCCACAGATTGGTATGATGGAATAGCATCTGTTTTGGGCCGATAAGGGGACACTCATACTGTCTTGCTCTAGAGTTAGTTTTTATAGCAATATGGTAGAGCATTTGCCTTAGGACATGAAAGTTCTGGATTCAATCCTAGTCTTGGGAGGCTATTTAACAGAACTGTTACAGATTCATGTAATCAGTATTCAGAATGCATAATGGTTTGTCCATAAGGCCTATTTTTTAGCAATGAATTCTGTACCATACACAGTCAAATTGTGAGAACTTTTTGAGGATTCCTCTTTTTTTAACCGTCAACCACAAAATAAACCCTATATTTTATGAGTTCTGTGTGAAATGGATTATGAAAAAAATGTTGAATGGCAAGACATCAGTATTTCTTTTCATTTTTTCTTCCAGTTTCTTTTCTACCCTTTACCAATGCAAACCACATAATCTGGGCCATTTTTATGGGAATGTTTGTTAACACCCCAAAAAGGGAATTATTTAGTGCCAATTTTTCTTTTGGTAAAAGGCCAATAAGTACTACAACATGTGTATTTCTTTGCATATAAAGTGAACAGTTAGATAAGTAAAATTTATCATTGAATTGTAACATAGCAACGGGTTACTCTGTTTATTTTTTTCACACCAGGTATGATGCCTTGATATTAATTTGAATATTAATCCTTGTCGCCGGTGTTTTTATTAATAATGTACCATTTCCACACGACTTTCAAGATATGTAGCATGAAATGTAATAATACCATAGAGTCTATGTAACATATTAAGTAAATACCATTTTTTCTGAATCTTGTCTTTCTTCTTTACTAATGATTTTGCCGCTAGAACTCAGTGATAAGTCATTTTTTTGAGTTTGGTGAAAGTATGAAAATCTGAAAAGTTTTTTTTTTTTCGGGGGGAGGGGAGTGAAAGATTTTGTCCTCTGGAAAAGGGTTCAACAAGAAGGTACAAAATTTTCATGTTGAATACATGTATAAGTAGCTTTGATCAAATTTGTCCATTTTTGCTAAAACGATATTCACATTTGTAAACCTTAATACTTTGTTTTAACAGAATTATTATTTAATCATAGTTTTTACTTGCAGCTACACTACACCATTCTGCTACAAAAAATAAGTGTTTGTATGAATTTTATTTTTTTGGAAAGACCTTAGAATTCTGGCGAAAAAAGCAAGCATAAATAAAACATTATTCTTTTACAAAGAGCAATGATTAGCTCTCAAACTGGCTCGTTTTATGCTGATATTAGCCTTAAAAGATATATATATTTTTTAAGACTGTACAATGTTATCGGTTTGACCTAAACCAGATACTGTCATGGAGACATGCTTGCAAACTTACTATTTTACTTTAACTTTTAGCTGGTACACCCCAACCTCACTTTTTTGAAACACTATATACAGTCCTATGCGTGTTTAAAGTGCAAAATACAATACTATCATAAAAACACGTCAAATCGTTGTATCAAATTACTACTCTAATAAGTAGCAAAATAAAATTGCTGCGCAGCATACTTGGTAGAATAACTTTCCCCCATTGTCCTTGCTTAGTCTACTTATCACTTTCACACTATACATGTATTACGTGTGATAGTTTTTTTTAATCAGTACATCTTATCATAGCTTAAAACTGTTCCACAAATATTCTTTTCAGGACTTTCAGTTCTTTGCTTTCAATCGGTTATTATCTATTCTACGCACATTTTTTGTGTTTTACAATCCTTTTTGATGCTCCTTATATGCTATATAAACTGGTGCAGAAGTCATTGTCAATCGTGACCATTGCCCCTGCCCAGGACTGGTAAGTTGTTTGACTTTTATTTCACAGTTTGAAAACTTCCTCTTCGTTGTCGACAATTATTGGCACTTTCTTAAGGAAATATGAACTATAATACTGTTAAAACTTAAAGCAACGATATAATTATCGCGACTAATATGATTAAAATGTATCATTTTAGACTCATTTAGTTCACATAATATTGTAACCAACGATTCGATTTGATACTTCATATAATATTGTAATTTCAACGATTTGTTTTTGGTACTTCATCTTTCGTATTTTCATTATTTTTATATTGTGGTTTCATAACTTCTAATTATTTAAGGGTTATGCAAATAACTCTAGCGGTAAACTTGATTATAGTTTTGTCCTGGATTATCTTTCTCCCGGCCAAGACTCACTTCCAGTAACGAATTTGAAACTTCTGTTCACTCTCATTTGGACTAAAGGTATTGCTTACTTTATGATTTAAATCCATTAGATATGTTTGATTAAAATGAGAATTTGGGGAACTTTAAAGTGTGGAATTTGATGTTTCTAAGAAAAGTGTAGTCAGAAGCACACACAAAGACAACAATATAACTGCTTCAACAACCAATGTCTGTGACTTCTTCTAAATTGTATTTTATTCGGTGTGTGTGTGTGCGTGTGTGTATAAAATAAGAAAAGAAATGTAATTGGATAATTATAACATCAGATTATAGGAGAACCCATGACTAGAACCTATGCAACTAGTTTGATACAAATCTGAAGGAGCCTATTGGTTTTCGTTGTTTGACAAGCATCTTCAACTATAGAGCCAACATCCCTTTTTAGCCAATGTGTTGTATCATAGATAGTGTTAAAATGTACTATTAGAAATAGTAATAATTAATTCATGCTTTCCGGTACGTTATCAAGAAATATCGGTGAAATATTTTTTGACATTTCATGGTTACGACCGGTTAAAATGCCGATGTATATATTATAACTCTTCAATTGAAGGCGGAAACAGTTCTTCCCGTGCACTAATTACATAGGTAAAATGAGCGTGCTTCAAAACCAGATGGACATATAAAGCTTCTTTTTCTCGACCTTGACGTAATATTGTAATGCGTTGCAGTGCAGAGGGTAACACCACGGCACGGGAAAAGAATTGTATATTGGTTAAGTTCATCAAGAAAGGGTTTAAGAGAATGAAACAAATATCTTCTATTTATGTGACTAGGCTATCTGAAACGTGTAACTTTAAAAAAAAAGGTAATCTTCCCTACTGAATATTTCGTTTTAAAGCTTTAAAGTATGATTCAATTCCAACATGGCTTGTTTGAATTTATGTCGGCCATTGTTCCATGAAATGGCAGTAAATTGATGATGCAGTAATTTACCACTTCAGCTCAGGCAATAAATAAAAAAAAAACAATCTACTAGCTCTTCCCGGGCCATAAAGAATACAGCACAAGTTTGGATTGTACTTGCCACAAGGTTCAACCGATCCTTATAAGTTTGGGGGGAAATAAAGAAGACAGAGGAACAGAAAAATCACGTTAGGGTTTTAGTTTCTTTTTTCTGATATTTGATAGAAATATGGCTCACAAATCAGAACGTACTGGGTCACTTGGACGTAAATTGCTTAGCCTAATCCATCTTTTTTAAAAGCGAAAGCTAAATATTACTGAATACTTTCAATAACATGGTATAGTAGAAAATTTTATTATCATTGTTTTGTATTTCAGTAAGAAAATGCAGATAATTTAATCATAGGTACTTTTGCCTAGAGAGATCTTTTAACGTTATTGCTGTTCCAACTCTATTTTCCGAAGCTAAAACTGGATTATACAGTCAGGTTGAATAATACAGTAAATATGATCTTTGTATGACTTTTATCGACATAAATAAAGATTGTTCAAAGAAAACATATGGGTACATTAAACAGACAAACATAATATATACATAATACAGTGGAGATAAAAAATGTGATTTTTTTGGCCACAAGAGTAATATATACAGGGTATATATACATGTATGTAACCTACACATACACAGTTACGATGAAAATGACGTATTCAAAAACACTATGCGAAGAGGAAAAAACTCGGCTAACCAACATTTTCTCCCTCTCCCTAAATTGTTTTCTTTCCTTTGAAGACAGATACATTGATTTAAAATAGAAAATATGATCTGTCAACTGAAAAGGCTTGTGTCTGTGTAGAGTTAAATGATGGAAAAATCGGGTCCAAGTTTTAATCATTCCTCTAGCGATGGATTAAACAAAACTTGAACCAAACGATTGGCCAAAACCAGATAAGGTCTGAATGACTTGTTTGTCGATTGTAAATTTCATCAAGTTCTTGACCACTGTTTTGTTATTGATGTAGATCTAGATAATAGCAAGCAGTTCTTCACTGTACTGGATATATTCAACACAAAATATGAGGTGTGCAGATTTCTGATTTTTAAATAGTTATACCATTTATAACCATGAAACAGTGCGCTATTGCTATCAACCTGCATGGAACATACAATTTTATCTTGGATCTTTCATACTGTACAACCTTGTCCATTCGGGTGCAATTTATTATTATTATTATCATTATTATTATTATTATGTCTTCGCACGTCAGACATAATGTTTTTTTCCCGTTGGTTCGTCTGTCCGTCCGTTCGTCTGTCTGTATGACACAAATCGTGTCCGGTCTAAAACTCAAAAACCTTTTGAGATATTTTGATAAAACTTAAAGCATTTGTAAAGCACTATGAGACAAAGTGTCATGCACGAGAACCATGACTATGGCTAGTTTATGTTTGAGTTTTTCCCATTTCATTATTTTCCATCACAAATCATATCCGCTCTATAACTCAAAAACCTTTTGAGATATTTTGGTAGAACTTCAGACATTTGTAAAGAGCAATGGGTCATGAGATAGCACAGTAAAATTCCATTTCTATAGGCATACTATTTTAGATTTGAACTCTTTTGCAATTTATATGTAATGCGCCGCGGCATAATAAAGACGGCCTTGGACACGGACACAGTATCCAAACTTAAAAGCGACCGAAATCAACTTTACACAAGTTTCACAAGCCATCTTCCATAGTCTAACCCGTATTTGAACGAATGGGTATGTCCTGTATGGTATGGTACATTTGCCCCAATACATACGCAGCCTGAATTACAGCCCTTTTAACATATGCTGAACTCAAGTGCACTTTTAAAGATGCATGTTTCAATTTGTCCACTTTTTTTGGGAAAAGAGTCATATGCTGCAGTTTTTAAATACAGGAGAACAACAAATCTTTAAAGCATTTGTAAAGCACTATGAGACAAAGTGTCATGCACGAGAACCATGACTATGGCTAGTTTATGTTTTGAGTTTTTCCCATTTCATTATTTTCCATCACAAATCGTATCCGCTCTATAACTCAAAAACCTTTTGAGATATTTTGGTAGAACTTCAGACATTTGTAAAGAACAATGGGTCAAAGTGGCATGCACAAGAACCATAACTCTGGCTTGTATATTTTTCTGCTATTTCCCTTTCATTATTTTCCGTCTTGTCTGCTCCATAATTCGAAAACCTTTTCAAAAAATTTTGATAAAATTTCATACTTTTGTTTAGCAACTTTACATTTTTGTTAAGCACCATGACACAAAGGATCATGCACAAGAAGCATAACTCTGGTTTGTATATTTTTGAGTTATTTCCCTTTCATTATTTTCCTTTCTCGTTTCGTGTCTGCTCTATAACTCTAAACCGTTAGACAAAAATGACCATTTAGTTAATTGGAAATTTCCTTGGTCACATACCAATCCTTCTGACACCAAAAAGGTGGAAGACATCTGGATAGCTTTTTTTTCCTAGTTAATCATTCATTTCTTTATTTCGTTTTCTCAAACGAAAATAATTTTAAAAAACGAATCATTTACATGTAGGTTTTCACTGTTTGATATCGTCGATCTACTTCAAAAACGTCGCAATTACAGCTTGAAACAAGCTGTATAGTTACGAGATTTTTTAATCAAACCGACGATATAACTTTTCTTTAATATGAGCGTAACTCCGGAGAAAAGGGAGTTCAATTCAGCTCCGTGGTGAAAGAAAAGAAGAAAGTAATCTCCATTACGATACGGACAAGGTCTGTTTTATTCATGCTCTGTGGAAAGGGTTCCTAATGCACTTGCAAAAACTAAAAGTCGAAGTCAACCTGACCGAGTAGCTTGACCTGGGTAGATACGTCTAGCTAATCAGAAGTGTTATGCATGGCAATGGACCGTTCTAGCTCTGGATTTACATCTTTGTCAAAGAAAATGGAAATTTGGGTCATAATTATGTGATGTCTTGCTGTCTATAATACGTGTCAGAGATGCATTTAACTCCTTTTCCAATAGCATGGCTCATTTCTTATTTCTATCATTTGTTTCAACGATTTCTCTACACAATGTGTACGTAGACTGATTATCTATTTTAGGGCACCAGTGGTCCTTACGTGGGCTGCCGTTGTAATGTAGAATATCCGTCAGGAACTTGACTAAATGACTTCAACTCCTCTAGAACTTTTGTTAATTCGTTATTAAGGATATAGAATTGTTTATTTGTTAACAGAGTGAGAAGACAAAAAGACTCTACCATGAAAGTTTTGGCCGTTTTTGCACTTATTGTCAGTGTGGCTCTTGCCTCTCCAAGGGGAAGTAAGTATATATATAGCGTCGGTATTCACAATCATTCTTAAGATGGTTTAGCCAATCAGAAGTTGTGTTACTTCCAGTTGTATAATTTTTTTGAGATTTAGACAACGAATATTCTAAACAATGGTTGGTGAATACGGGCAAAGATTTCTTTTCTTGCAATAAACTTGGTTTAAAAATTTCTCGAAAAATTAGACAACAAATATTCTTAAGAATGATTGGTGAATACGGACCAAAATTTGCAATAAACTTGGCTTGCTTTAGCAAATCAGATGTTGTATTATTTTCAGTTGTAGAAATTTCTTAAGACTTAGACCGCAAATACTCTTAAGAAAGGCCCAGATCCCGTTTGGTTTTTCTTGCAATAAACATAAGAAAGCTCTAATCGAGTATTTAAACACGTAATCTTTTAAGTCATCTTGATCAGAAACTGAATGCAGTTCCTTTCGGAGTGCGTCTTGATTTGTTTATAATTTCTTTTGTCTTTTGTAATAGAGGTATATACATTGGGCAAACAACCAGCGAAGAAAAAAAAAAAAGAATCTGTTGCTAAGGAAAACATGCAAAATCGACTTTTACATACATGTAAGCGCATTCTCAAATCTTTATTCAATGTTTTCCTGAGGGATAACGGTCACTTTCTGGCGTAAATAACGATACGGACAATGTCTTTAGTTAAGTTAAGTTAAGTTCATAGCATCAATAATGTACATGCGGATATATCTTATCTTAGATAGATTAACTTGTTGTGCATTTACTGTATAAGCGGAAATGTTTGCACGTGAACAGTTTTTGTAATTTCGAGACTTTTCGAGAATTCGCAAAATTTTGTGTTCACGTAGATTATTTTACTAGTATACCAACAAATAACGAGTATCTCGTACAACATTGCAGATGTTTTGAATTCAAGAAGCATAGGTCTATCTATGAGAAAGAAAAAAAAATCTAGGTCCCAGTACTTTCTCCTTTTCCCACAATGTTTCAAAAGGCTTTTACCTCATGGTTCTTAAAACTCGGATTATGTGGTAAACTGTATACAAACAAACAATTGAAATATATTGTTTTATGGTTTATTCATCAAACGTAATATTAACATCGTATCATTGATTATCTTCATGAGCATCCCGCAGTCGTTCAAGAAGTCCCCTCGCATATAGTCCAATGTTCAAAATTGGTGGTGGGTACCTCGGTTCAATTGGAGGATACGGTGGTGGATATTTTGGTCGATATGGTCCAGTATATGGCGGTAGATATGGTTCACCATACTACGGATACTACGGATCTGGAGGCGCCAGTACTGGTAGTTTAGGATACGGAATCTATGTTGGATACCGTGGATCGGGAGGCTTAGGTATTTATGGTGGCTATGGAGGTATAGGTGGTATTTATGGTGGCTATGGAGGTATAGGTGGTATTTATGGTGGCTATGGAGGTATAGGTGGTGTTTATGGTGGCTATGGTGGCTATGGAGGTATAGGTGGAGTTTACGGTGGCTATGGTGGCTACGGGCGTAGGGGTGGTGTTTATGGTGGCTATGGTGGTATAGGCCTTATTGGTGGTATATATGGTCGCTATGGAGGTTATCGTGGTGGACTTGGTATATATGGTCGCTATGGAGGTTATCGTGGCGGACTTGGTATATATGGTCGCTATGGAGGTTATCGTGGCCTCGATTATGGTGGATACAGGAGGATGTATCCCTATGGACCTGGCAGTTACTATCGTAAGTGTTTGATTTGTTAAGGGTTTTTTTTAGCTTTTTATATTTTTTGTCCTTGCCTCGTAATATTTTTTTTCTTTTATATAACCACTGACTAAATAAGGTTTATATGCAGTATTTAGATACGTTATCATTATTAGAGCTATAATTATGTTAAATATGATTTTGTTCGTGATTATTATCATTGTCATTATAATTATTACGAGGGATATTCAATAGATGATGAAAATAACTTAATATCTTTCTTGTTTATTCACCACTTATCGTTTTTACTGTCCCTCTAAGTACTCTTTTCCTCTTTCTATGCACAATATAACAGTCTCAACGTCATTTATCGAATGCTGCCTGGTACTTGCGTGTTATATTGTACATCTAGATCTACATGTTCTCTGAATCAGTATTCATGGACTTTTTTTCAAATTACCTCCACGCATTAGTAAGTCCTGTGAAAATGTAAAAGCTTTTATTTTCTCTGCTCACATCCAGTTTAAGCCGAACAGGAAGAAAGCATAATATTTGATGACGTCAACATAACATGACGTTACATGACGTAATTATTCCGTTTGGTGCCAAAATGATGTTCAAGGATGTTTGTTTTATTATCTATTTACGCCGTCGACTTATCATTATCATTATGATTATTATTATTATTATTATTATTTATTTCATTTTGGTAAAACCACAATTTCAGCATATGCTGAAAGTCATGATAATTAGCAGTCAGAGCTTTGGAAAATACGTCATGTAAAACCCTGTTTAAAAAAAAGAAAAATAGCAGACAGTGAATCGGTGCACTTGCCATCCTGATGTAAATAAAAAACAATAAAAGCTGGCGGAACATTTACTACAAATACATTATTCTGTGTAAACTTTACCTCTGCCAGAAGAAAAGGCTATGCAAATAAAGAGAGCCAAACCTTCTATATCTACAATCGAATGATACTGAAATAACTCAACTAAAATTCACCGACACACAAACAGATCTGTATCTTATAAGCTAGGCTAATTTAGCGGCCAGAATAGATCCAAGATCCAACTGCACGCACTGTGCGGTCTGATCTTGATTTTTGCCGTTTCCAAGAGCCCGTAAGTTTCGCCTTTGGCGTCAAAAGAGTTATTAGCACATACTTATGTACTGTTTGTCCCTGTTGGTGCCGCTGTGGGGTCATCCTTTTCGTAATTGTTCCCATAAGCGAGTTCTTTTGTCGTAGCTTTAGTAATGTTAGATGGTGCTTTGAAGGACAATGCGACCCTCAAAAAGAACCATTGTAACCAGCATTATTCTCTTTTCTACAACGTTTCTTTTAACCTTCGAAGACATATTCAATGATTTGATCAACATTAAGCTTGTAGTCTTAAAATGCTTTTAATTTTGGCCAGTGAAAAAAAATGTCCGTGAGAAAAGACTCAGCGAGCATTGCTACAGTAATCTGACTATATACACTATCTATATTTTCAGGTAAAAAGTATTTCCATGGTTAGACATGCAAGGATGATCAACATCAAACTGGACCTGACCCCACTACGAAATTTGGACATATCTTGGCAACACATGATTGAATAACATTCAAATTTTCAAGGACTTTGTTGATTTTTGTTGTTATGAAATCTTGTGTACTTTTATTTTTCATTTCCTGCCTGTATCACGTATAAAATTTCTAAAGCATCAAGTTGGCTTATATGGTTTGTCTATCTTTATTTATTATAAATTCATCAGCTAAAGCAATTACCACTGAATCCCGACTTTTAAAGGCTCTAAAGAAGAAGACTTTTGAACCTGCTTTGTGAACATTTCTGTCACATTTCTTTTTTATATACTTCGTCTGAATTTTTTGTCGGCCGTTAGAGAGCGATGTCGCTACTGTGGCGCTACAGTATTATTATGCTGTCTTTCGACTTTCCAAATACCATTAATATCTTTACCACTACAGAAAAATAAAGGCAAATACTGAAAAATAAACAATAATATGAAAGACAATACAAATATACCACATAAAACCTGAAAATATTCAGGAAACGCTTAAGGCTGTTTTTAGCTCACCTGAGCACAACGTGCTCAAGGGAAGCTTTTAGGATCACCCGGTGTCCGTCGTCCGTCGTTTGTCGTTCGTCGTCAACAATTCTTTAAACATCAACTCCTCCCAAACTTCTGGCCCAATTTGGACCAAACTTGGCTGGAATGTTCCTTGGGAGGTCTTCTTTAAAAACTGCTCACAGAATTTGATTCCGTCAAAAATTCTTGTTGCCATGGCAATCAAATGATATTTTCTAATAGATCCTATAAATATCTTCTTCTCTGAAACCGCTTGCGAGATTTTAAAATAATTTCACAGAGATGTTCCTTGAGTGACTCTTTTCAAAAACTATTCGCAAAATTTTGATCCGTCAAGAAACATGGCTCTGATGAATGGGGGCTATTTGCACTATACAGAAATGAAGAAATTCCGACTGCTGGTCAGATTTTGAAATAATTTCACAGAGATATTTCTTGGGTGACCCTTTTAAAAAAATTGTCCGTTAACTTTTGATTCGTCAAGAAACATGGCTCTGGTGAATGGGGGCTACTTGCACTATACAGAAATGAAGAAATTCTTAAAAATTCTTCTTCTCTCAAACGGCTGGCCAGATTATGAAATAATTTCACAGAGATGTTCCTTTGGTCACCCTTTAAAAAATGCACATGAAATTTTGATTCGTCAAGAACCATGGTTCTGGTGAATGGGGACTACTTGCACTGTAGGAAAATGAAGAAATTCTTAAAAATTCTTTTTCTCTCGAACGGCTGGTCAGATTTTGAAATAACTTCACAGACATGTTCTTTGGGTGACCCTTTAAAAAAATTGTTCGTGAAATTTTGATTCGTCAAGAAACATGGCTCTGTTGAATCGGGGCTACTTGCACTATATGGCAATGAAGAAATTCTTGATAATTCTTCTCTAAAATGGCTTCTCAGATTTTAAAATAATTTCACAGCAATGTTCCTTGGGTGACCCTTTTCAAAATTTGTTCTTCAAATTTTGATGCGTCAAGAAACATAGCTCTGGTGATTGGGGGCTACATGCACTATACGGACATGAAGAAATTCTTGAAAATTCTTCTTCTCTGAAACAACTGTTCCGATTTTAAAATAATTTCACAGAAATGTTCCTTGAATGACCCTTATCAAAAAGTTGTTCGGCAATATTGATATGTCAAGAAACATGGCTCTGGTAAATAGGGGCTACTTGCACTGTGTGGAAATTAAGTAATTCCTGCACATTCTTTTATTCTGAAACTGCTGGTCAAATTTTGAAAGGACTTTTATAGGTGACCTTTTGAAAATTGTTTGGCAAATAATGATTTTGTTTCCAGTGTTTCAATACCTCAAAAAATGGCTATGGTCCTCTCAAAAATTCAGGTGAGCGATCAAGGGCTAACTTGGCCAACTTTTTTTTGAGGGGGGGAGGTGGGGGGGGGCTGGAGGGCTGGATCGGAGATATTGGTCTCATTGTATATATTTATTTCTATTTCTTCTTCCCTGGTGGTTTACCAGCTAGATCTATTGCTTTGCTTAAGCAACAAGAAATTCTTTTCAACTTTAGATCTGGATCTTCCGCCTATACTCTGTGGACATTAAATTTTCAAAAATAATTCCGTGGAAGTAGCAAACACTCGTGTAAAGCTGCTCGCCTTTAGGCTTTGTCTATATTCATATCAACGAAGAAACTACACCAGCAGTAATCTGTATATCCTTATTATTTTACACATTTTTGATATGTAATTGTCAATTATTTATATATTAATCCAACCAGCTGTTTGAAAACGAGGGATTTCTAATTTGTTGAAATATAGTATACTCTAAGGTAAAAGGTTATAGGGTAACGCATAACTGAATTTTGAAATGACAATAAGAACAAGAAAAGGACTATCCTCTTTCACATCTAATTTGTTTGGTGCGAATACCGCGATTAAGGGTAACATCGGTGACAACACCTACTTATATGATGGCGGTGAATGGGTGACGATGTCTTACCGCTGAATATGTAGTTCCGGCGACATATAGAACTTTCCTTGGGCAATATTATACGGCCATAAATGTTTCAAAACTAAAAAACACAAACGGAACTAAATAATGTCACACAGTCAAAACGGTGCTCCAAACGGATGTGTTTAACATTGATTCAAACACGCTCCCAGTCTTGTTTGGTTGGGCAGGACTCTAAACAAGTCCTTGTGCAGCTCTTCAAGTCCACTGTTTAGAAACAGCCGCTCCTGTTGCAGACTGACACTTCAACACTGCAGGACACTCTTTTGAAGACGTAGAACTATTCGTCATTGAGGCCAAAGAGACATGGTCAGATTCACAGCGAAAAGAACGTGAAACCTACTAGATGAGGAGACTATGCACAGTACAACCGTCGGGAATCAACAACAAGAGGTCCATGATGGCCTGTATCGCTTCACTGGCTAATGAGTAAAAACACTACTATAGCCAAACATTACAATATTTGACCAATTGGTTTCGAACTTGTGGACATACAATTTTTTTTCTATCTAATCCTACGAGAAAGCCAATTTTGACCGCAAAGCTATAATTATTTGAATCCAGGTGGAGGTCCACAAGATAAAGTCCCATACCAAATAATACGGACGAAATAAAACAAACATGCCTATAATGTGTGGTTATAAACTTGAAGATTTTCAGAGTTTTCTTAATAAAAGGCCATGTAAAAAATGAAACCCATGAGACAATCCTAAATTTAGTAGCCGTAGTCTTTAGTATGGTTTGTAACATGATGACTTAGAAAGTTTTCACCACAAAAGCTCATGTAAAACATGTGACTCCTGGTGTGGGGACAAACTTGACCCCAAGGCTATAATTTGGGACCTCCTGATAGAGGCCCACTAGATAAAGCTACGTGCTGAATTTGGTAGCCCTAGGCCTTATGGCTAGGTACAAGTAGATTTTTTTAAAAAAAATCCAATACGAGCCCATGTAAAATTTGTGACCCCAAGGACGGGACCAAATTTAACCTCGGGGCTTTAATCCGGGCACCTTTAGTAGACAACCACTTGATAAAGCTAGAGGCATAATTGACTAGCCCTAGGCTATATGGCTAGGTACCAGAAGGATTTTAAAGTTTTCCCTGTATAAGTCCATGTAAAACTTGTGACCCCCGGGATTGGGCCAAATTTGACCCCTTTGGCACTCTTGGTAGACAACCACTTGATAAAGATACATGTATGCAAAGTTTGGTAGTCCTAGGCCCTATGACTAGGTACCAGAAGGATTCTAAAGTTTTCCCTACATAAGCACATATAAAACTTGTGACCCCCGAGGCGAGGCCAATTTTGGCCCCATGGCTATTACTTGAAGGAACTTGGTAGAGGTCCACTAGATAAAGCTACATGCCAAAATTGGTAGCCCTAGACCTTACGGTTCCTGAAATTCTGATTTTTGAAAATTTTCAATATTTGTCAGTTTTGTTTCCATGGCAACAAGAGCTTTTAAAGGAATAAAATTCTTTCAAGGAATTCTGAAGAGGACCATAACAGGTTCATTTCTGTGAAGTTTCATCAAAATTGGATGAGTAGTTTCAGAGAAGATGTTTGAAATAAAAGTTATTAAAGCACGGACGCACGGACGGACGTACGCACGACGGACACCGGGCTATGACAAGGCCGTTGGCCTTCGGCCAGTGGTGCTAAAAACGATGCCTAATACAACAGTTGTTTGATCTCTGTCATAACTCTTAAAAATTCATCAAGGTAATTTTAGACTTACATCAAATAAGCAATCCTAAATGCTTACCAATTCTAGAAATCTATATATATAGTAACACATTTTTTGACAAAACGCTAGACTTCCAGAATACTCTAGTGTGTTCCAGTAAATCAAATCAGATGTCTATCCTTTTTTAAGACAAAGCTATTTTGTCTAAGCTATTTTTAGATAAATACGCTTACACACTGAAGCCATTTTGGCTTATCAGTTAATTTCTAACCCCTGATGAAGGCAGTTTGTCGAAAGCACTTGGGTAAATTTATTATTTCAACTGTTCGAGCACATTATATTTCTCATTAACATTTAATCCAACATTGGCGCTTATGTATCCTCTGGATCCAGTTGTCTTAAAGGAAATTCGTTGCTGTTCTTCACTATTTTTCTCAGCTTTTTACACACACACACACATACCGACCCCACCCCACCCCAACATACTGCCTTAACCCCCCCCCCCCCACACACACACACACATATATATATATATATATATATATATATGGAACAAAAAAGGTCGGCAGATGCCGGTCCGACACAAGGTCATTAATAACAATAATAATAAAATAGTAATAATAATAACTTGAAATTGGGGGCTGGACCGGGATAGATCAATAATAATAACTTGAAAAGATACTCTCTTTGTTGTTGGAGTATTATTTTTATAAGGTTGTTTTAGCCCGATACCGATTCAATGAAATAAAATTCAATTGTTGTCATTAAAATAAATATAAACAGATTTAGTTTAAATACGTGAAATTTCATCCTGAAATACTGCATTGTAGGGACTTCTAAAAGACACATGCATAGAATTTTTCCAAAACAAGTGACCCCTTTTGTATTCCCTAGTTTTGTAGATCTGATAACATACTATCACCATACAAAGTTTTATGAAATTTTGAATATTTTCAAAAAAATGGTGAAACTGTAGCATCGCCTTTAACTGGGGGTCCGATGCGCTGAAAAAAGTGCTTAATTTCTTCTTTAACCCTTTACAAAACGACAAAATTTTAGACACGTCCAAATTGAGACCTTTTGCAGACCACAAACTAAACATGTCTAAGAATCTGAAACTATCTTAGGAAGGGAAGAAAATATAGTGGGAAAGAGAGAAAATGCTAGTTATCAGCATTTTCTCCTTTTCGCACGATGTTTTCAAAAGGCTTCCTTAAGACGGTCAGGTGGTTAAAAGTAGGGATGGTGTGGTGAAGGGGTCAGCTGCACTAACTAGATTTTCTTTTAATTACGTCATCGAATAGTTACATGATTTTCACACTAACAGCAACCATTAGAAAAACACAACTCCTTGATCCTTTTAATTGTGACCCGTCACTCAAAAAGGGACCAACGAAAAGTGTCGAACCTGGTCAGAAAACGCCGATTACGCAAGCTGACCAGCTTCAACACTTTGTGCCTTTGTGATATTCTATGCATGTAAAGTGGTAATTCTACCTTACTATACAATCATTTTTGAACTACCAACTTTGATGAAACTGCTCTATCTTTCATCTGTTTTCACCTAATAACAAAATTTGCAGATGGTCCCATTTCGGGTCACAATTTTATATGGTAAACCATGTGGAAAAATAAAATCGTGACAAATCTATCAAATCCTCTTTAGGCTACAATGTCTTTGAAAGCACTCTATATTTATCTCCATTAAAATAAAATTGTAGTACCTTTGTACGGAAGCCATTTTTTGCAACTAGCAAATATTTCATTTTTCATATAAAAACAGACAGGTTCCCGTGACAGATCAGTTTCACTGACAGCTTCTGAAATTAAGGTGCTATTTCTGAACCATTGTGTTGGTCTTCACTTAGTCTTGACATTAAACTTGTAGCATGGTCTTCTGTAACTAAAGGTGAAGATGTGTAATTCAGTTCTGGTGAATTATGTTTAGAATTTGTCTGACTTTCAAACGGATTTTTTTAAATAGATCTTGTATTATCAGTTTTAAAATGATGACCCAACAAAGAATCAGATAGGTCAATATCAGACTGGTTTTCGTCAAAATGGCTTTCTTTGCCATAGCTCTAGTAACTGCACATGACGGGTAAAGGTCAGGAATTTCTTCCTCAATTGGATCGGGTGATTTATCCAAGGTGGGTCTGTTACATGTGTCTGTTAACAATTACCTCCGGCTAATCATTGCCTGATAACAAATGAACACCTTTAACTACGAACAGTCACTGGACCATTAATTAAGTCTGAAGACAAATAAATGTTATGAAGCGGAACATTAACAAATTCACTTTCTACACCCTGAATAAAGACAATAATTATTGTCCCAGAAGAAGTCTTCTCAGAAAAAAGCACGCCATCTGGTAATATAAGAGATTGGGAAGCCCACTATCACGTTAAATCTGAATAGGGGTAGACTGGACAAAATCACTTTTTAGTGACACGAAACCATCTGATAAGAATGCTTCATAAATCTCAATAACAATATCGGTCTCAAGTACTTTGGCCTAGACAAATGTTTGGTCTTTAAAACATGACTGAGGTGTAGACTTCAATTAAGTAAAGCTGTAGGCTCAAAACTTTCTTGTTTTTTCCTGTTTCCTTTCTAAAACAGGAAAATAATATGACTCGAATTTTTGCAATGAGTACAAGTGGGTCGTGAGAAAGGATTTCGACTTTTGGATTCATAAGAATACTTGGGTTTGGGACTATTCTGGTTGCAATTGTCATTATGTTGATAAAGATTTGGTTTAGCATCAGTAAATGAATAAAAGGTTTTCTAGTGTTTGAATTATTCATAAAAGACACCTTATGCGTCAAGGCAAAGTTGTCTGCTAGGCAAGCAGCTTCTACTAAAATTTCAATTTCTTTTTCATCTAAGATTTTTTTATATCTGAATTGATGCACCTTTTAGATTCTTCAACTAACAATAATTGTCTAAGTTTTCCTCGATTTGCATCTATTTTCTTTGAATGGCAGGAAGTTGATAAATAGTTTTCACATTTTGAAAGATTTGCTGAAAATTTGAAGTGACCAAAAGAGCACTGGACCTTACTTTTGCAAAGTGTTGTGAATTGTTTGTCAATTGTCCTTTATAGTTCTAGCAAATTCAACAAAGGTTTGACCGTTTTCCTTTGTGCAGTTTCTAAATGTTTGTCTGTATGCTTCAGGCACCAACTCATAAGCCTTCAGAATCATTCCTTTAACATCATCATGATATGAGATCGTTCATTACTTAGCTGAGAAAAAGTATCACCGGCCTTTCCAGTTACAACACTTTGCAAGAGTAAGGTCCAGTGCTCTTTTGGTCACTTCAAATTTTCAGCGAATCTTTCAAAATGTGAAAAATATTTATCAACTTCCTGTTCTTGAAATGGTGGAACAAGTCTGAGGTGTTTTCTTGTGTCAAAGCCATTAACCTCACGCAAAGATGTTTTTTTTTTCTTTATTTTCTTTTTCTAATTCTTTCATTCTCATCTGAAATGCCCATTCTGTTCTTTTTCTTGCAATTCTGCATACTTTTTTTTTTCTTTCTCTATCATCCTTTATATTCTCGTTCTAATTCTTTTTCTTTCATTCGTTCTTTCTTTTTTCTAATCTGTCTTCTTTTTCCATTTGTACTTATAATTTTTCTAACTCAATATCACTTTTAATATCTGTCTGATTCACAACAATAAGAGACAGCAGACGAATCAAGTATTTCTTCGTCAACTAAAAGCTGAATCATAGAATTCTGAATATCATGCTTTAGCATAGTACCTTTAATGGCAATCAGTTTATAATGAGAAGCAAGATCTAAAAAATTAGACTTTTTTTGCCAAATTTAACTACTCCTGTGTTGGCTTTGCAATATATTTTTCGAGATGAAAAGACACGATTGCTTTTGGATGGTTCAGTATAATAAAATTCAATTTCTATTTTTTCATTATTTTTATTATCTAATAACCTTAATACTGTAGCAAGTTCAAAATAATTTCAAAGTATTTCCAAAATGACTAGATGATCTATCCCGGCCCAGCCCCGAGTTTCTGTTACGAGCCAAGCATTACAAGAAAGAAAACCTGCAACAAGCCATTAACAGTTAACAATATTTATTAATGAACAAAGACAAAAGAGTTCATGAAGAATTAAGATTTAATGAAATTTGACAATATAGGGTAAACTCACGTTTTTGAGGTCGTTAACATCCTCAGAGGCCTGAAAAATGCTTTAACGCCCGAGTGCGAAGCATGAGGGAGTTAAAGTATTTTGAGAGCCTCTCCGAAAAAAAAAACGGTGAATTAATGCTATTATTGCATAAAGTAAAGATATTTTAGCAATCATTCGCAAAAAAAAAGTCCATGGAATTCAAATAAGCGAACTTTAAATATACTATATGTAAATGGGTCAAAAATGGAACTCGGCGAAAAAGATTTTGTTTCGAGCAGTGAAGGGCCGCTAGTCCTGTATGTCAGTTTTGATTCTCTCCGTGTTAATTCATTTGTGATGATTGTTGATACAAAGTGGACTTATGTGGGAAAAAGTTGCATCCGTTCGGACGATTACAACTAGGATGAATGAGTAGATATGAATTTGTGTAAATGGAAGACGACAGCGGGTTCGATCTACTTGTACATTAAGCGAGGAAATAACCGATCATTTTAAAGGTGGGTATCTAGAATTTTCACATCCTACCAAATTGAAAATTAAATATATCACTGAAATTTATATGAAAAAACAATACAAATCATCAATAATTAATAATCATAAAATTAAAAAAAAAAAATATTTTGATGTTGTTCCCTTAAAAGGCTACGTACATGTAGCCTCTTAAGCTATTTTTAGATTTACCGCCAAAATAAACAAAGCATTATGGGAATGTTAAGTGACTGGCACGTGACTAACGACGCTGAAAATCCATAACATATCAAACATGTAATTATTTTCCATAATGTATTCTTCGGACGATACGTTTGAAGCCTCGTCTATACATTTCCGGTGTGTAAATGAGCGAGTTCCTCATGTAAAAATAGACCGTGTTTCCCATCGGTGTCGACTTCGGCTATAGTAAATCTCTAATTTCTCTTGTTATTGAATGATTTTCGACTACTGGGGTTTTTATAAATGTGAATCATAGGGCTTTTGGAGTATAAGGATGATTTTTGTTGTTGTTGTTGTTGTTTTCTTGTAAAATTTTCATCCCAAAATCTGAAGGGCCACCTTTAAAAAGGGGGTGGGATGTAGGTGGTTTAGAGTATATTGTGCGGGGGATTTTTTTTATCAGATCTCGGCGAAACTGAGATGCTGAGCACAATTTTGTTTTGGTGTACTAATATCATCAAAGACTTGCTTTAAAAAAGTTTCTAATATGGTACAAGTTTCTGCAGTTTGTTGTTCAGAGTCTATGAAAAATCTGAAAAGAACAAACGTTGTTTACAAGATAGGACCGGGTTGAGGATGTTGATAACGTAAAGGAACATTAAGTTGTCAATTTTCGGTATAAATGAAGATCTGGAAGAGAATCATATGGTTTTGTGGAGTTGTATCGTGTCCCAAAATATTCTTTAGCCCTTTGGAGGTCTTTAAAGACATTTCTTACATTGATATTATGCTCAAAAGGGTGTTTAATAGTGTCTTAAAGTCACCTGGTTACGATTGCCGACTTACTGTTACTCGGAACGTTGAGTCGTCACCACTAGTAATGTTAAGTCGTCATTTCAACATTTTTCTAAAAAGCCAACAACTATTAGCAAAAAAATACAGTTTTTAATTTGTAATGAGACACTACTGATTAAAACAATGATCACTAATGGTAAACGAGCAAATTTGATTTATGTAAAACACATGATGGATGTAAAATGAGCCCAAAGATTTTTACAAGCTTATCCAATTGAATATTTGGAAGAAAAACTCATGTAGATTTCAAGGAAAATTAAACTTTATTTTAAGTATCATTTGAATTAGATAAATATTTCCGATGAAGTTTTTGCAATGTCTTCTTTGAAAATTTGGAATTTGAATACTTGTTTTAAATGTATATATTACATGTTTTAATACCCTGTTAAATGAGCAAAACAAGAGTATACAAGTAAACCAAGGATCACATAAACAGCTTCATTCTTTAAACCCCTGAAGTCATTCAATACAATCATACAACATTGCTTGACTTACATATATATTACTAAATTCTTCAAAAATGTTAGCTAGTCTATACATTTGGTTCAACAAGCATCTGTTTGAAAAGCGGATTTATTAAAAGTACATGTCATTTATCTGAATTTCTCCTCGTCAAGTCACAAACTGCAACCTACACTTAGGATAAAATTCAATATCAAATGATTTAATATTTACACTTTTTTAGCTTCATTTTCACATGTTACTTTTGTACACATTTGATTATTCTGTTTTTTTTTTTTTAGCTCTAATTGTCTTTTTTACCCTTTAGTTTTTTATTCCGATTCATGTATTCATGTAGAGCACACTAATCTTCTCTTTACTTATCAGTATGAATAGGATGTCCAAAGATATTTTATGCTTCTGTTACAGTGCCATTTTTGTTGCCTTGAATATCTTTTATTAGTGAAATATACGTTAAGCTACTACTCCTGGCCTTGTTTTACATTTTTCATGCCCTTGTCTTTATTTTCTTTTTCTTGATCTTATTTAAGACGCAATGATCGAGACATAATTAAGAGCCTTATACGCATACATGTATGTTTTCTATCGAACATTTTCAAGCAGTAGGCGCATGTTTTGGCTTCGCCATGTCCACTTGGCTCAGAAGATCTTTGATAGATTTGACTGCATTTAAATACAAAAAAATATGAAATCAATATTTAATTGAATAGGCAGGTATTATAATTTAGGGCAGAAGATCTAATTCGACATAGAAATATTTCTTCAACTATATAGATTAAGCTCTTGAAATGAAACTTTGATGTGAAATCTGTACTTATTATGTTGAACACTGTAGCCCAGAACTAGGTTCGATATGCAAAAAAAGTTAGTATTGATATTCAAAATCATTATTTAGTGTATTATTAGCGTTATATGCACCATTTCATCAATAACATATGACACTATATTACTACATTACAATACTTTGAAAAAAGAAACAGATTCTGATTAAAATAAGCAATGACATATGGTTCGTTGCCAGTTCGGCCTTGTGTCAACTTAATTGCACCTAGGATATATTTCATTCACATAAAGTAAAAAGAGAATTAACTTTTTTAACGCTTTATTTCTATGACAGTCAGTAAAATATCATTTCAAATATCTAACTAAAATATGAGAACACTAAGTCGTCAATTGGGTTTGAAAGTCGTCATTTTTATTTCACTTTTATTTCTTTGCTTTCAAAAGCTGTGTCTTACCAAGCAGATGTAAATGATGTAAGAATAAACATTCTAGAGCATGCATCAATACGTGGTTCGTACATCACCCATGCATCTAAAAACTTTACTGCGAGCTTTCGCCCGAGACAGCTGAAACAGAAACTTGTCGTCGCCCAAGATGACCGACTGATGGCAATTTTAGCGGGTTTTTCAGTGGCTAAAAAGTCCAACATAAAGTAGTGTGTGAAAATGGTATCTAAATCAGAAAAAAAGAACATGTGTGTATCTTTCAAAAAATGTGTGCCGGTAAACTTTCAGATGACGTCATCAAAGAAGAGATAACAAAAACAAAACTTGACGAGTTAATGTGCCTGCCGAGTTAATGTTCTTTTACGTTAGTACAAAGCCAGGCATGAACGGCGCGTGAATTTACTGATTAATACACGTTTTCTCCCGTTGCCAGTCTTCTGCACAATATTCTTTCTAAGCCACTGACTGCTTTGACACATTTTATGCAATAATTGTTTTTAATCTTAGAACAAGAAATGTATACTAAGTCCCTCAAAATTAAGATATAAGTTTAGACTACCAAAAAAGTAGGCTATGAAATTCCTGGTTCCTAACACCTAAAATTAGAATAATTTGAATTGCAAACAAAATATGAGCAACCTGTTTAAATAAAAAATAATTCCAAATTACATTACGGATTTAAATTCTAAGTAAAATCCAACATTTTTCACTATTTTTGTACGCTGCAAGTCACAGGTCAAAGTTCAAGATCCAAATTCACAAAGTAATTCACTCCTATTCATATCAGCTTGGAAAATTCTAGATTAGTATTTTCTAGTTAGATGACACCATCACTTAGTAAATAGCTTCGAACAATCTGTTTCTAAATAATATCCACGATGGGGAAAAAACCATATATGTTCTTCGTGTTTCTACAATATTCAGAAAGTAGGTCACTATATCCTATCTACATAATGTTATCTTTAACCCATTACCAAACGACAGAATTTTGGACTGGTCGAAATTGAAAGCAGTTGCAGACGACAAATTCAAAGTGATTGAAAATTAGAAATTTGTTTAGTGAAAAGTAGAAAATATTGTGGGAAAAGGAGAAAATGCTGGTTACCAGCATTTTCTCCTTTTCCCACAATGTTTTCTAAAGGCTTCTTTCTCAGGGGCGTCAAAAGTAGGGTTTGTATGGTAATGAGTTTAATAACATCTATCTGCTTACCGCTTCCGTTTCCCATCATTTCAGAAAGACTAACTTTGAAGGGCCATTCTACCTAAAGATTTAGTCTATCTTTAGACGAAATACACTTTCAGGGATGATTGGCTTCGTAATGCAATGTGGGGATTCTTTTTTTCCAGATCATGGCCCTTTTGACAAGAAGACAAAGCCACATTAGTTCTCCAATACTTTGTAAGCAAGATATCAGCTGGATTGGAATGGATGCTATGGTGTTTTCAGTATGTGATTTGTGTGGCTAATGAATTGTTAAAATGAATAGCTAAATCGAACCGCATTAGGGCTATGCCCTCAGCTAAAGAATAAGACAGTGTTATTAACTCATGAACGAATAAAACAGAAAGCAACGAGCCAGTTATTATCTTTATAAGTAAATCAGTGTCAAAATATAAAACATTGTCTATTTAACCATTTACAAGACAACCCAAATTTATAACCACCCACACACAGTGTTTGAAAACATTCTGGGAAAGGGAGAAAATGCTGATAATCAGCATGTTTTCTGTTTCCCTCCCTCAGTATTCTTTACTCATTCAAAAACAAATCTCATTATTTGAGCTGTGTTTAGTTTCACCTCTACAAATTGTTTTAATGTGCACGAATCATAATTTTTGTTTTGATGTAAAGGGTTAAACCATAACTAAAGGTTAGCTTAATTGTTTTTGCGTGTTTACTTGCAGAGGTAAAAAAGGAAAAACCCCAAATTTACATTACACTTCGTAATGATTACTTTTCGTCTCTAGTATGTTCTATTGAACTTAAACCACCTCTCTCTGTCTCTCTCTGTCTCTCTCTCTCTCTCTCTCTCTCTCTTAGATGTAAGCTCGCTCATATTGGGAAGAAGATGTACTTGAGAGAACATTATTTCAATTCAATACTAATGTGAACAGGGTAAAACTGAAACAGTAATTGTGCATGGTAACTCTGACAAGTACCTACTGTAAAATACAGGGTTTTTTTAAAATCATTTTCTCAGGTTCTTAAAATGTTTTAAAGTAATTCCCCTGGTGAATCGTTTGAGCACTGAGCTGATATTTTGAAGGATTAAATAGTTACATTTTGCATATACACTTGTTTGTACATTTCGTTTGGTAGTATACCAGTATCAGAAACATTCTCTAGTGACTGAACATATTACTTGGAAAGAGAAACTGACCGTCTTGCCACAGTGTCTTCTTATGTGTCTAACCAGGCATACATCTTTTTTATTGTATTTAAATTTTTTGCCGTTATTTCCTGATATGAGTCACCTGGAATGTGCCCTTGCTCACTGCACCTCAGACGCCCAGCAGACGAGACGTCAAACCTCATAACAAGTCGGCTGTCTACGTCATATAACAAACAGCTTACTGAAATTGTTATACAGACAAACTGCGTGAAGGTCCTAGGATAAAACCTTTTTGCTTTTGACCTTAATATTACTAATTTTTGCTAGACACAAATGAATGAATGGTATTTTATGACTGGTCAAAAACGTTTACATGTTTATATTTTTGGTCTCTCTAGGCTCATCACCGAACATACTAAGGGCCAAATCTTATACATCAATATAGGGTTGAGCAGTGTCGTTACTATACACATTCACACCAAAGCAAATGAAAATGATCGGTGACAATCCTTATTTTTTGTACTTAGTGATTTAATGCTTTTAACGCGTTACCCTATAATCAATTCCTGTACTGTTTACTCGTATTCTCAGTAACAAAAGATTAACCCATTACCACACAATCCC